>OX421979.1:17514513-18145346 GCA_949128135.1 Parasteatoda lunata
TATAATAATGATGCAATATATTATTTTAGGTCTTAAATTTAAAAGGCATGAAAAATTATAAAGTTTAACTTGCATTGTTTTCTTAAAACTCTATTTTGATCCACATAAAATGCACTTGGTGTATGAAATAAAAACAACTCGGTTCCAATATAACTGGAGTTGATATGAATATTAAATCCAGTGAAACAAGCAGTGGAAACCCCTTTTTTCCATAAGTACTGCAACCCAAAAGATACCTGTACAGCATGTCTCTCTTTTACATTAATCTAAAAACAAATACATGCAGCTGCCATTTAGAAGCTTAATATATAAGATTAAATAATTATAGTTAAGATGTTTCCTTCAACTGTATATTTCACTTATATAAAGTATTCGGTAATTTTAAGTGTTGAGTACAAAATATCGGAAACATTGACACTAACCCACAGCAATTCCGGAATACAATTATTCTATAATATATAACAATCAACTATAAATACTGAACATGTGTTTTAAAAAATGTGCCAATTTTCGGTTCAATATTTTAAATTACTTAATCTTCAGTTTTGAATTGACAGTTTAACAACTAAGTCCGGTCTCAGCAACTTCAATAGAAATGATAATAGTTTAAAATAAATATCAACTATCATTTTTGTCACAATATAAATCGCAATATAAATAGCAGCAAGATAATAATCTAGATAGTGAGAACAATAGATTATTCCAAAGATAGCTTTTTTTTAAAAAAAATCATAGAATGATATGAAATTAATTATCAAAAATGTTTTGTACCTAATAACGTAATTAATAACTTTAAAAATAATACCGCAATATATAACAGAAACACGGATAAAAATTTTTATACATTAAAATAAAAAATTTAAATTTTAATATTAAATCTAAAAGAATTCTAAAATTCTTTGCGGATCTAATGTATCACCACATACTTGGAAAAAAAATTCTAACACGTAATCAGATTTTTTTTTTCAATATTCCATAATCATTCACATTTAATACTTTCAATTTTAATTAAATTTCTCTTGCAAAATAATTTAAATGACCAGTATTTTATATAAAATCGCTGAAAAACAGCTAATTTAAATGGAAAGTGTATATAACATATTCCAAACTACAATATTTTAAAAATAATACTATTTTAAAAATTCAGGGTATAAATTTAAAAATTTTGTGTTTTAATCAAAATGCAATTTTCGAGATTTTTCAGTTACACAACTTAATTACGAAACTTAAATTCTTTTTCAGACATTGACTCCTAATTTTAATTATAGTTTTTCATTACTATGAAGCAGGTTTTAAAAAAGACTCATTAAAAAACAATAGAAATGTAACAATTTAATATCAGTTATTTTTCTTACGTTTTTATATTCATAACGTTTCTGGAGTGATGACATGCATTTTTAGCTGCAGAAATATTTTAAGCTGGCTGGTATATTTCAATTCTTTTTGTCCAAGACCTATTTAGTGTTTAATAAAAATATTTCAATCTATCAATAATTTTTTTTAATTTTATATTTTCCTGAAGAAGTTGTTTTCTGAATATTCTCCTAAAAATTTCAAGCAAATAAAAAAAATTATAATTAGTTTTTTAAAAACTATTTTCTATTCTTAATAAATGATAAAATCATGGGGAATGATAATTTAATAGAAATTTCAAAAATTCGCTATCGATAATGTACAGCTACCTAAAGAAGGACCACCGTTGTATTGGAATCAATGATGTTTTGTTGATTTTTTACGATCCTTGAAATGGATAAGTATGTACAATTTGGTACAAGAAGTTGAACTTAAAAAACTTGTTCTTGGAAAATCAAACTTTGGAATAGTTGTTACCATTTTACTTAATTGTTGTAGCAATCTTCTAAATGAACTAATCCTTTTTTCACTCATTTTTCAATGTAGAACTGAAACTGTTCCAAAAACAACTTCCAACGAAAACTTTAACGGTAATTTAACTGATGTTTTAATTTATCTCTTACAAATTATAAAAATTGGGGTAAATAAATGAGAAATTTTATGCCACCGCCCTCCTTTATTCAGAAGTTAAAAGATGATTTGAGTTAACGTTCCCCTCATTTTCAGAATATTTTTCAATTTAAATAAAGTAAATGTAAATTCCCGGATAAAATATTAAGGTTAAATAATTTCAGGTACTTCTGTTAACTTCATAACTGGTTAAAAAAATCTGAACTCTGTAGCCAAAAAAGTGAATAACTTGTATTAAGCACAAATTAAATACTGATATAGACAAACTAGAGTTTCAGTTTTCTAAATTCAAACCTCCCTCAGTGTCTAACCGTAACTTTACTCAGTGTTCGAAAACTCAAACTATAGTATGTCCAATTCTTTGTTTTAATTACACTTATTACGCATTTTTGCTTCAATCTGCGTCTTAAAAAGTATATTCTATTCTCGTTCTGGACGGGGAAAAACTCACTCATTATACGTCCTAAATAAGTATATTCAATTTAGTCGGAAATTAATAGTTGCAAAGACTTTTTTTTTTATACGTTTATTATAAAAGCTTTCATATTTAAAATACAAGTTGAATGCAGATTTTCGTATTATTAAATCGTTACATCCGTTATACATTGCGCAAAAAGAAGCGAGCACTAAAAATAATTATTTTTTTAAATGAGCAAAAACATATTATTAAAACAATTTCAAAGCTTAAGTTTTAAAACTTCTTCAAAATTTTAGTTTTAAAAATACTTCTGCAGTTTCCATTGATTTATGTGTCCTATTTAATGTCCTTGTCGAATTTAAGTTTCATTATCGTTTTGGGCTTTTACCTATTTTCCTGTTCTTTTTTTTTAGTGCACGAGCATTTGTTATGGACTCAAAGTCTTAATTATGAAAGTTCCTTCTTCTTGAATGGTGGGTCATAAAAAATCCATGACTCAGCTATAAGTCGGACTTGGTGAAAATCACCGATACTTTTTTAAAAGTGAAAATTAAAGGCTAGTTAATTTTCACACTAAAAGGTGTATCCGGCAATTAATTAATTTTTACACTCGTGTGAAAGTTTCTCAAACCGGTTTACTTTTAAATGTGATTTATTTGTAATCCTTTCCTCAATTTGAACATTCCATATTTTGGAATTTAGTTGTTGTTTTGATAATATAAGTTTTTATAATAGTAGAATTCTTTAGGATATTACTTGTGCTCCCACGTCCGCTGCCCTCGTTAGCCGGATTTACCGTTGCGGGCGATACCACGTGGAGGTGAGGGTCAGCAGAGGTGTTGTTTTGTGGGAGCTTTACGAGTGTTTTCCAGCGAAACAGTATTCAGAAAGTTGTTCCGCTGGGATCAGCATGCTGCATGCAAAAATTATTACACTCGATGAACATCGCCCTTTTTTTTTTTTTTGTTTGTGGTAAAAGCTGTTTTTGATTACCAATACATTTTTAATATCAGTTACTTATAATGTCAAAGTCATTTTTAGAGTCATAGTCATTTTTAATGTCATTGTCATTTTTAATATAAGTCATTTTTCAAAGTCATTTTTAATGTCATTGTCATTTTTAATATCAGTCATTTCTCAAAGTCATTTTGATATCAGCCGTTCTTTTTTCTTCAAAATCACACCATGGAAATATACATCTCTGATGGAGCTATGCGAGCACTGCCAATTTGATTAGAAAGCTTTGGCTCCCCTTCTTCGCCAAAATCACAGGCTATGGCTACATAAAATTTTTTTCCTCCATCAATATTCCCACAATACATTTTGGAATGAGTTATGCGAGCACTTCCAATTCTATAAAAAAGTTTTGGCTCCACCTCATCACCAAAATCACAGCCATTGTCTCCACCAACGTTTTTATCTTCATCCATATTCAAACAGTTCATTTTAGAAGGAGCTATGCGAGCACTTCCAATTCTATAACAAAACTCTGATTCTTCGTCTCCGCCAAAATCATTATTTTTGGCACAATCAAAGTTTTTTCCTCCATCCACATCAAAACAACATAACTCCGAAGGAGCTATGCGTGCACTACCGATTCTGCAACAAATCTTTGTCACCTCCTCTCCGCCAATACAAATATTTCTTGCTCCTTTCTTAGGAACACCATTCAGTTTCCTGTTATTAAACGAAAATTCAGTTATTATTATTAATATAATAAATTATTCTTATTTAAATATATTATAATATTACAATAATATATAATAAATTATTCTTACAATAATAATTTATTTCTGCAGAAACAATAAAAGCAATAGATATTTACATGCTTTAAAATATCTATATTCATTTTTAATATTTAGGACATAATTTTAACAAAAAACAAATCCTCTTTATAATTCGTTACAACAAAGTACTGATATATATATTTAAAAATAATTCAGTAGCATATAAATGAATAACACTTTAAAATAAATTTCTACCAAAATAAGGAAGTTTAAACTAGTTTCAATAACTATTTGTAGAGCTTTGATGATAATTAATGGCGATGGAGATGCTTAACTTAATGGTCTAAATTTTTTTTTACAGAGGAATTATGAAAGAATGAATCAATGTCAACATTCTAATGAATCAAGTCCTACAGTTTGTCAACTAGACATTCAAATATAGTTTTTTTTAATTTTTTTTTAATTTTTTTTTTATGAAAAATGAAAACTAGACTTGCGCATGGTATGTGCTGCTTAATGCAGATTAATGCTTGAAATAATATACATAATCTTTTGTTTTGTTTTTTAATTGACTATATTGAATAAACAAAATATATGTTACTTACAGTTTTTTACGAATGTACCTGAAAAATCTCGAGAAAAATCTCGCCATAATCAATTAAATTGAATCGCAAAAGAGCAGTTGAATAAAAATCGCCCAACTCACTCAATAGCTTTTTACAAAGTGAATTCTTTTCATTGTTACTTGCCTCAGATATGTTTTCTTCATTGTTTAGTGTCTTTAAAATTTGTATTCATTGTTAGGTGTTTGAAACAACAAAGAAAATTTTGATTGTTTAGAGTCTTTAGAAACAAATCACTCTGCTTAAGTTGAATAGAAATTTTAACAATAAATACACAAACATAATTCTTGAAATAATATATATATATATATATATATATATATATATATATATATATATATATATATATATATATATATATATATATATATATATATATATATATATATATATATATATATATATATATATATATATATATATATATATATATATATATATATATATATATATATATATATATATATATATATATAAATATAAATATATATATATATATATATATATATATATATATATATATATATATATATATATATATATATATATATATATATATATATATATATATATATATATATATATATATTAAAAAAATGAACAAAAAAAAAGTTTTTAAACTGAAAATCACAATAAATTAACTTTATTTTGACATTTATAGATACACTTATGCGGTAAGAACTATAATTTTATGTATAATTTATGAATTTCGTCCAATCTTGGATTCTTCGAAATGTCCTCCTTTAGCCTTAATCACAGCAGAGCATATTTTTAGCAATATTTCTACAAGATTTTACAATGTTCTAGTTATATTTGGTTCCAGCAACTAAGTTAAGATTCCCAAAGTTTGTTTTGATTGGTACATCGCATTTTTCATCCCACATTTCATCCCACACCCAACATTAGCTCAATAGAATTAATATCGGAGGATTGAGGGGACCAATCCATGTATTTCAGTACTTTTTTCTTTTCTTTTGATGAGATGTAGTTTCTACACAATTTTGATGAATGTTTTGGATCGTTATCTTGCTAAAAACAAATCATTGACCAACACGATTCTCTTTCCCCGAGAAAAAGTGTAACGCTGCATTATTCTGCGATGATATTTTTTCTCCATTATTCCCTCTATTCTTTCAAGATCCAACTTGGTCACCTGCAAAGCATTCCCAAATCATAAACATCCGTGAACCTTCTCTTTGCTTCACAGTTGGTAGTAAACATTGATTTGTCTTACATTCAACAACTAAACCTGATGAACAGACAGTCTTTGTTTACTTCCAAACAACTGAAATTTCGACTCGTAATTAAACAAAACGTTCGACCACTGTACTAAAGACAAATGTTATAATAATGATGACAAAACATAAAACGATACAAATTTCAGTTTATATCTCGCACACAATTAAATAATGAATAACTCACTCATGTTTGAGCGAAAACAACTTAAGTATCGCTTAACTACCTGTCACTCAAGTTCGATTTAACGCAAAGCAAGTATTTCGCTCAAATATAAGTGTATTCAACTCAAGTTGGGTTAAAAAAAATTTCACATTTTTTTCAGTAGGGGAATTCACTCATTCATTTTAAGAGTGTACAACTCAAAAATTTTCGACTATTATTACATGTAATAATAAAAAATAATAAATATTTACCAAAAGTTAGATTTTGCTGGGAATTATCTTTGGATAATCAAATTTAATAATTATGTGCAAAATTTTTTCAATTCGCTTGAAATCTACTCGAGTTATGGCGAAATACGCATGAAACAAAATTGTCATTATAGGTTAAGGGTCTAAAGTTATTCAGGGTCGTCTGTTTCTTATTTTACGTACTGTATATATGAGCTGTTTCTCAGAAATTGTGACATTTGTGCCATTTACCCTTATTTATTTTTTTTTTTTTTACAAAAAGGTTTTTGTTTAAATTTTTTTTTAAATGAGATTGAAGTTTTTCAACTACACTTTTCGAAGCATTATATTTTTTGTATCATAAGTATCGTAACTAACTGCGCAATTTGAATCCGTCAAATGTCACCTTGTTTCCAGATTTTTTGTCATTTCTGTCCTTGTCAAATTTCATAATTACGAAACATGTTAAATATGGGTGAGGGATTGAATGCAAAGAATAAAAAGCTTCCTAAAACCGGACGGAATGCTTTCGATGTATCCCTCCGCTTATGTTACGTTCATGTGGCGATATGTGAACAGGCTTGATAGTCTGGGACAGTGGTTCCCAATTTTCGTGGGCTGTGGAGCACTAAATGATAGATCTTGTTTTTGCAATTGAGAACGTAATAATGACGAAAAACTATTAATTATATCGAAAATATGTGATGATCTAAATTGAGTCATGGGACCGGGTTCGAATCTGGGTTGATGGCTGGTCGATACGAATTACACATCCGGCTTGCACCAACCACAATGCTGGCGCAAAATATCCCCAGTGGTCACAGATCGTGGTCTAGAGTCCCCTTACCAGCAGGATAACCATGGGAGGTTTTTGTGGTTTTCCACTCCACGTAACTGAAATGAGGGTTAGTTCCATAAAAAATTCCTCCATGAAGGTAAACTTCTCCCAATACTTGATTCAGGAGTTCCCTTGTCTTCGGGATGGGGTGGTTCAAAATTGCAAAGCTACGGAGTTGAACATTAGTAGTCGTAAACCTAAAAAATTGGATTGGCTGTTCAACGACTGTTATAGAAAAAAAGTAAAAAATAATGATCTTAATTGTATTAATTATTTAGAATGAAGAAAGGGGTTTTTTCGCCACAGGTCAGGAAAGGCGAGTAATCTAGTGCTTAATTTGATTTTAATGCATGCATAAACTGAAAATGAATGAGCTAAAATATGGTTTCCGTTGGAAAGGGGTGAAAATAAACGTTGAGAAAGCTTAAACGTTGAAAAACATACTTTTACAATGTTGAATTTGGTAATTTTTATTCAACGTAAGATTTTAATGCAAATTTTCATAAATGCCTTTTCATTATTCTGTTGTTATTAGAGAAAATATTATTCTGAATATTTTTACTTTACAAGCATTTCAATGAAATTATTTCATAAAATATAAAGGAAATATCAAATAAATAATGGATTATTAATTGGATATAAATTTAATTACAAGCATCCAAAATCATAACTAGTTCTAAAAAAAGTCCAAACTCTATCAACACCCCTGTGATCCTACCGCGGAACCCCTACGTTCCGCGGAACACCATTTAGGAACCACTGATCTAAGAAATTTTATTATTGCGATTTCTGTTAAAATTTAAGCGTAATTTTACCATTCATAAGAGCTTTCTGTAATTTAAAAATTCTAAAAGGTCGTGAGCCTTAAATAAATGTAAGAAAATTAACTTAATAAACAACGTAAATAAAGCATAAGGTTTGCCATGTTTTGAGTCTTATCCCCTATTTGCTTTTTTATGCACATCTTTTATTGGACCAGTATGAAAAATAGGGCTGGGATAGCCTAGTCGGTAGGGCGCTGGGCCCATGTCCAAGAGTTCGTGGGTTCGAACCCCGCTGGCCGAAGACTTCCCGTGTAGTAAAGTGACTGATGCACGCTAAATCTGTCGAGTCGCAAAAGTCCTCCATGTTCCCATAACAAATCAAACCTCTGGGGATACTGGATTCGATCGTTCTCTGTTTCAGGTCAAAATTACGATCTGTAGATGAATGAATGGATGTATGAATGGGTCCACCCTATAAACGGGTGTGACGTATGGTGTGGCAGAAGTCTAATTCTTGGCCATAGATGGCGCCACTTGAAACCAAGAACAATCGCATCCCCTCTGACGTCAGGGTCTAAACAGGCATATGTCAACAACACAGGATGAAAAATTTATAATTAAAAGATAGCGTGATATTATTTTATTTTATATTTTTTTCGTCATGAGATACATTATTTTTTTTAAAAAATGCATCTTATTTTTTTCCATGGAAACACGTTTTAAAAACATTATTATAAACGAAATAAATACAGTTCGGTGACATAGCGGCTTGCAGCTGAACCTAATTCGGTGACGTAGCACTGATCCACATGCCATTCACATTGGCGATTGAAAATGTAAAAAATAATTATGCATTAAAGAACGCGCAATAAACGAGTTTTAAGAGATTATACGAGTTATGAGAGAGAAGAGTTATAAGAGAACGAGTTATTAGAGATTCAAGATAGCGTTCTGAGACAAGGACAGACAAAATATTGAGTAAGTGAAAAAATGATTTAAATTAAAAAGAAAATTTGAATTAAATTTAAAAAAAAACAACATAGAAACATATATTTTTTTCTAAGCCTTCTAGACTTATTTCATGTGTTTAAAGTTTGAAAATTAAATTCCAAAAACGGAAACTTAATTCTGATAAAAATTGCTTTAAAAAAAAACTGATAAATGTTTTTTTTGAATTGCAATTCAGTTTTCCTTCAAATGCAATACTGTTAAGACTATATTTATCACAAAACACTGATTTTCTTCTTTTCATAGAAACTAAGAAATTTTTGCATAAAATAAATGATAAGAACAGCTGTCATATTTCCCTTATTTTCTTATCATTAAAGATATAAAAAGACGAACAAAAAATGGTAATCTACAGTCGCCTTAAAAGTTAACTTGGTAAGTATTTATCCAATATAACTTTGTTTGAAAAAATCTTTCTTACTTTAAAAATTACTAGGGATTACTTTAATAGAGCAGTTTCCAACCCCCCCCCTCCTCGTAGAACCAGAATGTCGATTATTAATAATCGACATTCTTTTGGCGGGACCCCGTGACTTAATGAATAAATTATATTAGAATTGTGAGCATAATAATGAAAACATTTTTATTACTTTGGAAATATGTAATGATTTAAATTTTATTTATTATTTTGAAAATATTTACTAAATAAATGAAGAATTTTTTTTATTATATCGTTTTATATATATATAAGTCTTAAAATTGGGTTTTATCTCAGACAATTGAATTCACAGGTCTGAAGTGGCTTCTGGTCTAGTATCACCACTGTTTTCAAATAAAATCGTTTCAGTAAATCGACACACGATGGGGAGGAATGGGATTTTATGCAATGTTTTAGAAATAAATAGTAGTAAATAATATTTGTAAAAAAATATTTTAAGTTTCTCAAAAAATTATCAATTTTTTTTCTAAAAATAGGATTATATGATTCATTTTAAAAAAAAAAATATCTATGATCCTCCAGTTTTAATTAGTCGTGGTAGTCAAGGATCTATTTACTAAGATGTAGGGAAAAAACACAAAGCAATTTTGACATCATTTTTAGTTTTAAACATTTTTTTTTTAAAATTAAAAAACTGCTGATGTCAGCGCCACTTTCCCAGAAACCTCTAGTGGAAATTGCTATCTCACTCTCATAACTCAATGCCCTGCAGTGGAACGCTTAAACGCCAATGTTCCATTTTTAGAACATGTTGCTTTTTTAAAATGTTAAAAATTGGGAACTCATATCTTTAATTGTTACACTTACAATTGGAAAAACTGAATATCCTTATCAACCAAAATTTATTAATTAAATAAAATTGTATATCATATGATATGTATTTTGTTCTGAAATCAAACAGTAGCTAAATTTTTTTTAAACAAAATTAGTAGCTAAATGAAGGGAATTTCCTTTTAATTTATTTGCATACCTGATATCACGTTTTTTATAAAGGCACTTTTTATATTAGTACAAAATAAGAGTCCGGCAGGTAAAGTGTTAAGGAGTATTTCGACTTCATATTGATACTGTCATTGATTTTGGTATTATTTTATGTCTAAGTTAAAAAAAAAATCTTGCTTTAAGTAATTCAGTTAACCAAAACTTGCAGGATATCATGTTTTATTTCTTTTCTCGGCTAAGCATTTTTATGTTTGAATTTAAATTTTGTTCTGTTTCTTAGGTTAAATTTCGAATTAATTTTAAAGTAATTAAATAATTTATATAAGTTCTTCTAATTAAAGTAATTAAATAATATATAATGTTAATTAAAAATTCTGTGTAAATTTTTTTGTGGGATAAAATGTTAAGGCTCAAGAAATCAAAACAAAATTGTATAGTGAGAGTAATTATGAAGAGAAAAAAAGCTTAACAGTGCATAACAATTTTTAAAATTTGCACGACTCAGATATAACACATGATTTTTAAAACGAATAATTGTCTTATTTTTGATTTTAGAAATTGTTTTTCCTATCCCCAGAGCTTCTTCAAAAGTTTGTCTTCTTGTTTTGAATTCCGATTTTTTAATGTTTTCATTGTACTCTATATTTATCAATTTCCTTCTTTGAAATTAAAACTAAGGTAGCTTTTACACTACGTAAACGTATAGTTTGTTAATAAATGTTTTTTTTCTATCAAGTATCGCTTCTTTATTATTTTCTCACTTATTTTAACCAACAATTCTAGTAATTATTGTACTCGTGCTCTTTCTCAAAGATATTATAAATTATGTTTTTTTTTTTTTTAAAATTTCAGACTGCTCTAAAACAATCAACATGATTGGAAAAATAGTTTTTTTGTGCTTTATGTGCGGTAAGTTATTAACCTTATCAAAAACCTTATTAAAACGCTGTTTTATTTAAAAAAAAAAAGTTTTAATAGTTAAATTTGAAGTATTTAACTTTTTAAAAAATTGGAATAAGAAAAATACCTATCATCTTAGATTAAAATCCGTTTTAAATTTAATAGGTATTATTTTGGTTAGTGATTTTAAATCCCACCTGAAACGTATTATTTTTTCGGATTATAAATTCCAACTTGAAAGGTCACCAGTGAGCTTTTTATTTTTTGATATCGCCCAATATATGTTTATTTAAGAAGATGATCAATATGTGTATTTAAGAAGATGATCATAACTCAAAATGTGTATTCAAGAAGACGGACACAACTAAAAATGTGTATTTATGAAAATGGACACAACGGAATTAACAAAATCAGGAGATATCGTCAAGCAAAAAGTTATAATTTTTGATAATTTATAATTTGATAAATACATCAAAATAGTCAAAAATATGTTTTACAGCTTTGATGGCTCAGGGGATTGAGAACTCGCCTCCCTATGAACCAGGATTCGAATTCGATTGTTTGCTGGTTGATACGAATTCTGCCCCCCCCCCCCCCCCCCGCTTGCACCACAGTGATGACATAAAATATCCTCAGTGGAAGATGAATCATTTGCTCGTATCCCCTTGCCGTTGTTGCCCAACGGCAAGGGGATACGAGCAAATGATTCCGTGGGAGATTTTTGTGACCGTGGGAGATTTTTGTGGTTTTCCTTTCCATGTAACGCTCCATCATCCGGTCATCCACAAAGGAACTAGTTTGTCCCAATGATTGATCCAGAAGTTCCCTTGCCTTTTGAGTATTTTTCAAAATTACAAAGATACGAAATTGAACATTGGTAGTCGTAAGCTCAGAACTGGGTCGGCTTTTGAAAGCCGCTAATAATAATAAAAAATGTTTTAAGTCATGGAAATTAGAAAATTATCTGTAACAAGCAATTAAGCCTAATTGGAGAGTGAGATTTGGGGTATCTTCCGTGAGTTTGCTTTATTAATGGAACATTAGTTTGTTTCCTTCTTATATATTCGTTGGATAGAACAACTGTACAAAAACGGAAAAGTACTCACATTTTATTAAAAAAACTTTAAATACAAAATCATACAAATTTTAATATTATAAATTATTAAAATTTCATAAATTTTAATTATAAAAATTCAAAATTACAAAAACTTATCTAATTAAAAATACACTATGATCCAAATTTATTCTGTGGTATTTTTTAATCCTAAAAAACACTTTAATAATCTGTGAAATTATAAGAATTATATTTGTGCAAAAATATAAATCCAAAAAATGCCTTTTGAAATTTTTTCTTCATTCATATTAAAAAATTTATCAATATTTGATTTTGTAAATTAAAGACTTTCAATGGTGAATAATTGCCTCTTTTAGATCTAAATAAGTGCAAATTTGAAAAAAAAAATGATTGTTTGGAAGCGAGTCGAGTTTACAGTATATCACCTTTAACGCAGAAAAAGACTCCAGTGTTTTATACTGTATTTCATAATAATAAATTAATAAAATACTAAATATAATATTTTTTACTTATGGTTACCTAAATTACTACAAACTAATGAAAATGTATAAAAAATATGCTTAATGAAACTTCTGCGTCGTAGGGTTAACAGCTATCAATGTAATAATACTGCGAAAATAATGTTTTCGGAAATTATTAATAAATCTACTTAATTAATTATTGATTGTTTCACATCCGATCTTGAAATTGGATCTGCAATGTTGCTACTGCAGCAAAACATTTCAACGAATCATAATTTTTCAGAATTATTTTTTAGTATTTTTATGCCCTCAGTGTTTTTTGAATTTGTATAAAAAGTTTTTAAAAAACTCGTTTTTTTAACGATTAATCGGCATATTATATAACATTAAACAACAATCTTCAACACAAGATTAAAACTTTCATTTCCTGTTGAAATCAGAAATTAAAATATTAATGTTTAAAAAAAAAATACCATTTTCAAATGTATATATGTTTAACGTTTGAACAAAATATATCAGAGATATCTTTGAAATAAAATATAACCGAGAGATAAAGTATATTATTGAGATATCTTTGAAATAAAATATATCAGAATAATATTAGAGGAAATGAATTATGATCTTTTAACAGAAAAATTTTGTGTTTGGAATATAGCAACTGAGGAAACATTTAGATAAAGAGGGTGTTTCGTAATGATTATCTTTAATATATACTTTTAGAAACCTTGCTGAGAATTGTGTCAATACATTATTCTTTCAAAATATCGAGAAGGACAGCGAAACGCTATCGTGTTAACTAAAAAATCGTGCTCTGGCTCAACTTTTTTTTTTCCAAACACACTTACTTTGCATTGATGCAATTTCTTTTGTCGAATCTTGAAATGATTAGATTTCTTTGCCTAAATATAGTACTTTTGCACTAATTTATCTAAATATAGTATTCTTGAACTAGTTCAACTTCATTTGCCAACGTATAGTAAGCCGTCACTGATGTAATTTCCTTTGCCAAAATATAGTAATTTTGACTAAGGTTAACTTCCTTTGCCTAAGTATAGTAATCTTGATCTGGTTCAACCTCCTCTGCCTGAATGTAGTAATCTTGTATTGGTTCAATTTCTTTTGTTAATCTATTGTGAGCCTGCACTGATTCAACTTCCTTTGCTAAATTATAGTAACCATGCATTTTCAATCATATTTGCTTATACATAATCCATTTGCCTCGATTCAAATCCTTTACCTTAAAAAATCAATACGGTATTATAATGCAAAGGATATTTATAGGAAGCCCAAAAAATGACTGATGATTTAAACGATATAGAAATCTACATTTTACTGTGTTCTGCTTAGGAAACCAGTTTATTCTCACTAAATTTTAAAATTAGTTACCAAGTTCATCAGCAGATGACGCTGTTGTGAGAAGCAGCATGCGTGTTTAATAACCTATTTGTTCCTAGTGTTCTTTTAACAGTGTTTTTCGAAGTTCTTTCACCAAACGAAATAACTCACTTTACTTTGATTCAAATCATTTTCCCTCACAGCAAAGTTTATTTCAAACGTTTTATATGTGAGTTATTCAAACTTTTTCATTTATTTGCAGGTGTGGCACTAGCAGGCAGAAGTGCCAACCAATATATTGATAATGTTCTTCAAACACAATTACCTCAAGCACTTCGATCTGTTGGATTGGACCCAGCACCTTTACCCGGATTCAACACTTACTTTGGACCACAAGGTATCTACCAAAATCAAGGAGAGGCTGTATTCTCAAACGGAAACGCAACAAACTTAGGCAGATTGGAGAGGAAAGGTGATTGCTCAGGGCCAAAATTGTTCCGTGGAGAACATTCCATCAATTGCACCCTCCGTTTGACGCAAATTACTACAGCCTACAAGGTCATCGTAAGGAATGGAAGCTACATTTACACGCCAAGGAATATGGGACACGTTGCCGAAACTCTCGTGTCTCTGGAAGTAGCAGGAATTTATGTAGGATCAGTAAAAAAATTTAGAGTTGATCGTCTCGGTCAAATCACTCCTACTTTCTCCAGTCTGCCAGCTCCCCTGAGCAAGTATTTGAAGGTCCTTCAAGATGCTTACAGAACCAATGTATCAAGTTATTTATTTAACGTTCTACAGAATAACTATGTGTCTGCTTTGGGAAGTGCCTTTTCAGGCACAGCAATACCAAGGCAGTAAATGAAATAAAATTCTTTCTTAACTTTTTCGCATATGAAAGTTTGTTCTGATTATATTTAAGTCTATGACAGAAATTATTGTCTCCAGCGAAAAATTAAAAGGGGGTTCAAACCTGTCTCAGAAAATTTTAATTGTGGTGGAAAGGCTGGAGCAAAAATCGAAATTTCAAATTATCATTAGACCACCACCGCCACTACGAAGTATTCTTCAAATGAGGCAAACGAACATTCAAAATTTGATGACGTTTGCGTTACTAATATTAAAGAGGTATCTTAGTTAAATAAAACCCTTTTTTGCAATTTCGTGCTTGAGCTACCATTATAAAAATATCTGACATCAAAATAACTATTTGAAAAGTTTCAATAGAGTAAAAAAAGAAGAAAAAAAAAACTAATAGTATTTTTAGTATTTTTATAATATAATTTATATATATATTTTTATAATATAATTGATAATAGTATTTTTTTCCCTAAGAAAAATAATTTGTGAAAGAAAATTTAGCTACACAAACTTTTTTTAACCAATTACTAAAACAAAAAGTAGTATAAAAATAGGGGGGGGGGCAAGCGATTTTTTCAATAGAAATTAAGTTTATTCGAAAACAATATTCGTGTATTCCTTCAAATGTTTTGGTTCTAAGTTTGCAGATCTTTATAATTTTAATACCGTCGTTAAACAGTTGATCCAATATAGGGTTTACGACTACTGATGTTCAACTCCGTAGCTTTGTAATTTTCAACCAAATCAAGAAGACAAGGAAACACCTGGATCAAGTCTTGGGAGAAATTTTGCCTACTGTCGAGAACTTTCTTGATGGAACTAACTCGTATTTGCGTTAAATGAAGAGGAGAGTCACGAAATCTCCCTGCCAGAAAGGGAACACTAAAGCGAGATTCGTATACCACTGAAGATGTTTTAAGTAAGCACTGTGGTCGGTGCGAGCTGGATGCGGAATTCGTATCGACCAGCCATCGCTGGGATTTGAACCCTGTATCATCACTGGGAGACGACCACTCTATACCCTAAGCAACCAAGGCTCTAAATTTGTCGCCTTTGTAAACTACCACTTTCCGATTTCTGGTTTTGGTAGAAAAAATAACAAGCAATAATCGTTCGGTAAAATTTTGTAAATATTTGCCGGCAAGTTTGTTTAGAAATTGGAACCCAGATGTTTTAGCTTTTTAAAATATTCAATCGAAATTGATATGAATGAAACAAAATTACAGTTTAATCAAAATAAGCTGCTGTGACTGGGGTGGAAAGAATTTTGGTGTAATAAATTTATGTTCAAAGTGATAAGCGGCAATAGAGATGATTTATAGATTTTGTGATGACGGCCATATCTAATTTGAATCTACATTTAAAGCGCTTCTGGTTTTTCCAATGCAGCTAAGATTGAGTCGTGATGGCTCAGGGGATAAAGCATTCTTCTCGCAATGAGGTTCAAAGTTTTGCAAAATTTTCCAACTATTCATGTTTTGAGTTTCCTCTTGTTTGAGGATTTTTCTTTACGGCTGCCTCGCCGTAACTCTTCTTTTTGAAATTGTATCTGTTTTCATGGGCTTTGGACAAATTCTGGTACTCTTCATCTTCAAAATATGTTTGTTACCTTTTTTTTTTAAATGGGTTCTTTTTTATGCCTTGTCTATTTGTTTGAACACTCAAACTCCTATTTTCTGTGTAACTACTATTGTTAATTTTAAGATTTCACTAAATTCTTTGAGGCCTTCTGGTGTTGCCATGAATCGCCGCCAAGCCTACCTTTTTGAATCCTCTTTTTTTACTGAGAGGTCACGTGCGTGCACTTACAGTCTACAGTATTCTCCGGATGCTCCCTGACGGGGGCGGGGCGGGGTTAAGCTTTGATTAGTAATCGTAAACCCAAGCAACAGGTTCTACAACGGCTATAAAATATAATAAAATGTAACTAAGATTGCATTCCTAATCATCTCTCTACCTCTTAGATATGTATCTTGCTTTAATTTGCCGCTTTCGGTAATAAACCTTGTTTTTAGCTTCCAGGTTTTTTCTTGCTTTGACCATAATTTTTTTTTTTTTTTTTTTTTTTTTTTGCAATTTGCATTTCAGTTTTCAGAAAGACGCACCTTAAAGTTAAGACCTCAAGATGAGGGGAAAAAAGGGCATAAAGGGCATTTTCAAAATAAATACCGCATACTGCCCTCAAATTGAAGTCGATCTTACCAGATGGCGCCACCAAGGCTTGTAAAAATTTATGTAAAATCATCACGTCTTTGAATCACGACTTTTGTATATATATAATCATCATTTATTTATGCTCATATTCAATTTACTGTACATATTTTCATGGTAAACATCTCTGCTCAAGTCTGTAAATTTTTCTAATCAAGGCTAATAATTTCTGTAAATACTCACTGCAATTTATGTAAATACCTCTGCTCAAGTTTGTTTTCTAATCATGGCTATTTTTTGTTGTAAAACTACCACAACGACTGCTTAAATTCAAAAATGTTTAACTCATTGTTGTATATTTTCATGATGGATGGGATAGGGGACGCTGCGCGGCCCAGGTGCCCAGCTTTTGCAAATAAAGTAAAGTGAAAGTAAAATAATATCATGCTAAACCTTTTAAAAAAGCAAGCAAAAATAGTCAAATATTTGCAAAATTTGCTTCGTAGTTATTTACCATTTCTTTAATTACTTAGGCGTGTCCGGAGCAGTTGCCATCTGTGAATATAGCCTTTTTACTCGGAACAAAAGCGCAGTATATCGAAATTGCCCACCAAAAGAAAAGACAATGTTCTAAAGTGTGTTTTTTACATAAAAAAATCAATTTTTTCCCCCTGTTTTTTTCAAAAAATATTTATACCGTTGGAAGTTACAGATATTTTATTTTTCTTGAAAAAATACTAGAATGAAATGTTATTCATACCAGTTTTTGCTCCTTTCCGTCTTTTCATTTCATGCAAGAGTTTATCGAGCAACCTCACTGCTTGTTGATAACAATGATCAACCTCTAACTGTGCAACATTTCAAATAGAGGCCTAAGTGCCCAGCTTCAACAACACACTAGGAAAGAGTTCATTGATCAATGTCAAAGCAAGATCCTAAGAAAAACCACATGTGCCAGATGGTTCAACCGCATTACAAATATCTAAAAATTTCAATTCTATCGCAGCGCATGCATAAACCAAGTGCATAATTTATCGACAAAGCCACAAAATATAGTGCAGCCAATTTTAACGAAATATTCAACTTTGAAAACTATAGTTAAGACTAGAAATATAGACTTATAGCTGCACATTACACCTCCAACGCCTCATATCACAACCCTCAAAATAAGTAATAGTTCTCAACTTCAAATCGTATCATAGTGTGTCAACACACAGTTTCAATTACAGAGCTAAATTTGAAAATTCAAATTTTGCTTAAACTACATTTCTAAAAATTAATATTCTGCAAAATAAAATCGGTCAATCTTATATATGAATATTCAATACATTTCCTCATACTGACATATTTTTACTCACCTACAACTGCAACCAAAATTTTTAAAGCACACCTAGCTTAGAGCAAGCTGCTTTTATTATATTTGAATTTATTTTTTGTTACTCAAACAAAGTGCTTTAAGTGTACCAACCTCACTGCCTGCTGACCTTGTGAAAAAACTATGAATTTTTATTAATTAACTATGATTTTGAATCGAATAGTGAGAGTCAAATACTTCCGTTTTTTGTACTCCTAAAATCATTTGTGTTCCCTTTATGATTGATTTTTTTTTTGTGTGTGTTAATGCTTCTATCATTTGTGTTAATATTTTTTCTTATTTATTGGATATTCAAATAAAGAAACTGGAATTCGGTAAGTTTGTTCAGTACATAATTTTTTATCTTTGGAATCAGACGACTTTTTTTTTTTTTTTTTTTTTTTTTTTTTTTTTGCCAATTTTTTAACGTAAGCAATTTTTTTCTTTCTCCTTTTGTTAATATTAATGTTTGTTATATGTATAGTGCGCCAAAAGACCCGGATTACCTTAAATAACTTTTGTTCTAATGATCGGCTCTTCATATTCCAGGACTCAGTTTTAATGGGTCAAGGGGATGATCTCAAATTTGCTGTTTAATAAGTGCAGACAATATGTTAGGCTACGAAATTAGGCATAAGAACGTACTTTCTTTGATTAAATATACATTTTTTTCGATGGATTCGGATTTTTGATCCCCCAAAAATAAGGGGTAACCACAATCTTGGAAATATGGTCTCAGTTGTTAGGTCAGGCGATCCAAAGTTGGCACCCCTTAATGTTAATTTTACTTTTTGCGTATCTCGCTATATCTCGAAAACTTTTAAAACTAATTAAAGGATTTTTTACACACAATTATATAATTCATTTTACCAAAGATAATTCCATGCAAAATTTTTAGTAAATATTTATTATTTTATTTAATAATGGTCAAAAAAAACTTTGAATTGTAAGATATACAATTTTTGTATCATTTTATAGAATATAATTTTACAAGGCAAAATACAAAATTTGAGAAAAAATTGCTTGACAAGTTCCTGAGGAATTAAATTTAAAAAATGTCAGATATTTAAATTTCAGTTTCTCAGAAACTATTTGATCGATTCTGCTCAAATTTTGTATTTAGCCATGAAAAGTTACATTTTCTAAAATGATGTAAAAAATTGCATATCTTACTATTCAAAGTATTTTTTGACTATTATTAATAAAATAATAATGAATATTTAATAAAAATTATTTTTTGCATGGGCATGCACTTTTGCACACCTTTGGACAAACAAATTGTATTATTGTGTGCAAATTGTTTTTAATTAGCTTAAAATGTTTTCGAGTTATGGCGAAATACGTAAAAAGTAAAATTAATATTAAGGGTTCCAGACTTTGGATCGCTCTCTTGACCAAACTATTGGGACCATATTTCCCAAATAGCGGTTACCAGGCCGGGATAGCCTGGTCGGTAGGGCGCTGGGCCCATGTCCAAGAGGTCGTGGGTTCGATCCTCGCTGGCCGAAGACTCCCCGTGTAGTAAATGGTGACTGATGCACGTTAAATCTGTCGAGTCTCAAAGTCCTCCATGTTCCCATAACAAATCAATACCTCTGGGGGTACTGATTCAGGAGCTTCCTTGTCTTCTGGATTGGTTCAAAATTAGAAGGCTACGGAGTTGAACATTAGTAGTCGTAAACCCATTAAATTGGGTCGGCTGTTCAACGACGGTTATAAAATAAAATAGCGGTTACCGCCAGTGGGAAAAAAGGTATGCTTAATCACTAAAATAACGTCTACACTTAATAATTATCATATCATCGAGGTCGTCCCCTCGAACCATTAAGATTGAGTCCTAGAACTTAAAAATCCGATTATTAGATCAAATGTTATTCAAGGAGGTCCGCTTTTTTAAATATATATATATATATATATATATATATATATATATATATATATATATATATATATATATATATATATATATATATATATATATATATATATATATATATATATATATACACACTCTATAACAAAAAAATCGACGCACCAAGAAGGAGTTGTCCGATTGAAACGGAAATTGGTGGATAGGAAGACAATGTACAGAATAGTAAATGATTAAAATTTCAGAAAAATTGAATAATTTATTGCAGAGTTACAGTAACAAGTTCAATAAGGTGTTGACCCGCCTCTAGCCTGGATACAAGCTGCCAAACGGCGTGGCATAGACCAATAAAGCTCACGGATGGTCTCTTGCGGTATTTCCTGCCAAATTCGATCCAATTGTCGAACGAGGTCATCAACATTCCGTGCCAGATGCAATCGCCTTCCCATCATATCCCAGACATGCTCGATGGGAGAGAGATCTGGTGATCAGGCAGGCCAAGGAAGAGTTTGACAAGCTTGCAGACAGTTCATTGCAACACGTGCCGTATGTGGTCTGGCATTGTCCTGCTGAAAAACCAGCCCAGGGCACTGCAAAAGTATCTTAGGATGTCGTCGACGTACCGTGTGCAGTAAGTGTACCTCTAATGACGACCAAAGGGGTCCGGCTGTCTAAGGAAATGGCACCCCAGACCATAATGCCTTGTTGAGGGCCGGTGTGGCGTGCAATAGTGAAGGCAGGATCCCCCTTCTGCCCTGTGCGTCTCCAAACGCGTCTTCGATGATCGTCAGGACACAGTTGGAAGCGGTATTCGTCGCTAAAGGCTATACGTCTTAAGTCGGCATTGTTATGTTTGCAATGTTATGTTTGTATGTTTTAATTATTTCTAGTTATGGGCACAATTTATTTTTATTTTTTTGGGCACCGCGTTTCTAATTTTAATTCATTATCCTTTTTACTATACTCAATAAATCCATCTAAATGCTTCCCTTCACCCCTGCTTGAAAGTGGATTGTCTCACAGGTGTGATAAGGTGAAACGACTGCAGCGCCGCTTTTTGGCGCGGAAGGATACATGAGTGCGAAAAGAGAGGCAATTCGTTTTTTCAGGCATTCCCTGCTTGACCGTCCATATTGTAGCTGGTACTGAACTTTCGGCGAGGGTGGCCGGCCACGCGCCCTAACAAAAATGCTTCTATTAGGATAAGTTTATTTTTTCTTTCATTGTCATAGTGCCCGTAATTTTCATTATATTATTTAATAACTTAAGATTTGTTAAATGTGATAGATGAAATAACTGATGTAAACTTGCATTGGCAGTTGAATAATTATTGTTAACGTAATTAACTCGAATTATGTTTAATTTCTTTGAAATAAAATGTATGTTAATCTAGGATACAAGTATTGGATGTGAATCCTTTATTTTAATCTATTTTTTTTACTTTTCAGTTAATTACAATTTATTATATTAAATTTAATAATTTTGATAGTTAATTTAATTTAGCATTATGATTCTTCTTAACTTGTTGTAACTTATAAATGATGGAAAAAATTAACACAACGCAAATATTTAATTAACTTCTAGATTCCTTAATTATTCATTTGGCTATTTCTAAATTTAAGATACAACAGAGTGGTGCCGTGACCAGCGGCCACGTGTTAATGTTAAAGATTAAAAAAAAAAAAATTAACTTGCTGGTCGTTAACTTTAAGTAATATAAGATGATTAATGCTAAAATTAATTTTTTAATATTGATTACCGAAAATAAATTTTAATGAAAGAAATAAAAAAATAATAATTGCTTAAATATAGATTGAATAAATTTTTACTGCCATGCAAGCGCGTTATTATTGTCGAAGCATTACATCTGCGTGTGCTTCATTACTGCTCTTTTGTATTTTAAATTTTGTATTATAAATGTATATTTTGGGGGAATGTCAAGATTTAATGTTAAAATTCAGTGTATTTGTTATTTTGGAATCTTAGTGCATCACGTGCATCCGCAACGTTAGTGTTAAATTTATTGTTTTAACTTATTCTGATATCCTTGTTAACACTAAATTTATATATTTTTCTCTGAGATTTTAAATTTTTACTTAAAAAAAAAAGTGTTATTGACTGCACGAGGTACTATAAATTGATTTCAATTTTGAAAATTTTTCGTAATGTCAGATGGGATTGAATTTATGGTTTTATATGCAACTCAGTTACATATAATAATATATGCTTAAAATTATTATTTTTAAACGTTAGTTAATTATATAATTTTTTTAATAATTTTGAACGTAACTTAGCATGTTTTTGACAAATTTCGTGCATTGTAATGTTGTTTGGATTGGTCTCATTTTGTTAGAAGGAGGTTAAAATATTGTAGGTAAACATTTAGTGGAGAATTTTTTTTTGATTTTAAATTGATTTAAATTGTGGGAATTAATTATGTTTGAAACGGACGGTGGTGAAGCGGTAAACTTACCGGTCATTTTAAGTAAACCTTCTATAGCTGAATTTCTCCATATTATACCTACTTTTGATGGAAGTGCACCAATTGATAATTTCTTAGAAAAAATTGAAGAAATTGCGGTATATTGCAATTGGCAGGAGCCAGATAAATTACTTGCATTGAAACTAAAATTGTCAGGAGAAGCAAACGAATATTTTAGTAGCCAACGAGAATTAAAAAAAAATCAAAAATTTTCTGAAGTAGTGTCTCAGTTAAAATCTAGATTTAGCCATGCTACTTCTATGGCCACGTGCATATCTAAGTTGACGTCAACATATCAGTTACCAACTGAGTCAGTTAGACAATTTTTATCCCGAATAGAGGGATTGTCATATAATTGTATACCGGAAGATACTACGGGTTTTGAAAAATATAGGCAACAGCTATTGCTATCATCGGCAAAGCAAGGTATTCGCGGAGAGATTTTAAGGGGGATAATTTCGTCAGGTGTAGAACATTATAATGATTTTAAAAGACATGCAATTAACTATGAGGATACTTTAGCCATAGCTCGGCCAGTTGATATGGTAAATAACGTAAAAACTAATAGTGCGGAAAAGCAAATTAATGAATTAAAAAGCCAAATTGAGAAATTAACTAGTCAAATAGATGAGTTTAAATTTAATGAACGCGAAAATAGAAGTAGAAGGCAGGACCAACGTCCAAAATTAGTAAACAAAAAACAGTTCGTACAGCAAAGGACCAGGGAAGTGACACGTTCATGTTACAGGTGTGGACAGATGGGTCACATTAAGGCCTTATGCAGGACACTGATTTGCAATTATTGCAAAAAATTACACCACACTGAAGATAAGTGTTACAAAAAACAAAAGGATTTAAACTAAGATCGGGTGTGGAAAATCTGGTACATGTTTCTCCCCCTGATACCCTTCTTGTACCAAATTTAAATTCTAATAATGTCAAAATAAATTCTGCTATGTTACCAAGGATCAATATAAAAATAAATAAGATTTTATGTCCCGCCTTATTAGATAGCGGATCATCTTTAAATATGATTTCTGAGGAGATTGTTTCAAAACTGAATTGTAAATTGAAATTAGATGCATGCAATTTAAATGTGCAAAATTTTAATGGAAATTTTGTAAGGATTTCTAAACAAGTTCATATAAGGTTTAAAATTAACGATTGTAATTTTGAAGAAACTTTTTATGTAGCCCCTTGCTTAGGTTCAAATGAGTACAAAATCATATTAGGTACACCTTTTCTTAAAGATAATTTTTCCATAAATTTTCAGGATCAGTGCTTACAAAATAAATTTTTATCGGTTAGGTTTCTAAATAGTGACAACTTAAATAACTTTAATTGTAATTTGTGTCTAAATGAAAAAGAAATTAACTTATATGCAAAGTCTAAATATATTATTCCACCAAGATCTCAGGCTATCATTTTTATTCGTTCAAATTCTAATTTTAAATGTCATTCTAAAGAGGTTCTAATTGCACCAAATGAAAATTTTATGATAAATGGTTTATTCATAAGTAGGCAAATTAATATGAATTCCGATGAAAATGTTTATCCTATAATTGTTATGAATATAAATGATAACCCTTACCATATAAATAAAAAGTCTAAAATTGCTACTCTTCAATGTGTTGATCAGCAGAAAACTTTTAATTGCAATAATATTGATCAAACTTTTGACGAATTCGAGTTTAATAGTGATGACATCGATTTAAGTCATTTAAGTAAGGAACCAAAACAACAAATGAAGGATTTTTTGGAAAATTATCGAGATTTATTTGCAACGGGATTCAAAGATTTAGCAGGATGCGATATGTTATTACATAAAGTAGATTTGACTGATGAAAAACCAGTTAGGCAAAGACCCTATAAAACACCGCATCACTTAAAAACGGAATTAAATAGACAAATTACAGAATTGTTAGAAAACAACATAATTAAAGAAAGTACTTCTCCTTATGCTGCTCCTGTAATACTGGTAAAGAAAAAAGATAACAGTTATCGGTTATGTACCGATTTTAGAAAGTTAAACATTAAGACACTCCCTGATTCATTTCCTATTCCAAATATCACTGAAATGGTAGACAATTTATCTGGATCTTACTTGTTTTCGAGTTTGGACCTTTGTAGTGGTTTCTACCAGATGAAAATTGACCCTTCAGACACTTATAAGACAGCATTTGCGACTGATAGTGGCCTATATGAATGGAATCGGGTACCTTTTGGTTTGAAAAACTCTCCAAATTCCTTCCAACGCCTAATGCAAATTGTTTTAGCTGGCCTTAAGCCTTTACAAATTGCAGTTTATCTTGACGACATTATTATAGCTTCAAAAAATAATATACATGATCACTTAGAAAAACTTAAACTTGTTTTTAGTAGACTGCGGCAATATAATTTAAAATTAAAACCATCCAAATGTAAATTTCTAATGTCCAAAATTAAATATTTGGGTTTCCAAATTAGTGATGGGAAAGTTTATCCCGACGACTCAAATATTTCAGTTATTGATAGTTTTAAAATTCCAAAAAATAAAACTGAGGTCAAATCTTTTCTTGGATTAATTGGGTTTTATAGAAGATTTGTACAAAATTTTGCTGAAAAGGCTCTTCCACTTACACAGTTAACTCGAAATAACTCCACTTTCAATTTTGATAAACAAGCTTTAAACGCTTTTAACGAATTAAAGAAATGTCTTAAGACTTCGCCGTGTTTAGTATTACCCGAGTTTGACAAAGAATTTGTGTTGAGCACTGACGCTTCCAAATATGCCTTGGGTGCTGTCCTCTGTCAATATGATAAGGACAAATTTTTACACCCTGTTGCTTATGCTAGTCGCAAATTAAAAGGACCTGAAATAAATTATTCTACTGTCGAGAAAGAACTTCTCGGTGTTGTATACGGAGTTAGCTATTTTAAACAGTATTTGCTAGGAAAGAAATTTACCATCTTTTGTGATCAAGCTAGTCTTTCACATACTCTTAAGCTAAAAGATCCGACTTCACGAATAGCTCGTTGGGTGATGACTTTACAGCAATACGACCATACTATTGTTCATAGGCCCGGGAAATTAAATTTAACCGCGGATTACCTATCTAGGGGTGTAGAACAAATCAATAATGTAAATATTACATCTACTCAACAGAGTTTATTAAAAAAGATTAAGATAGAGCAAAAAACTGATCCCTTTTGTATGATGATTTCAACAGAAATTAGATCAAAGGCTGATATGTCTAATCATAAATTAAATTTTTTTTTAAAAGACGATATACTTTACTGCACACTTAAATTTAATCAACCAAAAAGTAATTGTAAAGATAGGTTAGTCATTCCAGAGTCAATTGTACCAGAAATTTTAAATTTATGCCATGACTCACCTACTATAGCCCATCAAGGATTTAGTAAAACTTTAAGACGCATTAAGACGGATTTTTTTTGTAAGAACATGTATAAAAATGTTCAAAATTATATTAAATCCTGCAACTCGTGTAATGAGCGTAGGGGTCATCAACCTTCAAAGTTAGCCCCACTTCAACGAATGCCTATAGCTTCTGAACCAATGGAATATGTAGCTATAGATGCTGTTGGTCCATTACCTTTAACATATTCTGGGAATAAATATATCCTCGTTATGTCACATTATTTCACACGTTGGCCTGAGGCTTATGCAACGCCTGACATAAAGAGTGACACTGTTTCTAGGATTTTAGAATTGTTTATTAGCCGTCATGGTGTACCATACCATTTAATCTCGGATAGAGGCTCTAATTTTTTATCTAGCTCAATTTCCAAAGTTTACAATAATTTGGGAATTAAAAAACACTCTACGAGCCCTTACCATCCTCAGTCGGACGGAGTGGTCGAAAAATTAAATGGGACCCTCATAAATGCCCTTAGCCACTTAGTAAATGAGACCCAAACAGATTGGGACAGGCATCTAGAATTCGCCCTAATGGCTCACAGATCAGCTGTCCATATCACGACAGGCTTCTCTCCAGCTCACTTATTATATGGCCGTGAGATTACCATGCCACACCAAATATTAACTAAAAAACCTGAAGATTCTTATGCTGAATGTAAGGATTACGCTTTTGACTTAACTCAAAGATTAAATAAAACTTTTGGGATAGTGAGTAAAAATTTAAAATCAGCTGCTGAGAGTCAAGAAAAGTATAGAGATAGAATTGCAAAATGTAAAGAATTAAAAATAAATGACCTAGTATTTCTACACGAACCTTTAACTAAACCAGGTTTGTCTAAAAAGCTATCAAAACCAAATAAAGGCCCTTTCGTAATTACAAAAATTTTGTCACCAGTAAATGTTGAAATTCAATTAAAAAGCAATAACAAGATTATTAAAAGGGTTCATATCGATAGGGTAAAACGTGTAGATGAACGTCACGAGTCAATCAAATTGAGGATAGATCAAGAAAATGTTAAAAATGAGGAGAGTATTAAGCATGTACCAGACACCCCGGCTAATTTTCCTAGAAGATTTAGAAGACATATAACTTATACAAAAAGCCCGTTTAGGTGTAATTCAAAACAACTTCGAGATAAATCTCAGCGGTATTCGATGACACCTAAATTGCAGGTACAGTCTAGTAAAAAATCTCAACCAGTAGAATTAAAACACCGCTATGACTTGCGTTCAAGGAATAAAGGAAATATGTATTAGCAAATGAGTTACAAACATGCATGTCTTTCTATGCATTTTGTTTTGTAAAATTTCATGATTATTGAAATTCGAAGATAAACTGAGTATTTAATATAAAGGAAATTTGTTTTGTGATTATTTGTTAAAATGGAATAAACCAACACTGTAAAAAAAAAAAAAAAAAAAAAAAAAAATGACTTGAGGTTAATCAGTACACTGATTGTGTAAATAAATTGAATTTTTATGTGTAATAGTGACGTAATGTTAATAAGAGTAGATTGTCAAATTATGGTATTCTCTGTGGGTGAAACTAACGTGTATTCTGACAATTTCGTCAGGTATTATAAGTATTTTCACTGTTTTGGCAAAAGAGCAGTTTTTAAATTTTCTATCATTCATTTTTTTAAAAACTGTTTATATGTTTTGAGAATTGAGTTGCAATAAGCTGTAATATTTGTGCATTGTGTGCTTTCCAAGACAAAAAGACTGTCAACGTATTGCTCGAAAACGATGCAAGTTTATCTGGACATTTTCCTATACATTAGGTGTGTGTTGTCAGGTCACGAGAAAGACTTTGTCCAAATCAGAATTTCCTTAGCATGTGCAAAGTGAATACAAGATTGTGACTAAGGAGGACTAAGTCATGTGAATCTTATACAAGGTATGCTCAGATGAGTTGCTCAGCAAGATGGTACACTACTGCCGGGGGCAGCAAAAGGGCCCTTTGTCTCTCCCTGATGGTAGATGAAACTCTGCTAAGCTCCAAAAGTGGGCAGCTAATGAACATTGCGTAATGACACCAGAAATCTCTAAGGCTATGCGACACCTAAAAAGCTGAAACTTCAGAAAAAGCCTGTGGGGGACGGTTAAGTTCCTCGTCGACTGAGTAGATAATTCTCCAGGAAGTCCCTAAAGCTGACACACACGGAACAGCGTTCCATACACACCTAGTGACAAAATCAAAATTTTTCCTTCAGGTCAGACTTGCTGCAGAAAGTCTGTATCGAAAACTTTTGTGAACAATTTCGAAAATTAAAGAAAGTGATGACCGGTTCAGAGAACCGAAGATTTTTCGATAATTTTGACCAACTCAGTTCTCAAATCATACCTTCATAATCTTCCATCTGGTCATTGTGTTTTGGCTTAAGTTTAAAAAAAAAAAAAAAAAAAGGGGGGGGGGAATTGAAAAATTTGCGGATTTTTATATATATATATATATATAAAAAAAAAAAAAAAAAAAAAATTTCAAATTTTTTTTTTTCTCTTTACCGGGATGGAATGTTATGTTTGTAATGTTATGTTTGTATGTTTTAATTATTTCTAGTTATGGGCACAATTTATTTTTATTTTTTTGGGCACCGCGTTTCTAATTTTAATTCATTATCCTTTTTACTATACTCAATAAATCCATCTAAATGCTTCCCTTCACCCCTGCTTGAAAGTGGATTGTCTCACAGGTGTGATAAGGTGAAACGACTGCAGCGCCGCCTTTTGGCGCGGAAGGATACATGAGCGCGAAAAGAGAGGCAATTCGTTTTTTCAGGCATTCCCTGCTTGACCGTCCATATTGTAGCTGGTACTGAACTTTCGGCGAGGGTGGCCGGCCACGCGCCCTAACAAAAATGCTTCTATTAGGATAAGTTTATTTTTTCTTTCATTATCATAGTGCCCGTAATTTTCATTATATTATTTAATAACTTAAGATTTGTTAAATGTGATAGATGAAATAACTGATGTAAACTTGCATTGGCAGTTGAATAATTATTGTTAACGTAATTAACTCGAATTATGTTTAATTTCTTTGAAATAAAATGTATGTTAATCTAGGATACAAGTATTGGATGTGAATCCTTTATTTTAATCTATTTTTTTTACTTTTCAGTTAATTACAATTTATTATATTAAATTTAATAATTTTGATAGTTAATTTAATTTAGCATTATGATTCTTCTTAACTTGTTGTAACTTATAAATGATGGAAAAAATTAACACAACGCAAATATTTAATTAACTTCTAGATTCCTTAATTATTCATTTGGCTATTTCTAAATTTAAGATACAACAGCATCATTCCTACCTGATCGAACCATGCACCACTGTAATGTGGCTCGGCAAAGCAATCGGATGATTGCTTCTTGCTGCGTCGATTTTTTTGTTATAGAGTGTATATATTTGGCGCACTGTACAATAAGAAATTAGGATGTGCTTAAAAGACACTGAAACAGTTTCAATGTCAATAAAAAGAACTAAGGTAAACAATGTTAAACTGTTGGCTTAATTGTTATTTTTGAATAATTAGTCCCCTTGAACAGAAAAAAAAATTTAAATTTTCTAGGATTTCAATTTGTCATAAATTTAATGAAAAAGAAAAGAAAATAATTATTTTTTTAAATCATCTGAACTAATTTAAATGTACGATATTTTAAATATTTTTAGCGAAGTTCAAATTGAAAACTTTGGCGAAAATTATTGTAACACGTTTTAAGAATTCTTTAGTTTCCAACGATATTTCGGAAGAAGAAATTTTTACTGACTTTGACACTGATAAGAAAAATAGCGCAGTCAGTCGAATTTCACAGACAAGCAATGATAGAAACAATTTTCCAATAGTGTTTATCCCAACTACATAAGTCAGGATCACTGGCTTTTATTACTTTAAAAATTGTTCGAATTTACAAATATATACTTTTAAAAATACTGTTCAAAAACAATTTTATTGACATAATTGGTGGTTAGAGAACAATTTATCTGGCTTGAGATTGCGTACATCTGCATTTATTTTCCTCAACAAATTCAATATGTGATCGTATACAAGAGCATGAGCATCTTTAGCAAACAGGAAGTCCATGTGATTAAAATCCTTCCAGGGGATGCAGTAGCTGTAAACTAATGATGTCTTTAACCGCTTTTCCAAAATATTGATGTCCTCTGGATCTAGTAGAGCATCGTTCATTCCCCAAAAAATAGCAGTAGGTGTTTTTATTTTCGATAAATCATATTCTGGAGGAGTATCCTAGTAAAAAATAAGTAATTACGCATTTGTAATCTTCTATCAAAGAAGTCTAGAGTAGAGGTCGCCAAAGTGGACTATATAGACCCTAAGGGGTCTATTTAACAAAAGCGGGGGTCGATACGAATCGGAAGGGTCGATCGGGGGTCAAAGAAAAAGCAGTTCTTAATACGCAAATCACTCATACCTTATTGAGTATGTAAAATTTGTGAATTTTTTTATAATAGACTAAATATCAGACATCATTTATAACAAACAAATGAAACGATACCTATGTGTCTTCTATGCGAAAAAACTTTTGGAAATTACTACATGAAACCGTCAAAAATGAAAGATCATCTTGATAGGGTTCACTCAGATAAAAAAAAAAAAAAATAAAGGACTTGAATTTTTCAAAACAACTTAAAGAAAAATTCACACGTCGACCAACTATAAGAAGCTTTATGAAGCAGTCTGCTGAATTTGAAACTGAAGGAGGATTAATAGCTTCGTACAATATTTCGCTTAATATAGCAAAGAGGGAGAAACCACACACAATCGCTGAAGAAATTGTTATACCTGTAATTAAAGACGTTATTGAGGATGTAATGAAAAAAGACTTGGTTAATGTTTTAAAGTCATTGCCATTAAGTCAGCGATTCTCAACCTGTGGGGCGCGCCCCCTAGGGAGGCGCGAGCACACTAGAGGGGGGGGGCGTGAAAATATCCAAGAGAAAATATTATTCAAAAAAATTGATTAACTGACTGCAAGGAAAGCACACATGCGCATAGAAACCGAAATACATATTTAATAACTTATTAAAGTAAAATAACTTATTAAATCAAAACTTAGGGTGGGTGAGCCAAAGGTGGCCAAGGCTAAGCTTTGAGGATTTTTCCTAATTTGCTGGTTAAGATGTGTGTGGCTGAAGTTTTTTTTGCAAAATCTTACACCTATCTCTAATACATATCGCATATACTTTTAATTGTAAAATAAAACTTCATTTATTCTATAGTACAATTTCACAATTGTAGTTTTTGCCCATAAGGGGGCCCATATAAGGTGTATCATTTTTATATAATTTACTACGGTTACAACCATAATTAACACAATATTCAGACCAGGACTCATTTCTTTCAAAGCCAAAGCTTCTCCGTGAATCATGCAATGCGTCCAGACGCACTGAGGCGATTTTTGTTTTATAAGTGCTTGTATACTTTGGAATCTTCTTGACATTGAACGAACACCATCGGTGCATATTCCAACTCAATTTTTCCATTCTATGTTTGCCTCGTATATAAAATCATTTAGAATAGCAAATAATGCGAGTGTTGTTGTTTTGCAGAAAAGTATATATATTCTACTACTGACATGTTATCACGAAATCGAACATGGGTAATTAAATGAGCATCATTATTACTATCGGTTGCTTTCTCGAGCTGTATTGAAAATGATTTGTCACTCAACATACAGAAAAAGTGACATTGTACATTTTCAGCTATATCACCAATTCGACGAACAACAGTACCATTTGAAAGAGGTATGGACTGCAATTGTTTTGAAAAATTATCTCCAAACATAGTTTATTATATATAGAATTATCTTCAAACGTACTCACTATGAAACTTTTCCAAATGTCGTTAAAGTTTATTAGGTTTCATGCTGTCTGCTGCTCATGATTTTTGAGCAAGTGATAAACAGGGACCTTTCTTATTCATTTACTTCAGTACTGGTAAACCAAAAATTTAAGTATTCTTGAGAATATTTTCTTGATTTTATTTTCGGAACCAAGCTCGTCTGTACTTGTTGAGACTTGACTATCGTCTAATGCTCGCATACTTCCCCTTAAAAATTTATCCATGAATCTGCATAAATCTGCTGCCGTGAATATTTAATTCGGTGAATTGCAATTAACAAGAAAATATATATATAACATTCACATTCACGATAGATTCGATAGCGATAGAAGGATCAATTCGAATGAGACTGGCTGGAATTTAAACTTGCGTTATCAAGAATTTTCCTTCTTCCTATAAGAAAACATTTGCTCTGCGTATGTTCGAGACGCCATCGGTGGTGCGGATATCTTTCCACAAACATGACTTTTTCTTATTGTTTAGTTATGCTTCGGTTTTATTTCTTTTATTATTCAAAAAAATGAATGCTCTGTTTCTAAATTTAACTCATCCCGTCTAGGTTAATTTTCAATAACAAATTTTTCTACGATCATATTATTTTAACTTTACCTCCCTGTTTGGCTTTCACTTTAAATTTAATATTTAAATTTTCCTCGCTTTTACTGGCTTCACCTGTTCACCATCCCATTGGCAAAATGCAAGATTGAAGATGAATTCTTCCCGACGATGGCTCGCTTTTATTTTAGTTTCGGCAGTTTGAAAATATTTTAAAAACAGAATTTAAAATACTCAATATACATTATTGTTGTGTACAATTGCGAGCGCGGGGGTCGCGATGAAAATTATGATTGAAAACTGGGACGCAAATACTGAAAGGTTGAGAAACGCTGCATTAAGTGCAAATTCTGTAAAACGGCGTATCGACGAAATGGATGAAGAAATAGAAAATACGGTAGTTTCAGAGGTAAAAAATTGCAAGTTCTCTATTCAACTCGATGAATCTGTTTCCAGAGTTTCTGCTATGCATATGGTGTGCGTTAGATATTTCAGTAAAATGAAAGGACAAGTCATTGATGAATTTTTATTTGCTAAATATTTTGAAACTGATGGAAAAGGAGTGACAATGTTTAGATGTTTACAAGAATATTTAAATACATATGATATTCCGTTTGAAAATATAATAGCGGTAGCCACAGATGGGGCACCTGCTATGATAGGGCGTTACCGAGGTTTTGCTACATTTCTCAAAGAAAAAGTGCCCGGTATACGTACTATTCATTGTGTGTTGCATAGAAACAACTTAGTCGCAAAATATCTGAGTCCAGAGTTGCATAAAGCTTTACAGTTTTGTATTAAGTGTATCAATCAAATTAAAGCCCAACCTCTTAAATCAAGATTATTTTCCAAACTTCGTGAGGAAAACGACGAGTTATTTAACCAATTACTTTTGCACACCGAAGTTAGATGGTTGTCTAGAGGTGTATGCTTGCGTTATTGAGTTAGTATTTGATTCCACGACCGAATTTCTCAGTGAAATAAATCCCGTTCTGAGTGATGAACTCCAAAACAATAAGAACCATATTTTTTTTATTTAGAGGACTTATTTGGAAAATTTAATGATGCCCAAACAAAGCTGCAAGGAAAAGATGTAACAATTATCGAAGTTCAAACAATACCGTTAGGCTTCCAAGTAAAATTAAATTTAGTTAGATCTTCATTGCTACGTAAGGATTATCAGTATTTTTCAAATCTGCGACAATTAGAAATCAAAGAAGAAGACTTGGAAATATATACAGGCCATCTTCAAAAATTGAGCGACGAATTTAGACTGCGCTTTGTTGATTTAGAAAACATTGACATCCCTGATTGGATTATTTTGCCATTTTCTGCTCAAATTGAAAATGTAGACATCAACCTGAAAGGTGAGCTTGCTGAATTATTATCGGATTTTGAAGCAAAGACGCTTTTTAAAAATTTAACAATAAGCAAAGTTTCGACAAATATAAACATAATGCAAAAATATGTAAAACTTTACGAAATAGCTCAGCCATTTATGCCAGCATTTCCAAGTTCCTATATGGTCAAAGCCGGTATCAGTCACGTAAATTCAATCTTAACTATTAAATTCAATATTAGCAGAAATAAATTAAATGTGGAGTTTCGAGGGGATTTAAAATTAAAATTCAACAATTTTGAACCCAATATAGCGAACCTTGCAAAAAAACACCAGACACACCCATCTCAAGAAGCAATAAATCTGTAGTTACTTTACTTATTATTTCTACTTTTTTATAATTACTTATTATTTACTAAATATTAAGGTATTTAAACTTCAACAATAATACATTTTTCATAAAACTATTGTTACACAATGTACTATTACTTTAATATATGTTTAAAATCATAAAAAAAATGTATAAACACAGTATCTAATAGAGTTTCATTTTAATTAACAGAAATTTACTTTTATAGGGGTCGATTGAAATTTCGAAAAATTATATAGGGGTCGATGATCAAAAAAGTTTGGCGACCCCTGGTCTAGAGTGTAAAAGAGTTGTTTACTACTATGGAAACAGGGCACTTTGGTAATTTATTTACGTCACACTAGAGCTGCACAATGGGCTTTTGGCGACGGTCTGGGAAGCATTCCTGAGGATGATGCGAAGACCTGTCATTGCAATTTTGATCCTTCGCAAAGGGGATGGTTCCTCTGCTTTGGTAGCCCGACGACCTGCACGCGAAGTTGAGCACTTTACGGTAGAACAGTTTTATGATATAGTTTTACGAGGATCTATACAAAGAATCCTCGGTCCCTACGCAGGCTGATCAAAGAGTTCACCCACCCGCTTACTGACCGCAGCCAGTGATCCTTGACTTCGGTGTTCTACTGGGAACCGTGTCTTTACGATCAGTCCACTGCGGGGCATGGAAACAAGGAAAAAAAATTTTTTAGAGAGAGGAGTTTAAGATGTTCTTGTTCCAATTGTTTGCCCCTGACCCCTATTTGAAATTGTTTTACCATAGTACCGACAATGCACCAGGCTGGGAGTTCTTTAGATAGACAGACTATACATATTAAATGATATTTATAAGTTTTTCCAGAAATGACTGAACATTTGAACAAAAGGAAATCGACCATTCTTTACTTATTTCTTCACTTTGTCAAGTTTTGTTTGAGAGTTTCAATTGTTTCCGATAAGGAACTTAAGGACAAAATTAGTTTCTTTAATGACAATTTATTAAATTTTTATTTAATTACGAAAGTTTTTATAAATACGCAATATTTACACAGTAAGTGTAAATATTGTAGTGAAAATATTTTTTACAATACAATTATAATATAATATAACTATTTTACACAATTGTTTAATAACAATTGTGTAAATTCACTATTTCACAATTGTTTTAGTAAATAAATATTGTAAATATTTGTGAAATAAATTAATTTATGCCTGTAGTAGTTAAATTAAATGAATTTTCACGGCCAGTATACAATTATGTACGGTGTTCAAAATAAATAAATAAATAAACAGAACATACTGAATTAATTTTGATCTTATTGCCGGATTTTCGCAGACCAGAACCCTCTAAATGGTTCGAAAACTAAACATTAAAATTTTAATAATTAATTAGTGAAGACGATATCTGAGCAATTAATTCGCGCAAAACGCACTTTCTATGAGTAAACATGCATTTTTATTATCGCTGAATTAGGACCCCTAAAATATGAAAGGGTAGCCGTATTCTGTAAACAAATCCCAGCAATCAAAACGTAATCCGAGTAGTTTTTACAGCCAGGAGGATAGCGGTCAAAAGTTCGGGCCTCCTTAACATGAATTTCACTATTTGCATATGTTCACAATATTTCTGGAACTGATATGGTGAATAAAAAGAAATTTGACTTCCAACTATACAACTTAGTTACCAAGAAATAATTCATAATGAATATTTCTTGGTAACTAATTTCTACCAAGAATAATAAAAATGATTATGGATTATTTTTTGTCATTTAGTATGCTTAAGTTTTGAGTAGAAAGGTATATAAATGTTATCGACGTTATTTTCATACGTCTATAATTCAAACTTTGGCGTCTTACCAACGCTGTGATCAAAATTTGAAGGAAATCAGTAGAATAGTTCTTTAGGAAAACAACAATTTAAATATAAGACTTTTGAGAGAAGGTGAAAGAAACAAAAAGTAAAACTAACATTAAGGAAAATTTCAGGTTCTCTGACCATATTATTCATATTGCGACTTTTCTCATATTTTTAGAGTCAAGAATTCAAATCTGTCGAAAAAATGCATTTTTTCAGGGAGTGTGCGTTTAAGTGTCTTATTTCGTAACTTAAAAAGAACATCATCTGGCCAAATAAATTAGCATGTTTAAAGTAAGCTACCCCCCCTCGAGATTGAGTCCTAGAACGTTCAAACCCGATCATCAGATCATAAGTTATTCAGGTTATGAGCATTAAAGGGGAAAAAACTGATAGAAGGGAACATTAGCAGCAGACAAAGGCCAAATGGTAAATGTAATAAATGGCGATTAAAAGCTTGTCTGCCAATTACCATTATTTTCGTCGAAAATGTGGCCACTAAAACTATTAATATTATTAATATAACTATTAACTCTTTAAAATTTCAATCAATATCAAATTTATTTTGTGAAAATTGCTTTTTTCACTAATTGTAGAGTTTTATCAGCCACATCGGAAATTCTTAAATAAAGCGAGATTGATAATTCTTAAATATAGCGAGGTTGGTTTGAGGTATTTTTGAGGTATCAAAGTTGTTTTGAGGTATATTTGAGGTATATTTAAGGTTGCTGAGAAAACAGCAATAAAAATTATACCTCGTAAAGGTTGCGATTAAGGTGCACGAGGCTGTTTTATATACACTTCAGCTTGTTTTGAGGTTGTTTAAAATTCACTTCAAATCAACTAGACTGAAAAGGTGATTTTCAAGGTATACCAAGTTGATTTTCTTACGTTTGTAACAAAAGAGGTATTTTTGAGGTATAAAAAAAGTCAACCTAATTTCAACTAACGAGAGTGAGGTATTTACGAGGTATTATTTTTCTTTTTTTCCCCTTTCTTCATTGAACTGTAATTTTTTCCTTGTTTTATTTACATTTTGAACTTACTTTAGGAGTTCTTTTTACTTGCAGCTTACGCGTAATAAATAAAACTTACTGTTTTTCTTAATTTTCTTCGTGTTTTTTGTATTTATTTATTATGCTATATATATATATATATATATATATATATATATATATATATATATATATATATATATATATATATATTTCAAAAAGTAGAGAAAACAAGAGAAAAATTACAGTACAATGTAAGAAGGGGAAAAAATAATAATAAAAATAACAAAAAACCAGAAGAAAAAAAAAAACCGAAAAAAAGGAAAAAAAAAAATTTAAAAATCCGGAAAATAAAAGATATAATCTTTTCATCCACAGAATGCATCCATGATTATATCCACAGAAAAGAGTAAAAGAGAGAAAGAATAAATAAACTAATCATTTGGAATTCTAATGTTTCTAGGAACATATATTTAAATACCACTTTTAATGAAATGAATAAAATTAAAAGAATATGTAGTAATATTTATTTATCCAAAAAACAAATTGATAAACTCTTTCAAAATTTAATAAAAAACAATGGATACCCAACTAAAGTAATAAAATTCTATATCAAATCATTGAGTTAATCGTAAATTATTGTAAAAAAAATTCACTAAAAATTTTCTTTTTTTAATTTATATAATTTTTCCATGTGCAAATTCATTTCGGGCAAATCCATGGCCTAAATTATTTATTGAAAAATTTCTTTGTTAATTTATATAATTTTTCCATGTGCAAATTCATTTCGGGCAAATGCGTGGCTAAAATTATTCACTAAAAATGTCTTTATTAATTTTATAATTTTCCATGTGTAAATCCATTTCGGGCAAATCCGTGGCTAAAATTATTTACTAAAAGAATATCTTTGTTAATTTATATAATTTTTCCATGTGCAAATCCATTTCGGCCAAATCCGTGACTAAAATTATGGGCAAAACGGGCAATTCATGTTTCTTTCTCTTTTCTATTTTATATTTTTTTTCTCAAATAAATATTTGCTTTCTGTAATTATTAATTGTCAACTTCTTTAAAATATCCAGTATAATATTGCCTTGCACACATGCATTTCGGGCCTATCCTTGGTAACTAACAAATCAAACGCACTTCAGTAATCCTCTGTTACGCTTTTATCTCAATTTGCGCTTTTGTTTTCACTTTCTGCAGTCTGGCATCTTGTTTTGAAAATATTTGAAATCATTTTTGAAAAATCTCCCGTTTATGTAAGTTCATTTGAATTCGCTGCTCGCTTTTTTGATTTCATTTCATGTTTTATTCTGTTTTTTTCTTTATATTTTATTTCTGTATTTACGTGATATATTTTTACTTATTGTGTTCTATTTTATTAGTTGTAATTTTTTTGTAAACTTTTTTGAGTGCTCTTCACTCTATTGTATTGATATATTTTGCTTTATATATATATAATATATATATATATATATATATATATATATATATATATATATATATATATATATATATAATATTATATATATATATATATATATAATATTATATATATATTATATATATATAATATTATATATATAAATATATATATATATATATATATATATATATATATATATATATATATAATATTTTTTATATAGTGAGGTGAGGTTAAAAATTAATAAACTAGGTGGTCCGTATAACACCTCACCTTCGTAAGTACTAAATAAACAGCTTTAGGTTGAGCTACATAAGCCTGAAGTATAAAATGCCGCATCTTTGGTTGATAAATTAATACTTCTAAAAATACAAAAATATATACTTGAGGTTACGAAATAATAACTTAAGGTAGAACATGGAACACATAACGTTAATAAAAAATAACCTTTCCAAGTGTTGAAAATACACTTCAGGTAGATTTATAACAACTAGAAGCGTAAAATGGCACACCTTAGGTTTAAAAATATATGCATCTACAAGCATAAAATTAGATACCTGAGGTTGAAAACTAATTACCTGAGGTAGAACAAAATACGCCTGAGGTAGATTTATAACAACCTGAAGTGTAAAATGACACACCATAGATTGAAAAATATATACCTCTTCAAGCATAAAATTAGGTACCTGAGGTTGAAACATACATACCTCTGGAGGTATATTTGAGGTATTCATTTGCACCATTTTCAACCTAACGACGTAGTTAAATAACAACCTCCTTTATACCTTTAAAATATACCTCGTTTATACCTCATTTATACCTGGGTTTTTTCATAAGGGGAATAACATACGTTAGATAGAGAAACATATAATAAAATTATTTACTTACTTGTTTATAATGCTTCCTATTTTCTCTTTTGTAGTCATATTTTTGGAATTTTTGTGATACTGCCATCTGGAAAAAGTAGAATATAAATGTGCTTTATATTTTTAAAAAAATACTTATAAATAGTTTATAACGTTAAGGAGAAATGAAAGAATTCGTCATTTTATTATTGACGCTATTAATGCTTAATTAATTTCAGTAATAATTACTAACCGAAATTAAAAATAAGCAATGTTAAAAGCAATGATACTAATCAGTTTATGAGGAGCGTGAAAAATAGACTGGTACTTACGTATTAACGCAACCAGGCCAAAATTCGCATAAATCGCCAAATTTGGCGACCCTACTAACGGCAACCCTAAGTGATTTATATTATTTTTCTTCACACATCTTGAATAAATGTATACCGGGCAGTGGCACTTGACCTTAAAAAAACATCAGTGTAGGATATACCGGGCAAATGTATACCGGGCAGTGGCACTTGACCTTAAAAAAACATCAGTGTAGGATATACCGGGCAAATGTATACCAGGCAGTGGCACTTGACCTTAAAAAAACATCAGTGTAGGGTTTACCGGGCAAATGTATACCGGACAGTGGAACTTGAACTTAAAAAAACATCACTGCAGGATATACCGGGCAAATGTATACCGGGCAGTGGCATTTGCCCTTAAAAAAACATCAGTGTAGGATAAACCGGGCAAATGTATATCGGTCAGTGGCACTTGAACTTAAAAAAACATCAGTGCAAATCGCATACATACAAAAAACATAACATACAAACCTAGTTGCGCCAACCTGGTTGTGATAATACGTAAGAACCAATAGATTAACTTTTATTGACGCCAATAATGCTTAATAAATTCTGGTAATAAACACCAACCGAAGTAAAAATAAGCTATTTACTCTAAGTAAGATAAGTCATAATAATCAGAAAAATAGCACTAATTCGTTTTGGAGAAAGTGAAAAATCGATGCATTATTAACACCAATGATAATTTTGGTAATAGGCAATACAAGTATTAGTGCAATTGGTGAAGTTCTAATAAGTTCCAAATTTACAAACATAGCTAGACTGTGTTAGATTAGCATATTTGATACCCATTAAAACGGCATAAATGCTGGAAAGCTTTAATATCGAGACTGTGAAAATAGGTTTTTCATAGCCCCTCTAAAGACATAAGAAACATCGAGCAAGAGTATCATGCCAAATGATTTTTTTATTTTGATTGGGTAAACGACTAAAAACGTATTTTGCTTAATCTAATAACGTAAAGCCATGCAGACGGACGAAAAACAATAAATTTAAAAAATGAACTTAATTCAGCACTATAGTTCGAATCTTTTAAATGTGTCTTTCAGTTTAGTGCAAGATTTTGTATTATTGTTTAGTACTGATGTATTGTTTAGTACTGATGTATTGTATACTTACTCTGTCCCAACCAGTACGAAGAGCGGATGTTCAACTAGTAAAAATAAGAGAAATAAAGGGGGATCTAGAGATCTTGCCAGATATCAATCTTGATATTTATGCTGAAATTTTTTAAAAAAAAGCGACCTGAAGAATGATAAAAACTGTTTCCAATGTGAGCTGTTTTAGGATATAGGGTTAACGTTATACATTTTCAATAAGTGAAATTACTTATTTTTTAAAATTACTTACTATCAAGAACTATTACTTTTTGCATCGCTCGTAATGTATTCCACAGTTTTTTTTTTCAAGTACAGTTGATTATTTTTCAAATCGAAGCATCATTTCATTTCGTTATAATGAAAATAGTAAAAAAAATGTGTTCGCATAAAATAATAATAATATATTTTATAGACAAAATGATATTTTTTTTAAATCAAATTTTAAGAAGAAAGAAACAAAACAATGGAAAATAAGAAGCATATTAAAGCATTTAGTAAATCTCATAATATTTTCAGGTGTTATTAGATTTTTCCTGGAGATTTATAGCCACAGTTTGAATTATATACGCCTTAAAAATGAAAATTGTTCACGTTTTTCTTAAAGAAATTCTTAAAAGTAGAGGTAGTTTTCAACTACTGAAATACTTACTTGGCAATAGTGAAGGAAATTTCTCGTAGATGGACCATTTGGGAAATGTCCCATGTACACTGGTAATCTGGTCTGAAAATGGAATCCATACAATTTTGTTAAAATTAAGAAGGCAAGAATGAAGGAAAACTCTGACAGTTTTCGAGATTTGATTTGAGAGTTAAGAGTCGAAATGCACTATATTGTGAAAGAGATTTAAGAGAATCCAATTTAAATTTCTCCCTATCTCAAACGTTGACCTTATTTGAGCTCAATGCCTGAAAATTTTACTACAAAACTTAATGTCCTTAATGGATAAAAAATGTGGTTGGCGTTACGGTACAAGTAAGGCAAATCTATTACAGGGGATAGAGTGCTTGCTTGCCTGAGCGCTAAGGTGACCCAAGTTTGATCCCAGCACTGGCTGATAGATTTGAATTCTGCTCCCGGCTTGCCTCGACCACAGTGCTGACATAAAATATCCTCAGTAGTAAATGAATCATGGGTTAGAATCCTCTTGCCATCCGACAAACCATGGGATGTTTTCGAGGTTTTCTTCCCCATATAATACAATTACGTGTTAGTTCCATCAAAAAGGCTCCACGATGGAGTTCTTTTATCTCCTCGTTGGGCTCAAAATTACAAGGTTTGAAGTTGGCTTTACAATGCCGGCTACAAAATAGTATATAAAATAAAATAAAATGTTCTTAGAACTGAGCAATGAATCAAACATATCAAAATACGCATGTAAAATATTTTGAAATGATGCATTTATTGATCATGACACTTTAATCTTGTTGGAAAGGTTAAAAAACAACAAACGTGAAGCGCTAGTTTTTGAATTCCAAGATAACTCTCTATGAGAGAAAACTGGTTCAGATTTTTCACAGGTTGACAAAGCTAAATAATTCATGTTGGCATTTTTCCTAAAACAGATACAGCAGACATAATTCGTTTTCGATTTCAAAGTTTTGAAATATTAACTTTCTTGCAAAGTACGTTTAAAAGCATTTCAACGCTTCGAATTTGCAACAGGCTGTATTAATTTTAATTATTATGTTCATTCATTTACTTTCAGCAGCAGGGAAATTTTTTTTTTATTTCTTGAAGTTTGCTACAAATTTTTCATAATTTAAAGTATAAGAAAAGGCTAGTGCAGGAAAGTCCGAGGCATGACTGTTATAAAACATAATACATTGTAGGGAATAAGTGTGTACCATGCAATAGCATTTTACACTAAAAAGACATGATAGATGGGTATACGATGTACTTCCTTCCTTTCAAAACATGTAAATGCAAAAAAAGGAAGAAAAAAGTAAATTACAACAATCCACACACATAGGGAGGCATCTTGTAATCGAAGGACTCGTTCAATAAGCTTGTTGTTTTGTAATTTTACATCCAGTCAACCGAGATGATTTAGCAAAAATTTCAAACTCTTAAATAAGAACCCCCAATTTCTTTTTTTTTAGATTTGAAACTTCCAGAAGAAAGGACATGATTAGTCTTATGGATTGTTATACTTTTGTTCACAGATGACGCTGTAATCGCTAAAAGAAAACATTAGGGAAGGAGATTAAGTTTGGTGTCACGAGATTTCTGAAGCAGTAAACAGGTCTATTTTTAATATTTCAATATGAAATGCATTTCTTGAGATGTATGTATTTGAAGCGATTTTTATGCTTATTTTTATTTTGCAACAACAACGCCACCTGTGAATCAACAATCAAAAAGTCGCGTATCAAATAGGTGTAGGAGAAAGTGTTGTACGTTGGGACAGTCTGAAAACAAATATTTTTATTTTTACTGGGGCTCTGTCTCCAGTAATTGGTATGACAGTATGCAGCACCGTTTACTGTTAAAAATTTCTACAGCCATTTTAGAAAGAATGAAAAATAAATTCAACTCATTGCTTCATAACTAAGTTCTTATTTCTATAAAAGCACAAAATTATTTTAAATAACTACGTAACGTATAACTAACTACTTAATACTACTTAAATTATTACTTAAGGCAACCTAACAAAATGAATAACTATATATAGTGTTGCCAATTGATAGAGAAATATCCGAGCTTATGGTGTCACATAAGAAAAATATACATATAGATTACTTATGACACGTACCTTATTAAACTGCTCTCTATCAGTTCCAGTGAATGTAAACAATAGATTTTCGCAAATGTGAAATACATTCGTGTTGCAAAAGAAATTAGTCATAGACTTTATAGCAGGACTATCTGGCAATATTTCATTTATTCCAAACATCCTGAAGAAGCCCTAGTTTATCAAAAGAAAAAAACGAAAAACAGAATGTAAATAAAAAAGAAATCTCACAATGAAATTCATAATAAGAAGCATATTTTACCTCAATATAATCGACATGTTGTGCAACATGTACTACTAGCACGCTTTTACCATTGCTAACTTCAACTTCAGGAGCCAATGCAACCAATAAATTTACCTAAAATTTGAAAAAAAAATATTGTTAGCATTAAATTTGCATACAGTTTAACGAAGGTTAAACAAAATCAGTAACTGAACTGTTACATATAAGGAGGGTCTCAATTTTGCCAGAGTTTGACTGCCACAAAAATAATGGTAAAAGTAATAGTAATAGTTAGTATTGTTAGATTGGTGAAGCTGTATTGGCAAGCTATGATTGAAGCTGTCTGATAAGCTTTGTCATTAGTTTTGGTTATATCTGGACAAGCCAATATTCGTGATCGCAACGAACTATAGGGGGCGTTGTTGTATGAGACGAATAGCTGCGATTTCTATATGTACAGTCACTCAGTTGCTCTGGAGACGTCTTTAATATAGCGTGTAGCATTGTAACGTTCCTTCTTTATTGTGGCTTATTAAATTTAAAAAAGAAAATTGTTTGATATTCTTTCTTATGCAGGGGAAAACAAAATGGTATCGCTTTTTTTTTAGAGAGGGAACATCCAAAACACATCGGAAAAATATTTGTAAAAAAACAGGACCGGTAATAAAAGTTGCAGTGAATTTGTATAAGCATAAAAAAAGTTTCCGAAAAACAATGTTAATCGATGCATGCTTTTCTTTACTGATTATGATGATGATGATGATTGTCGTCGATCGGTTTTGGAGCTTGTTGCAGTTTACAGCTTATAGCTCGCTTATATCTAGGGTAGCGAAAGTAGGTGGGTGGTGATTATAACAGATGTTAGTGGATGGTGATTATAGCAGATAGATAGATTTTAGGTATTGCATAACATATTGTAGTTTTCGTTTGTCAGATATGTCCATTAGGTATGAAAAGAATAAGGCCCCAATCCCTAGCTGTGTTTTGAGGGTGGTGCGCTGTTGATCGAACAGAGGGCATACTAGAATGGTGTGGTCAATGTCGGAGATGGAACCACAGTTGCATTTGTTGTCTGGAACTAGTCCAAAACGGAATAATTTTGCTTTTGTTGGGTAGGATCTAGTGCGGATTCTAGAGAAAGTAACATCTTGGTGCCTGCTGGAGAGGGGTAGAAGTTCGTTTTTATTTTGGCTCAGATGAAGAAAATCGGTATGGTATTTGCTATTTTTGAAGGTTGATTGCCTGGATGTTTGGTGGATTCGTTTAATTGATTGATAAGTATCTTCTATTGTAAATCTATTGTAAATCTATTGTAATTTACTGATTATCCTATAGATGAGGTTAACGTCGTTTGTAGCGATAAGTTGCCAAATCTTGTAGCTCTTCATTTTTGGAGGAAAAGCTTTTGCTCAGAAATGGATGATGAATCCGCCTTTCTAATTCAGGGGCTCGACTAAAAATGAATGTCTGCGTCCTTTATAGACTCCTAAAGCATCCAACTGAAATCGATGAAACTTGTCATACAGATAGTTTGAAGCACGAGAAAGTTCACTGTTTACATTAGAATATTCTACGACGAACCGTTCAAGTGGGAAGACCGAAAAATGAAATGGAATTTTCTGATTGGTTAAACGTGAGCTATTGTTTTAAATTTAATAGACGATTCAATTTTTCATATATTTCAAAGATAGCATCAGTGATAGTTTCTAGCTTATAGTTCTATTTGATAAAAAATGGTTTATTAAACGGATTTAATTATTTTATTATTTTATAATCGCTATATGAGATAAATTCATGGAACAGCATTACGTGTAGTACGAGTAGACTACGCCACCAAATTAATACTTTTAAAACTGGCTGATACCACGCACTTTTTTTTATTTATAATATTTATTTTAAAGCGTGTTTATAAAAAATTATTTTTTTTAAATTAACGGTAACTGGGTATTTGCACTTCAGGAAGAAGAAGAGCTTGCATATATCCACACATGTGTGACCTATGATGTTGTTTATAAGCAAAATTCCGTGTTAAAGTTGAGCTAAGGTTTTCCACTTAAGTTAGAATGTTAATTAACGTGAAGTTAATTAAATAGAGCACCGTATCAAATCGATGATTTCGAATGGCTTTTTTATTTCAAATAAATAATCGCAAGGAAATAATCTTTGCCACACTTTTTTTGTTTGGAAAAAGGAAGAAGATACTTTGAAGTCCATAATTAAAGGGTTAAAAGCAGAGTTTCGAAAGGCTCGCAGTAATATAGTTAATGTTTTCGTCGACAGGGTCGTTTCGTCGACAGGCCAATTTTTATCGACAGGTTTTTATCGACAGGATCAATTTTTATCGTTAAGTCTATTTGCCAACTGTTGACATTAGAACATTCTACGACGAACCGTTCAAGCGGGAAAAGCGAAATGGAATTTTCTGATTGGTTAAACGTGAGCTATTGTTTTAAATTTAGACGATTCAATTTTACATATATTTTAAAGATAGTATCAGTGATAATTTCTAGCTTATAGCTCTATTTGATAAAAAATGGTTTATTAAGCGCATTTAATTATTTTATTATTTTATAATCGTTATATCAGATAAATTCATGGAACAGCATTACGTGTAGTACGCGTAGTCTACGCCACCAAATTAATACTTTTAAAACTGTCTGATAGGGTAAACTAACCAGTGAAGGAACACTTAAGCTTCGCTTGCCTTTTTAAAAAATCATATTAATTTCAAAATTCGTAATTTTAGTTAAATGACAGTGTCAACATATTTGTTACTAATTGCAAATTATGTTAAAAAATTGTAGAGAACTTACATAATATTGTTTTAAAGTTTTGAAGGTTCAAATAACAAGTAGTAAGAAGACCAAGTGAAGGAACAGCTCTTACCAGTGAATGAACACCCAGTAAAGGAACACTTAAATTTGGTTATTTTTTAATGTTTTTTATGAATTTATAAGCCATACAAATATTTAAAAACAAGCCTATTCTTGAAATTATAACATACAAATACTTGGAAAATTTTAAATTTTTTTGTTTGTAATCATGAATTGAAATTTAAAGTGTCAACATATTAACACATACTGTTCATTCACTGGGAAATCTATGCCCAGTAAAGGAACATGCCTGTTCCCTCACTGGTTTGAAGTTGTTTTTCGTATTTTTAACATACTTTTGATGCGAAACATCACTAAAGGTACAAGAAAATTAAAGTTTATCTTTTACTTTCATTAACTTAGAAAAAAACAAAGTAAAGGAACACTTGTTCCGTCACTGGTTTTTCATCGTTTGGTGATCCAGTGAATAAACACCCCCTTATCTCAGTACTTTATTATGCTATGATGCTAAAAAAAAAAAAAAGTAACTTCAATAATTATATTTTGAATTCTCTTTTTCACAGTGAGAAAAATAAAACTATTACATGCAATTAATTCCACTTCAAACATATAAATACAAACACTCACCTTATAATTTTTTCAAAGAAACAATGTGTCGCAGAGATAATAACAGATTCAAAATTTTTCCAGAGAATTCTATGTGACCAGGTAATCCGAAATATTGCTAGATGACTTCCTATTGTTTGGCAGTAAGCTACTGTTACCAATCAATCTAAAGAAAAACTTTCAAATTCTTATTTTTAATCAATATATATGAACTGTTCCTTCACTGGTTGGTTTATCCTACCACGCGCTCTTTTTTTTATAGTATTTATTTTAAAGCGTGTTTATGAAAAATTATTTATTTAAAATTAACTGTAACTGGGTATTTGCACTTCAGGAAGAAGAAGAGCATGCATATATCCACACGTGTGACCTATGATGTCGTTTATATGCAAAATGCCATGTTAAAGTTGAGTTAAGCTTTTCCACTTAAGTTAGAATGCTAATTAACATGAAATTAACTAAATAGAGCACCGTATCACATCGATGATTTCGAATGGCTTTTTTATTTCAAATAAATAATCGCAAGGAAATAATCTTTGCCACACCTTTTTTTTTCTTTTTTGGAAAAAAGAAGAAGATACTTTGAATAAAGGGTTAAAAGCAGAGCTTCGAAAGGTTCACAATAATGCAGTTAAGTCGTAGTATGCTAACCATCGAAGCAAGGGAAATTTTCAAGATTCCCCCTCCCCCTTAAGTCCTGAAGACCACTTCAAAAAATGGGGTGAAGTATGTCGGTAGCTTACTTCTGATAGGATCTAAAGCAGCTCTATAGTACGAGCTGAACTGTTCGCCATTATGTCGCAAGCATGTTCGCTAGTTAAGTAACATTAGCGTGAGAGTGTGAAACCCTTTTATACCTAAATTTATTGATGTGGGTAATTGTGCAGTGATGAATTGGGAAAACAGTTTTGAAAAAAAGGCTTTCTAATGTTAAAATTTCCATCAGAACAAGAAGGAAATAATAAATGGGTACCCAAACCAAAATTTTAAGTGGTTTTCCATTGATGGACAAACATAATCTTGATAGTATCCAACATTAATTCCATCACGTCGCATTATATTTTTGATGGTAACAAACATAAGTAACCATCACCCCAATGTAGGAATTCGGACTGATTTATGATGGTCAAACTTAAGAATAGCAAATTGTTTTGATGCATTGCTAATGTTGATCCATCAGTTGGAACGATTATCAACCGCCATCAAAATGCAGAAATTCAGACTGATTTTTTATGAGCCAATCTAAAAGAAACTGTTTTGGTGGTATATTCCTTCTGAACCAACAATAATTACTGTTGAACTGTCATGGTTTATGGCATTGTTGTAATATTATGCACCATCACAGCTTCCCATCATAGTATCTTAGAAATCAAATCTTGAAGGGATCGTGAACGAAGATCATTCCAAAGTAGGAATTCTGACTAACCAACAAGAGAACTGATAACCAATAGGAATTCCCGTTAGAACATCATGGAAATGTATAGTTGGAACCATCAAGGATCGTTGGTCCGTGAGAATCAAGCTTCTCTTGAGGGTTAACTATAGTATGAAAGTAGCATATCAATTATTGGCATATCAAATACCATGTACGAGTAATGGAAAATGTTGGATACATTGGATCCCTTCACCTATTATGGCGCTTGAGGGTAATGAAATAGCAGATAGGTTCACCAAATCAGAATCAACTGAGCCTCTTACCTACACAGAGATATATTCACAAGCTAAGTCGAGTGAAAAAAAGCAGTGTGGTCCATTCTCCCGTTGCGTCAGTGGTAACAGAACTTGTGAATCTTTGATACTAAAATGTGACAGGCTGGGACAAACTGCTGTCAAACATTTTCTCAGAACTATGACCTTCTCAGATTGTTTAAGAATTTATGACGTGTGCACCAGATGCTCTTCTGAACAGGTTTCCGCAACTCACATCCTTTAGTGCCTGGGGCACAGTTATCAAAATCTTCTTGTTGGTCCATTACTGATCTTGGACTTCCTGAGGGTGTTTGTCTTCATGGACCTAGTCTGGTCCTGTTGAACTTTTAGGTTGGCAACACAGCACAGTGAAATTTTTCAGGATTTTACAGCGACTTCAATTTAAATAATTTTTATCTCGGAAATATCCATGCATGAAGTAGTTTTCTTAATTATTGTGGGGATCATACTTTTATATTTAAACTTTGCCATTTTAAAAGTTCTGGTGTATCTTTGAAAGGAAGCTCTGGTTAAAAAGTATATATCATATGTGTTGAAATGTATTTGGTTTATTTGATTTGAGTATGTATGATGTATTTGATTTGAGTATTTGATTTATACAAGTTTTTCTGACGAAATTTGAATCTTTTAACAAAATGATAGTGCAATAAGACCAAAAATTTAGGCTATTTCGCTAACACTTAAAAGTATAATTACTTAACTAATGTAAGTTTGATACATATGTTTGGATTAATAATTTGTCCTAGTAGTATAAACAATCTAAGATTTAATTTTTAAAATTAAGATTTATTAGGTAAAACGTATTTTACTACTGATGGGAAAAAAATCAATCACTGTACAAATGTTGACATCTATGAAAAAAGGAGAACTTTCAAAGCTTTGAAATAATCATCGAATTTTGTTCTATAAAATATCATAATCTAATCTCGGAAATTTTTTTTTTTAAATTTATGTAACAGTTAATTGTATCCCTTAACGAACATCATTATTTTGACGCTAAGATACGGCTTTCCTGTACGAAAATGTCAATTTTGTTAATCTAATTCAACGAATTAAAATAAACCGAGGTTAGTCAAATTCTGACAATTTGAAGAGTCAAACAATTAAGTCACCAATTTTCGCCCTATGCAGAAGCGCCATAATACAAACCTAAATTTTAAACTCTGACAAACAATTAAACTTAAATTTCTGTAAAAATTATAGAATTAATTTATAATTCTGTTTCGCGACAGAATTTTCCATCTATTATGGGGAAAGTTTTCACAGATATCATTAAAAGATATTTTTCCTATTAAAAAACGAATTTCTTAATTTAAACTGAGCTAATGTAACACCAAAAAAATATATTTGAAATAGTGCCTGGATGCTTGCAAATAAAAATATATATGTAAGGGGAAAATAGAACGGTTACTTGATATATCTTTAACAAATAGCAGTGATAGATAAATTACATTACTGTGAAAGAGTTTCAGAAAAACCAATTTGGTGTTTTGGTTCGTGTCTAGAAATAGTAACAAAAACAACCACGCTATTATTTCAATCTTTAACAAAGATAGCATTAGCTACAGAATTTTCTGGACCGAGATAGCCTGGTTGGAAGGGCGTCATACCCATGTCGAAGTAGTCGTGAGCTTGATCCCCGTAGGGCGACTACTCAATGTTTAGTTAATGGTGACTGGTGCAAGTTTGATCTGTCGGGTCATAATGTTCCCGTAACAAATCAATATATTTGGGGGTACTGACCTGCAGAGTGATCGTTACCTGGTTCAGGTCACAATAATATCTGTGGATAAATAAATGGATGTATGAATGCCTTATCAACGGACTCTGGCAGGAGTTGTATTCTTGGCCATAGATGGCGCCACTGAGAATCAAGAAATGAATCCTCTGTCTTAAATTTTGGTTTCAGCAAGCTGCCTTGCTGATTTACAAAATACGTTAGAAACAACGACAAAGTTTTCCATAAAAATTCGAACTAATATGTCAGAAATAATATTAAAGTTATATAGAAAATATCTTTGTCTAGAATAAGTAAAAAAAGGAATTCGATGTAAGGCTTCACAATTTCTAGTTGAAAATGTTACAAGTAATTAAGAGCTTCAAAATTGAATAAAAGTATATTTTAGAATAATAAAGAGTATTTTATATATATTAGTCTCATCGAATCTCCCGATTCAATAGGAAACAATGTATTCAAAAATTCACAAGAAGTTTGGCGATTTTTTTTTACACAAAACCAGTAAACGATGGACCGTTTGATTTTCTTGAACACACGTTTTTTTTCTAAGTAGTCAAATTATTTACAAAGGCACAATTATTATAAAGGCACAGATTATGTACAAAGTGAACCAGTTTTGTTCATGAGAGGAACTTCTTTTAGAAAAATATCCGTGAGAAATTTATGATGTTTAAAATTCATATATTTGATAAATGATGGCTAACAAGAAGTTAAGACACATCAATTAATTTAATTAATTAAACAGATTTCAAGACGTGTATTTGCTAACACATTCTCGTTTTTGCTAGCTTTTCTATAAAATAGCTACAAGACTAACTAGTTCATATAAACGTATTCTAATCAGATTACTTTTAACCTCTGCACACCTGGAATATTTCTACTAATCACGATCTGGAAATCGTTTTAAAGTGGTAGCTAAATTTCAAAAGGAAAAAAAAAATACATACTTTAAAGTATTCATATCTGCTAAAAATATTTTCATTTCGTTTATCGTGGGGCGAAAACTACAAGACTGATTTTATAAAACTAAATTGAATGTTAACTATATGAAACTTAAAGTAGTCTGGAGGAAAGTTCGTGACCATTCTTTAATTTTTTTGTGGGTACCTTATATTTAGAGAGTGGCACTGATGTGTACCTTGGGCAAAGAATATATAGGAATATATAAAGTGAAGTATAATATAAGGAGAAGTCCATATTTTCAAATACGTAACTAATGCAGGAAATTGTTCGGTGTGGTATGCTATACATGAAATACAACTTACATGGTGAACAATATACTCAGATTTAGCAAAGCATATGCATTAAGATCCAGCGCATGCGCATAAGGAGCAAGTGACGTCCTGACGTCCCCAGGAGCCACGTCACCTGTAGCCCGGTCGTTAGACAACTCTATATGCAGGGTTGGTTACGCTGCTTCCTGCACCGCCATTTTATTCGTTCTTTCTATATCTAAAGGTGTTAGCAGATTTAATCAACATGGATCACATAAATAAATTTTTCAAGAAGTATCTTAATTAATAGTGCAGTACTGTTTATATATAATGCAAAATTGCAGAACAAACAAATAACAAATAAAAAGAGAGAACTTCTCCCCAACCCCAGCAGTAATCGGGAGGAGAGGAGGGGCAAATTCATTCCAAAAACGTTTGCTGTTATGTCCCTAAATGTTGTTTCTTCTTTTAGACAAAGAGAATGCACCAAACCTTAGAGGACTGGTTAAAATTATGTCTATGAAATCTAGCCTTTTTCCCGTATGTATAATTCTTTGCCTTGGGTCTGAAGAGGTTAAGAAACCGCGTAGATGTTTTTAGTTATAGGAGACGATGATCAATCTATTTTGTTTATACAGAACCACTCAGTTTCATCTAAAGAACAGGTAAAGACATTCGAATTTGTCATACTGTGATATTAAAGTTTATGTCACCTTCTCATTATAAATAGGTTTTTCGGCCAAAAGAGCAAACGCCACAGTGGATCCCTGCGAGTGTCCAATGTAAGACAGGCTCTTTTCTTTAGTTTTGTTTAGAACATAGTCTATCATGGCTGGTAAGTCGAATTCGGCCATCTCGTCAAAACTAAGCAACATGAGAGAAAAAGCGTGTATTAAATACAGGGAATGGACAAAAATATTGAAACACTTCCATGTTAACAGTATGTTAAAAAATTTTTTTTTTTTTTTTAGCAGCAAATGTTTTGGAAGATTTTACAGGGACATAACTCTTAGCACAGATCGAAAGATCCTACTTGAAAGTTTTAGAAATGTTGTCAGTTTTAACCATGCAAAACTTGCATCCTCTAAAATCAGGAGAGGAAATTAGTAACTTCTTCGTAGTTTAAATACTAGCTACTATTTTGAAATTGTCCTGTAAAATTATTGTACAATTTTTATAGTAGAAAGGTTTTTTAATGGTCGTCGTACTGAAAAAAGAAATTAACTATATTCTTACGCTTAATTAACTTCATACTTCACTTCAAACTAATCTAACTTCGAACGCTGATTTTAGTACATGCAAATTTGCATGGGTAAATATGACCCCATTTCTAAAGGCTTCAAGAATGATCTTTCAACCTGTGTCCATAGTGTGTCCTTGTAAAATCTTCCGAATTTTTTGTTTCTAAAAGAGAGATTGTTTACGTATATAATAGAAGTGTTTCCATAAATTTGCCTATTTCGAACATATGATAAACAAAGTAAAAACAAATTCTTATCACTATTTCTACAAAGAACGAATTTTTTCTGTAACTTAATGCCCATCTTGTACTTTCAACTAGATTTATAGGGCAGAGCACCACTTGCAGCCTTGTTCTCATTCATCTTGAAATTTTTAATGTTGCAGTGAGAATTATAATTTTAATTGGGTACTTTCACTTCAGAAAGACGAAAACGATCAGAGATATCCATACATGTGTCCTATGACGTCAGCATCAGCTGATGTTGTATAAGCAAATTGGCGTGTTAAAGTTGAGCTAAGTTTTTCCACATGAGTTAGAATGTTAATTAGCGTGAAGTTAACTAAATACAGCGCTGTAACGAACATCGAATTTGTTAAAATAGAATTCTTTCTCATCTACGTCTTTCACTTTACTTAGATTTATCATTTGTTTATACAATTTATTGTATCCTTCATATATTTTCGTTTTGCGTACCTGGCATCTTCGAGGCACAATTAGTTTGTTTATATTTCACATGACTTTGCGTCTGTCTTTGTGTTAAGTCAGATATATATATAGAGAAAGAATTGAAATCTTTGTGAAAGAATTTAGAATTTTTCACTTAAGAGAATTGATACTTGGTGATCTTGGCTTACTCGTAATATAATGGAAAGAACGGTTGCTAACGTAAAAAGATGTCACGTTTCAAACGAGAGATCCTCACGTCGTCACTTGCAGGTTTCCCATTGGTTATACTAAGCTGGCGATCACGATTCACGATTTTCTGCTGATGAACTCTGTGAGCTCTTTCATATCATGTATATCTTTCTTATCTTTCATATCAACTTTCATTCATGATCACGATAATGACGTATTTATCATAATGATCACGATATTGCAATACACCTATTGCATACATCTATGTGTATTATTAGTAGCCGGTAGAATGTGTAAATCATAATTTGCCGTTGTTCCTACGTGTTGGCGAACTTAGCTTAATGGTCCCTACCGCCAAATAATTAATATTTTACTGTAAATATTTTTGTTTCCTTATTAAATTTTTCTTCTAAATCTCCATGTTTTTTCCCCCTCCAAAATTGTTCTTCCTCTATCCAATTTCCTTATCAATTATTTATTTTGAAGAAATTAAAGATAAAGAATTTCCTGGCTGATTTCTTTCTCAATGATTTTCGAAAACGGAAAAATAAACAAAAAGAAAATATAACTTCAATATTTCATGGATGCCACAAATAAGTAGTTGTTTTAAGTCAGTTGAAAAAGCGTCATTTTCAAGGAGGATATTCTAAAAATTAACGTTACCTCAAATATTTGAGGTTTATACCAAATGTTTTTCATTCCGCAGGTGAACAAAATTAAAAAAATTTTATAATGAAACAAGGTCTTGTAGTCTTTTACAAGAACAAAAATGATGCCACGAGTAACTAAAAATGTAAGAAGTGGTAAACACTCAATTCATTCATTATTTATTTATTTAATTATTAAATCCTATTCAAACTATCACCACGACATACAATGTAAATTATCCTTATTTAAACAGAAAAAATTCTTTTTACAATCCTATTGAATACTAAACTGAAATAAATATGCTGGAAAAGATGCCAATTTTAATAGATTTTTTTTTTATTAATCACCACTTTTTACATTTTTTGTCAAATGTGGCATCATTGTAAGAACTGAAGAACATGACCATTAGAAAACCTGTTAAATTTTTTTCTCGTACTCAAAATTATTTTCGAAGTGGTAGTAAAATATAAGTTGATTCAATTATGAATAAATATAATCAGACCTGCCAGATTTTATTCTCCAATCATTTCCCAAGTGAAAAAGTTGTTGAAATGCAATAGGTTACCTGCAAGTGACGATTCCGCTTACATCAAATGTTAGATTTTCTTCCTTTCTACGATATTATGTTCAATCTTTGATGTTGTGGTTGATTTTGGATAAATGAACAGCAGAAAATCAAGAAATCTGTAAGTTCATTCCATTTTATTTTCATTACACATTACTCATATTCACTTTTTCAATACTCATATACTCGTATTCACACCTTTATTGCTTTGTGATTAATTTTTATCGTAAAGATTCAAATTATCCGGGTATTGTCCGGTAATAATTCTTTGCTTTCTTACATATTTATTGTCTTTCCTCATATATTTAATAATTTAATATTCATTAATTTCTCTTATTATAATTATTCTTGTTGTATAATCATAGTGAAAAGCTCCAAAAGCTTTCATAGGGCTGTGAAAAATTTTTGTTATAGCCTATGAAAAATTTAAACAAAGGCTAAAGCACACCATAATTTTATAGCAAAACTTTTTACGTTAAAAAATACCATAGGATATCCCTATGTGGTTTTACCTATAACAAATTTTATCACATATTTTTACCATATGCGTATGGCAGAAACTTTACATATGCTTATGGCAAAATTGTATGGCAAACTTTTACCACTGGCAAAGACAGTGGAAGCTAATGTTAGGAAATTTTCATCTCCTTTGTATCAAAATTAATACTAGCTGCTAATTTTTTTTCAGGTGCGTATATATAATATGCAGATGTTGATATGGAAATCTTTTTTGTACAAACGCAGTCTAAACAATCTTTCTTTTAGCAGCAAATGTTTCGGAAATGTTCGGAACTGTTGTCACATCTTAAAAAGGTCGAGATTTAAACTTTTTAGAAATGATGTCATTTTAACCCATGCGAAACTCAGATGGTCAAAAATGAGGGGAGGAAATTAACTTCTTTATGGTTTTAATTCCAGCAACTTTGAAATAATAATCATATTTATCAAAACTTATATGAGCGCTAAAGGCCATTAGCAGGCCTTTTCTCATCCATCTTGAAATTTTATCTCTTAGTTGGCTGGTAGTTGGCTCTTTCTGGTAGTTGGAATGAAAATTGGAGTGAAAAGAAAATTAAATATTTTCTCTTTTAGAATGATTTGCTTCGCTACCAAAAGAAGCAGCCACGGGCCTGAGGTTTGTATCTTCTCTCAAGTTTACAAAAATAAAAATTTCATTAAATCTTGAGGTGTCACAATTTATGTTTTTTTCAAAAAATTTGCAATTTAGCTTTGCAATATGATAATCTGAAAAAAATCTATCCTGAGATCGCTATGTATGTTCTTATTTCGGATAAACCATCCTATTTGCGTTATTTTTCGGAGTATTTAATTCTGGCATCTTTTGAGCTTCTCTAAGAGTGATGGGAAGACGTCACACCAAGCTGGAGATGCGTAAGTTATAATGGGACGGATCACTGAGATGTAGCGATTAAGCTTGAGTTCCATTTTAGAGTTCTTAAGTCCGAATTGTAATTTGTGACAGGCACAGCTTTACATTGTTGATAACTGATTTGACACAATCTTTCTAATTAAATTAACTGTTAATGACCAGGCCTTTTAAAAAAATTCTAGAGGATTGCGATATTTATATGAAATGCATTTAAAATTTATATTGGTATTAAAAAAGGAAAAAAATATTTTAGTTTCCTCCAAATTTTGCATAGGTAATGGTGTTCTTTGCACATTTTGCAACACTTTGCAACTTTTTTTTTAAATCTTCAAACGTGGTCTTTCAAATCCTGCTGACAGTTTCCCTAAGAAAAACTTTACCAAACCTGTGCTCCTAAAAGAAAGATTATTTATGCAAAGATAATATAGAAGTGTTTCCATAAAATCTTCCAAGTTCTCATAATAAACAATACCTCTGGGGGTTACTGGAGCAGAGATTGACCATGCTATAGTTCAGGTTTCAGATTGACAATCAGCTTATTTTCTTTTTCTAGGTGCAAACAACGATGGCAAGGATGATAATAAATCCCGCCTTTATTATACTATTGAGGAAATGTGATGAAATATTACCTGAAGTTCCAAAAATCGGTGCAATTGGGTTCTAGAGAAATATGATTTCTGGAATAGGTATTACCCCTTGTATTCCCGAGCCAAACGTCGTAACCAGAATCTGCCAGTATGAAACCTAATTCGAGAGTTATGTGTTAAAAGAGAGTAGTTATTAATTGTAATAAAGAAATATTATCGGTGATTCGGAGAGCAGCGGTAAACAAATGGTTTTCCGTGGACACCTAGGTTCTATATGTTTAGTTTATTTAGATTAAGTTTATTTTTATATAATCATTTGTGTAAAATTAAAATAAAAATGAAATAGTCACTTTCAAAAAAATTTTCTGTTCAATATCTATATATTAAAAAATATATGAATTTGCAAATGATTGCATTAGTATTTCTCATCAAACTTCGAAATTAAAAATAACTTAAACAAACTCTATAATAAGAATTATTTTTCTCTCATAACCTGTCTTACAATTTATAACAATTCTTTTTCGAAAACCATAATTGAGAGTATTTTATACAATTTTGGCTTTAAAAATACTAGACTTAACTTATACGGCAAAAACGTAACTGCTCCAGGCTAGCGAATTCAACTGCTCTAAAAAAATTCCAGACCATCAAATATTTCTGAATTAATTAATTATTTTTTTGTTCACATATTTACACCTGCTCATGAACCACTTTTTTAAATTCGGGGTTTTGCCAAAAAAAAGTTAAATTAGTTAGGGTTCCGTAGCTGAAAGAAATTGGGATCCACTGCCTTTGTGAACTCGCCTGCTCTCTAGCAAGTTTCGGAAATTGTTTAAACAATGTAAAAACTGAAGGGAAAAAAATTTATAATGAATTTTAAGATTTCTTACTTTTATCTTTCACTATAGAATAAAAATTTTATTACCTGTGTTTTCACTATTAAACACTTCCCCTATTCCAAATTGGTTTAGACACATGAATAATTTTGTTTAATTACAACGACCGCAAAAGTATTTCCATCTATAATAAACTAAGAATCATTTCGCAACGTCGCGAAATACACCTACACTGGGTGCCAACCAGGTGTGAATATTTATGGCAACGAAATAGCAGACCAACTCGCCAAAGAACATTGCTGTCAACAGATTTCTTATACCAGTAAACCACAAAGGGAATACAAAATACTGTTACACATATCGAATCATTTTATTGTACTGATATTAAATAGAAGACGCTAAATTTACATATATGATGAACATTATAAATGGAAGTTAACTTTAAATTTTTTTTATTCGAATCGAAAAACCATCTTTATCGATTACTAAAGATAATCTCAAATGTCATTGTTCGATGGCGACACGAAGCTTTTAACGAGGTAATTTGTCCGATTCACTCAATAATAAAGCTCTTAGAGAGTTCACACTTATGTGCTAATTAGCATTAACTTCAGACTCTAGAATCCTCCAAACACAATAGTTTAAAGTATTTAAATCTGGTAAAGAAGGAGGCCAATCTTCTTGCTTGATAAATTTTTGACAATTGACAGGGAATCAAGTCTATGTTGTTTTGGCTCGTCGCGATGGTGCAGAATCTGGCTGAAATATTCAAACCTTTTAGGAATACAATCTGTCAGCATGGGGCAATAAATGTGTAGCTAGTCCTTCCTTTTTGTAATACTTAATTTTGAGTTTTTCCTTTTAATTGATGAATTTCAGAAAAAATTTTCCGTTATTTGACACTACAGTCCAAATTGTAGAGAATTTTTGTTCTGAAAGCGTTGTACGGTTCGAACACTTTCAGGTATATCATCGAAGTTTGCTGAATACACAATATGGTTTGTAGCATTAAAACTAATTTTCTGTGCAAATTATTTTCTTATCAGAAAAGATTATTCTGTCAACACTTTTGCTTCAGTGCCGATTCAACAATTTTTTACATCTTTGTAACCTTTTTAATTTTAATGCAGCTGCCAAACCTTGAACTTCTCCTTTGCAATAAGGGTGAAAACCCAGATCTTCATTTAATATAACTTGCATATAGTTCTCCGACTCACGTTCTTTTCTGCAAACATTTTATTAGCAGAACGTTGTAGATTTCTTCGCATCTTTTCACGAATTCTTTTAATGCATTCTCCAGCACGAACTGAGAGCGGACTACCAGATCTGTGATTATTTTTATAGTTATTAGTATCCAATAATCCATTTATGGTTCTATATATAAATGTTCTATTAAATACAAGAGATTTTAATTGTTTAAAGATTCTGCCTACAGAAGATACGCTATCGAAAACATGTTTAACCATCGACTTTTTCTATTAATCTTCAAGCTGATTTTAAATATATTGATTTAAACAAAAATCGTCTGCACTAATAGAAAGTTCCACTCACAGGAATACTGATAGAGCAACTCATTTGCTGAACGATTAAAATTAACTCCTATTCTTTGGAGTGTTACAGTATTTAGTAGCCACCCTGTGACATTTACAGAACTTTTTTCTATCAAAAAATCTGCTGTTGGAAAAGACTGGCTTTTGCCTTCCACCAAAAGCTGGTACATGGCGACTGAACCAGGATTCTCTCTTTCCTTTTCGGGAGACAGATCTACCCAAACTAGCAGTCACCTGAAATGTCTAAAATTCTCTTGTGGGATGAAAACCTTTCCCCATTGTCCTAAATACCAGCTTCACCAGACCACTCCCAAACATATCTTGGACTCAGAAGAGAAAAGAAATCTCTGTTTGTCATTGATATGGATAAAGTCAATGGTTTATTCGACTTGTCAGACCATGTGGGAGATAATAAGAAGATATATTTTTGTAACTAATTAAAATTTTACATTATTTTTTAAAATTAAATATTATGTTTTCCAACTTACTATAAAATAAAGAATACAACTAATAAGTATTTACCTAAGCTTTGGTGGGGGAAATTAATTACCCAGTTTGAAGAAGTTGCGAAAACTCCATGCTGTAAGAGAACTGGTTTCCTATTACCAGCTTTTTTGTCCAATTGTCCGTATGGTATTCTTTGCATTGAGAGTAAATAACCGTCTTCTGTTTGAACAATGTGATTTTCCACTGGATAGCCTTTTGAAGAAATCAACTCAGACTAGAAATTATAATAAATGGAAAAACAATTTCAGACAATTACTATTAGTACAGTAAAAATAAAGTTTCTACCCAACAACAGAAACTAAAATTCTTCTCAATGATAAACTATTAAGTAAAACTATTGAGTACTAACTAACTAAAACAATGATAAACTCTTATGTGTTAAAAGTTAAAAATTTCTATCTAGTTCTAGACAAATGTGGTCTAGTTTCTGTTGTAGTTCACTACGTTTAATCGAATGAGATCAAGTAGGAGTCCAAATAACTTAGAAGTTACGGTGATTTTTGGTACAAAAAGTATGACTTGCATCTATGTACTTGTATAATGTTTGATTTGTACCTATTTACGAATATGACAGTGCTATCTAGTCAAATGATGTATTGTTTCCTATGCATTTTTGCGCCAAAATTTTATACGGATAACAAACGAGAGAAAAATAGGAGCAACCATTAACGCAAACTCCATTCTATCTTCAACTCTAAAGGCAATTTCGCATCTCGGAGTTGCCTATAGGGTTGCTTAATTGCCCGAAAGGTTACTCGTAATAGAGTTACCATTGCTTTTGTTACTTATCTAAACTTTTGACTGATATTATTATTTTTTCATGTGATGCCATTACCTCCAATCTTTGCTACGATGTTTGTAAAAAAAAGAAAAGTAAATCACAGACGCTCTAGAATTGATATCTGTTTAGTATTATGTATTAACTTAATTAATTCAATGTATTAACTCAAAATTTCATAAGATCATCCTCTTCATCAACGTCGCAGCCATTTTTATTTACATTTGTGAACGTATTCACATAGAATTGAAACGTCATAAAAAGCAAACGACTGATTGGATCAAATGTGAGTTTCCCTTATTTATAGGAAATTTTCTCTCAGAAGAGAGAAAAATTTGTTGATATTTCGAGCAATTATGATTTCTATATCATACGAGAATTTTCGAAAAAATTTTGGAAAAAAATGGAAGATATAATTCACTATCGCACTTAAATTTGAAGAACAATTTCTCAATAATTTTTTTCCTTTCCATTATCAACATTCTTACAACCTATGACTTCCGATTTCGTGATCACATTTGTGTATTATTAATCTAAATTACACTTCAATTCCTTATAAATTAAAGGAAGATTATTTAATTCAACATTGCTTACTTCATTACAATAAATAAATGTGATTTCAGAACGTGCAGAACGGTAAGAGTTATAGAATATTCGTCTTCATTATATAATAGCATATATTTCTGTATCTGTATAATACGGAGAACCGCAATAAAGAATTATCCGAATTACTTGAAATAGTATCATTGTGTTGATTATTAGTAAATTTATATCCTTTTTTGGGCAAGTATCTTTTTAATTTTGAATGCTTAATTTCAACTAGAATTCAGCTATTCTGTTTTTAAGTTAAATATGTTCATTGCGTTTATTGAAATTAGTTATTGAAATTCATATCGAGATCTTACAATTATAAAATTTTATTGTGTGGTATGTCATCTTAAGCCATGAAGGGATAATCTATCTATATATTATTTGAGAATAAAGTTTTCAAACGAAGAACATTTCAATTTGGAATTCTCCGGATATATAAAGCAGGTGAGTGTAATGATTTTTTTAATAAAAAATTTACTTGTAAATAATTTTTGTTCTAACTTAACGATAATTCTCTACAGAATGATTTTCTACGTCTAATTAAGAACTTTAAGACTAAAAAAAAAAAAAAAAATGAAAATTTTCATTTAAATGCAAGAAATTTTTAGAATTGTTATTTTTAACCTAATCATTTTTTGTTTTACTAGTCTAGATAACTTTAGATTAAAAAAAAAAAAAATGAAAATTTTCATTTAAATGCAAGAAATTTTTAGAATTGTAATTTTTAACCTAATCATTTTTTGTTTTACTTTTTTTTAATTCATAAATAATGATTTTTTACGGAAATTATAGATTTTTTGATAAAAATCGTCAAAAAACTTATTTTGCAAAATTATATGAATGCGCTGTTTCTTTATTTTTTCTTCATATTTTTGTGTTTGAAGTAATATGATTCAGAAAAACATGGAATATAAAGTTTAAATAGACATTTCATATTAGATAATTAAAATTAATGGAGTTATTTCGCAAGCATCAAGTTTCTAATAAGAAAATAAGATACATAGTTTTTTTTTTCTATTTATATTCAAATATTCTTCTGTTGTGTCCTTCTCTAAAAAAAGTGATTCCATTTTGAGTTCGCTTGCGTAAGAAAGAATATTAAACATTTTTCTTTCTTTTAATTTAATAAGACACGCTAAGAAAAGAGCGTTACCATGCTACACTGAAGAAATTTCCAGTGCAACTGATGATCTTTTTTCCTGATGATCCATTCGTTTCAAATAACATCGCCCCCTACAAGTCATTGTATTCCCGAATTGCGCTTACGGTTGACTTGCCGGTATCGTTGTAAATTATTTTCATCCTGTTATATACCCATTATGAAATCAAATGCAAGTGAATGGATTAACAGCTTGAAGCTACAAAGCTTGCTTGAAACGTTCTGTTAAATCAAAGTTGTACTGTTATATCACTCTTACATGAAATATACTGTTATATTTGCTATATCAAAGTTATCTAGACTAGTTAGCTATCTTGACAGATTAATCAGTATTTGCATCGTCTGCATTGATTAGTTAAGCCTTATTAATCTCCAAGTATTAAAAAAGCTTAAACCTCGTATGAATTATTTTTTTTTTTTTTTTTTTTTTTTTTTTTTGTACTGAACTTATTTTGTAAAATGAAATCTTAATTTTCATTAATCTTATGCTTCCAACAAAAACAATAATATGAATAATCAATCACAAATCAATCACAACATCAAAGATTGAACACAATATGGTAGAAAGGAACAAAATCTAACATTTGATGTAAGCGGAATCGAACCAAAAATATTGCAGCCGTCAGAGCTAATTTTGTTCTAGATTATAAAGTTCTTTATAAAACAGATTGACTTCAATAATTTCAAAAATGTTGTCGAAACTAGCAGGACATTGATTATTTTCAAAGATTTTGAAAATCGATTTAGTAAGATATTCGAAAAAAATATAAATTGACTGAGTACAAAATTTAGATAAAATCAAAATAAAATAAAATATATATAATTAAATTTAAAATGATTTTGACTACCATTAAATACAAATAAATGAATCTTATATATATGAGCAAATTATGGAAATTAAAATAAGCGTAATCCATAGCATATGTAAAACTTAATTTTATCTACAATCTGGTACTTGCACATTAAGAAAGAGAGGATCGCTGATACTCACACATGTGACCTATGACGTCAGCACTAGATCATAGTTTATAAGCAAAATGGCTTGTTGAAGTTGAGTTAAGTTTCTCCCCATAAGTTAGAATGCTTATTAACGTGAAGTTAATGAAATACATCGCCGTATCGCACATTGAATTAGTTGAAATATAACTCTTTCATGTCTCGTTCTTTTACTTAATTTAGATTTACTAATTTTATTGTAACTGTGATATACTTTTGTTTTGTGTACCTGGAAACTTCGATACATAATTAGTTTGTTTATGTTCTAAATGGCTTCATTCCAGTCTTTGGTTTAAGTAAGAAATAATTGAATTCTTTGTAAAAGAATATAGAATGTGTCACTTAAGAGAATTGACCCTTCACGGGCTTGGCTTACTCGAAATAGAATGGAAAGATCAGATGCATTGCTAACGTAAGCAAATGTCACGTTTCAACAACCAATCAGAATCGAGATTCCCACACACGACGTCATTTGCAGATATCCCATTGAATTTCAATTAGTTTTTTACTTGGGAAGTGATTGGAGAGTAAAATCTGGTGGGTCTCATTAGAAATTCTTAACTGAATAAATTTACGTTATACTACCACTTCGAAAATAATTTTGAGTACGAGAAAAAAATTTAACAAGTATTCTAATGGCCATGTTATTGAGTTCTTACAGTGATGCCACATTTGACTAAAAATGTAAAAAATTATGATTAATAAAAAAAAAATCTTTTAAATAGTATTAAAATTGGCAATTTTTTCCAGCATATTTATTTCAGTTTAATATCGAAGGTGATTGCAAAAAGAATTTTTTCTGTATAAATAAGGATAATTTACATTGTATGTCGTGGTGATAGTTTGAATAGGATTGAATAATTAAATAAATAAATAATGAATGAATCGAGTGTAAAAGATTACAAGATCTCGATTTATTATAAAAAATTTTACTTTCGTTCACGTGCGCGGAATGAAAAACATTTGTTATAAACCTCAAATATTAGAGGTAATGTTAATTTTCAGAATATCCTTCTTAAAAATGACGCTTTTCAGCTGGCTTGAAACAACTACTTACTTGTGGCATCCATGAAATATTGAAGTTATATTTCCTTTTTGTTTATTTTGCCGTTCTCAAAAATCATTGTTGATAATTAACGGTTTTAGCTTCCTCAACATAGAATGTCGACAACAGTTGCTAACGTAAACAAATGTCGCGTTTCAACAGCCAATCAGGATCGAGATCACTACGTCACTTACAGGTATCCCATTCATTATAAAAAAAAGGAAAAACATTCTTAAAAAGAAAATCCAATAAATTTTAAATTAAAAAAAACTACCACATTAAAGAGTATAATTTTATGTTTCCAGATCAACCTTTTTAAAGCTTATAACAGTTCTTTTCTTAAAACCATGAACCAGCTTATTCATTCACTTCCAGCTTATGGATGCATCAATTAAAAATTCAGATCACCTGGGAATCTAACTGTCTGACATAAAATCTAGTTTTAGGATTTGTTATTGATAAATCAATGAAAATATTTCATTTTCCACATTTTATTTTATTTTGTAACCACCGTTGAACAGCTGATCCAATTTTGAATTTACGACTAACTCCTTAACCTTAGAATTTTTAACCCAATCCCGAAAATAAGGGTACTCCTGGATCAAGAAGTGGAATAAATTTTTTTCGTGGAGGACATTTTAAGAGTTCTAACCCACAGTTACATTACATGGAGAGGAAAACCACAGCTACCTTAGCAGGACGGCAAGGGGATTCTAACCCATGATCCGTGTAACACTGAGGATATCTTACGTCAGCACCGTGGTCGGTGCAAGCCGAATGCGGAATTCGTATCGATCACTGGAAGCCGAGTGCTCTGTCCCCTAAGCCACCAAGTCTCTACGTTTGTCAATTTTGAAAACTACCAATTTCTAATTTCAAGATTGTAGAAAATCTGGTTTAGGTATAAAAAATATCAAGCAATAATCGTGTGATAAAATTTTATGAAATTTTGCTGCCAAGTTTGTTCAGAAATTAGAACCCGGATGTTTTAGTTGTTTAAAATATTCAATCGAAATTCATATGAATGAAACAAAATTACAGTTTGTCAAGATAAGCGGATGTGACAGGAATGGAAAGAAGTTTGAGTAATAAATTTATGTTCCAAGCGATAAGCGACAATAGAGATGATTTATTCATTTTGCGATAACGAAGATGTCTATCTTTGTTATTTAATCGACACTTAAAGCTTTCTGGTTTTCCCAATGTAGCTAGGATTGCATTCCTTACCACCCCTCTACCTCTTTCACATATATCTTGCTTTAATTTGTCATTTACGGTTATAGCCGTTGTCTTTGGCTACCGCGGATTTTTCTTGCTTCCAACATGATATTTTTTTCGCTGGCAACATTGCGCTTCATTTTTAACATATGTCATCTGTAACTTGTTTTGAGCACTCAAACATGTTGCCATTTTCCACCTTAATTTTTGAAGTTTAGGATGTTTTTTGCATTGCCAAATAGGGGGAGCTATTAATCTTGAGAAATTTATTCATACCGAAGAGTCATAATGTAATGACTCTTCGGTGCATATATATATATTCCTTAATTAAAAAATTTTATAAAATTTAATTTTCTTTCAAATTTAAATATTTTTACTATATGACATAACATTTTTTCAATAAAGTAAAATATATAACAGCCAAGCTCCTTGATAGTCGAGTCATTTTTCGAAATTTGGAATTTTTCGGGAGCCGCAATTAAATACGCATTTAAAAGGTATGCAAAAAATGTATTAATTTTTTTTTTACAGAAATTATATTTATTGAAAACATATAAATAAAAATACAAAATATGTGTATAGAATTTAAATAGTAAAAATTAAACACATTTATTTTACTTCTCTTGATAATTCATTAAAATTTGGTGAATAATTGGTGACAGCATTTCTCAGTAATTCTTTGAGATGCTGGTTAGTTAATACTGATCGGTGTTGGTATTTCACGAATTTTGAAGTGAAATAAAATTATTCACATAAGTACGCTGTTCCGAATATTGAAATAATTCGACCAGCAGCCTTTTTTTAATTCAGGATACTTCGATTCTGGTACAAATTTCCTAAATTCAGTAATTAACGTCGACTTATATTTTAATTGCAGAGCTTGATCGTCTTGCATCTCTATTATTTTTAATTCTTCAGATGCTTTTTGGATCATAATTATATTGGAAATGGAAAACTCACCTTAAATTATGTTAATGTCAAATGGATTCCGAAAAATATTAAAATATAATAGCACAAAAATGAAAAGGTAACTCGGGTACATTTATCGAGAGTCACAAATAACCCTTCAAAGAGCCGCATGTGGCTCGGGAGCCGCACGCTGGCCAACCGTGATATATAAAAAGAAAATATATAAAAAGATATCTATCGTTAATGATAATTTAATAAAATATTGCATAATTTTAGATAATATATAGTTATATAAAATTATATTATTATATAAATTATTGAAATTGTATATCTTAATTCAATTTGATTTCTATTTCTATTTAAAACATTTTTTTCTTTAATTAAAATATTTAATAAAATTTAATTATTTTTGCTTTAAAACATAAAATGTTTTCAATGAAGTAAAATGAATGTGCTGTGTAATAATTTTTCATAGCTCTCCTCCCCTTACTCATCAAAAACAAACAAATCATTCCCCTTTATCCTTATATAACAGGAATATTTAGTTCTAAAACAAAGGTTTTTAAATTTTACTTTCAACTTATTGATTCAACTAAAATATAAAATAATGGATACTAAAAGATTAATTTACATACCACATTTCGATTTATGTCAGGATCGAATGATGAATTTGTACCAAGTTCGTCATTTTTTGAAATGTCGTCGGTAAATATTATTTGCAATAACATAAATACCGTTACCAGAAAGCACAATAACCTCATTTCAGTTTCTTATTTAAAAAGAACTAGTTTGTTAGCGACAGTTTTTGACCTTCTCTGGCAAATCACGTTTTGCACTATTACATCTTTCTTGCGCTGCTTTTTTTTAACAAAGGAAAATATAGTTCTCTATTCTCATTAAAATCAATTCCTCCTTTAAGCTAAAGGTATCAGAAACAACCCGAGATTAAGAATGTTTAAGAATACGTTTTCCCAGCTGTCATCATACAGCCTACTTTATTCAATAAGGTGGGATGTTCGATTAAATAAGGAGTGAATTTTTCTATCTTGTATGCTAAAATGTTACTTTTTAATTGTGTCTAATGCATGGTATAATGTTGCGATTAAATAAATTCACAATTTATAATCAATAAACAATTATAATTAAAGATGTCAGTGTTAGTATCAATAATATCTATATCATCCAAAGTTATATATAAATAAATCAATGCTAAAGACACGCTTCGAAAGATATTACAGAGCTCTTTGGTGTTCCCATAAAGCCAGAAACGAAGTAAATTTTACCATATTTTGGTAGTTTTGTCTAAACTTTAAAAAAAAGCCTGAAATTGAAAATATCTTTCAAAATACAGCAGAGTGCAATAATCTAACTAAAATGACGCAAGTATTTCATCAAACATGCAAAAAGATTGGCGCTTTCATAAGTTATTTATCAAACGGTGCGTCGAAATGGATTGTGGTTGAATGAATTGTGAAAAACATTGCATAAAACAAAGTGAAAAGCGTGCTTTTGCATAATACGTGGCTAAAATTATCATGGTTAAAGAAAATAATATCATTTTCGAAAAGGGAAAATTAATCACTTTTTAAAAACACCCAATGAAAAAAAGCGCCATTAAGGGCTTTTAGAAAACGTAAATCGAAAATAAGCACCTTTAAGCAATTTTTAAACTCGCTACGCACCCTGTTTTTCCTTTCTGAACAATCTAAAGAAAGAATTCATCAAGTGACACTGAAACAAATTTGAGAAAATCGCCTTTAGTACATAAGTAAGATGTATGCAAAATATTTTTTTTTCCATAGCTAACAGCCTTATTTAAAAACTTGGAATGATAAATTTAAATTTTATACTTATGGCCAAACCTAAAATGTTCTTAAATTAGTGTTTTATAAATTATAGTAGAGATATTTTATTTAATAAATTATAATACAGAAATAAAATAAGAAGAAATATAGAAATAAATCTAATAAGAAAAAACAAGAAATTAAAAGCTTTAAAGTTTTAAAATTTCTTTATTTAAAAATCTAAAATTTATTTAAGAAAACTAAGGTGAATTTACAATGAGCAGAAAAAGACATTTTAACATTTGATAGCAACGACCTCACAATAAATTATCACTATAGTTATGTGGTCAGTAAGCCTAAGAACGAAATTGTTGACCATTGTTTCATTTCTAGTGTGGACTGTTTTTAGTTCACAATGCAATTTCCTGCTTAGGGGTTTTTAAAATTAATATTCTTTTTACTTGGAAAGGAAAAAGATACAAAAAAAAAAAGAAGAGAAAAATTCAGTAGATCAGCTAGATTTTTATGCAAATAGCAATATAGATTAAGAGAGTGAAAAGTAACCATCAATAAATAATTCATTTATCGCAAAAATACATTAAGAAATTATAAAATAAACCAAATGATAAAGCTTATAAAAGAGAAAGGCAATAACTGCTACATAAGAGATAATTTCATGAAAGTGAATCTATCTCTAATTCGTAATAAGGCTTTCAGGTTCTTTTTTTTTTTTCTTAAAAAAACCCCTAGAGTTTCTTAATCCAAGGATGTCAGAAGAGAGGCTTTTTAATGTTGTCAATGACAGTTCATTACTAATTGCACTTGAAACCTTCTTTCACCTAAACTAACAAGTACTGCCATTTAGTTCTTTTATACTCTTATAGTTTAAGAAATTTAATAACTTGCTGAAATAAATCAATGTTATATAAAAAAAAAAAATTAAAAAAGACTAAACTCGGTGTTAGTAAAGCAACAGCCTATGGAAGTAAATGTATTAAAACTGGAGGAGAGGATGTATATGGTGGAAGATATAGAGGTATGGATATGGACGGCTATAACAGTTTTCTTGACTTTGGGCAATGGGGTGCAGGAGCAGATGTTCTGATTGGGTGGTCAGCCAAACGCAGAACCCTCAGCGCTTAGTTCCCAAGTAGGATTGATACTGTTTTTATAAATCCACTGAAGGGATGGATGAAAGGCTGAGTCAAACTTGCATAGTCCGAGGATAGAGCACGAGACCGGAGTGCTACCACTCAGCAACGGGCAGGTATGTGTGATAAACATGTACACGCAATTCATGGAAATTTTTTCCCTATTCTGAAAGAAGAAAAAAAAATCCACCTCTTCAAAGAAAGTTTGTCTTTTTCGAATTCCTGACAAATTTTCATTTTTACGCCTTTTCCTGCTAATGCAAAAGCAATTTATAATTACTGTCTAATGATCTAAAATCAAAATCTAAAATCATCGGTATTGTGTTTCGTATTTTCACATTTAATGTCATGTATTGCGTGACACACGATTTAAAAACCAATATTATGATTCGTGACTTAAAAATTACACATCAGAATTTGTATTCATGCAATTTTAAAATCAAATATAGAGAAAAATATTCGCTCGATTTTAAAATCAAACATCGAGATGCACATTAACGCGATTTTAAATTCACCGATTGAGATTCATATTCATGAGATTTTTAAAATTATATGTCTAGATTCGTATTCGGGTGATTTAAAAATCACACATTGAGATTCATATTCACACAATTTTAAGAAATAAATAAAATCTCACGATAATATTTTTATTAAAACATTGATAAAATTCTGCGGAAAAATGCGTCGTGCATACACTTCTTTCCTGTTAAAATTTCAGGCATTTTTTCATTTATTTAAAAAGTGTTTTGGTACATAACATTTCTGGATTTCTATTTTCAGCTTTTTGGTTTTTTTCTTCCAAACTCTTCCCTGTAGTATGAATCAATATAAAGTTTCAAAGGAATGAAACATTTTTTAAAAAAAAAAATCTTCGAATTTCAAATAAATTTCGCAAAAATGAGGTTGCAATGAAAGGTTTTCATTTTATCTGTCTGGCTTTAAGTCTGGCCACCGGTAAAATGTTCTCCACGCAATTCCAATTTTTTCAAAAAAAAAAAATAAATAAATAAAATAAAAAATAAATACTACTATTGGTCAACTTCGTAGCCTTGTAATTTTGAACCCGATCCAGAAGACAAGGAAACTCCAGGATCATGTATTGGGGAAATTTTTTCCTTCCTCGAGGACTTTTTTGATGGAACTAACTCGCATTTGCGTTACATGACGAGGATAATCAAGAAATTCTCGTGTCAGAGAGGGAAATCTAACGCGTGAAAAGTCTACCACTGAATATATTTTACGTCAACACTGTGGCTGGTACGAGCTGGGTGCTAAATTCGTATCGATCAGCAATCGCTGAGATTTGAACACGATTAACCTCACTGGGTTATTATTGAATATTTGAATTGAATATTGGGTCATTATCATATTTGAACCCGATTAACCCGACCGTTCTATCCCCTAAGCCACCAAGACTCCAAATTTGTCAAATTTGTAAACTACCACTTTCCGATTTCAAGATTGTAGGAAATCTGGTTTTGGTTTAAGAACTATCAAGCAATAATCGTATGGTAAAATTTCCTAAAAACTCGCCGAAAAGCTTTTTTAGAAATTAGAACCCAGATGTTTTAGCTGTTTAAAATATTTAATCGGCATTCATATGAATGAAACAAGATTCCAGTTTGCCGAGATAAGCTGCTGTTACAGGAGTGGAAAAAATTTTGGTGTTATAAATTTATGTTCAAAGTAATATGCGGCAGTAAATGATATATCGATTTTGTAATGTACTCTGAAGTTAGAGTGAAACTAAAATAACATTTTAAAAACAAAGCAGTTGATACATAAAGATATTACTACCTGGTTAATAGCGTGCATATATTTTGTGATTGTATAATTTCTAAATCAATTTCTTTCCGGAAATGATTTGGAAAACAACATATTATTTTATTTTTATTTCAATAGAGGCATGTTTTTCTAGTTCTTTACATATTCAAAATGCAAATTATTATAGAATTTTTTTAAAAATTCTATAGTTATTTTATCCTTTATAAATCTACATTTAGGGATATTTCAGTGTCAGGATCCATTGCACCAGCTACAACTGTCAAGATGCCTAAAAGATTTTAAGTTTGCAAATTTTATTTTTTATTTATTATTTAAAAAAAAGACTAGTAGAGATTTGCCTGGGATGGCTACAAGTTATACTCTTTAAATTGTTCCTCTTTTTTAATTTTTTTTGTTTTAATTTCTCTCAGGAGAGGAGCCTACCTGGAAGTGGCAATGATGACCTATTCTTATCTTTGTACATAAAAGTGATACGGTGTATATAAAGATATTCAATTAGTTAATAAATTGAATTAGTGAAAAATTTTTAAGTTTTCGTATCGTAGTTACAAATTAATTATAAAATAGAACTCAATGTTTCTTAGATTTTAATGAATGTAAAAAGTATATGCAAATTTAAATGTTTCAATGTATGATTGAACAGTTTCCTGAATGTTCGTAATCTTATTAATATGCATACATATTTTATTTTGATTTTTGTAAGAATCGCATATAATGAGAATTATTTGAATTTTTTTTTTCTTTTTGTGCATTATGGGGCCTTATCTAAGTTATTTACATCTGTAACAGCCAGTCTTTGAGTTTTTAAAATGCATAAAAGTTAATTAAAAATTGGAGTAAATGTAATACCCTATTGATATGAATAGTACTATTATTATTAAAAAGAATTACTAAGCATAATGCTTTACCAATTTTAATCAAGTCATATGAGCTGAAAAGTCTCTGCATGCTATTTGTGTCATGGTAAAATTTATGATCATATGAAAAATTTAACTAAACATCTTTAATATTTTTATTCGATTAATAATTTTTGTTGTCAATTTAATAGTTAGGAAAAAGTATATGAGTGTTAAAAATGTCTAATGGAATTAACACTGTAATCTGAAATGTTAACTTAATTAACACTGTATTTAAAAATTTAGCATAAAAAGATATAAGCTAAAGCATAATATGAAAAGATAAAGCAAAGAATGTTAAAAAATGCGGTTTTTTGAAGTAGTTGTTTAGTCTACACTTTCTGTTTATTCAAATTTTGTTTATATTAGGAGCTCTAAAAGGAGACATTGTTGCTGGCTCTCATTTGGTGAAGTTAGAAAGATAATTCTACTAAGAGGTTTACATTAAGGAAAAGTCTATGGGATCCTGCTCAAAAGATGGTTGGATGAAATCAAGGAGACTTAAAAATTGACTGTTGGAAAGTGCATGGTTGACGCAGCTAAAGCCCGCAAGCGACTGTTGCTTTTGTGAGAAATAAAAATGCATCACATCATGGAAGATAAAATATTTAAACTATATGAATCAATCCACTATTTACAAGATATATTTTTGAATTTACACACAAGTATACTAAAAGTTCTTTTCAGTTACTTCACGTTATAGGAACTACTAAAATATGACAAAATTGATTTTATTTGATTATAAAAAGATGAATAATTTTTAAGCCATCATGGTAATGTTTATATAAGTTTAGTAATTGAAATTCTTATATCTTATTTAAGACAAAGTTTAAATTATGTCATATCCAATGTTTAAAGGTTATAATATTGTGTTGTTGTGTGTTTTTATTCAGTATATATATATATTAATTATATCTTGTTGAGTTCAAACCAATAGTGACAAGAAAAAAAAGCCTTAAAAATTTGGGTTTATTTTACGCTTTATGAACTTGTGTCTCTATCTAAATAATTCGCTCTAGAGATTTAATTTTTGTAGGTGATAACTTTTTTCCTGATTTAATTTTCAGATATCATGTGATAAATAATTTATCGTAAAAATTAAATATTTCAAATAGAAAATGTGAGTATAACAAATTATGCTTTAAGTAACAGAATCTTAAGAAAAATGTAAATAGAATGACAGACTGGAATAATTCAAAACTTTTCTTTGTATTAATTAATAACTTAAGTCATTTAAGCCTTTATTTGTAGCTATTATTACTACTGCAACCACTGTTGTCATTTAATGTTTAAAGTTAACTTTAATTTAAATATATCTAGAATTAAAATGGTTTGTATTTAAAATAATAATAGCAATCAACTACAAGCTGTAACATAACTGTATAGTTATGTTTCATTATTTATTTTTTGAAATAACTATCTAGTGTTTTCTTTTAGTTTGTGTCAAAATAGATTGATTTCAAATATTATTTTTGACGGCATTTCCAACATTATTTTTGGTATCTGTGTTATTTGCGTTACATTTTATTTTATCAATAATTTAAATACAAACCACAGTTAATTGATTTAAATTAAATTATAATTTTATATAATTAGATTATTTAAATTTATGTCTATAGTTATATACACTTCGCATTGTTTCTCTATTGTGCATGTGAATTTGTCAAACGTTTCCGAGGCTTATTTAACAAAATTAATTTTGGCATTTCTATAGATATGAAAAAAAAAATTAGAAGTTAAGATTTTGACTTGTTTATTTTAATCAGGTTTTTAGCTATCCCTAATATAATATTTCTAATTCCCATTCCATTTTCATAAAATCTGAATAATGCATTTTTACTTTACTAATGTTGCTGCAAAGCATTTTTGTGTAGTTTTGTAGATTCAAATGTTATTGACAATTATTTCTTATATATTAATTCCTTGTTAAAAAATTTAATTAACTATAAAGATTAAAAAGACAGTTTATTTGATTTTTATAAATATAACGCTAACTATAGCTTTTGATAAAGTACTCATTCAGAGCAGTTCACTAACGTTCCTGTATCAAACTGTAGTACCTCACTATTCTTGTGTTAAATTTAATACCGGTTTATGAAACACCGGTTCCGGTATGATACTGGGTCCTGTGTAATACCGGATCCAGTATTATACCGGAACCGGTGTTTCATAAGCTGGTATAATTTTTTTTTAACCGGGAAATTTTTTCTACTAGCTACGGGTCTTCTTGATCAGGTTTAAAATTACAAGGCTACGGAGTTGAATATTAGTAGTCGTAAAAATTCTGGTACTCTTCATCATCACAATATGTTTGTTACCTTTTTTTAAATGTTTTTTTTTTTTTGATGCCTCGTCTATTATGTTTCAACGCTCAAACTCCTATTTTCTGAGTAATTATTATTGTTAATTTTAAGATTTCACTAAATTCTTTGAGGCCTTCTGGTGTTGCCACGAATCGCCACCAAGCCTACCTTTTTGAATCTTCTCCTTTTTACTGAGACTGAGACTGAGACTTTACTGAGACTGAGACTTTAATCTTCTTTTACTTTCTTTTTACTTTCTTTCACGTACGTGCACTTAGAGTCTACAGTATTCTCCGGATGCCACCTGACAGGGGCGGGACGGGGTTAAGCTTTGATGAGTAGTCGTAAACCCAAACAATTGGTTCAGCTGTTCAACAATGGCTATAAACTAAAATAAAATGTAACTAAGATTGCATTCCTAACCCTCTCTCTACCTCCTCGAGACGTATCTTGCTTTAATTTGCCGCTTTCGATACTAAACCTTGTTTTTGGCTACCGCGGTTTTTCTTGCTTCCACCATAATTTTTTTTTTTTTTAACAACATTACGTTTCTTTTTTCAAATTTGTTTAGTTTTCATCATTCATCATAAGTTATTCAGGGTAATCTGTTTTTTTTTTTTTTTTTTTTTTTTGTGCACTGGTACAAATAAACGGCCTGTTATATTATGGTGCTTTGGTTTCCCGTGGACAGACAAAACTTTAATAGTATAAATGCATTTTATACAGATGACACTGGAATCGTCATGAAGTTTAAAACCCCTAACATTGCATTATAGAAACACCAAGAAAAGCTAGATGAAATAGAAACCTGGTGTCTAAACTAGAAGTTTAAAGTTAACTGACAAAAATCGCAATCTAATTATCCAACATAAATGAAAAACCATCCTGCCAAAAAAACAAAACAAGTTATTCTCTTTAACAAAACTATTTTCATTGTAAAAAATGCAAAATATTTTCGTCTAGTCGTAAACAACAAGTACAATTGAAAAGATCATGTCAAATCAACTATCAATAAAGCACACGCAGCCTGTCACAAATTACAAATTCTTCGTAAAAACTGAACTGAACTAAATAAAACATCTGGGCACCTGAGGTCGCTTGCGGCCCTTTTTTACATTCATCTTTAACTTGAACTTTGTGGTGCTTCGATGAGGTGATGGAATGCAAATGAAGTAAAGGAGTATTCATATGGTTAGATTCATTGAGGTTCTGACTGTGCAGTTATATGCAGAGGGGTGAAAAGACTATAATGTAAAAGTATGAACTTGAGCGAAGCTGGTATGATGAAAATGAGGTTATGTATATGCTATTGATGTTGGGAAGATGACACATCACTGCAATAGTATGCTGCTATTGGTCTGCTGCTGTGTTCAGCTGAATTTCCATATAGGAATATTTCATTGAAATTTGCTGCAGAGCAAGAGGTGGCTTTTTCATAGAATATTATATTAAATTTAGCTATATGTTTGTCTATTGCATCTATTTTGAGGTATGGTGTATTGTGTCATTTCTTATGAACCATATGGCTTTTTCCATCCTTCTTAGTATTTTATTCTGGCAGATTATGAATTAATTTAGCTGAGTTTGTGTTACATTTGTCAAGAGGCATATGTAAGGATGTGGTGGATCATGAATAAATAGAGCAATCTTTTGAGTTTTAGTGCCATGTTTGATTGATAGAGTAGTATCTAGAGTTTTCTGCATGGTGCTTGTGCTTTATGGGTGAATTTGCTATTAAGGATGATCTTAAAAACTGTAAAATGGAACTCTGACTTAAACGCTTACTCTATATATCTTAGATCCGTCCCATCCTAACTTACGCATCTCCAGTCTGGTGTAACATCTTCTCATCACTCCTAGAAAAACTAAAAACATGTTAGAATAAGATACTTCGAAAAATAACACAACCAAGATGGTTTATCCGAAATAAAAACATACATACCGATCTCAATATCGATTTTTTAGCTACAAAGCTTAACATCAAAATTTTCGAAAAAAAAATAAATAAATAAATTGTAAAATCGCAGCATTTAATGAAAGTTTTACTTTTGAAAGCCTGAAAGAAGACATAAACCTCTGGTTAATGGCTTCTCATTTTGGCAAAGACACATCTTCAACTAGAATACAAAATATTTCATTTTCTTTTCATTCCAATTTGCATTCCAGTTTTCATAAAGACCCACCTTAAATTTAAGACCTCAAGATGGATCAGAAAAAAAAGCTCATAAACGGCCGATAAATGTTGATGATGATAAAGATAAAGGTTTTGTTGGTACTTCATTTCAATTCCTATTATCTCATAGAATTATCACATCGGCCAAGATAAAGATAAATGGCTAAAGGGTAAGCAGTCTCAGGCATCCAAATGTTCATAGTCAGTTCGATATTGCGTCCAGAGATTTGGCGGAATGTAAGTTAAATGTCTACTCATAATCTTCTCTAAGAGCGCTTTTTCATTGCATGACACGATACCGACAAAACGAATCCGATTGTCGGCGAACGACATGGGGTCAAGTAAAATACATGGTCAGGAATCGAGTGCATTTTCACTCACCGATACAATAGCGATTATGTCGTATCCAGGGCTAAAGAGAATAGAAGGGCTGGTTCACTCCTTTGAAGAAACTCTCGCCGCGCCAATCCTCCGATTTTCTCTAGTGACGTCACTTTTGCGCAAAGCTCGCACATCTACTTCAAGAACAGAGCGTTCGGCCTTACTAGCTCTAACTAATACTGGAGCATTTCTTTTTGTGGCATATTCTAAGACATTTGTTATTTTCTATAATGACTTTCCTCAGTTTTTGCAGTGAATTTACAAAAATTTAAAACTATTAACGAAATGCCAGTTTGCGCGATTGCAACTTGCAAAAACTCTAATAGAAGCGCAAAAGGAAAAAATATAATTTTCCGCGTGTTCCCTAAAGTAAATGAACAACTATGTAAAGAATGGATTCCTAAATGACACAGTTAATATAAAACAGCAATACGTTTTTTCTATAGTTAAGAACTTTTATAAAAATTCGTTATCTAAATAGAAACCGCCTCGTTACTTCAAAAAGATAGGCTGGTGAAAAAAATTAAAAAATGGATAAAGTCAAAGAAAATTAAAACGTAAGTAAAAAGTATAAATAAATATATAGTGTATAGTTGAAATTCTCTTAATTTCATAACATATTTTTTAATGTAGTTATTCTAAATATTTATGATTTTTTTCAAAATTATATTCTCATAAATTTTTATATCTATAAATTATATCATCTTAAATTTAAATATCTATAAACATTTGTAAAATTTCTAATGTCATTATGAACCTAAATTATTATTTTGTTTCAGTAATTAGCGTTTAAGGTTGATGTTTCCTAATGATTAAGTATGAACAAATTGCTATTAACGGCATATTTTAAAATCAGGAATTCTAAATTTAACTCAACTTATTGTTATAAAAGAATATGTAGATAAAAAAGCGTCAATATATGCTTTCATTTTCCTTAATAATTAAAGTTAAAACTGAACTTTTTAAAATAAAGTATTTATAGTGTCATTTTCGCCAACTAGTAAAATAATTTTATAAGTTTAAAATGGTATTTTTTTAATATAATGGCCAATAAAGTTTTTTTGAACTATCTTTATGAACGGGAATAATGTGTTAATTACGTAAAGTTTGAAAGCTAATAACCAGAACAAGTCAAACATATTTTTACAAAGAGAAAGATGCAAAGTTATCATAATATCTTTGCTTGCCATCTCCGAGATCTGTGGACACAGTGACGTCATGAGCAGGGAAATCGTATCTTCAGCTCTAAGAGCGGAGTGAACTAGCCCTTTTATTCTCTTTAGCCCTGTGTCGTATCTGACAAGGCGATATCATTTATCGGAATCAAATGTCGGTTAAACACGTACGTTTCTCCTCAAATCGTGCCGATTTTACTTGTTGTTGTGTATCTATCCTGTTCTATCTCCTTTTTTGATATCATTATTTTATTGTTTTAATCAGTTTTAGTCGTTTATTTGATCATGTCAAATGTAAAATTTGATGTCATTTTGCTCTTCGAGCTCGTGGAAGTTAAAGATGTGGCAGAAAGTTAAATGTGATTTCGCTCATTCGGTAGTAATTAAAAAATTATTTGGGTCTTTTAGTAGTTTATGGAAAATCACGTAAAAATCTCCCTCAACATATTTTACTTCATTTATTTCATGCACCCAAAAACATTTCTGCATTGCTCGCTTCTTATATAAAGTAAGTATAAAAGTTTGAGGCGACGATTATCATCGGGCATATTTAAGGTTTGCAGAAAAAAATCGCAGCGAATGATATCGGACAAATGAAAAAACAATTGCTAGGACGATCCGGCAACGAACAGCGTCGTTCACACATTTGTTGCCCAATTTTATCGGTATCCTGTCATGTAATTAGAGAGCACTATTTAGTATTTCAGTATCTCTAGGAAGAAAATTACTTAAAAAGCACAAGCGTTGGATATGGGCTGAAAGTAGGATGGAAAAGAGGATCTGGTAGTAAAACCATTTCACATATAGCCAGTCTTCGGAAGAAGTCTGACATTGCTCCGACTGTCTGATTACTTTAGCTGAGCATCATTGAAATGTCCACTATATTAAATTGTTCAATGAAATTGTCTCCGAGGACATTCGTGCCTCTATACAGATTACAGATCTTGTGGTTCGGTTTTCTGATAGGCACTTTATATACTTTCAATGGGTCCCCTCCCATGTTAGTTTGATCGGCAACAAAATTGTCGATAGTCTGGACAAGACTGCTTCTGCTGACATCCTGCATGGCAATGCCAACTTAACTTTCACAGAATTCCCCTCATTCAAATGGATGGAACTAAATGCACTTTGGAGAGTTCCACCTCATCATCCTTGGTACTTTGGAAAAAAAATCTCGATGGGATCATCAGCTCAATATTTGGAGGTAAAGACAGATGGCTCTCTTGCGCTTTCTGACGTGCCGCATCAAATCCCTTACCTTTCAATAGAAGGAGGGGTGGGCTCTTTCCGGAATGTCATTGGTGCAAGGCTAATTAGGCCTCCTCCAATCATATTCTCAATTGCTTAGGTTTTACTATTTCCGAGATTTTAAGGGATTCCTATTTGTTTTTAGACTTTTTAGAGATTTTTGGTTTTATGGAAATGGTGTAGCTAAGCTACACCATCTGGGATTAGAAACACCTACACCGTAGTTGTTGTGTTAATGATTTTTTTTTTTTTTTTTTTTTTTTGTGTTTGTGTGTGTTAATGCTTCTAACATTTGTATCAATATTTTTAATATTTATTGGATGTTCACATAAAGTAACTGGAAATCAGAAAGTCTCTTTAGTACGTTATTTTTTATCGTTATAATCAGATTTGCATTTTTTTTTCCTTTTTTTTTTAAAAAACTTACCAATTTCTTAAAGTAAACAAATTTTTATCTTTCTTTTTTTGTGGTGCGAAAAAAAACGGACTACTCAATTTTAATTGTTCGAGGTGGTGATCTCAAAGAAGCTAATTAATAAGTGCAGGCAATATTTGAAGTTCAGAAATCAGACACATAATGAACTTTCTGCGAATATACATAGCGTTTTTAAGAGAGAATCGGAATTTTGGCTCCCAAAATATAAGGGGTAGTCGCCATATCCTAAATATGGTTCGAATTGTTTGGTTAGGAGAGCGATCCAAAGTTTGCACCCCTTAATGTTGTGGAAATAAGTAATTTCATGTTATAAACTCATGGAGTCTAGAGTAGGATCCATGTATAAACTTTAGTGTTTTAGTCTTTTGCAGATTCGTCTCCAGGATGGAAGTGAAGAGAAGCCAAGTAATAATCAGTCAAACAAACTGACGTAAGACATCGTGTTCTATAAAAGAACGGACAATTTTTTTATGCAAAAATGAACAGCCCGCCCTTCTTTTTTGTCTTTGGCCGATGGCCTGATATCTATCATAGGATTAAGATTGTAGATGATAATAATGATTCTTTATATATTTGTTTAACATTACGAATTTTAGATTTAAGTTAAACATTTAAAGTTGTAACAAATGTCGTGTTCCAGTTTACTTGTGTTTTCATCATTTTTAGCGAACTCTGCTTTGTGAGTGAAACCCACAAATGTTAATTTTACTTTTTGCGTATTTCGCTATATCACGATAATTTATTAAGCAAATTGAAAAGTTTTTGCACTGAATTATAAATTGTTTATTTGTCTAAAGGTATTTGCATGTAAAAAAATAGTTTTTAGTAAATATTTACTGCTTATTATTATTTTATATAATAATGGTAAAAAAGATTGAATAGTCATACAATTTTTTGCATCATTTTAAAAAATATAATTTTGCATGGCAAAATATAAAATTTGAGCAAAATTAGTGAAATAGTACCTGAGAAATAAAAATTTCAAAGAAGTCCAGCATTTAAAATTTTATTTCTCTGAAACAATTCGATCAATTTTGCTTAAATTTTGTATCTCGCCATGCCAAATTATATTCTTTGAAGTGATGCAAAAAATTGTATACTTTACAATTCAACATTTTTTCGACCATTATTAATAAAATAATAATAAATGTTTACTAAAAAAATTTTTTTGCATGGAATTGCCTTTGGACAAACGAATTGTATAATTGTAGGCAAAAGTGTTTTAATTAGCTTAAAATGTCATTAATTAGCTAATAAAGTCATGGCGAAATACGCAAAAAGTAAAATTATTATTAAGGGGTCCAGACTTTGGATCTCTCTCCTGACCAAACTATTGGGACCACATTTCCCAAATTGCGGTTACCGTCAAAGGGGAAAAAAGATATGTTTATTCAGAAAAAAAACGTCTGCACTTATTAATTAGCGTATCGTTGAGGTCACCACCTCGAACAATTAAGATTGAGTCCTAGAACTTAAAAATACGATTACTAGATCAAATATTTATTTTTTTCCATTTTTTTGCGCACTGCAGAAAAAGAAATTAGGATGTGCTCAAAGAGATTGAGACAGTTTCAAAGTAAATAAAAATTACCAAGGTAAACAAAAGTAAACTGTTGTTTTAATTGTTATTTTTGAATAATAAGTACCCCTTAAACAGAAATAAAATTTTGAAATTTTAAATCAACCGAACTAATTTAAATCTACGATATTTTAAATAATTTTGGCAACGTTCAAATTGAAAACTTTGGCGAAAAATATTGTAATATGTTTATTCTTAAGAATTCTTTAGTTACGGACGATATTTCGGAAGAAATTTTTACTGACTTTGACATTGGAAAGAAAAATAGCGCAGTGGAATTTCACTGACAGATCATGAAAGAAACAATTTTCCAATAGTGTTTATCCCAACTACATAAGTTGGAACCGCTGGCTTTTATTATTTAAAAAATGTTCGAATTTACAAATATATACTTTCAAAAAACTGTTCAAGAACAATGTCATTGACATAATTGACGGTTAGAGAAAAATTTATCTAGCTTGAGTTTGGGCTTATCTACATTTATATTTTTCAACAAATTCAATATGTGGTCATATACAAGTGTACGAGCATCTATAGCATAAATGAAGTCAATGTGATTAAAATCTTTCCAGGGGATGCAGTAACTGTAAATTAATGATGACTTTAACCTCTCTTCCAAAACACTGATGTCCTCTGGATCTAGTAGACCATCGTTCCTTCCCCAAAAAATAGCAGTAGGTGTTTTTATTTTCGATATATCATATTCTGTAGGAGTTTCCTAGTAATAAAAAAACAAAAAGAAATAAAAGTTATGATCGCCTTATTACGATCACTGGTTACCCATTGATCAAATGCTGGATTGACTCCGATAAACGCCACAACATATCAAATCAAGGGTTTCAAAAACTGTCTCAATTGATGTATGTCGTTGGATTGGTCTTCAAATCGTGCTTGTGTACGTGTTTCAAGACGTCACAAAATACTTTTGCTTTTTCAGAATTCATGTTTATATTGAAATCACCGTCAAGCCAGTAATTATACGTTAATAATAAGAAGAATATAAAAAATACTTTAAATTATTAATATACAAATACATTAAAAATGCCTGCTAGTGAAAAGAAAAACAGCAGCTGTCGCCATAGCAATGTATGCAATGACGACGCATGCGCACTGTTTACTATTACTCATGAGCACAGTTGTGTACGCCATTAAATCCAAACCAAGACCCATTATACCAATGGGTAATAAATAATTTGTAGTCTTTCTATCAAAGAACTCCCGTCACAGTGTCTAGAGTGTAAAAGAGTGGTCTGCTACTATGGAAACAAGGAACACATTTCAGAGAGAGGAGTTTTCGATATTTTCCCTAGTGACCCCTGTCAAATCTTGTTTGCTCCCAACCCTTACTTGAAATGGTCTTTCCATAGTAACGACAGGGCAACAGACTTGGAGTTCTTTAGATAGGCAGGGTATACATATCAAGTGCTATTTACAGGTTTTTTCAAAAATGGCAGAAAATTTGAACAGATTGGAATAGAAATGTGCGGTTGGATGTGTTTTTCTCCAGAAGCTACATTTAAAATAATTACTCGATTATGTTGTGGTTTCGTATATCCATCGCAATTAATTATTATCTCGAGAAAACTTGAAAAGAGCAGAAATTAACAATATAATCCATTTTTGTACACTTTAAATCGGCAAAGGAAAATATTCCATCTTGATTGGTGCTCTGCCAAGTTTTGTTTGGGAGTTTCTATGCTGAATGCTTGGACAGGACACGCGTTTTGAGATTTAAGCCAAATATTTGGTAAATTATTGAGAATATCTGATTTTTGCCAAAAATCGCGTTAGTAACTGCGACCCTAGCTAATACAATTCTTATTTACTTTATGTAGAGCAACAACACATGCGTATGCAAGTTTGAGCACTCACTAATAGACGGCTGATAGACGGCTCACTAAACACATGAGCACTCACTAATAGACGGCTCACTAAACACTTGAGCACTCACTAATAGACGGCTTCGCAAAGACAGCTGATAAGTCTTTGCGAAGATGGCGAGCTAATAGCACAAGATAGAGATTACAAAGATGAATGCAAAGATAGTGTGTACTAAATGTAGCAAAGCAAAATAATAGTATAAACTAAATTTGACACAAATATAAAACTGTAAAAACATGTTAAACACTTAATCGGTTTCTTTTTTTTAGCAAATCAATCTCCGCATTACTCTTCTTATGTATTCTTCAATTATTTTCATCAAGGAATTTAAGGACGAATTCCTTAATGACAATTTTTTAAATTTATATTTAATTAGAAACGTTTCTATAAGTAAGCAATATTTACACAGTAAGTGTAAATATTGTAGTGAAAATATTTTTTACAACACAATTATAGATTAATATAATTATTTTACACAATTGTTTAATAACAATTGTGTAAATTCACTATTTCAACAATTGTTATAGTAAATAAATATTGTAAATATTGTTGAAATAACTTAATTTATGCCTGTGGTAGTTAAATTAAATCAATTTTCATGGTCAGTATACAATTATGAACTGTTTTCAAAATAAATATACAGAACATACTGAATAACTTTTGATCTTATTACCGGATTTTCACGGACTAGAACTCTCTAAATGGTTCGAAAGCGAAACACTAAAAATTATCTGATTAATTAGCGCAGACGACATCTGAGCAATTAAATCGCACAAAACTCGTTTTCTATGAGTAAACATACATTTTTATTATCTCTGAATTAGAATTTTTGACCCCTAAAATATGGAAGGGTAGCCGTATTCTGCAAACAAATCCCAGCAATCAAAACATAATCCCAGTAGTTTTATCAGGCAGGATAACGGTCGAAAGTTTGGGCCTCCTTACTTCTGGAATTAATATAGTGAATAAATATAAAATTTGGCTTAGAGCTATAAAACTTAGATACCAAAAAATAATTCAATTCAAAAAATTCTTTTACTTGTTATTTAGTACTCTAAAGTTTTGAGTAGAGAGGTATACAAATTTTATCCGCGTTATTTACTTACGATTATAATTTAAACTTTGACGTCTTACTGACGATAAGATCAAAATTTGAAGAAAATCAGTGGAATAGTTCTTGAGAAAAACAAAAATTTAAAAATGCGACTTGCGAAAGAAGACGAAATAAACGAAAAGTAAAACTAGCATTAAGGAAAATTTCAGCTTCTCTGACCATATTATTCAGATTGCGACTACCCTCATATTTTTAGAGTCGAGAATTCAAAAAAATGTATTTTTATCTCGAAAAAAGGTAAATTATCTCGAAAAAATGTATTTTTGTTTAGAGAGTGTACGTTTTAGTGTCTTATTTCATAACTTAAAAAACCCCATCTGACCCAATAAATTAGATTGTTTAAGGTAGGGCATCCCCCTCCCATTGAATTTGAGTCCTAGGACGTTCAAACTCGATCATCAGATCAAAAGTTATTCAGGTTATGAGCTTTAAAGGGGAAAAAATGATTGAGGGGAACATTAGCAGTTGACGAAGGTCACATGGTAAATGTAATAAATGGCGATTAAAGACTTGTCTGCCAGTCGCCACTATTTCCGTCGAAATTATCGCCACTAAAACTAGTGATGCGACAGCCCATAGAGGGCCAAGGCCTATTGTACCTATCTTAGTTTTCTTGACCTTGGGCTCTGGGGTGCAGAAAGAGATGTTTCGGTTTGGGTGGTCTATCGAACACCCAGTATTTAGTCCAAGTATGCTTAGTACTCATTTTATCGACCCACTGAAGAGATGAAATGCTGAGTAAACCTTGCCCGGCCCGAGGATCGAATCCTGGATCTTCGTCATGCCACTGGTCGTCACTGTGGCCACTATTTTGATATAGTTCTTTGCGACAATTATTGAATAATATTAATATTTCAATCTATATGAAATTGATTTTTTGAAAATTGCATTATTTCACACTAACTGCGGAGTCCAAACAGGAAATTCTTAAATATATAGCAAGATATGAATACCATACGTTAGAGAAACATATGATAAAATTATTTACATACTTGTTTATAATGCTTCCTATTTTCTCTTTTGAAGTCATATTTTTGGAATTTTTGTGATACTGCCATCTAGGAAAAATAGAATGTAAATGTGTTTTAAGTTTAATTTTGAACTCATTTCTGTATCAACACAATATCAATCAAACACAGACTGGCCCACCGGGACGTAAGATTGCAAAACGATAAACCTGTAATCCTTCAATCCCAATCTTCCTTCTTATGTGAAATAGATTATCACCTTTTTTTTTGCAGTTTTAGAAAGGTGGGAAGTTATATCGCGTACGCATCACTCGAGTCTTCTTAAATTCAAGTATTGTTACCCGGTTTTCCTCACACTAATGTCTTTGTAAGTTTAAAGACCATTGCTCGGTGTTCCTTACATTTTTTTAAAATAAAGTGAAATTGCCTCACAAGGATATTTTCTAAGTGTAAGGTACACAGTCCGATACTTCCAAACTTTTTTTTTTCTAATCGCAGTTGTGCGAAATTCATAAATTTCTGTCTTATCTAAATTGTGTGAAAAATAAATTCCAAATAAAGTAAAACAAATAAAGTGAAAACTACTGCCAAGTGGGACAAACTTGAAGCCTTGAAATGCTGCTAACTGGATTTTGTTATTAGAAAGTTAATACTTAATTTTCAAACTGCAGAGTAGAAAATTAATTTTGTCTGCTGTATCTCTTCATTCATTAAAAATGCTGAAATGCATCCCCATTCCTTTCTCCACCCGAAAAAGAAATGGAACGGTCCATTCCTACAGCTTGGCGGAAAGTTATTATATAAAAAACAAAAAAGAGCAAAACCTGGTTGAGTCGTATTAAAAAGGGATTTTTTTTTTATTGGCTTAGTACTCGTCGTTGATAAAAATATTTTGCTGCAGCCGATTTTTTTTCCTTTAAAATATTTTAAAGATTACGTCAGTGATAGTTACTAGCTTATAGCTCACATTTAAAAAAATAGTTTTTTGTAAGTTCTTTAACCCCTTTCTCTGTCAGCGTCACATCACGTTTGGTGTTTTCGTGCCCGTATGGTCGGTGTTGCATGCTACTTACACTTCTATTTAAATCCCGCGTTTATTTTTGTATTTCTAAAATCTCTAAGAGATGGCGCAACTAGTCCCCCTTTCTTCACAATTTTTGCTGTGAGACTTCCCGCCTTGATTTGAAATCAAAATTTATTTTGCACTTTCGATGATTTCCCTTTCATTAGTGATACCATTGCATGTCAAAATAGTTCAGAGAGTAAGCCCGAAGACAGTGAATTTATTATCTCCTATTCGGTAGATGATAGTTCTGATTTATCAAGTAAAGATTATTTTCCAAAATATTTTTTACCTATTTTTAATAATTATTTTAGAAGGTATTTATCTTAAACACCTTGAAGCAATAGAGTTAATAAATATGTTATCGCAGTTGATTTTTTAAGATAAAACTTGGGTGTATTGCAGGGAAAACTGGAGATCAGGGGACAGGAGACATCACATATTTCACCACCATTAGGCAAGAAACTGCTTGAAGACAAAAATATTTAGCATCCTCGAGTTTAAGCTGGAACGTATATTAATTTTCAGCAATAAAAAAAAATGCTTTTTTAGGTTGGAAATTCGAAAGAAAAAAAAAATCGACGGAGAAGGTGTTAATATTTTATTATCTTTGATCGTTATGTTAGATAAGCTCAATGCTCTGCAAAAACATGAGAGCATTGGTGGATACGTCACCAAATCAGTATTTCTAAAGCCATCTAAAACCACTTAGTTTTTTTATTTATATTTATGCTCTTAAAACGTTATTCTATGAAACTAAGTAATTCAAACCCAAGCGTAATTAATTATAAAAAAATAAGTTATGTATTAGAAAGCAAGAAATTGTATTAATTCGCATAAGAGAAGCATAAAAATCGCCAATTTATTATAGACCCTAAAGATGCATAATTACATTTTGTTATAGGTCTTAAACTGAAATATAAAAATAGAAAGTTATATTTATTATGAAGCAGTAATGTTATATTAGTATACTGTTATGTATTTCATGCACCCCACGTTTTTCGTTTTTCAATTTTTTTTTTTAATTATTATTCTCCACTACAAAAACGTGGTTTTTTAAAAAAAAAATTATTTTGAATTTTTTTATTTTAAATTATAATTTTTATTTTATATTTTTTTTAAATTATTATTTTTCAATTATTATTGTTCACTACAAAAAACGTGGTTATTAAAAAAATATATTTTTATTTAGATTATTTATTTTCTGCTTTTTAGTTTTGTGTTTAAATTAATTTTTTTAAAATTATAATTTTTAAATTTTTATTTTTCAATTATTATACTTCGCTGCATAAACGTGGTTTTCAAAAATATATTTTTTTATTTAGATTATTCATTTAGAAAAATGGTGTAAATATATTATTTTTCGGCCGATATTTTGTTGAAATTTTACATTGTTTTATTTAAAAATATCGTTCGTTTTGGCCTCCATTTCTGTTACCACAGTGTTCCGCGCAAACAGGAATGGTGCCAAACATAAGTAGCCAATTTCGCTAAGGGGCACACTCAATTATATTTTACCCTCTGCCCTATCAGTTACCCGTTAAGCACAAGCCTCACGTCGACGTTTTAGTCTTTCTTCATATTCCTGAATTGACTCTCCAAATCTTGAGTCAGAGTTTCTCAAGCGATTTGATTCCTTGAGCTATTCGTTGTTTATCTTTATTCCGTCCGACAACACGCTGATTTTTCGGAACTTCTACCGCTTGTTTACGCCGTTTAGCTAATCTTGCAAACGTATCTGCTTCTGATTCTTGTTGAAGCGTCTCTAACCGCTTTTGTTTTTTTTTCTCCAGTCGTCGCTTGCGTTGAGTGGCTGTCTCTTTCGTCATCGTGTCAAGACTTCTACAAGACCTCTACTAAAATAATAGAACTTTAATTTTAAATTAGGGATACAAAAATCTTTATAGAAAAACAATACCTTTACGACTTTCATTAGTTTTAGGCTGATGACAACCAACACAATCTGGAAATGAATGAGGAAAAACTGGATCCTACCACGTGATTTTTTCAGCCAATAAAAATACTCCGACAATAAAAATCTTTTCACCTGACATGTGACACTAATCTGAAATAATGGAATCGACAACAAAAGACAATCGCGAAAATAATTTTTTTTTTAAATTTTAATTTTATTTTACGTTGTATGTCTTTTTTTCTTCATTTTCATGCATTGTCATCCAATTCTGATCTATGTGCCAAATTTGAAGTTTGTAGCTAGTCGTGAAGTTAGTTTAAAATCGATTACAAAATTCCACCCGGACAGACATCCACGAAGGCAAGTTTATATAAACGTGGTAATAAAATAGAAAGTTATATTCTAGAAAGCAAAATTAATAGAGAAAAGTTACTTATTCTTTAGGGAAACCATGAATGATCGTCATATTTATGAATAATCGCCTTTTATTGTCTCCTGTGAGGTCTAATTAGTTTAAGTAATACGCGCAAATTAAAATAAAAATTAACCAGTATACTAAAAAAATTAGGGAAAAATGATACTGATTCCTTTAAAAGAAGCGTGAAAATACGCTACATCATTATCGACGCTATTGATACTTAATTAAATTTGCTAATAATTACTCATTGAAATTTAAAAAAAGCTATTTACTCTTAATACTATAAAGCAAAATTAGCGTTCAAATGGTATTAATTACTTCATTAGAAATATAAAAAATTGCCGCATTATTAACGGCGCCAAATATGCTTAATATTGGTAATAAGTGCCAATAGAAATGAAAAAAATTGCTGATTAATGGTTATATAACGTTAAGGAGAAATGTAAAAAATTCGCCATTTTATTATCGACGCTATTAATACTCAATTAATTTCAGTAATAAATACTAACCGCAATATAAAAATATTCAATGATAATAATCCGTTCATGAGAAGAGTAAGTATTCGCCAAATTTTATTGACGCCAATAATGCTTAATAAATTTTGGTACTAAAAACTAATCGAAATTTAAAAAAAAAGTTATTTACTCTAAGTAATATAAGTCATAATTATTAGAAAAATGGCACTAATTCGTTTTAGGAGAAAGTGAAAAATCGTTACATTATTGGCACCAATGATAATTTTGGTAATAGGTACTAAATGTATTAGTGCAATTGGTGAAGTTCTAATAGGTTCCAAAGTTACAAATATAGCTAGACTGTGTTATATTAGCATATTTGATACCTATTAAAACTGCATCAATGCTGGAAAGCTTTAATATAGAGACTGTGAAAAAAGGTTTTTCATGGCCCCTCTAAAGAGATAAGAAACATCGAGAACAGTATCATGTCAAATGATTTTTTATTTTGATGGGGTAAACAACTAAAAAAGTATTTAGCTTAATCTAATAACGTAAAGCCATTGAGACGAACAAAAAACAATAAATTTAAAATATGGAATTAATTCAGCACTATATTTATGCTGAAATATGTATTTCAGTTTAGTGCAAGATTTCGTATTATTATTCAGTACTGCTGTATTGTATATTTACTCTGTCTCAACCAGCTTAAAAAGAGAGAGCAGGGGATCTATAGATCTTGCCAGAGATAAATTTTGACATTTATGCTGAAATCAAGAATTAAAAAAAAACCCTATAGAGTGATAAAAACTGTTTCCAATGTGAACTGTCGTATGATATTGGGTTCACGTTATATATTTAAAACAAGTGAAGAACTTATTTTTTAAAAATTAATTACTATCAAGAATTATTATTTACTGTATCTCTCATAATGTATTCCTCAGTTTATTTTTTTTTTTCAAGCACAGTTGATTATTTTTCAAATCGAAGCATCGTTTCATTTCGTTAGGATGAAAATAGTAAAAAAAATGAGCTTACATAAAATAATAATAATAATATATTTTATAGACAAAATAATCATTTTTATCTAATTTTAAGAAAAAAAAACAGTGGAGATTAAGAAGCATGATAAATCATTTTAGTAAATCTCATAATATTTTCAGGTGTTATTGGATCTTTCCTGGAAAATTATAGCCACAGTTTGAATTATGTACGCCATAAAATTGAAATTTGCTCACGTTTTTCTTAAAAAGATTTTTAAAAGTAGAGGTAGTTTTCAACCATTGAAATACTTACTTGGAAATAGTGAAGTAAATTTCTCGTTGACGCACCATTTGGGTAATGTCCCATGTACACTGGTAATCTTGTCTGAAAATAGAATCCATAAAATTTTGATGAAATTAAGAAGGCAAGAAGGAAGGAAAACTCCGACAGTTTTCGAGATTTGATTTGTGAGTTAATGGTCGAAATGCACTATATTGTAAAAGAGATTTAAGAGATTCCACGTTAAATTTCCCCCTATCCCCAACGTTGACCTTATTTGAGCTCAATGCCTGAAAAAAAAAAAAATTTAAAACAAATCGTAATGTCCTTAATCGATAGAAAATGTGGTTGGCGTTACGGTAGACGTAAGGCAAACTCAATGCATAAACATTCTATTACAGGGGATAGAGTGCTTGCTTGCCTAAGCACCAAGGTGATCCAAGTTTGATCCCAGCACTGGCTAGTAGATTTGAATTCTGCTCCCGTCTTGCCCCGACCACAGTGCTGACATAAAATATCCTCAGTGGTAGACGAATCATGGGCTAGAAATCTCTTGCCATCCGGCAAACCATGGGATGTTTCCGTGGTTTTCTTCCCCATATAATACAATTGCTTGTTAGTTCCACCAAAAAGGCTCCACGATCGCGGGAAGGCTTCACGAAGGAGCTCTTTTATTTCCCGGTTGGGCTCAAAATTACAATGTTTTGAAGTTGGCTGTACAATGCCGGTTATAAAATAGTATATAGAATAAATGTTCGTAGAACTGATTAATGAATAAAAAATCTTAAAATACACATGTAAAATTTTTTAGATGATACACTTATTCATCATACCCCTTTAATCCAGTTTGAAAGATTCGAAAACAACAAACGTGAAGCGCTAGTTTTTCAATTACAAGATGACTCTCTATGAGGGAAAACTGGTCCAGATTTTTCGCAGGTTGACAGGGCTAAAAAATTCATGTTGGCAATTTTCCTAAAACAGATGCAGCAGACATAATTTATTTTTGATTTCAAAGTCTTGAAATATAAACTTTCATGCGAAATGCGTTTAAAAGCATTTAAACGCTTCAAATTTGCCACACTCTGTATTAATTTTAATTATTATGTTCATTCATTTACTTTCAGCAGCAGGGATAAATAAAAAACATGATTGATGGGTATACGATGTATTTCCTTTCTTTCTAAACATGTATATGCAAAAAAAGGAAGAAAAAAAAGGTAAAAAAGTGAAATAAAATTGCAACAATTCACACCCATAGGGCGGCATCTTGTAATCGAAGGACTCTTTCAATGTGCTTGTCGTTTTTTAATTTTACAGCCAGTCGACCGTGATGATTTAGGAAAAATGTCAAACTCTTAAATAAGAACCCCTACATTTTTTATTGCAGATTTGAAATTTCCAGAAGAAAGAACATGATTAGTCTTATGGATTTTTGTACTTTTGTTCTCAGATGATGCTTTAATCATTGAGGAAGGTGATTAAGTTTGGTGTCACGTGATTTTTAACGCATAAAACAAGTCTATTTTTAATATTTCAATATGAAATGCATTTCTTGAGATGTATGTATTTGAAGCGATTTTTACGCTTTTTTTTTCATTTTAAAACAGCAGCGCCTCCTGTGAATCAACAACATTAAAAAAACAGCGAATCAAATAGGTGTAGGAGAAACGTACCTTGGGACAGTCTGAAGACAAATATTTTTATTTTTACTTGGGCTCTGTCATCATTAATTGGTATGCAGCACCACAGCACCGTTTATTGTTTCAAATTTCGACAGCCATATTAGAAAGGATGAAAAATAAATTTATTACATTGCTTCATAACTAAGCTTTAATTTCTATAGAAGCACAAAATTATTCTAAATAAATACGTAACGTATAACTAACTATTTAATACTGCTTAAATTATTACTTAAAGCAACCTAACAAAATGAAATGAATAAGAAAATGAATATCCGAGCTTATGGTGTCACATAAGAAAAATATACGTATAGATTACTTATGTCACGTACCTTATTAAACTGCACTCTATCAATTCCGGAGAATGAAAACCATAGATTTTCGCAAATGTAAAATACATTCGTGTTGCAAAAGAAATTAGTCATAGACTTCATAGCTGGACTATTTGGCAATATTTCATTTATTCTAAACATCTTGAAGAAGCTCTAGTTAATCAAAAGAAAAAAACAGAATGTAAATAAAAACGAAATCTCACAATAAAATTCATAATAAGAAGTATATTTTACCTCCATATATTCAGTATATTGTGCAACACGTACTAATAGCACGGTTTTATTCTTGCTAAATTCAACTTCTGGGGCCAATGCAACCAATAAATTAATCTTAAATTTGAAAGAAAATTATTGTTAGCATTAAACTTGCATACAATTTAACAAAGGCTGAATAAAATCAGTAACTTAACTGTTACATATGAGGATATTAATTTACTAGAGATTGACTGTCACAAAAATAATGGTAAAAGTAATAGTAATAGTTAGTATTGTTAGGTTGGAGAAGCTCTCTTGGCAAGCTATGATTGAAACTGTCTGATAAGCTTAGTCATTACTCTTGGTCATATCTGGACAAGCCAATAATTTAAATGGGATATATGTTTTAAAATTATGATTTACAAGACGTGTATTTGCTAACACATTCTAGTTTTTTCTAGCTTTTCTATAAAATAGTAACAGGACTAACTGGTTCACTTAATCGTACTCTAATCAGATCACTTTTAACCTCTACATATCTGGTATATTTCAACTAGCCGCGATCAGGAAATCGTTTTAAAGTGGTAGCTAAATTTCCAAATATATATATAATATATATATATATATATATATATATATATATATATATATATATATATATATATATATATATATATATATATATATATATATATATATATATATATACTTTAAAGTATTTCGTATCTGCTAAAAATATTTTCATTTTGCTTATCGTGGGGCGAAAACTACAAGACTGATTTTATAAAACTAAATTGAATGTTAACTATATGAAACTTAAAGGAGTCTGGAGGAAAATTCGCCACCATTCTTTAATTTTTTGGAAACTGTTCGGTGTGGTATGCTATACATGAAATGCAACTTACATGGTGAACAACCTACTCTGATTTATTAAGATCCAGTGCATGAGCATAAGAAGGAAGTGAATTAGTGTACCCTACCAGAGGAAATAATTATAAGCTTATTAGGGGGTTCACCATGTGGCCCTATAGGTTACTATGTATGTATTAATCAGCTATAATAGTGTGTTTAGTAACGTTAAAATGAGGAAATTCGATGTCAATATTCTGTATTACAACATGGCCCTATATCTCATCCAGGAGCTACGTCTCCTGTGACTCGATCGTTAGACAACTCCTTATGCATGGTTGGTTACGCTCCCTCCTGAACCACCATTTTATTCTTTCTCTCTATATCAAAATGTGTCAATAGATTTAATCAACAAGGATCAGATGAATGTATTTTTCAAGAAGTATCTTAATTAATAGTACAGTACTGTTTATCAATAATGTATTTAAAATTGCAAAACAAACAAATAAAAAGAGAAATTTTTTCTCCTTCTTCCCAACCCCAGTAGTAATCGGGAGGAGAGGAGGGGGTAAATTCATTCAAACACTTATTAGAAAGCCCCGAAATATTATTAGACAAAGAGAATGCACCAAACATTAGAGGACTGGTTTACATTATGTCTATGAAAGCTAGCCTTTTTCACATATGTATAATTCTTTGCCTTGGGTCTGAAGAAGTTAAGAAACCGCAAGGATGTTTTTAGTTATAGGAAGCAATGATCAATCTCTTTTGTTTATACAGAACCACTCAGTTTCATCTAAAGGACAGGTAAAGACATTCGAATTTGTTATACTGTGACATTAAATGTTTATATCACCTTCTCATTATAAATAGGTTTTTCGGCCAAAAGAGCAAATGCCACAGCTGATCCCTGCGAGTGTCCAATGTATGACAGGCTCTTTTCTTTAGTTTTGTTTAGAACATAGTCTATCATGGCTGGTAAGTCGAATTCGGCCATCTCGTCAAAACTAAGAACATAAGAAAAAAACATGTATTAAATACAGGAAAAAAATATGGAAACATTTCTATACTTACTGTATGTTAACAATTTTGCTTTTAGCAGCAAATGTTTTGGAAGATTTTACATGGGCATAACTCTTAGCACAGAACAAAGATCATACTTGAAAGTTTTAGAAATGTTGTCAGTTTTAACCATGCAAAATTTGCATCCACTAAAATCAGGAGAGCAAATTAATTAAACTTCTTTGTAGTTTAAATACTAACGATTTTGAAATTGTTCTGTGAAATTATTCTACAATTTTTATAGTAGAATGGTTTTTTAATGGTCGTCGTACTGAAAAAAGTAATTAACTAACTTCTTACTCTTAATTAAATTCATACTTCACTTCTAACTCATCTAACTTCAAACGCTCATTTTAGTAGATGCAAATTTGCATGCGTAAATATGACCCTATTTCTAAAGGATTCAAGAATGATCTTTCAACAAGTGTCCATAGTGTGCCCTTGTAAAATCTTCCGAGTTATTTGCTTCTAAAACAGAGATTATTTACGTATATAATAGAAGTGTTTCCATAAAATTGCCTATTTCGAACATATGATAAACAAAGTAAGAACAAATTCTAATTACTACTTCTACAAAGAACGAATTTTTTCTGTAACTTAATGCCAATCCTGTTCTTTCAAGTAGGTTTATAGGGCTGAGCACCACTTGCAGCCTTGTTGTCATTCATCCTGAAATTTTTAATGTTGCAGTGAGAGTTATTATTTTAATTGGGTACTTTTACTTCAAAAAGAGGAACATACATGTGTCCTACACATGTATCCTATAACGTCAGCATCGGCTGATTTTATCTAAGCAAAATGGTATGTTAAAGTTGAGCTAAGTTTTTCTACGTGAGTTAGAATGTTAATTAGTATGAAGTTAATTAAATACAGCGCTGTAACGCACATTGAATTTGTTAAAATATAATTCTTTCTCATCTACGTCTTTCACTTTGCTTAGATTTATTATTTGTTTATGTATTTTATTGCAACCTTGATATATTTTCGTTTTGAGTACCTGGCATCTTCGAGGCACAATTAGTTTGTTTATATTCTACATGACTTTGCGCCTGTCTTTGTGTTAAGTCAGAAATATATAGAGAAAGAATTGAAATCTTTGTGAAAGAATATAGAATGTGTCACTTAAGAGAATTTATACTTGACAATCTAAGCTTAATCGACGAGATACCCTCACTAAGTCACTTGCAGCTTTCGCTTTGGAATATAAATGGATGAAGGAACTTGAATTTGATTTATACTAAACTGAGACAGTAAAATCACGATTTTCTGCTGATGAATTAACTGCGAACTCTTTCATATTCATTCACGATCATGATAATGACGTAGTTATCATAATGATCTTAACATTGCAATACACCTATTGCATACATCTATGTGTATTATTAGCCGGTGGAATGTGTAAATTAAAATTTGGCGTTGTTTCCGCGTGTTGACGAACTTAGCTTTATGGTCCCTACAGCCAACTAATTAATATTTTACTGTATATATTTTTGTTTCCTTATTAAATTTATCTTCTAATTTAAATTTATCTTCTCCATGTTTTTTTTTTTTCTTCAAAAATATTCTTCCTCTATCCAATTTCCTTATAAATGATCTATTTTGAAGAAATTAAAGATAAAGAATTTCATAGCGAATTTCTTTCTCAATGATTTTCGAGAACGGCAAAATAAACAAAAAGGAAATATAACTTCAATATTTCATTTAAGTAGTTGTTTTAAGCCATCTGAAAAGCGTCATTTTTAAGATGGATATTCTAAAAATTAACATTACCTCTAGTATTTGAGGTTTATACCAAATGTTTTTCATTCCGCGCATGTGAACGAAAGTAAAATTTTTTATAATGAATCGAGATCTTGTAACCTTTTACACTCGATTCATTCATTTATTATTTATTTAATTATTCAATCCTATTCAAACTATCACCACGACATACATTGTAAATTATCCTTATTAATTCAGAAAAAACTCTTTTTGAAATCACCTTCAATATTAAACTGAAATAAATATGCTGGAAAAAATTGCCAATTTTAATGTCTTTTAAAAGAATTGTTTTATTAATCATGACTTTTTACATTTTTAGTCAAATGTGGCATCACTCTAAGAACTTAAGAACATGGCCATTAGAATACTTGTTAAATTTTTTTCTCGTACTCAAAATGATTTTCGAAGTGGTAGTATAACGTACATTTATTCAGTTACGAATTTCTAATCAGACCCACCAGATTTTACTCTCCAATCATTTCCCAAGTGAAAAACTTATTGAAATTCAATGGGATATCTGCAAATGACGTCGTGCGTGGGATTCTCGATTCTGATTGGTTTTTGAAACGTGACATTTGCTTACGTTAGCAATGCATCTGATCTTTCCATTCTATTTCGAGTAACCCATGACCGTGATGGGTCAATTCTCTTAAGTGACACATTCTATATTCTTTTACAAAGAATTCAATCATTTTTTACTTAAACCAAAGACAGGAACGAAGCCATTTAGTACATAAAAAAACTAATTATGTAACGAAGTTTCCAGGTACACAAAACAAAAGTATATCACAGTTACAATAAAATTAGTAAATCTAAATTAAGTAAAAGAACGAGACATGAAAGAGTTATATTTCAACTAATTCAATGTGCGATACGGCGATGTATTTAATTAACTTCACGTTAATTAGCATTCTAACTTATGGGGAGAAACTTAGCTCAACTTCAACAAGCCATTTTGTTTATAAACTATGATCTAGCTCTGACGTCATAGGTCACATGTGTGGGCATCAGCGATCCTCTCCTTCTTGATGTGCAGGTACCAGATTGTAGATAAAATTAAGTTTTACACATGCTATGGATTACGTTCATTTTCATTTCCATAATTTGTCCATATATATAAGATTCATTTATTTGTATTTAATGGTAGTGAAAATCATTTTAAATTAGACTATATATATTTTATTTTATTTTATTTTGATTTTATCTAAATTTTGTACTCAGTCAATTTATATTTTTTTTCGAATATCTTACTAAATCGATTTTCAAAATCTTTGAAAATAATCAGTGTCCTGCTAGTTTCGACAAAATTTTTAAATTATTGAATTTTATAATTTTTAAATTATTGAATTAAGAATTTTATAATCTAGAACAAAATTAGCTCTGACGGCTGCAATAATTTTGGTTCGATTCCGCTTACATCAAATGTTAGATTTTGTTCCTTTCTACGATATTGTGTCCAATCTTTGATGTTTTGATTGATTTGGAATAAATGAACAGTAGAAAATGAACAAATCTGTAAGTTCATTCAATTTTTTTTTTTCATTACTCATATTTATTTTTTCAACATTCATATACTCGCATTCACACCTTTATTGTTTTCCAATTACTTTTTATAGTAAAGATTTAAATTATCCGGGTATTGTCCTGTAAGAGTTCTTTCCTTTCTTTCATATTTATTGTCTTTTCTCATCTATTTAATAATTTAATCTTCTTTAATTTCTCTTATTATAATTTTTCTCGTATTATAACCATAGCAAAAAGCTCCGAAAGCTTCAATAGGGCTTTGAAGAAATGTTGTTATAGCCTATGAGAAAATTTAAACAAAGGCTATAGCACACTATAATTTTACAGCAAACATTTGTCATATAAAAAAATACCATAACATATCCCTAAGTGGATTTACCTATAGTAAAATTTAGCACAAATTTTTAACATATGCGTATGACAGAAACTTGCCATATGCTTATGTCAAAATTATACCATAGGCAAAACCCCATAGGAATGTTTTATGGTATTTTTTTATGGCAAATTTTCTGAAGTGGAGGTACAAAATGTATTAATCAATATCTTTACAATCACTAGAAAAAAAAGTTTCTGTATATATATATATATATATATATATATATATATATATATATATATATATATATATATATATATATATATATATATATATATATATATATATATATATATATATATATATATATATATATAGATAGATAGATAGATATATCAAGGTTCATACGCATCAGTAAAAATTGAAAAGTGGTAGCAATATTAATATAAATTGCTTTATATTACTAAGTTTGTAGCTACCAGAATATTTTATTTCCTCCAAGTAAATAAATATAGATGCAAAGGTTGAGAATATGAAATATTAATATGGCAGTGGAAGCTAATATTAAGAAATTTTCAGCTTCTTTATAACAAAATTGATACCAGTTACTAATTTTTTTCTGATGATGATATGGATATCTTTCTGTACTTACTCCATCTAAACAATCTTTCTTTTTGCAGCAAATGTTTCTGAAGATTTCACATGGCAAAACTGTCGTCACATCTTAAAAAGGTCATGATTTAAACTTTTTAGAAATTATTTCATTTTAACCCCTGCGAAACTCTGATCGACCAAAATAAGGGAGGAAATTAACTTCTTTATGGTTTTAATTCCAGCAACTTTGAAATAATAATCACCATCATCAAAATTTACATGGGCAATACAATGTAATTTATGACAGGCAGCTTGGATATGATTGATAACTGATTTGACACAATCTTTCTGATTCACAGTTATACTGTTAATGACCAGGCCCTTTTAATAATTTCTACAGGATTGAGATATTTATATAATATGTATTTAAAATTTATATTGGTATGAAAAAAGCAAGAAAAAAAAATATTTTAGTTTCCTCCAAATATTACATGGGTAATGGTGTCCTTTGCAAATTTTGCAAAGGACACCATTTCTAAAACCTTCAAACGTAATGTTTCAAATCCTGTCAATAGTTTCCCGAGAAACTTTACCAAACATGAGCTGCTAAAAGAAAGACTGTTTATACACAGTTACTATAGATGTGTTTCCAAAAAATCTTTCAAGTTTCCATAACAAATCAGTACCTCTGGGGGTACTGGAGCGGAGATTGATCATACTTTGGCTCAGGTTTCAGCTTAACAATCAGCTTATTTTCTTTTTCTAGGGGCAAACAACGATGGTAAATTAATCCTGCCTTTAATATACTATTGAGAAAATGTGTTAAAATATTACCTGAAGTTCCAAAAATCAGTGCTGTTGGGTTCTAGAGAAATATGATTTCTGGAATAGGTATTACCCCTATTATTCCCGAGCCAAACGTCGTAACCAGAATCTGCCAGTATGAAACCTAATTCGAGAGTTATGTGTTAAAAGAGAGTAGTTATTCATTGTAATAAAGAAATATTATCGGCGATTTGCAGTGCAGCGGTATACAGATGGTTTTCCCTGGACCCCTAGGCTCCGTATGTTGGAATTTGTTTTAATAAGTTATGATTTTTGAAACTTGCGATAGGCTTTGTATCTAACAAATAATCCACTATTTATTCAATACTAAGGTTAAGTTTTTATAATTTCTAGCTGAATACCCATTCTTCGCACCGGATGAATAAATAAAAAGAAAAGAATCAATAAATTAGTACTGAGAAACATAACGCAATCATGCTCAAAATTGAAATGCATGTATCCGATCCAATTATTCCATATCCATTTCCGAGTTTTTTTTAATAAGTTGTGATTTCTAAAATTTGTAATAGGTTTGTATCCAACAAATAGCCCATTATTTATTTAAGATTAAGTTTATTTTTTTGTGTAAAATTGCAATAAAAATGAAATATTCAATTTAAAAAAAAATTTTTTTTCCTCCAATATATTAAAAAATACATGGATTTGCAAATGATTGCATTAGTATTTCTCATCCAACTTCGAAATTCAAAATAAACTATGCAAATTCTATAATAAGAATTATTTTTATCCCATAACCTAACGTAACTTCTGCAGGTTGGTGAATTCAACTGCATTAAAAAAATTCCTTTGCATTAAATATTTCTGAATTAATTTATCGTTTTTTTGTTCGCATATTTACACCTACTCATGAACCATTTTTTTAATTCGTCGTTATGCCAAAAAAAGTTAAATTATTTTGGGTTCCGTAACTGAAAGAAATTGGGATCCGGTGCCTTTGTGAACTCGCTTATTCTAAAACTTTAGAATCTTAGTAAGCCAAAAAGCATTAGCAAGATTCGCAAGTTACTTAAACAATGTAAAAATTAGAAAATTTTAATAAAGAATTTTAAGATTTCTTATTTTATCTTTTATTTTAATATTAAAATTTGATTTCCTGTGTTTCGTTACGAAACACTTTCTCTGTTCCAAATTGGTTTAGACATTTGAATAATTTTGTATTAATTACTACGACACCACAAGTATTTCCATCTATAATAAACTAAGAATCATTTCACAACGTCACGAAATTCACCTACACTGGTTGCCAACAAGGTGTGAATATTTATGGCAACGAAATAGCAGACCAACTAGCCAAAGAACATTGCTGTCAACAGATTTCTTATACCAGTAAATGACAAAGGGAATACGAAATTCTGTTACAAAGATCGAATTATTTTATCGTATAGATATTACAAAGAAAACGCTAAATACACAAATATGATGATTATTATAAATGGAAGTAAACTTAAAAAAAAATTTACGAATCGACCGCCATCTTTATCCATTACGAAATATAATCTCTTATGTCATTGTTCGATGGCGGCACGAATCATTTAACGAGGCAATTTTTCCGATTCACGCAGTAAAGAATATCTTAGAGAGTCCACACTTCTATGTTGATTAGCATTAATTTTAGACTTTAGAATCCACCAAACACAATAGTTTAAAGGATTTAGATTCGTTAAAGAAGGAGGTCAATCTTCTTGCTTGATAAATTTTTGACAATTGACAGGGAATCAAGTCTATGTTGTTTCGGCTCGTCGCGATGGTGCAGAATCTGGCTGAAATATTCAAACCTTTAAGGAATACAATCTGTCAGCATGGGGCAATAAATGTGTAGCTAGTCCTTCCTTTTTGTAATACTTAACTTTAAGTTTTTTCTTTTAATTGATGAATTTCTGAAGAAATTTACCGTTATTTGACACTGGAGTCCAAATTGTACAGAATTCTTGTTGTTCTGAAAGCGTTGTACGGTTCGAACAATTTCAGGTATATGACAAATTTTTGCTGAATATATAACATCGTTTTACCATTAAAACTAATTTTCTGGGTAAAATATTTTCTCATCAGAAAAGATTATTTTATCAACACTTTTGCTACAGTGTCGGTAAAGCAATTTTTTACATCTTTATAACCTTCTTAATTTTTATGCAGCTGTCAAAACCTTGAACCTTTCTTTTGCAATAAGAGTGAAAACCCAGATCTTCATTTAATATAACTTGCATAGTCCTCCGACTCTCGTTCTTTTCTGCAAACTTTTTATTAGCAGAACACTGTGGAATTCTTAATTCTCCTTTTAATGCTCTCTCTAGTAAGAACTGAGCGTGGACTACCAGACCTGTGTTTATTTTTACAGTTATTAGTATCCAATAATCTATTTATAGTTCTAGATATAAATGTTCCACTAAAAGAAAGAGATTTTAATCGCTTAAAGATTCTACCTCCAGAAAATACTCGATCGAAAGGCTGTTTATCAATCAACCTTTTCGATTCCATCTTCAAACTCATTCTAAATATATTGATTTTTCAAAAAAAAAAATCGTCTGCACTTATAGAAAGTTCCTTTCACAGGAATACTGAGAGAGCAATTGTTTTGCAGAAAGATTAAAATTAATTCCTATTCTTTGGTGTGTTACAGTATTTAGTAACCACCATGTGAAATTTACGGAACTTCAGTCCATCAAAAAATCTGCTGTTAAAAAAGACTGGCTACTACCTTCCACCAAAAGCTGGTACATGGCAACTGAACCAGGATTCCCTCTTTCCTTTGCGGGAGACAGATCTACCCAAACTAGCAGTCACCTGAAATGTCTAAAATTCCCTGGTGGGATGAAAACCTTTCCCCATTGTCCTAAATACTAGCGTCGTTAGACCACTCCCAAACATATCTTGGACTCAGAAGAGAAAAGAAATCTACTCGTCTTCTCTGTTTGTCATCGATATGGTTAAATTCAACGGTTTATTTGACGCGTCAGACCAGGTGGGAGATAATAAGAAGATATATATATTGTAACTAATGAAATTTTACATTATTTTTTAAAATCAAATATTATGTTTTGCAACTTATAATAAAATAAGAAATACAACTAATAAGTATTTACCTAAGCTTTGGTGGGGAAAATTAAGTACCCAGCCTGCAGAAGATGCTAAAAATCCATGCTGCAAGAGAACTGGTTTCCTATTACCAGCTTTTTTGTCCAAATGTCCATATGGTATTCTTTGCATTGAGAGTAAATACCCGTCTTCTGTTTGAACAATGTGATCTTCAACTGGATAGCCTTTTGAAGAAATCAACTCAGACTAAAAATTATAATAAGTGGAAAAACGATTTCAGACAATTACCTTAAGTACAGTAAAAATAAAGTTACAACCCAACAACAGAAAAGAAAATTTTACTTAATGATAAACTATTAAGCACCCCTCTATTTAGTTAAGGGTCAAAAGTTACATAGCATCATACGTCAGGTTTTAATAGAAAAGGGAAATAGTGTAAAAAGTTAAATATTTCAATCTAGACCAGGGGTTCCCAAAGTGGGTTTCGTGGAACCCTGGGACTTCACGAAAAAAATTAAGGGTTCCGTGAGACAAATTTTATTTGATTAAAAAAAGTAAGAATGGTGTTTAATATATTCAAATTTCCTCGGAAAGTTTACAATCGAACCCCAAAATTTATGTAATTTTTTTTGTGCAATATACGGGTGAATTGATGTTTAACCGATATCAAACTTTCGAACCTACCAATAGATGGCCATAGTGGCAGATTCCATGCCACTTTTCCGAGATACTGCTTTGGCGATTGTCTATGTTCTTTGGTTTTTTCTAACAACACCAGTTGATATATACAAAACACGTTTTTATTTGTTTTTATCATAATCACTGACTTTTCTGCATTACATATTCTCAAAAGACAACTATTAAATGGTAAAAAATAATAATAAAGGTAATGCATAAAAATATAAAAAAACTGTGTATGTCACTTTTAGTTATAGTCGTTGTTTTTGACTGCCGTGGTTTTCTCTTGATTTCACCATGATTTTTTTTCGTTGGCAGCATTGCGTTCCTTTTTCAACATATGTCACCTGTCACCTGTTTTGAGCATTCAAACATGTTGCCATTTTCCACCTTAATTTTTGAAGTTTAGGATGTTTTTTGCATTGCCAAATTGGAGGAGTTTATAATCTTGGAAATTGATACAGACAGTTAGAAAAAAGGCTGTTTTCAGTGATCACATCACATGAGCGTTTTATCCACTAAGCCACCACGACTTCATTTTCCACATAATATATTTTCATCATAATTAAGAGTTATTCGTTGATTAATATGTTCACACATGCAAATAAATGCATAATCATAGTTCCACCAACCAAAACTTACGGTTCCACAAAAAATAAAAAATATAAAATTTTCATGCAAAAAATGATTTTTTCATAAAAAAATGTCTAAGAGAAGAACGGACGGTTAATGGTCGCTGGGTTGGAAAATCACGTTCCAAAAGGGCTAACAGGCTGTGGTATACGAAATCATTCTCTAAATAAAATCTTCTAAATTAAGAATCAAGATGTAAATTTGTTGGCCACTTCTCAAAAAAATATATCCCCCCTTAGCAAAGTAGCATCATCGCTAACCAACGTAAACGCTTCTTTAATTGATCAATGAATTTTAAATCATACAAAAGGAATGTTAAAAATTAAATATTTTTTGTAATATAAAAAAGTGATAGCAAATTAATTTGAATTATAACCATATATTTAAAAAGAGAAATGTAATTTCTTTACCCGAGTAATTCCAAAATAGTAAGCAACTGGTAAAACAATGAATGTTTCTTCAAATATTCATTTTGTAAATTTAACAATCATGCACAGTTTAATGAATATTAAAATTTTTATACATTAATATTTGATTAGATACATTAGGTAGATGCATTTATATCTGATTCTTACTGATTTTAAATGTGAAATATTTCGGTGATGTTTGCAAATATGATTTAACTCTTACGTTTAACAAATGGTGAATTCACACTGACGATTAATTATCTTTATAATATTTTATTTGTAAAGTTCAAAGAGTAAATCCACTCCTTCTTCTTTTTTTTTTTTTAATATTCTTCAGTTTTAAAAAAGGTCTATTCTTAAATCGTGAGAAATTCCTATAAAATAAATTATATTTATTTAAAAAAAATTTCATCACACATACAAGTTAAAATATATTTTTTTAAAAATATATCTTTAAAAAAATCTTATTTAAAAATATTAAAAAGCCGGAAAACGAAATAATGAAAAGATTGAATGACTTCATCAGCTCACACGATTATATCTGCAATAGGTATGCTATCTAATATTGCATTAATATTGCCAACGCAAAATATATCACTACAATAGTGTAAGGAGCACCCAAAAAAACCGGAAACGAAAATAAACACATTAAGTAAACAATATACGAAATAAAACATATCAAGCAAAAAATAAAAAATCAAATGTAAGAAAATACAGAATAAAACATAATCTGTAAAGCAAGCAGCGAATTTGAATGAACTTACACGTTCCGGAATCTTTCAAGAATGATTTCATATGTTTTCGTAAAAAAATTGCCAGACTATAAAATATGAAAACAAAAGTGCAAATAGAGGTTAGAAGCGTAAATAGAGAGATCTTTTATGGCGCGTTCTTATTGTTGTAAAGAAGCACTTTTGATTAGTTAGTTACCTTAGTCCGAAAATTGATGTGGTATTAATATTATTCTGCATAAGGTAAAAATAAAAATTTAATGAACGAAAAAGTTTTCAATGAATTTATTAATAACAATAACATACAGTTAATTCAATGATTTAACTTAACAATAACAATAACATACAGTTAATTCAATGATTTAACTTAACAATAACAATAACATAACAATAACATACAGTTAATTCAATGAATTAACTGTATGTTATTGTTATTAATAAATTACTTAAATAACTTAATTACTTTAGTTGGTATCCATTGTTTTTTTAGTCAAATTTTGAAAGAGTTTGTCCATTTTTTTCGATAAATAAACATTGCTGCTTATTCTTTCAATTTTATTCATTTGATTAAAAATGGTATTTAAAATAATGATTTTCGATACATTAGAATTCCAAGTAATTATATTATTTATATTAAAATTAAAATAATTTCTTTTATCGTATAAATCAACAAGGCAGATATTTTCCTCTTCTTTAAAAAAGTCCAAAAAATTAAAATTAATATTATCACTATGATTACGAAGCAAAAAATAATTCCTCTGGGTAAATATTATTTAACGAAATTGTATAAACTTGAAAGTTAAAGATAATTAAATCATCATAAATAATCTTAAATCTAAAAACAAATTATTAATTAAAGATAAATAAATCTAAAAATAAATCATTAATTAAAGATAAATAAATCTAAAAAAGAATTATTAATTAAAGATAAATAAATCTAAAAATAAATTATTAATTAAAAATAAATATAACTAAAGATAAATAAATCTGAAAACAAATTATTAATTAAAGATAAATAAATCTAAAAACAAATTATTAATTAAAGATAAATAAATCTAAAAACAAATTTAATATTAAGAATATAATTTTTTTCATAATAGTGTGAAAATAAGTAAGCTAAGAAAGAGGAAGAATTAACTACTTGTGGTATTCCATCGATTTGAATAAAAATATGTTTTTCATTGTAGAGATAATTATTAAAAACACAATAATTAATTATAATTTTCCAATAATCAAAATCGAAATTAAGGATATTCTTAAAAGCATAGTAATAACTCAAAAGAACATCTTTTATTTTAAAAAGGGGAACGCTATTGAAAAGATCCTGGAAATCAAAAATTGCAATAGATATAATTTTATTTTGTTTAATAAATACTAAAATCGGTAGATTAATAGTGATAATCCAAAAAAAAAATTCTTTATTAATGTTGTTAATATTTTTTAAGTAGTTAGAGAAAATGGTTACAGGTTTAGTTATGCAAGAATTAGACCCACATATGATTGTCCTAAATTTAATAGGGATTTTATGAAATTTTGGACCGATAATTACGGATGGAAATTGTATATATATATATATATATATATATATATATATATATATATATATATATATATATATATATATATATATATATATATATATATATATATATATATATATATATATATATATATATATAGCACAATAAATAAATACAAAAAGGAAGAAAACTGAAAAAACGAAGTATATAAAAGTGAAGAAAATTAAGTAAATAATAATCTATAATAATCAATAATTTAATAATCTGGCAATTTTATTACAAAAATAGTTTAAATCGTTCTTGAAAATTTTCCAGTTCATGCAAGTTCGTTTGAATTCATTACTCACTTTATAGATCTCGTTTTATGCTTATCTCTGTTTTTTCTTTACATTTTATTTCTGTTTTTAACGTGATATTTATTACTTAATGTGTTTTATTTTATTTTGTTTCAAAATTTTTTGAGTGCTCTTCACACTATTTTTTTGCTTTATTGGCTCTATTGATACAATATTAGAAATCACTCCTTTTTGTGGATGTAGTCGTGTGAGCTAATGAAGAAATTATACCTTTATTTCTAGATATTTATTGAAAAATTATTTTTTTTAAAATCATTTTCTTATTTTTTTCAATATTCTGTAATTTTTTCCATGCTTTTTCTACTTTTGATCTCATATATATATATAAGAATGATTTCAATTTATATTTAAAACAAATATTAGTTTTATTTAATTAAAATATTTTTCAATTTAATTACTCATTTAAATTTAATTAATCTTAATCAGTTTAATATTTTTTTTTTCGAATTTAATCATTTTTGCTATATACATTTTTCCAATAAAGTAAAGTTAATGTGCTTTGTAATCATTTTTCATATCTCTACACCTTACTCAGTAAAAACTAACGAATCACTCTCCTCTCCTTGATGCTTACATAACATTTGAGCTCAGGAATATCTGGTTCTAAAACAAAGGTTTTCAAATTTTATGTAAACTTATTGATTCAAATAAAATATAAAATAATGGATTCTAAAATATTAATTTACATACCACATTTCGGTTTATGTCAGGATCGTATAATGAGTTTGCACCAAGTTCGTCATTTTTTGGAATGCCGTCGCTAAATAATACTTGCAATAACATACAGGTAAATACTGTCACCAGAAAGCATAATAACCTCATTTTAGTTTCTTATTAAAAAAATTTGTTTTTTAGCTACAGTTTTTAACCTTTTCTGGCAAATCACAGATATCACTATTGCAGCTTTCTTTCGCTGATTTTTTTTAACAATAGAAAATATAATTCTATATTCTCAATAAAATTAATTCCTCCTTTAAGCCAAAAGTATTCGAAACAACTAGAGATTAAGAATGTTTCAGAAAACGTTTTCCCAGCTGTCATAATACAGCTTCAATCCCGATTAAAGGAATACCATTGGTTATAGCCAACTCTATTCAATAATGCGAATTCTTCGATTAAAAAAGGAGTTGATTTTTCAATCTTGTATGCTAAAATGTTACTTTTTAATTGTGTCTAATACATGGTATAATGTTTCGATTAAATAAATTCACTTTTATAATCAATCAACAATTATAATTAAAGCTGTCAGTGTTAGTATCAAAAGTATATCTATGTCACTCAAATTTATATATAAATAAATGAATCGATTAAAAGAAGAGTGGAGTGGATTTTTCAATCTTGTATGCTGAAATTTTACTTTTTAATGGTATTTAAAGCATGGTATAATGTTTCAATTAAATAAATTCACTTTTATAATCAATAAAGAATTATAATTAAAGCTGTCAGTGTTAGTATCAAAAAAATATTCTGTCATTCAAAGTTACATATAAATAAACATATCGATTAAAAGAGGAGTGGATTTTTCAATCTTGTATGCTGAAATTTTACTTTTTAATGGTATTTAAAGCATGGTATAATGTTTCAATTAAATAAATTCACTTTTATAATCAATAAAGAATTATAATTAAAGCTGTCAGTGTTAGTATCAAAAAAATATTCTGTCATTCAAAGTTACATATAAATAAACATATCGATTAAAAGAGGAGTGGATTTTTCAATCTTGTATGCTGAAATTTTACTTTTTAATGGTATTTAAAGCATGGTATAATGTTTCAATTAAATAAATTCACTTTTATAATCAATAAAGAATTATAATTAAAGCTGTCAGTGTTAGTATCAAAAAAATATTCTGTCATTCAAAGTTACATATAAATAAACATATCGATTAAAAGAGGAGTGGATTTTTCAATCTTGTATGCTGAAATTTTACTTTTTAATGGTATTTAAAGCATGGTATAATGTTTCAATTAAATAAATTCACTTTTATAATCAATAAAGAATTATAATTAAAGCTGTCAGTGTTAGTATCAAAAAAATATTCTGTCATTCAAAGTTACATATAAATAAACATATCGATTAAAAGAGGAGTGGATTTTTCAATCTTGTATGCTGAAATTTTACTTTTTAATGGTATTTAAAGCATGGTATAATGTTTCAATTAAATAAATTCACTTTTATAATCAATAAAGAATTATAATTAAAGCTGTCAGTGTTAGTATCAAAAAAATATTCTGTCATTCAAAGTTACATATAAATAAACATATCGATTAAAAGAGGAGTGGATTTTTCAATCTTGTATGCTGAAATTTTACTTTTTAATGGTATTTAAAGCATGGTATAATGTTTCAATTAAATAAATTCACTTTTATAATCAATAAATAATTATAATTAAAGCTGTCAGTGTTAGTATCAAAAAAATATTCTGTCATTCAAAGTTACATATAAATAAACATATCGATTAAAAGAGGAGTGGATTTTTCAATCTTGTATGCTGAAATTTTACTTTTTAATGGTATTTAAAGCATGGTATAATGTTTCAATTAAATAAATTCACTTTTATAATCAATAAAGAATTATAATTAAAGCTGTCAGTGTTAGTATCAAAAAAATATTCTGTCATTCAAAGTTACATATAAATAAACATATCGATTAAAAGAGGAGTGGATTTTTCAATCTTGTATGCTGAAATTTTACTTTTTAATGGTATTTAAAGCATGGTATAATGTTTCAATTAAATAAATTCACTTTTATAATCAATAAAGAATTATAATTAAAGCTGTCAGTGTTAGTATCAAAAAAATATTCTGTCATTCAAAGTTACATATAAATAAACATATCGATTAAAAGAGGAGTGGATTTTTCAATCTTGTATGCTGAAATTTTACTTTTTAATGGTATTTAAAGCATGGTATAATGTTTCAATTAAATAAATTCACTTTTATAATCAATAAAGAATTATAATTAAAGCTGTCAGTGTTAGTATCAAAAAAATATTCTGTCATTCAAAGTTACATATAAATAAACATATCTATTAAAAGAGGAGTGGATTTTTCAATCTTGTATGCTGAAATTTTACTTTTTAATGGTATTTAAAGCATGGTATAATGTTTCAATTAAATAAATTCACTTTTATAATCAATAAAGAATTATAATTAAAGCTGTCAGTGTTAGTATCAAAAAAATATTCTGTCATTCAAAGTTACATATAAATAAACATATCGATTAAAATAGGAGTGGATTTTTCAATCTTGTATGCTGAAATTTTACTTTTTAATGGTATTTAATGCATGGTATAATATTTCGATTAATTCAATTCACTTTTTTAATCAATAAACAATTGTATAGCTGTCAGTGTTACTATCAAAAAAATATCTATGTCACTCAAAATTATATATAAATAAATAAATCGTTTAAAAGAGAAGTGGATTTTTCAATCTTGTACGCTTAAATTTTACTTTTTAATGGTATTTAATGCATGGTATAATGTTTCAATTAAATAAATTCATTTTTTTAATAAATTAAATTCACTTTTTAAATAAATTAAATTCATTTTTTTAATCAATTAAATCTTTTTATCAATATCTGTGATTCTGTTTTAATTTTCATGTTCTATATTGCTCATTTTCGTTTGTAATGTCCCATAATTCCACGAATATTTGTCTACGCATTCTTAAATGTTTTTGTAATAAAATTTTCAAAGCGAATTATACTCCGTTTCACCTAAAGCCGTTGCATGGAAACTGGGTTTCTTTAAGTTGGTTGGATACACAAGGTAGGAATATTGGCGTTAAAGAAAACAAAGCACTAATTTTTTTATTTTATTCGCCAAGAGTCTTACTAAATTTTGAACAAAATACCGACAAGAATAAGATTTTTTTATAGCATTTAGAAATAATCTGATTTCCTATTATGATTTTTTGATTAAAAAAAAGATTTTCTTCTTAATATTTTTTAATCAAGAAAAACAAATTTTAAATGAAACAAAATATTGGATTAAAAAGTTAAGAAATTTTTTTTTATTAAATCTTAATAATAAAAAATACTTAGATGCTCACAAATACTTTGCTTTCGATAATTTTCTTTCAGTGCAATCTTTTTTTTTTCTTTTGTAGATTTATGTATATTACATTATCCTACATTAGTATTTTGTGAGGGGGTAGGAGTCAAGACATGAATTAACATGAATTCAAATGTTTTCATTGATCATGAAAAAGGTCATATGCATTCTTTATAATATTTACAGTTTTTTTAAAACAAATAATAATAATTTTTTCGAAAATTTTTTTTAATTATAAAAGTAATTTTTTTTATTCTGAAATATATATGCTTCTATGAAACAAAAGAAATTTAGAAAACAAGATAATCCTTACAAGCAGTATACATGTCGAGTCTTAATACCATCCATATGAATACTGCTTGTGTGTTTAGCAGCTGCCATATCCCACCCTCTTAGACTCAACACAAACTCTTTGATCTATCCAAATGATTAGGATGTTGTTCATTTGATATTTTAACAGTTGACAGTTTCTTCTGCAATTTTTTTCGGGGTTACCTTGCATACAATTCAATTCCCAATTTCTCATGAGGAAAAATTCTTCCTAGGTGCTTAGGTTATTTTTATTTTAGATGTGTCATATAATATATATTTATATATACATTACGTATCTTAAATAAAAATAGTCTTTTTAATTTTTATAGATTTAAATAATTAATTATAATTTGATTTATATAAATTTAATTTAAGTTATCTTCTCTTTTTTTATAAATATTTAATAATAATGCTAACTTTCTCTGCTTTTTGGCGCTCTAAAAATATTTAATAATGATGCAACCTTACCCTGCTTTTCAGCACTTTAAAAATACCTAATAATGGTGCAACCTTTCTCGCTTTTAGTTCCTTTCAAAAATAGCAAATCATGGTGCAACCTTCCAAGGCTTTTAGTTCCCTTCAAAACATTGATTTTTGAAGCAACCTCTCGTTGCTTTTAGGCTCTTTCAAAATATCTATTTTTGGTGCAACCTTCTCTCGTTTTTGGGAGCTAGTGAAAGCACCAATATATAGTTAAACTAAACTCCAATTTATGAAGACAGCAAAAGAATACCAATGTTTGGCGCAACATAGCTCGACATTTTCTACAGTGTAGGCGCTTTTCCAATGTGATTTAATGTTTTAATTATTAATTTACCTTTCTGTCTTTTTCTGTATTTGCAAATTAGACTTATTTTCTGATTAGATTACTATAATATTATTTCATTCCTTTTTAAAAAACATGCAATCGAAAATTGTTTTGATACTCGTTTAATTTTCCAATTCATCAAAATTCGTTTATCTCTTTCCTTTTGTACTACGACTTTCATAACGTGATTATTCCGTTCAAATGCTTTAAGAATTTATATATTTTTTTTCGTAACTTGAGAAAATCCAAATCGATTAGTTATTTTAGTTTGGTTTTTTTTAAAATTTATTGCTTCCAAGACTTCTATGTTTTTCCGATAAACTCAAATCAATCATCATTCCGTTTAGCGCTTATCAACACAGAGTTAATCACGGAAGTAAGCAATGCTTATCCTAATTTAGAGAAAGAGACACTACACACTATCTAACAAAAAAATTTTTTTAAAAGTTTGATATTTCATTACAGAATTTTAATGATTTAATAAAATAAGCAATTATTTAAAAAAGTAATATGGTTTTCTCGTTTTGAAAAGACTTTTTACAAGGCTCTAAATTATTATTATTGTTCAAATCCATGTAAATAGGTTCATAAAGCATTATCCTAAACACACGAAATAAGAAAAACGAATTAAAAACGGAAACAAAATGAAAACGAAAGTAAGTTAATGGTAAATAATATTCAGCTCTGAAACTGTTTATATACGATCAATAAAAAATAATGATATTATTATCGATGCTCTTTGTCATACCAAAAATTTATGAACTGTCCCTCAGATGAACCTCTCAAATGCAGAAATTTTTAATATTGTGTAAATAAAGCACTAAAATTAGTAATAACGAAAGTGAGAATTGAACCCTTTAAAAAAACCTATCTCTACTAAACATTTTTAAAACCATTTATGTTACGCTAGTCTTTCTAGTCTAAATCATTCTGTTGTGCTAGTCTTTCTATACCTAAAGCAGAGTCATACATTTAAAGGGTTAAACTCTCAATTTCATTATGATGCATTTCCATGTTTCATTTACATAATATTTTACATTTGCTTCATTTCATGGGATCAACTAAGGAACAGTTTATTATTTTTTTTATAATTGCCTAGTAAGAGTGAGAATTTTGATATTAATTTCAAGTGAAAGGAAGGGCGGCAAATTTTCCAATAACATATGTATGCTAAAATATATTTATTAACTATATTTTGAAAAATTTTTCTTTTGTCCAATTTTTCTCTATGCTTTATTTTTTTGGGTATGATGGGGATAGAGCGTTCGCCTTCTAATGAGGTGAACCGGGCTCAAATTCCAACGATAGCTGATTGATTCGTATTTCGCTCCCGGATTGCACTGACCACAGTACGGACGTGAAATATCCTCTAGAGTCCCCTTGCCGTCAAGCTAATCGTGGGAGGTTTTCGTGGTTTTCCACTCCCTTTAAAGAAAATGCGGGTTAGGCCATCAAAAAGTTCTCCGCTAGGACATATTTCTCCCAATACTTGATCCAGGAGTTCCCTTGTCTTCTGGATTAGGTTCAAAATTACAAGGCTACGGAGTTGAACACTAGTAGTCGCAAACCCGAAAAATTGAGTCAGCTGTTCAATGACGGTTTAAAAAAAATCATTACCAAATCGCTTCGGAAGAAATTACCGAGCTTTTTGGTGTTCCCATAGAGCCAGAAATGAAGTAAATTTCACCATAATTTGGTAGTTTTGACTAAACTTTAAAAAAAAAGCCTGAAATTAAAAATATCTTGCAAAATTGTTGCAAATGAGAGTGCAATAATCTCACTAAATCTACGCAAGTATTTCATCAAACATGTAAAATGATTGCCGCTTTCATAAGCTATGGATCTAACGGTACGTCAAAATGGATTGTGGTTGAATGAATTATGAAAAACATTGAATAGAACAATGTGAAAAGCGCGCTTTTGCATAATACGTGGCGAAAATCAACATGATCAAAGAAAATAATATCATTTTCGAAAAGGGAAAATTAAGCACTTTTTAAAAGCACCCAATGAAAAAAGCACCTCTAAGGGCTTTTAAAAAACGCAAATCGAAAATAAGCATGTTTAAATATTTTTTAAAATCGCTACGCACCATGTTTTTCTTTTCTGAACAATCTAAAGAAAAAATTCATCAGGTGACACTGAAACATATTTGAAATTATCCTCTTCAGCACATAAGTAAGCTGTATGCAAAATATTTTTTTCCCGTAGCTAACAGCATCATTTAAGACTCGGACGGATAAATTTCGATTCTATACTTATGGCCAAACTTAAATGTTCTTAAAATTATTGTAGAGATATTTTGCTTTATAAATGATAAAACAGAAATAAAATAAGGAGAAATAAAGAAATAAATCTGATAAGAAAAAACAAGAAATAAAAAGCTTTAAAGTTCTAAAATTTCTTTATTTAAAAATCTAAAATTTATTTAAGTAAACTAAGCTGAATTTACAATGAGCTGAACAAAGAGATTTTAATATTTGATAGCAACGACCTCAAAATAAATTATCCCTATAGTAATGTGGTCAGCACATATATAAACTTAATGTAGATTTTATATCGACAAAGCCACAAAATACAGTACAGCAAATTTTAACGAAATATTCAACTTTGAAAACTGTTGAGATTACGGTATAAAGAAAGAGTCAGAAGGTCGACAGTGACATTATCTTTATTGAACTAAGAACTAAAGTGTAGTATATTAAAAGGTTCAGATGATTTGAAAGGTACTTTGACATAGATTTTACAACAAAGCTGTCATTAGATCAGATTGTTATAGCGGATGCACAAGAGGAAATAAGTGTCCGAGAAGGCATTCTTAAATGGTCTCTAATAATCGAAATATGTGATTACAAGGGATAAGATTGCAATAGTCAACAAAAACTATAGTAAAGACTAGAAATATAGACCAATAGCTGCACATTAGACGTCCAACTTCTCATATCACAACCCTCAAAATAAATAACAGTTCTCAACTTCAAATCTTGCCATAGTGTCAACCACAGCTTCAACTATAGATCTAAATTTGAAACTTCAACTTCTGCTGAAACTGCAATTCTAAAAATAAAAATTCTGCCAAATAAAATCGATCAATCTTAAATATGAATATTCAATGCGTTTCCTCATGCTGACATATTTTTACACACTTACAACTACAACTAAAATTTTTGAAGCAAACTAAGTTTAGAGCAAGCTGTTTTTATGATTTCTATTTATTTTTTGTTACTCAAACAAAGTGCCTGAAGTGAATATACAGCAACCTCACAGCCTGCTAACCCTAAAGACTCAACACAAACTAAACTTAAATTCACGATGAATGGGGTAGGGGACGCTTTGTGGCCTAGATACCTAAATAAATTGCACCCCTAGGACTAGGAAGGAGTTTACTGAATCATAGGGATTGCGTTATTCTTTAAGGGTACTTCATTTGAGATTGGAGTTTGTCAAACCTCCTGAAACCATTACGTGATCTCTAAACTTAATTGAAAGTCTTAAAAAAACTGTGAACTTTTTTAATTATCTATGATGTTGAATCGAATAGTGAAAGTCGAATGCTTCCTTTTTTGTACTCCTAAAATCATTTGTTCTCCCTTCATAGTTTATCTAATTTTTGTGTAGATCATCAAGTAGTTTACTTCGCAAAAGCTATGTAAATGTTACAGTTGTTGTCCACGGTTTCATGGTTGGGAGAAGGGAGCAGATTCAATTGATCCGTGGACCTGAGGCACCAATGGGGGAAGTCTGACTTCCTGATTACTTTACCTGGACATCATTGACATGTCCACTATATAGAATTGTTCAATGAAAGTGTCTTCGAGGACAGTCGTGTCTCTATGCAGATCTTGTGGTTCGGCTTTCTGATAGGCACTTTATATACTTTCAATGAGTCCCCTCCCATGTTGGTTTGATCGGTAACAAAATTGCCGATAGTCTGGTCAAGACTGCTTCTGTTAACATCCTGCATGGCAATGACAACTTAACTTTCACAGAAATCTCCTCAATCAAATGGATGGAACAAAATGCACTTTGAAGAGTTTCACCTGATCATCCTTAGTACTTTGGAGAAAGATCTCGATGGTGTTATCAGATCAGTATTTGGAAGTAAAGATAGATGGCGCTCTTGCGCTTTTTGATGTACCACATCAAATCCCTTGCTTTTCAATAGGGGGGGGGGGGGGACTCTTTCCGGAATGTCATTGGTGCAAGGCTAATAAGGACTCTTCGAATCTCAATTGCTTAGGTTTTACTATTCCCGAGATTTTAAGGGATCCCCATTTGCTTTTAGACTTTTTAGAGATTTTTGGTTTGAAAGAAATGGCGTAGCTAAGCTGCACCATCTGGGATTAGAAAAACCTACACAGTTGTGTTAATATTTTTTCATATTTATTCGATATTCAAATAAAATAACTGGAAATCCGTTAGTCTGTTCAGTACATAACTTTTTATCTTTGGAATCAGAATTTTTTTTTACATTTACCATTTTTTTAAAGTAAGCAACTTTTTTCTTTCGCCTTTTGTTAATATTAATGTTTGTTATATGTACAGTGCGCGGGGGAAAAAAAAGCGGATCACCTTGAAAAACTTTTGATCTAATGATCGACTCTTCATGTTCTAGGACTCAATTTTAATGGAACGAGGAGGTGATCTCAAATATGCTAATTAATAAGTGCAGACAATATGTTAAATTACGAAATCAGACATAAGAACGTACTTTTTTTGATTAAACGTATCTTGTTCCGATGGATTCGGATTTTTGACCCCCAAAATATAAGGGATAGCCACAATCTTGGAAATATGGTCCCAGTTGTTTGGTCAGGCAATCCAAAGTTTGGATCCCTTAATGTTAATTTTACTTTATGCGTATCTCGCTACATCTCGAAAACTTTTTAAGCTAATTAAAAGATTTTTGCACACAATTATAAAATTCCTTTTTCCAAAGGTAATTCTATGCAAAAAAAATTTTTTTAGGAATATTTATTACTTATTGTTATTTTATTTAATAATGGTAAAAAAAATTTGAATTGTAAGATATACAATTTTTGTATCATTTTAAAGAATATAATTTTAAATGGCAAAATACAGCATTTGAGTGAAATTGGTTGACTAGTTCCTGAGGAATTATATTTAAAAAAGTCAGATGTTTAAAATTAGATTTCTCAGAAACTATTTTATCGATTTTTTTCAAATTTTGTATTCTGCCATGTAAAGTTATATTCTTTAGAATGATGCAAAATAATTGTATACCTTACAGTTCGTAATAATTTGGACCATTAATAATAAAATAATAATACATAATAAATATTTACTAAAAATTATTTTTTGCATGTACATACACTTTTGCCCACCTTTGGACAACCTAATTGTATAATTGTGTGCAATTTTTTTTAACTAGCTTAAAATTTTTTTGAGTTATGGAGAAATACGTAAAAGGTAAGTAACCGCCAGTGGGAAAAAAGGTAGTTTATTCAGAAAAATAACGTCTACACTCATTAATTAGCATATCATCGAGGTCCCCCCCTCGAACCATTAAGATTGAGTCTTAGAACTTAAAAATCCGATTATTGGATCAAATGTTATTTAGAGAGATTCGTTTTTTTTTTTATTTTTTTTTTTTTGTACTGAACAATAAGAAATTAGGATGTGCTTAAAAGACACTGAGACAGTTTCAAAGTCAATAAAAATGACTGAGGTAAACAAAATTTAACTGTTAGCTGAATTGTTATTTTTGAATAATTAGTCCCCCTAAACAGAATAAAAATTTTGAATTTTACAGGATTTCAATTTGTCATAAATTTAATGAAAAATAAAATAAAATAATAAATATTTTTAAATCATCCAAACTAATTCAAATTTACGATATTTTAAAGATTTTTGGCGAAGTTCAAATTAAAAACTCTGGCAAAAATTATTGTAACATGTTTATTCGTAAGAATTCTTTAGTTACCGACGATATTTCTCAATAAGAAATTTTTACTGACTTTCACACTGAAAAGAAAAATAACGCAGTTAGACGAATTACACTGACAGATAATGATAGAAACAATTTTGCAATAGTGTTTATCCCAACTGCATAAGTTAGGACCACTGGCCTTTATTATTTAAAAAAAAAAAAAATTCGAATTTACAAATATATACTTTTATAAAAAAAAAACTGTGCAAAACCATTTTTATTGACATAATTTACGATTAGAGTACAATTGATTTAGTTTGATATTGCGTTCATATACATTTATGTTCCTCAACAAATTCAATGCGTGGTCGTATACAAGTTCACGAGCATCTTTAGCAAGCATGAAGTCAATGTGATTAAAATTCTTCCAAGGGATGCAGTAACTGTAAATTAATGACGACTTTAACTTCGTTTCCAAAATACTGATGTCCTCTGGATCTAGTAGAGCATCGTTCATTCCCCAAAAAATAGCAATAGGTGTTTTTATTTTCGATAAATCATATTCCGGAGGAGTATCCTAGTAATAAATAAATAATTACGGATTTGTACTCTTTCTATCAAAGAACTCCTCCCTTCACAGAATCTAGAGTGTCAAAGAGTTGTCTGCTATGGAAGCAGGGTACTTTGGTAATTTATTTACGTCGCATTGGTCTATTGGCGATGGTCTGGGAAGCATCCCCGAGGATGATTCGAAGACCTACCATTGTATTTTATTCGCTGCAGAGGGGATGGCTATGGTAGCCCGATGACCTGCGAAAGCACTTTACGTTAGAACAGTTTAACGAAGACCAATACCACGCACCCTCGGTCCCTACACAGGCTATTCGAAGTGGCCACCCACCCACTTACTGACCTCGGTATTCTACTGGGAACCGTGTCTTTACGATCAGTGTACTGCGGGACATGGAACATTTTTTAGAACTCTCTCTAAAACATTTTTTTAGAGAAGGAGTTTTCGATATTGACCCCTGGAAAATCTTTTTCCAAATATTTGCCTTTAACCCCAACTTGAAATGGTTTTACCATAGTAACGACAGTGCTCTAGAAGGGGAGTTCTTTGGATAGGAAGAGTATACATATAAAATGAAATTTACAGGTTTTTGCAGAAATGATTGAAAATTTGAACTGAAGAAAATAGAAATGAACGGTTGGCTGTGTTTTTCTCCAGAAGCTACACTTTAAATATTTACCCGATCATCGTGTGGGTTTGTGTATCCATCGCAATTAATTATTATCCCGAGAAAGCTTGGAAGATGCAGAAATTAACAGTATAATCCATTTTTGTTCACTTTAAATCGGCAAAGGAAAATATTCCGTCTTGATTGGCGCTCTGCCAAGTTTTGTTTGAGAGTTTCTATGCTGAATGCTTGGATTTGCGTTTGGAAAATTTAAGCCTAATCTTAGTCAATTATTGGGAATTTCAGATTTTTGTCAAAAATCGTTTTAGTAACTGCAACCTTAGATAATAAAATACATTATTACTTTATGTTGTGTAGCAACACATGCGTATGCAGGTTTGAGAATTCATTATATAGACAGCATACAAGTTCTTGTGAAGAAGTAGAACAAATAGTACAAGATAGAGATTACAAAGATGTATGCAGGCTTACGGCGGGATTCGAGCCCGCTGTGTCCACGCTGTAAAACGGTTGTTGTGTCGTCGAAATCCTAAATAATGCATTTTAAGTAAAGAAATGCACGCATTTCAACATCATTTACCAAAATAATAGAGGTTTCATGTAAAGGACAGGGCGTTTAGAATTGTGTTACATTTCTAGAAGTATGCAATAATTTTGAAATGAGTGACCAAAGACTTGGAAGACACTGATATTTTATTTTAGTTTCTTACTTTACTAGCAGAAAAAGTAAAATAAGATGATACGTTGCTCTTTTTCTTCAAAACTATTGGTAAGGCGAACTTTTGAAAATAACTACAAATTTTGTCAATAGATGGCAGTGTTAAGAGAAAATAGTAAAATAATGTTTACTGTTGCATGTTAAAGCATTCCAACAGAAATAATTTCACACTTGGTTCATTTTTCTCTCAGAATGTATCGCGTTTTTGCTGTGCTTTTTTTAAAATTGCTTTATAATTTTTGTTAGCTGTGCTATCTGATGACAAACTTGATAAGAATTAATAAGCTGGTTCCAAAAGCAGAGTGCAGCGAACCCCTAGATATTCGAATTATTTGATTTTTTAAATAAAGGCTACCTTTGAGACGCCCTGTAGAATATCATAATAGCACAAAAAACTATCATACACAACTACAAACTTTAGGTATGAACAAGTTAAGTTATTTTTCCGTTAGTTTAATATAACATGATCCGGAAGCGGCTATACTGGACAAACACACAGGCAATAGTGTGTACTCAATGTAGCTACGCAAAATAATGGTATAACCTAAGTCTGACACAAATTTAAAACTGTAAAATATTTTAAATATCTAATCGGTCTCTTTTTATTTTTTTACCAAATCAATCTCCATTTTTCACTTCCTATGTATTCTTCAATTATTTTTGCAAAGGAATTTAAAGCTAAGATTTGTTTTCTTAATGACAGTTTTTCAAATTCATACTTTATTACAAAGTTTTTATAAATCAGTAATATTTACACAGTTAGTGTAAATATTGTAGTGAAAATTTTAAAATAACAATTATTTTATAACAATCTAACACAATCATAATATACTTGTGTTTAACACAATTGTGATATAATTATAGTATAATAAAAATATTTTACCGTATTGTAAATTCACTATTTCAACAATTGTTATAGTAAATAAATATTGTAAATATTGTTGAAATTAATTACTTTATGCCTAAATTAAATGAATTTTCATGGTCTGTATACAATTGTGTACTGTGCTTAAAATAAATAAATAAATGTACCGAACATCCTGAATTATTTTTGATCTTATGATCCTATTTTCACGTACTACAACTCTCCAAATGCTTCGAGAGCCAAAAAATGACCCCTAAAATATGGTAGGGTAGCCATATGCAAAACATAATCTAGAAGTTTAGGCAGGATAGCGGTCGAGAGTTCGGGCCCCTTAGCGTGAATTTCACGATTTGCATACTGCACTATTCTTCTGATATTAATAAAGTGAATCAAAAACTTTTTTGGCTTACAGTTATAAAACTTGATTATCAAAAAATATTCAATTTAAAAAAAATTTCATTATAGATTAATTTTATTATTTAGTACACTAAAGTTTTGAATAGAAAAGTATACACATTTTATCTGCGTTATTTACATACGTCTATAATTCAAACTTTGACGTCTTACCAACGCTAAGATCAAAATTTGAAGGAAATCATTTAAATAGTTCTTGAGGAGAAGAAAAATTTAAAAATACGACTTTTGAAGTGTCTGATTTCGTAACTTAAAAACATCATCTACCCCAATAAATTAGCATATTTAAGCCCCGAACACCATTGAGATTGAGTTCCAGAACGTGAAAATACGATTATCAGATCAAAAGTTATTCAGGTGATTTGCTTTAAAAACAAAAACACTGATAGTGGGCAGCATTAGCGGTCGTCACAAGCCACATGGTAAATTAGTAAATGAAGATTAAAAATTGTCTGCCAATCACCAATAGTTTCGTCGAAAATGTGGGCACTAAAACTAAACTCAGTGGCGTGACAGCCCATAGAGGGCCAAGGCAACACCTCCTAGAAGAAGGAAGGCCTCAGCACGGATCAATTTAGTAGTCCGATGTGACGAAGTTAACTGCGCAGTTGATGAAAAATAAGAAAGATGTCATTACGTTCGGGGTACTAAGCTGCGCAGTGGTTGAAAATACGAAATATGTCATTACGTTTGGACTACTAAAGGATATTTATGGTAACCCGTGCTGAGGCCTACTCTTTTCTAGGAGGTGTTCGCCAAGGCCTTCTGTTACCATCTCAGTTTTCTTGACCTTGGGGTATCTCGGATGCAGGAGTAGATGTTCCGGAAGCGTGGTCAACCAAACGCGGAATCCTCAGAGTTTAGTTCCCAAGCATGTTTGGTACTTATTTTATTGTCCCACTGAAGGAAGGAAAGGCTTAGTCAACCTTGCCCGGTCTGAGAATTGAATCCAAGATCTGTGGCCAAAAGAGCACGAAGCACTTCCACACAGCCACTATGTGGCCACTATTTTGATATAATTATTTTCGTCTAAACTGAATAATATCAATATTTCAATCAATATGGAATTATTTTCTGAAAATTGCTTTATTTCACACTAATTGTGGAGTCTTAACCTCCACGTCGAAGACTCTTAAATACAACTAGATATGAGTACCATACGCGTGAGAAATAAGTGAAAAAATTATTTACTTACCTGTCCATAACGCTTCGTATTTTCCCTTTTGTAGTCATATTTGTGGAATTTTCCTGATAGTGCCATCTAGGAAAATTAGAAAGCAAATATGTTTTAAATTTACTTTTGAATTCATTTCTGTGTTTGAACACATACTGGCTCATTGATATGCAATATTGCAAATCAATAAACCGTGCTTCCTTCAATCCTAAGCTGCCTCCTTATGTGAAGTAGATTGTCACCTCTCTTCTGCAGGCTTAGAAAGGTGAGAAGATGCACCGTGTACCAATCACTCGCGTCTTTTTAAATCAAAGTATTGTTGCTCGGTATTCCTTACACTGATATCTTTATACATTGCCCGATATTCCCTACATTTTTTTAAAATAAAGTGAAAACCTTTAAAGGAATAATACAAAACAAAATCGAGTTATCTTGGTAAATTTTGACTATCATGAGGTGGCATCGAGCAACAGCATCATACCAAATGATTTTAAATACAGTTAATCTATATTTTGATAAGATGAACTACTAAAAACGAATTTTGCTTAATCTAATAACGTTAAAACCACAGGTAAGTGCAAAAAAATAATGAATTCAAAAAAAAAAATTTTGTTTATTAATTTTGTTGGAATATGTCTTTACGTTTAGTTCAGAATTTCGTATTGTTGTTCAGTACTGATATGTTGTATGCTTATACTTTCCCAACCCGTATGAAAAATGGGTATTTAGGCAGTAAAAATGCAGTAAAGTAGTGTGAGAGAGAGGGGGGGGGGAGACTATGGATCTTGCCATATATAAATCTTGATATTTATGCTGAAATTTTAAAAATATAAAGACTAATGACAAATAAAAACTTTTCAATGAGAACTGTTTTATGATATAGGGTCATCAGATGTTGAAGAAATGAAATTACTTTTTCTTAAAATTACTTACTACTGATGATTATATACAATTACTAGCTGACCCGGCAAACGTTGTTTTGCCATATGAATTATTTCTAGAGTATTAAAATATATCTTATTTATTGTAAGTGTGCGCGTATGTGGTATATGAGAGGAAGATGAGACACGGAGCACTGTGAACGATGACGGAATGTGATAATAACAACTCACCAAATAATAGTTTTTTAAATTTATTGTAACTTTTTTTATAAATTATATATGCAACGCATTCTGAAAATATTAGTCAACAATATTAATCTCTTAGTGCAATGGAGTGTACAATATTTTTTGTCATTCCATCTTTAGCTAACACAAATAAACTGGATGGTTTGCCCACTCGAGAGCATGCCACGTATAATTGTCCGTGTGAAAAACATGGTGAACACAAATCTAAGACACAAACAGACATTGTTTGGCCTTGTTATTGCAAATGCCAATCTAATGGGGAACTGAATGCGTTTAAATTGAATTGGCACATCTGTGGGTATGATAAGGATTCGTGGAAGTAATATACTTTCACCCCGGAATTTGTCATCTAAAATAATGACTTCGATAACGTTGTTCATTAATTTTTTAACGACTAATCGCGTGCCGTTGCACAGCCGTGGTGGGTTCAAATTACGAAGCAAAATAACCGGAGATCCAACTTAGAGTACTAAATTATGCGGTGGTATGCCTGGTAAATCCAATGAGTTTAAAAACTCTGTTGGAAAATTTGCAGCTTCAATGGGATCGCAAACTGCATCAGCGGATTTTATGTCACCAAGTTACCGGGAAATAACTGTTGTATCTTTAGATTCAATTCGTTGACGCACCCATTCTTTGCTGCTAAAATCGCCCTTTCTGCCAGCCACTCATGATGAATGTATTGCGTATGTACATTGGGGAATATTAGGTTAATGAGGTCTTGTGAATCAATGATTGTGCAGAAATCGTCCGGTAATTTTATGCATATAGTCTCATCCTTAGTAATTTTCCATCACCAATATCTAACAATTGTTTTGAGAATGTTTCAGCAGATGGATCTTGAAGCATTTGGACGCGCATATTTACTTTTAGTTGAACTTTATCAACATTATGCCACAGTAGAGATGATTTCAAGCATTGATCTCATCAGCGTACGTTGAACGCGGAATGACGGGAAGTGTATGTGTCTGAAAGGAGTAACAGAGTGCCGCCAAATAATGTGTCACTGTTTTTTATATCTTTCAATGTCCTGTTCAGCGCCTCAAGCGAATGTATGTGTGCCATAGTGCATTCATTCCAGATGATAATATTTCAGTGTTTCAACACTGTGGCCATAGACGATTGCTTTTTTATGTTGCACACTGCGTCTGGGTTGTTTTGATTATTTAGTGGCAGCTTAAATACTGAATGAGCTGTTCTGCCTCCATCCAATTAAGTTGCCGCAATGCAGATGATGCAATGGCTAACGCGATGCCATTATTTGATCGTATTTCAGCGAGAATTAGCGAAATAGTAAATTTTTTCCCAGTTCCACCTGGTGCATCCAAAAAAATACACCTCGTCCTGCCGAAACTGCGAGCATAATGCGGTCATAAATGTTCCTTTGCTCCTCATTCATTAGTGGAATATTTTGAGTAACAATCCCCGCCATTTCTATCGTATTGTATTGAAGTTCACGCTTCATGTCAGTGTTTGATAAATCAGATGCACTTCGATACCGAAATGACTGAGTGACAAGTTGGCTATAACAATGCAAAGATCCTCTATAGCAATCAGTGCTTTATTGTACATAGCATCGCTGAATGCTTTCGTTAGATCGTTGAAACGTCTGCGATGTTGATACCGTATATCATCAGTCATCGAATCTTTGTGATTATCCCATAACGTCTATATGCGTGCCGGGAAACATGTAGTTTATACTATAGCGAATAGTAGACGAATTTGATTTGCAGTACAGTTCAATGCTGCTTCAGCAAGCATACATTCCCACTGGTTGTCGTCTTCCAGAAAGCCGAGTGCGAGGCATGCATCTTTATACGTTGGATGCTGATGTCCATCGACTTTACGTATATCTTGAAATGACAATGAGCCGGTGACATTGACCAGAACAGTCAAAATTAAAAGCACTCAGTCTTCCTTGGATTGACTGTAAATACTCTCCCCAGGGTGTTTGATTTGAATAAACCGGGACATGCATCAACTGGTGTGCCTTGCTTGCTGGGTGTCCATTTTTTTGTTTGAGCCCATGATAAATAGTGCGGAACTTCTGAGTAGAGTAATGTCCACGCAAAGGCACCAAAAGCATCCCCACGATTACACTATTCAAAAAATCCGGTAAGTGTAGTTTTTGGTGGATTTATAGCTCGGTCAATCGCTGTCTCGTTCGTGAAATATGCGCTCTGACCGTTTTCAAGATGGGCGGCTAAATGAATAACGGTTGGATCCCATACATGAATTGGGAAACCAAAGATACGCCAAATAGCTTCGTTAGAGCTGATGTTCAGTCAGCAAAAAAAAAGATATCACCCTGAATAATTTTCGTTCTAATGATCGGATTTTCACGAACTAAGTGTCAATCTTAATGGTTCCTGGGGGTGACCTCAAATATGGTAATTAGTTAGTGCTAACTATTAATTAAGTTACGAAATCAGACACAAAAACGTACTTTCTCTGAATAAACATATATTTTTTTTTACATATTTGGAATGCAGATACTTGAATTAGGGGGGGTAGACAAAATTTTGAAAAAAATGGGTGGTAAATAGGGTCGCAACAAAGGTTTATATATTTGGCGATAGTCCAGAAAACCGCCAAAAAAAGTCGCCAGCGCAAATGAATATTTTAAGATAACCCATTGACTAATTCAAAAGAAGAATGCTTAATTTTACTAGGTTGCTAAGCAACCAAGCTCTGACTGAAAAAAAAATGAAATAATGTTCTGTGATTACTCAGAGAGGTTTAATTAATAGTTAATAGAAAATATCTGGAAGTTTCTAGGCAATAGACAATTTTTAAGCTGATTTCTGTTCAAAAAGCAAAGTTTTTTTAATTTTAATCTCCCTAAAAAAGAAAATTTGAATCGATTATAAATTATTTATGATTTTCTAAGTTTTTAGAATTTAAATACATGAACTTTTTATCTGATATTATTTAGATTATGTTGTTTTTGCTATATTTATTCGAGGATTTCATACTAAAATCAAATTAACATAACTTATTATGGCTATATACAAAATTTTAGGGATAATCATTTTTACAGCTTTAATCGAGTCTTCTAGGCAAGAAAGTTTGAAGAAAAAAAAAGGGCTTGAATAATAAAATTTAGATTGTATAGTAATTCTAATGCACATTCACAAGTTTTTCTATAATTTACGATATTTCTTTTTCCTATAACTCAAGGAATTGCTGAAAGTTTAGTGGTATTTTAAAAGCATTGAAATATGTTATGTTTAAGAATAAGATATTGAAATAATATGTTGCATATTGTATGATTCATTGTTTCAAAAATCGCTTCATTCTGCTAGATATTTAGATTACAAGGTTTTCTTTGGATAAAGATGATTAGCAAATAGTATCCTTATGCTTCGATACATTTAGAAACTTACGTTCGCAAATTCACCATAAAATATCGCACTGCATATTCTTCAATTACGATAAGCTACATTTACCACCAAATACTGATAATATGATTATTTTTGTTTTCTTATATATATCTGATATGATACTCTCTTTTTAAACAGAGCTTGTAACATCCTTAAGATACTGAAATGGGGGCACGAAAACTTAAAAGATAAAATATTTAATTTCATTAACTCAAAATATCTGGTCTCAAAATTTTAATTTTAAACCAAGTTAAATATAACTTTTACAATATTGATGCTCTTATGTTTTTAAAGACCACATAAATCCTGTTAAAATATGAAAATGCATATTTTTACTTTAACGAGTGTAAAATCCTTATCAAAATAATGATCAAGACCCAAATGTAAAACAGTATAATTGATGATTAAAACTCAACTGGCTTCTAAAATATGAAGAGGGAAGTAAAAGTCGACATGTTTCGAGCGTTCAAATATATTCACCCATTCTCAAAACTTGTCAAGCTTGAATACCTTGTGACTTTTATTATTGTGCTCAAAACATGTCTATTTTTATCATCATCTATTAATTTTCAAATCAATGAAGCTTTTATATTTTCAATTCAATTTCTTGGGACAAGACCGGTTTTTAGCATAAGCTAAATAAGCTGTAGCTTGGGGCCCCGAGATGGCAAGGGCCCCCAGATCCCACTTTTTTTCTTCTTTTCTTAAAGTTTTATTCGGAGCTGGGGCCCATTATAATTTTTTTTTCTTTTTTACATTTTAGGATGTTTTTCAAAGTCTAATCGAAGTGTTTAAAAATATAAAATAATTGTTGGCTATACACACTTTTTATGTAAATAAAAAGTAAGGTATTAATTTCTAATTCCTTATACAATTTCTAAATTCATAGCATTGAAATATTTATTTAGATATACGGAAGAAAATTAAATGAATTTGGTATACTTAGTTTAATTACATTGTTTTATAAAAATAATTTATGTGTAATATTAATATTTAAAATAAGTGTATAAGTCAAAGTGTGAAAAAATAAATAGCCTTATTTCCATGATTGGATTTGACATTCAAGGTCCTAACTAAGGTCCATTTTTAGTATTTATGTCTAAATAATTAGTGCGGAAGTATTAGAACACAAAATAACGCACTGAGAAAAATTTGCGACTCGTCTCGCAGAAAAAAAAAAAAAAAAAAAACAATTTTGGTAACAAAAGCAAAATATATGGTATTTAAATCATTCATTTGGTAATTTTTCTGTTCACAATGCAACAGTTTATCGAAAATTCTGGTTTTTAAAATTATAGCTCTTATTACTACTTAAAATTATAGCTCTTTTGCATTTAATAAAAATACAAAAGTCAAAAATAAAATTAACCGAATTAGTGATTATTATGCCATGCTCTAAGGCAGAGGTTCCCAATTATTATTTATGCTTCCCTCTACGGAACCCTAAATAATGGCGGAACCCCAACAATACGATTAAAGTTTATTAAGGTAATTGTGAACGTAATAACCTAAAAAAAGACTATTTTTAAAATATTTAATTAGAGGAACGAAGATTTTTCATTGTTTTATCATTAACAATCTTAAATAAGGTTTTATATCCGACAGTTAAATTTGCAGTTCTTGTGCTGTATCTAGTCTATTTTTGAATTTATTTTTGGTGTATATACAAAAGCTTAAAATGAATAAGGTAAGCCGAATTATAATTTATTTCTAAATTAACTGAAGAGACTAGTTATAAACGCTAAAAATGATAATTTGGAAAGCATTTTTCTTTATAAAAGAATTTAGTTATTTTATATTGATTTGAAAAGTGCGGTATGAAATATTAATGTAATATTTTATAAATGCTTATTCTTTTCCTAATTTGTTCAAAATTAAACATATTGTTATTAGAAATATATTTTCATTTAAAAAATGCCATTTCTATTTAATTGGTATTTTACTTCGAATTTCAAATAATTTAATAAAGGAAACAGAAAGATTATATACGATATGATTTATATGTTGGATCTAAATATAATCAGAGATTATAAAAGAACTAATTAGAAGTTATAAAAGTATTTATCCCCGGTTATAAAAGGTACTAATTCGCTCTAAAACCATAAAGTTCTATAGAACACAGTTTGGAACTACTTTCCTTAGGTATCAAGATAAAATTAAAAAATTTAACACATTTATTACCGAACAACATTGCAAAAAACTATATTTTTATTATGTTAATTTCATGAGAAGTCATAACCAGATCACTATTGTAAAAAAACTATCCTGTATTTTGGTGTTCCCATAAATACTGTAAATTTTACTATATTCTAATAGTTTTGACCATACTTTCTATTCTCAGTGTGGTCAGTACCATGATTCACATTTCATAAAAGGTACTGTATTGTCGCAATGCAAACAGATATTTTTTCTCAAAATTTCGGAGAGCCTTCTATTTTGACACCTAAAATTTTTTTAAAAATATTTTTTTTTCGCAAAATTGAAGAGGAAAAAAAACGTGCCTCAAAGTTTTACATAAAGAACATATCCGGAAATTTTCGACCAAATCAAGAATGTCAAGTATCCAAATGGCATGGCTTATTAAATTTTAAAAAAAAATAATAAAAAAAATTCGCATGACATATTTGGGGCTGAAGATTATGAAATCTAACACGAAACTGTGAGATCGTGGGTTCTATTCCAGCTGATGACAGTTTTTTATTTTTATTTCCTTATATTGAAAAATGTTTTTCTTATTTTTTAAAGTATGCATGTTAAAAACTAATAATTTAACAATTATTTAAAAAACTAGCTCCGCCCCTTGTTCACTTTGCTCACTAACCCTCGTGGTTGCTTCTCATTAATCAGTGCAGATAAGAAGAAAAACGGTTTATTTCCATTTTTCTACACAAAAATTACGATTGCCATTTACATTTTGAAGATGACTAAATTTAAGCAAATCAATAAAATTGGAAAATTGGTACCTCCCGCGAAGTTATTTCTCAGTGAAGATGTACTTAAGGGATAAAGCATTCGCCTCCGAATGAGGTGAACCGAGTTCGAATGCCAGTGATGACTGCTGGTCGATATAAATTTTACACCCGGCTTGCACCGACCAGAGTGCTGACGTAAAATATCCTCAGTGGAAGACGGATCATGGGTTAGAGTCCCTGCTGTCAGACTAACCGTGGGAGGCTTTCGTGGTTTTCCTCTCCATGTAACTCAAATGCGGATTGTTTCTATCAAAACGTCGTCCACGAAGGCAAAAATTTCATCAAATACTTGATCCTGGAGTTTTCTTGCTTGCTGGATTGGGTTCAAAATTACAAGGCTACGGAGTTGAACATTAGTAGTCGAAACTCGAAATTGGGTGGGCTGTTCAATGACTGTTATACAATAAACTAATAATTTGGCCGCAATAGCTTGGTAAGTAGGGCTATGGACTCGTGTTCGTGAAAATGGGAGTTCGAATCCAGCCGGCCGAAGAATACCCATGTATAAAATGATGACTGTTGCATGTTAAATCTGTCTGGGTCACAAAGTTCAGTAAGTTCTTAACAAATCAATACCTCTGGGTTCTGATCCAGGAGTTCCCCTGTCTTCTGCATTGAGTTCAAAATTACATGGCTACGTAGTTAAACATGGGTAGTTGTAAACTCACAATTGAGTCAGTTTTTCAACGGCGGTGGTAAAAAGAATAAAACTAATAATCAAATTGTATTTTATTATATTTCTTTCTAACTCCTTGCATATTTTCTACACATCTTCATAATTTCATGCTTCTAAGTCTATAGATTTTGAGCAACAAAGCAAAATGTAACGTAGAGAAATTTTTTTCATAATTTTATATTAATGCTCAACAATAAAAAATAATGACTGCTTTCCTCAGGTGTATATAAATAGAATTGAACTTACAAGGGCCCCATCTTTTTCAGTAGCTTGGGGCCCCGCCAAGTTTAAATCCGGCCCTGTCTTGGGATTATCTATTTAGTTACACAATATATTAAATTATTTCACTCGATATTAAAATAAGTTTTACTTAAGTTGTAGGCACACCTTCTTAGATTAAAAAAATAATAATTCGCCATTTTGTAAAAAAATCAATGCAGTACAATTTTTTTTGCTGCAAGCCTTAACATTTTAATTTAAGGACATAAAAATATTCCGTTTACAATTGAAATTTCAAAAGTCGAATGTGAAAATGGAATGTCCCCTAGCACCAGAAATCGAAATTAAATAGTTACAAGGACAACTATTTTAAACAAGTTAGCGTTTCCGTTCTACTCGAAATTGTTTGAAAAGGTATTTTGTATATATAGATTCCAAAGTTTATTCTACAAATATTTTAGGGTATACTTTCGGAGTATTTTGATGGAGTTTAGTTTTACACCCTTATTTGCTTAAAATTATTAAATAATATGCTTAAAATAAATTATTCAAGCAACATGATTTAACGCATTTATAGTATAATAGTAAACGGGGCTTCCATCGCATATCCTTAACCTTGATATCGCTATCAATAAATGAATGGAATAAGCTTAGATAAATAATAAAAGTTAATTTTTCCCCGTTTTAATTTTCAAGGAAGTATGTTTCGATCAAACAGATTTCATTCTGGAAATAGCGAAATTATTGAGTAGGTCCCTTGGAGCAATATCATTCATATCCTCTTTTGACGAAATATAGGAAAAACTGGTTTTCACAGTTCTGTAAAAAGTATGTTAGCCTTCTTGCCACGTTTTTTATTATTTTTTTATTTTTAATCAAAATAAGTTCGGAAATTTACGTATTTTTTATTGCATTTTTTTAAATCAGATGATTCAAAAATTCGCACGGCTTCGGAAACTTCTTACAAATTTCAATTTTTAGTGTTTCCTGCTAAACAAAATAAGGCATTGTTCTTGATAACAAATTATACTACAATAATATCTTGGGAATCGTGCTAAAGTAAAAAATTAAACAAAATAGTTTAGTATATTATCCGGAAAAAAATCTACATGGAATCATAAAGAAAGAATCATTTAAGATACTGAGATATTTTAAGACGCTTAAAAGTTTTGACTACGTATTTGACAGCTTTTTATGTTCGGTATCTTTATACTCTTTGTAGTGACTTATAAAACATGGACACTATTTTAGATAATCTATGTTGAAGTCACAAGAAACAAAACAAAAAAGACAATCAATGATTTATATTCTTTTTTCGAAAAAAATAGTATGCTTAGTAAATAATCAGCTGTTTTGCATTAAATAATTTTAAACAGCGGAGTGTTTTTAATTTCTTTACAAGGCTTTATTCTTAGCTAGCAGACAATAATTCTTTTAAAAAAAACTTGACTATAATGTAAAAAGGAACTTTACTTTAAAGAAAATATAAATTAAAGTACTAAAAAAATTGATTAGTATATTAATGAAGAAATAATAAATGTAGTAGGGTAAAGAATAAAATTTTTAAAAATGCTAAAATTTAATTAAATAGTTGGTAAAATAGTTCTGCGAAACACTTCCGGACAGGTGATTAAAAAATTACTTTTAAGATTAACACGATATATAAGATGTTGAGAAATTTGCGATGATGTGAGATATGCTTAAATATGTTTACTGCGTATTTTTATTAATATTCATAAAAAATATATACGAGAAACTGAGAAATATTTTATTCCAAATCTATTCATACGTATGTATATTATTGTAATTGTATCAGTTATTAAGAGAAAAAAAACTAAAAAATAATCACATTAAATAAGCACAATGTGGTGTATAATCATATTCTATCAAAAGCATGCTTTTATAAAACTCGACATTCGTTGAATAAAATGTTTTTTATTCAATATAATGTTTTACTCAAATTTCTTTACTTAATTTCAAATAGATTTTTAGAGGACTAAAAAAGAAACATTTTATTTTATAGTTTTAAAAAAATAAAAATAAAAAGATTAGCAAACGATTATTAGCGAAAAAAATATTAATGAAATTTTACGACACGCGCGCTAAATCAAGTTCTACGTAAGTTTATCACATTTTAATATTAATCGCCCCATTTAATCATTTTTTCATTGTCGCCAAATTATTTTTTTTTAAATAATTAATTTTAATTTTTCTCATCTTCTAATAAATAAAAACAGTTGAAACTTTAGATTTTTCAATTGAAAAGCATGTAGATTAATATGGTATAAAAAAATCCATACCTTATAATTCAAAATTTTTTCATCCTCTCTTTAATTAAATAATAAAAAATAATTAATAATTGTTAAAAATTATTTTTTTCATGAAATTATCTTTGGGTAAATGCGTTTTATGAGTTGGCGCAATATTTTTTTGAATTGCTTCATTAGTTTTTAAAATATGACTGAAAACGCAAAAAGTGAAATTAACATTAAGGGGTCCAAACTTTGAATCGCTCTCCTGACCAAACTATGGGGACCACATTTCCAAGATTGCGGCTACCCCCTATATTTTGAAGATAAGGAATCCAAATATGTTTCATATGACTTGTTGCAACGTGCGTGAATATTGTTTTTGATTTATTATGTTTCTATGTCTAGTTTGGATTTGAATACGATTAAATAAAGATATATTTAAAATATACGTTAAATCTGTCCAAAAACTGAAAAAATAGTTATAAACCTATTCTCAGACCTACTGAATATACATATAAAACTTCATCAAAATCGTTCAAGCCGTTTCGGAGGAGTATAAACACTAAAACTGTGACAAGAGATTTTTATATATAAGACTAGCTGACCCGGCAAACGTTGTTTTGCCATATGAATTATTTATAGAGTATGAAAATATATCTTATTTATTGTAAGTGTGTGCGTATGTGGTATATGAGTGGAAGAGGAATGGAGCGCTGTAATTTTAAATTTTTCTAATAAATTATATATACAACGAATTCTGAAAATATTAGTCAAAGATGTTAATCTCTTTGTGCCATGGAGTGTACAATATTTTTTGTCATTCCATCTTTAGCTAACACAAATAAACTGGATGGTTTGCCCACTCGAGAGCATGCCACGTATAATTGTCCGTGTGAAAAACATGGTGAACACAAATCTAAGACACAAACAGACATTGTTTGGCCTTGTTATTGCAAATGCCAATCTAATGGGGAACTGAATGCGTTTAAATTGAATTGGCACATCTGTGGGTATGATAAGGATTCGTGGAAGTAATATACTTTCACCCCGGAATTTGTCATCTGAAATAATGACTTCGATAACGTTGTTCATTAATTTTTTAACGACTAATCGCGTGACGTTGCACAGCCGTGGTGGGCTCAAATTACGAAGCAAAATAACCGGAGATTCATCTTAGGAGAGTACTAAATTATGCGGTGGTATGCCTGGTAAATCCAATGACTTTAAAAACTCTGTTGGAAAATTTGCAGCTTCAATGGGATCGCAAAATGCAACAATGGTTTTATATGTCACCAAGTTACCTGGCAATAACTGTTGTATCTTCAGATTCAATTCGTTAACGTCCACATTTTTTGCTGCTAAAATCGCCCATTCTGCCAGCCACTCATGATGAATGTATTGTGTGTGTTCATCGTAAAATATTAGATTAATGAGAGCACCTTGTGAATCAATGATTGTGAAGAAATCGTCTGGTAATTTCATGCATCCAGTCTCATCCTTAGTAACTTTTCCATCACCGATGTCTAACAACTGTTTTGAGAATGTTTCAGCAGATGGATCTTGAAGCATTTGGACGTGCATATTTACTTTTAGTTGAGCTTTTTCAACATTACGCCCTCAGTCTGCCTTGAATTGACTGTAAATACTCTTCCCTAGGCGTTTAATTTGAATAAGCCGGAACATGCATCAATCGGTGTGCCTTGTTTGCGGGATGTCTATTTTTTTTTTGTTTAAGCCCATGTGAAATAATGTGGTTCTTCTGAGTAATGTCCACGTAAAGGCACCAAAAGCATTCGCAAGACTTACGCAATTCAAAAAATTTGCTGACTGTAGTTTTTTGCTGGATTTATAGCTCGGTCAACCGCTGTCTCGATCGTGAAATATACGCTCTGACCGTTTTCAAGATGGACAGCTAAATGAATAACGGTTGGATCCCGTTCATGAATTGGGAAACCAAAGACATGCCAAACAGCTTCATTGGAGCTGATGTACCGGCCAATTTGCTACAGCGTTATTTCATCGTCGTTATTCACTGGAAAAGCAGTCACATTGGTATTTTCAACTCGAAATACTGCCATATCACTGCCTTTATTAACATACTTGCAACTATATTTGATGCTCTTCTCTCAAGGGTGAGCATAAGTATTAGAGTTTAATATGACTTGTTGCAACGTGCGTGAACATTATTTTTGATTTGTTATGTTTCTATGTCTAGTTTGGATCCGAATACGATTAAATAAAGATATATTTAAAATATACATTAAATTTGTCCAAAAAATGAAAAAAAAAAGTTTTAAACCTATTCTTAGACCTACTGAATATACATATAAAATTTCATGAAAATCGGTCAAGCCGTTTAGGAGGAGTTTATTCACTAAAACTGTGACAAGAGATTTTTATATATAAGATATCGCTCGTAATGTATTCCTTAGTTTACTTTTTTTCAAGTACAGTTGATTATTTTTCAAGGCATCATTTCATTTCGTGACGCTTAATATTGTAATAAAATGTGATTACATGAAATAATAATATATTTTATAAACAAAATGATCTTTTTTATAGTCTTTTAAGAAAAAAAAAATACAATGGAGAATGAGAAGCAGGCATGGGGGTAGGTTAGCGGAGCAAACAAGGGTGGCGAATCTCAGTTTGTTTTAAAAAAAGCATCTGATTGGAATTGTTTTTTAAAAAAATTTCGAGGTTTAATTGAATTTATTACTATACTTATCCAATTTTCAGAGGGGGCAAAAAAAACATTTGTTCCGTTTACTCCCCTGGACCTTGGTTTTTGAGGTTTTCACAGCCGTGTTCACAAAAATGCATAGCGGCTGGTGGAATTCTTTTCGAAACATATTAAATCGTTTAGTAAATATAACATTTTCAGGAGTTTTTAAATCTTTTCTTGAAATTTATAGCTGCAGTTTAAATCATACATGCCTCAAAATTGAAAATTGTTCACTTCTTTCTTAAAGAGATTCTTAAAAGTAGAGGCAGTTTTCAACCATTGAAATACTTACTTGGTAAAAGTGAAGGAAATTTTTTGTAGATGCACCATTTGGGAAATGTCCCATGTACACTGGTAATCTTGTCTGAAAATAGAATCAATACGATTTCATTAAAATTAAAAAGGTAAAAAAGGAGTAAAACTTTAAATAAACAAAACAGTTTTCGAGATTTGATTTGAGAATTTAATCACATATAAGCCGAAATGCATGATATTGTGCAAAAGATTAGAGAGATAATGAAAAAAGCTTTTTAATTTCCCCCTATCTCCAACGTTGTCTTTATTTAAGCTCCGCATCTCCTTTTCTAAAAATTTACCTACAGATCGTAATGTCCTTAATGGATAGAAAATGTAGTTGGTGTTACGGTTAACGTAAGGCAAACTCTATGCAAAATCATTTTATTACAGGGGATAGAGGATTTGACTGAGCGCGAGGTGACCCAGGTTTGATCCCAGCACTGGCTGGTAGATTTGAATTCTGCTCCCGGCTCGCACCGACATATATATCCTCAATGATAGACGGATCATCGGTTAGAATCCTCTTGCCGTCCGGCAAACCATGGGACGTTTTCGTTGTTGATTTTCTCCTCCATGTAATGTAATTCCGCATTAGTTCCATCAAAAAGGTTCCACGAACGCTGGAAGGCTCCACGAAGGATATTGGATTCAGGAGATCTTTTATCTCCTGGTTGGGTTCAGAATTACAAGGGTTTGTAGTTGTCTTTACAACGCCGGTTATAAAATAGCATATAAAATAAAATGAAATCTCAAAATAGGCATGTAAAATCTTTTTAGATGATGAATTTACTGATCGTGACCCTTTAATCCCGTTTGGAAGATTAGAAAACAACAAACATGCGGCATTGTTTTTCAATTCCAAAATGGCTCCCTACGAAAGATAACTGGTCCAGGGTTTTCGCAGGTTGACAAAGGTAGAGAATTCATGTTGAGATTTTTTTTTAAAACAGATGCGGCAGGCAGAATTTATTTTTGATTTCAAAATTTTGAAAAATTACTTTTCTTACAAAATGCATTTAGAAGCATTTCAACGCTTCGAATTTTCCACACGCTGTATTAAATTTTATTATTATGTTCATTCATTTTCAGTAGCAGGGATTTCATTTTTTTGTTTTATTTTGTTTCTCGAAGGTGTGTACGAATTCCACATAACTTAGAATTTAAGAAAATGCCAGTGTAGGAAATACAGATCATTGGTCCTTGCATTAAAAAAAATACAAAGTTGGGAATAACGGATAAGTGTATTGGCATTTTACACTAAAAAGACATGAGTGATGGATATACGATGTACTTCCTACCTTTCTAAACATGTAAAAAAAAAAAAAAAATAGAAGACAATAAAAAGAAAAGTAAGAAAGAAAAAAGAAAAATGCAACAATCCACTCTTACAGGAAGACATCATGGAATCGAGGGATGATTGTTGTTTTGTAATTTTGCATTCAGTCAACCGAGATGATTTGAGAAAAATTTGAAACTCTTAAATAAGAATCCTTGCAAATTTTATTGCAGATTTGAATTTTCAGAAAAAAGGTCATGATTAATCTTATGGATTGTTGCACTTTGGTCCACAGATGACTCTGTAATCGCTCAATGAAAACGCCGTACAAATTGTTCAAAATAAAGAATGAATTCATTTAAAGAGAGATTGAAAGATTTAAAAAATTGAAAATAAACTTGTTTGATATCGAGGAAGGAGGTCAAATTTGATATCACGAGATTGATTTTTAAAACAGCAAGAAAGGCTTTTTTTTAATTTTTAAATATGAAATACATTTCTTGAAATGACTCTATTTTATGCATTTTTATGCCTTTTTTCATTTTGCAACAACAGCGCCACCTATAAATCAATATTGAAAAAGATGCTAATAAAATAAGGGTAGGGAAAAGTGTTCTATCTTGGAACAGTTTAAGGCTAATAGAAAATGTAAACAATTTATTATTGCTTAAGATTTAAAGAATCTATAACCACTGTAAAATTAAAAAAAAGTTATTTTATAAGGGAGTAATAAATTCTTGCAAACATCTGTGATGATATATCCAGAAGCGAGTGGTATTACCAGGACGCTTAGGTCATCACTATAATAGTCTCAGACAAGGTAGTTGCCGGTCTATCTATCACTTCTATAAGCCTTTCTTTTTAGTTGGCAGATTTTTGTCGATCTCGTGTAAATATGTAAATAGTTGTGTATATTTTCTCTGTTATTTTCTATTTTATTGCAACTGCGTAAGTGTTAATATTATTCTTGACCCTGTAAATAATATTATATTCTAATCTAGTTTAATCTCAGTTATGTTTAATTTCCTACTGATTTCATCATATGTTTAACTGACTGGTTTCCCTCTCATGACGTTACCATTTGGTACTTGGCATCCCCTCTTCTCCCAATTCTTCTCCCACTTCACACATAACTCTATTATATGTCTCAAAAATCTTACGAATCTGTTAATGCCGCTTCACGCCAACGCACAGTGGGCCAGAAGACCATGACCTTTGACCAAAAGTCAAAATGAAATTTTCAATTAAAATATGTGTAGACAGTTTTAATATCGCCCAAATTAAATATTCATAATCATTCCAAACATTATAATTTACTTTTTGGACCGACGAGAGTACAATGTAGTGAAAAATATGTTTTAAAAATATTTTTTTAATTAACTTTTAAATTTATATTTCAGAAATATATATAGGAATTTCACCTTACTGTTGAATTTTTATCAGAGTAATTAGTCTGAAATTATAGTACAATTTTTCAATTTGTTGGATTAGTTAATAATCTTGACAAACTTATAGTTTATATCTTATCATTTGACATTTTACAAGGTTTAAATCACTTTCGAAACATATCTCCAAAAAGTTCCACGAGGTAATTAGCTTAACTTTTTTTGTTGTCTTTTTTTTGTCCCATTTTGCCCATATTGCAAAGGTGGACTAAATATACCGAAAAACAAAAAAAAGTATGTTTTTTTTCATGTTTTCGCGTTATTTTGTCATATTACTTCGGAAATATAATAAAAATAGAAATAAATGCAGCAAAGGAAATAACACAAAATTAAAAAATATGACCACTGAAGCCGACGTCTTCAGGGGGTACCGGCTCCAGTGGCCAAAAACAAAACCTTTTCTATTGAGGAAGATGGCAAAAGCCTAAAAACCTTCCTCAGTACCCCGAAGGTTTTGTTTAAAAGTCCAGGAGAAAAAAACATGCAAGACATAAAACTAATACAGAAAAGAAACTCATACAACTCATCAAAAACTCAAATTCATCAGAAAATAAAAATCAACAGAAAATAAAAACTTACATAAACAAGGTCAGACAGCGAACTCTAAAGCAAACCAAATGAAAAGGAATCACTTAAACCAAAGGAAAACAACGCCCTCGTTGAGGACGTTGTCTCCTTTCTTGCTCCTTATGTCTTGCATGTTTTTTTCTCCTGGACTTTTAAACAAAACCTTCGGGGTACTGAGGAAGGTTTTTAGGCTTTTGCCATCTTCCTCAATAGAAAAGGTTTTGTTTTTTGGCCACTGGGGCCGGTACCCCCTGAAGACGTCGGCTTCAGTGGTCATATTTTTAATTTTGTTTTATTTCCTTTGCTACATTTATTTCTATTTTTATTCTCTCTTTTTTTGAAAATTCTGCTGCTTTTTAGCGCATTATTTTAAAAGAAGTTTTGTTCATTTTGTTTAGATATTAATTGTATTCTTTTAGTATTTTGAAATATAATTTTCTTTTCATTTTTAATATAAAATTATGAAAATTATTATATTTTCATTGCTATATTTAATTATTTAAACGTACTATATTATTTTTTATTTTTTTATTTTTGCTCGCCATATTTCAGCCGCCATTTTGCTTTTGTTTTTTTGGTCTGCACATAAAACCCCCCAAATTTTGAAACAAATTTTATCGAAATACTAATTTTGGCCACGAAACCTTGGATGCTGGCCCACTGTGCAACGCACTGATATTTGAGCTATGTTCCAATGTTCTAATTGCAAAGTATACCAAGGTAGAACACCATCTTAAATGCTATACAAACACACACACACATATATATATGCTTTTGGCAAAGGAATAAGTTTTTAAGTAGGTTTTTTGAAAATTAATTTTCCTTTTGTAATTAGTTTACGTATTTTACTTTTGTATTTTGTATCTTTTTTTTTCTTGTAAAACCTTTGGGGTAAATCATTTAAACATTTGTCATGCTCTCTCTCTCTCTCTCGAGAGAGAGAGAAAATGTTTTTTATTTTTATGGCTTCCTGGGCTGGGATGACGTCAGCTTCGATTGTCATTCATTACTATATTTTGCAATTTTTTCACTGTTTTCTTCTTTAAAATTTGCTATTGGTTTCAATTTTCTTGCGTAATTTCTGCCGCATTGCGCAACTTTCCTTATAAAATGTAGTTTTTAGTTGTTTTTTACGTGATTTTTGATTTCTTTTATTATTATTATTACTGTATAAGGCAAGCTCAGTTACCAGTAATTGGCATGACAGTACACGGAGCCATAGGACCGTTTATTGTTTACCATTTCTACTGCCATTTTAAAAAAGATGAAAAATATATCTACCTAATTACTTCATTGCTAAGTTTTTATTTCTATAAAAGCTAAAAGCACAAAATTATTCTAAATAAATACACAACGTTGTTGTTGTTGTTCATTTACGTCGCACTAGAGCAGCACAATCGGCTATTGGCGACGGTCTGGGAAACATCCCTGAGGATGATCCGAAAACATGCTATCACAACTTTGATCCTCTGCAGAGGGGATGGCACCCCTGCTTTGGTAGCCCGATGACCTGCACGCGAAGTCGAGCACTTTACGGTGGAACAGTTGAACGAGAACCAACACCGCACACCCTCGATCCTTACGCAGACTAATCCAATTGGTAACTCTCCCACGCACGTACCGCAGCCAGTGATGCTTGACTTCGGTGATCTGCTGGGAACCGTGTCTTAGCGATCAGTCCAGCGTAATGACAAACCATACCATAGATTATAAAAGGGTTGGCGAAAATTTCTATTGACGTTAAAGGAGATCGCCAAACAGCAGTGTGCTTATGTTTTTGTTTTGTTTTCGGTATCGCGTAACATTCAACAAGTTAGATATGGATGCGACGTTTCTTAGTATCAATGAAGCGGATCTTCCAAACAAATTCCTTTAATATCATCACCAAAAATGGTGGAAATCCGCTCTTACATTAAATCTTTTAATGACATCCAAGCTTGGATTGGCGCATTCAGCGTTAATACCTGCACATCATGGATTGCACGCAGATCTCGTCCAACTGAGACAAAAAAAAAAACTTATTTGCAGGTACGTGTTCTTTAACTGTGTTATAATTTTTCTATACATATTTGAATAATTTGTTACTAAATTATGCTTTTCTTATCCTCTTAGAAAAGACTATGTGTGCCACCACAGCAGTTGTAATAAAAGTAACGCTGCTATTAGAAAGACAAAAGACTGCCAGTGCACTGTTTACATTTATATAATCATCAAGCAATCGACTGCAAATACAAAAAGAAATGATAAATTTGTGAAGGTAAATTATTATTAATTTATTCATTATTTCTGATTTAATGTCAAATTCTGAATTAAATGAAATATAAAGCGTTTTTTTTTTCTTTTTGTTATAGCGTCGACATAATGTAATGGTTTTTACCAGAACGAAACGAACTTTTATTATTGTAAATTGTTTAAGTTAAGAGAATACGCGGATCTAAAGCAGTTGATAATACATTATTAATCAAATAATTATAATCATCATTTAGCTTGTTGATAATAATAATTTGCTTTGCATTTTGAAGAACACTTAGAAACAAAAAAAATAAACTAGGTAAATTGAATATCTATTATAAAAAGTAAAAATCAGCTTTCACAGCTATGTTTTATGGGTAATTAAAATGTTTACTTATAACTATCAATTAGTTTTGTTTAACTATTTAAATGCCTAGACAAAGGATTTATTGTAATTAAAAGTTTTTCTTTTCTTAATGCATAGACACATAAGTGAAAATTAATTTGATTAATCTATGTCTAAAATGTGAGTTCGATAACATATAATCTATTTATGTTCAGTACATACATCTAGCCTCTGTTGTCGCCAATAGCTCAATTTTAAAATATTTTTTTTTTAAATAAATTTTCTGATATTTTCATATGAAGGATAGTATAAAGTTTGAGAATAAAAAATTTGTGTTTAAAAAAGTTGTTAAAAATAATAATTATTATTAATATTTGACAACAGGAAGGTTCGCTATTAGTGTTAAATTAAAAGTTTTCGAGATTGAAATGCCGTTTGGACGAATAAAAATAATAATATTTTGGTTTAAAATTGCATATGATAGTTAAATACAGTAGTTTTTCAATTTTCGATAACCTATATGAGCCTGTGTATTTGTTTTTGGAAAGAGTTTTTTTTTTTATCCAATCATTTAAACTGTAAGTATAGTGAGCTTTAATAAGATATTCATATTATTTTCGACTTCTTTTTAATAAGACATTTTGTAACGATTCTGTTTCTATGAGAGCAAATATTATGAGTAATATTTCTATGATAGCAAATTTAAAATATTTAAAATTTCTTTTATAAATATTTCAAGACGAAAATGATCTCTTTTTTCTCGTGTCTTTGACTATTTTTCTAATTTACGGATAATGAGAAACTTGAAACAAACAATATTAAGATTATTCACTCGTTTGTCTGATTTTAATAATTTATTGCAAATTCTAAAGGTATTTAAAATTGGAAATTCTTAGAGAATTATTTTAATATTTTAGGCTCAACGAAGATGCCATCAGAAATTTGGCACGTCCAGAACACTTTTAAACAGGATAAAGAAAAGGATCGATGTAGTTAAAACTCGGAGTGCATGGGACTCCTTTCAATGTACAGCTGGTGCCCACATTTCTAAAACCTCCAGAGGTAAAATTAAAGTTCTTCAATAAGACGTAGAAGGAAGTTACCAGGGGCAGCAAGAGGATACCCTCTGGGCGTCCACCAGATCGTGAGCATGTTATGTATTTAATAACTTAAAACATTTAACTGATACGTATGTATGTTACGTATAAACCTGCACGCAATATTTGTAAATAATAAAATATTTTTTTGAAAATGTGCATTACCTATTAATTGCATTTATTATTCGAATATTGAAAGAGTATCAAGGTATCTATGACCTCCATAATAAATGAAGTATTTACGGACTTTTATGTATATTAAGGAATTGAATCAATTTTTCAATCTCATCCCATTGAAAAAAAAAGTAATTTAATAAATATTTTTTTACAATAAATGCTTCTAGTAATAAAACAAAAGCGAGATAAGTCATTGGAGATTGGATAAAAATCCCTTCATTCGTACATTCTTACCTTCTTGAAATTATTTCACATATTTCTTTTGTCACTAGCGAATATCCGATAACTTTAAAATTTAAAAAATATCTATTTTTTTATTTGCAAGAAATTTTTACTTTAAAGCGTGATAACATTTTTGAATACTCTAATTTTTTTTCTAGTAAATAATATGTCTTTGTTAATTTCTAAAAAAAAATGTTCATAAAAATTTTACATTATTCTTCTATCAAGATTGATTTAACAGAGAATATCACTAAAATGAAGCAGGTTATGCTTTCGTACAATAAAAGTTAAATAGACTGAATTAATTCTTCAAAATAGCGTTCCAATAAAATATAGTATTAAAATGTTTCGTTATTTTTTGTGATTGGTTCATTAATAAATTATTTTTATTTCTTCGCAAACACAATTCTTGCAAAAAAAAAATTTAAAAATTAAATATGTTATATCAAAAAACTAGATCGTTTTATAAAATATAAATTATTGCGTTTAATAAAATATAAATACAGTGTATTGCAAAGTGAACGATTAATAAAATATAAATACAGTGTATTTGTAAAGTGATCCTAACAATAAAAAGGTTATTTTCTTTTTTAATTCTCAATTAAAAAGAATTAATAAGCTATTTTTATTCATCATGGCTAGTCGAGGAGGAGAAAAAGAATATGGAATTACACTGTTTAGGTTAATGTAATTTCGTTCTCCCACCACATTTACGCGTAATCCATCCACCTGTAATCGCCAAGTTTGTAATCTATGGTATGGTTTGGCATTACGCCTGCGGGACAATACACAACGTGCAACTAACTATTCGAATACTACTTAAATTATTACTTAAGACAGCCTAAGAAAGTAAATAATAGTTATAGTGTTGCCAATAGATCGAGAAATATCCGAGTTTACGGTGCCACATGAGAGAAATATACATATAGATTACTTATGACACGTACCTTATTAAACTGCTCTCGATCAGTTCCAGCTAATGTAAACACTATATTTTCGCAAATAGAAAATGCATTCGTGTTGCAAAAAAAATTAGTTATAGACTTTATAACAGAACCATTTGGCAATATTTCATTTATTCCAAACATCTTGAAGAAGCCCTAGTTTATCAAAAAAAAAAGCAGTATGTAAATGAAAATGAAATCTCACAGTAAAGTTCATGATAAAAAATATATTTTACCTCCATATATTCGCTATATTGTGCAACTTTCAATGATAGTACTTTTTTACCATGGCTAACTTCAACTTCCGGAGCCAATGCCACTAACAAATTTATCTAAAATTCGAAAGAAAATTATTATAAGCATTAATTTAAAGACGGCTGAATTAAATCAGTAACTACATATAAGGATGGTTGTCACAATTCACTAGAGGTGGACTGTTACAAAAATAATTTTAAAAGTAAAAGTAATAGTAAAAATAAGTATTGTTAGGTTCGGGAAGCTCTATACGTAAACAATCATTGAAGCTGTCTGATACGCTTTGTCATTAGTTTTGGTTATATCGGGACGAAGCTAATTTATGAAATAAAATGTTTGCTTTAAAAAAATTTAGTGTGATTTATAAGTTTAAAAATTATTTGTATCTTTAAATTTAATTAGAAAAATTCAAGGAGAACTTAAAACCTGAACTATAAAATAATATGACCTCTTAAGCATTTTCTTTTTATTTGCAATAAAATCAATGAGAATATCTAAAGTTAAAAAAAATGAGAGTGATAAAAGTTAACAATCGGGGATCCCTCTCATTTTCGGCGATTTGCAAATAAACGAATATTTATGTGAATAAATCAAGAACCAATAACATAAACGTAAACAAGTTGTAATAACCCGAAGGTGACGTCATTGAAAGCAAATACCTCAATTTATATCATAGTAATCAGATATGGGATTTCAGCAAAACTGAACGAAAATTATCGACAAACCAAGGCGTCCCCGTTTCAACACTAGATCCGTTATCGAGCTTAGGAAAACAAATTACGGGTCCCTTATCCCAAACATTCAGTAAAAGCAACGCTTTTCACAACATTAAAATATCAGCTAGTAAAGTTAAATTCCTATATTTTGATTTCTCTTGTTTTCAAAGGAACGAGATTCTTAATGCTGAAATTCATTGTCTTATCTGTCTGTGTGTGTGTGTCCTATATAGACTCTTAGGTTATCGAACCGAAATTTATGAAACTTAACATACAGATAGTTTGAAACACGAGGAAGTTCACTGTTATCATTAGAACATTCTATGACGAACCATTCGAGTGGGATAAGCAAAAAACAAATTGGGACTTTCTAATTGTTTAAACATTTGCCATTGTCTTAAATTTAATAGATGATTTGATTTTCACATATTTCAAAGATAACATCGGTGATAATTAATAACTTATAGTTCTATTTAGAAGAGTTCCCATGAGGTAACTGCATTTCATATGATCCATTGAATATTTGGTAAGCAGTGGTGTAAAAATTACTTGAAAGGAAAAATACTAAATCAAAAATAACTTAAATTTTATGACCAAGAGAAACTATTTTGTTACAATACGGAGCAAGTTGGCATATGTGCAGAGATGCCAACTTGCTCAGGACATCGGATAACGTTCCAGTAGAATGATTCTTGGGTTAAAAATTCGATTTATAGAGTTATAAACTCACCACCTTTTTTGAATTATTCAAAGGCTTATGTAATACGCCATTTTAAGCTACGTTGAGACCGCCAAACGCTGTGAAAGCATAGAGGTGGCGGGTTCAAATCCCTCTGTTACCCAGGATGTGTCTTCGTGCTGTCCTTCTATTTGACAATGGCTTATAAGCCTAGATTGACCACGCAAACCTGCAAATGTATGTAATTCCAATAAAGCCATGCAGAGCCTTTCAAAAAATTTTAAAAAAAATCGAAACAGGCAAATTTTAGTTTGTAGTTCTCAGCCGTATTTTAAATTATCTTGTCTAAACCGGAGCAGTTGGTACCTCTGTATCTGGATTAACTGGTTCACTTTAATCGTTTTATCGTAGTCTGACCAGGTTACCTTTACCCTGTACAGGTCAGATATACTTTAATTTAGCAAAACCTAGAAATTGTTTTTAAGTGGTAGATAAATTTTGAGAGAAAAAAAAACATACTTTGGAGTATTCATTTCAGCCAAAAATGTTTTCGTTTCGTTTATCGATGGGTGAAAGCTACAAGACTGATTTTACGAAACTAAATTGGATGTTAACTTTATGAAATCTAAACAGTTTGGAGAAAAGTCCGTAACCATTATTTAATTTTTCCACGTTGTAGGTACCTTATATTTGATGAGGTGCACTGAAGAGGTGTGGATACTTTCAGTTATGGGATCCGATGATCAATCACTTTTGTTTTTCACACAATCACACAGTAACAGATCTAAGGGACAGGAAAAGACATTCAAATTTTTTATACAGTAATATTAAATGTTTATGTCACCTTCTCATTATAAATAGGTTTATCGGCCAATAGAGCAAAAGCCACTGTTGTTCCCTGCGAGTGTCCAATGTAAGAGAGGCTCTTTGCTTTAGTTTCGTCCAGAATATAGTCTATCATGGCTGGTAAGTCAAATTCGGCCATCTCGTCAAAACTAAGAGAGAAAAACATTTATTAAATGTAGGGATTAGACAAAAATATGAACCACCTCTTGTACGTTAACAATTCTTTTTTTTCTTTTGCAACAATTCTTTTAAATTCTTTTAAATTAACAATTCTTTTAAATTTGCATGAGTAAATATGACCCACTTTCTAAAGGCTTCAAGAATGATCTTGCAACCAGTGTCCATAGTGTGCGAATTGTAAAATCTACTGAATTATTTGCTTCTAAAAGAGAGATTGTTTACATATATAGAAGTGTTTCCAAAAATTTTCCTATTTCTAACATATAATAAACGAAGTAAAAACAAATTCTTATCACTACTTTTTCAAAGAGCGAATGGCTGGGATAGCCAGGTCGGTAGGTCGCTGGGCCCATGTCCGAGAGTTCACGGGTTCAAACCCAGCCGGTCGAAGACTCCCCGTGTAGTAAAGTGACTGATGCACGTTAAATCTGTCGAGTCGCATAAGTCTTCCATGTTCCTATAACAACTCAACTCCTCTGGGGGTACTGGATTGGAGATCGATCGTTCTCTGATTCAGGTCAAAATTACGATCTGTGAATGAATGGATGTATGAATGGGTCCGCCCTATAAACGGGTGTGGGGTATGGTATGGCAGAAGTCGAGTTCTTGGCCATAGATGGCGCCACTGCAAAGCAAGAACAATCGCACCCCCTCTACCCAAGGCTCCTATACTATCAGAGCTGAACTATCAACTATGTTGGAGCTAAGTTCGCAAGTTACCTTTATGTAAGTATTAGCGTGAGAGTTTGAAGACTATTTGGATATCTAAAATTATTGATATGCGTAGTTGTGCGGCAGTAAATTGCACAAACAGTTCCAAAAAAATCTTTCGTATGCTCAGATTTCCTTTAAATGTGAAAAGAAAGAAGAAATGGATTATAAATTGCAAAAGATACAACTAGCAGCCAGGAAGTGGAGCTCGCTTATGTGAGGTAAATACTCAGTTATTTATAATTTATTAAACTCATTTACTTATATATGTAGTATATAAACGATATTAAGTTGTTAGAATTTGTTTTTAAATGTTTGTTTTTGTCTATTTTTTAAGAAACAAATAAGCGAATAACTTACAGGGTTACTTGAATTGTACAGTTTTAACTATGTACCAAATATAAGAATATTCATTGAAAATTGCATTTTTTAAGTATATATTTATTTAAAATATGACTTTTAAACAACATTTATTGCTTTATTTAAAAATTTAAGTGTTTATGTTCAATAAAACTAATAAATAAAGGCAAAAGATAGGCTGAATAAGTATTCGTTAAACTTATTTCAGAATCGCCAAGTTTTGCATTCACTTTTAAGTATTTCTTTTAGTTAAAAACAAATATTTACCTGTTTTATATTGCATTTCTTTTAATTTCACTAAGATCAAGTAGTTACTTTCTAAATCTTGGCTATTTTAAGTTTGTTTTTAGTTAGTTTTGGTAATATATCGCCTAAAGTTCAAACCTGATGCTATTCTAACAATTTTCAATGTTCAAAATTCCGAAAAAAATTCCTCAAAAAAGACTGAAAGAAATAGGCTGTCCAAAACCTGGATCAGATTTAGATAAGCTTGAATCTAGTCTAAGTATAAATTTATTAATTCTTCTCCATTTGCTTAGTTTTTATTATTAAAGAAGTAAAAATGTGTAAAAACTATTTCTATCAAGCAATGAATAACATATAGATTGTATTTCTTATTTATGTATTACTTATTTAAATAAATGTTATGAAAATGTGATTTTAAGGAAGATGTTTATTTAAATAACTTATTTAAAAATTTATCATGCGTCGTTTCTTATCCTCCTCATAAAACTCTAGTTTCTATTTATTCTATTAATTCGATTTATATAATAATAATGGCTAAAAAACTTTATTCGTTTTGTCCTTTTATGTTTTAAAGAAAATTCAATGTCTCAATTAAAAACACTAACTTTAAATCAATTCTTGATTTTAAAACAAAATTTATTGCTTTTCATGATTGTAGATATTTACATTTAGAATATATTTACACTTAGAATAAATATATTGCATGAGAAATTTAATTATTTTGATTTTAAGAACATACTTAAAATATTTCACGACAAAACATGTTTGTATTTTTCCATTTTGATTTTGTTAAAAAAAAAATTCTGAGAAGAAATTTAAAAAAAGCAGATCCAACTGAAAATAAAATTTAAAATTTAGTACCAAATTTACTTTGAAATCATTTATAAAAAGAAATTGATGTAATTGGCATATAGCACATGTATAATCATTAAAAAAAAAGTTTCCGAAAAACAATGTTAATCGTTGCACACTTTTCCTTACCGATTATCCTATAGTTGAGGTTAACGTCTTTTCTAGCGATAAGTCGCCAAATCTTGTAGCTCTTCATTATTGGTGGAAAAACTACTGCTCCAAAATAAAGGATAAGTCGGCTTGTCTAATTTAGGGGCTCTACCTCTGCCTAAAACAGGCATACGTCAACAACAACAAAGAGCGAATTTTTCTGTAACTTAATGCCGATCTTGTTCTTTCAACTAGATTTATAGGGCTGAGTACCACTTGCAGCCTTGTTCTCACTCATATAAAAATTTTTAATGTTGCAGTGAGAGTTATTATTTTAATTGGGTACTTGTACTTCACGATTAAAATAATAACTAAAATAGATCTTCGTCTTCAAGAAGACGAAGATCACAGATACCCAATCATGTGAATTAGGACGTCAGCTGATTGTTTATAAGCAAAAGGTTAAAGTTGAGCTAAGTTTTTCCTCATAAGTTAGAATGTTAATTAACGTGAAGTTAATTAAATACAGTGCTGTATCGCACATCAAATTTGTTAAAATATAATTCTTTCTCGTCAGCGTCTCTCACTTTACATAGATTTATTATTATTATTATTATTTTTTTTTTTTTGTATTTTATGGTGATCTTGATATATTTTTGTTTTGTACCTGTCAGCTTCGATGCATAATTAGTTCGTTTATATTCTACATGGCTTTGTGTCTGTCTTTGTGATAAGTTAGAAATGTATAGTGAAAGAATTGAAATTTTTGTGAAAGAATATAGAATGGGTCACTTAAGAGAATTGATTCTTGACGATCTTGTCTTACTCGAAATAGAATGGTAAGAATAGTTGCTAACGTAAACAGATGCACGTTTTGATCGAGATACCCTTACTACGTCACTTGCCAGTATCCCATTGGAAACTGCAGCTCCTTTATCTGTAAATGGATAAAGGAGCTTGAACTCGATTTATACTATACTGGTACAATAAAATCACGATTTCCTGCTGGTGATTTATCTGTGGACTACTTTAAGTTCATTCATGATCACGATAATGACGTATTTATCATAATGGTTGCGACATTGCAATGCACATTTTGCATACATCTATGTGTATTATCAGAAGCCGGTGGAGCGTGTAAATCAAACTTTGGCGTTGTTCCTACGCGTTGGCGAACTTAGTTTCATGGTTTCTGTCATGTAGCCATAGCGACCCCTCCTCCTTTACGCGCCTGCGCATTGCCCCATCCTCAGTTAGTTGAACGGAAGATACGGATGAGAGCGGACGAAAATAAATGCTCTGGTTTATATACGATGCTTTAGTTTTAGTGTATGTGTTTTATCTTGTTTTGTTCTTAATAAAATTCGTCATGTTTTATTTCTTCATCATTTCTTCATATTAAATTTAAAAAAACCTTACAGTTTTGGTGTCAGAAGCGGGATATTATCATGGCGTTTCTTGAAAAGGCCCGGAAAGCTGAATTGATAGAACTATGTGAAGAAATGGGTGTAGATATGGTCTTATCTATGAAAGTTGTGGAAATCAAAAACGCAATTTTAAGTAGTACAACGTATAAAGAAGATGAAGTTAAGATTATATTGGATAGAATTCTGGAACATAGAACAGGAACGAATTAGACGAGATGAGAGAGAAGAAAAAATAAGAGAAGAGGAAAGAAACGAAAGAATGATTCGTTAAGCTCATCAGTACGAATTAGAAATTAGAAAATTAGAACGTCTAAAGAAAATCTCAATCATGAAAACGAAACGGAAAACAGAGTTGAAGTAAGTCATAAAATTCAACTAACTCAAATAACACCTAAATTTGATGAAAAACACGACGAAATGGGATTATATTTAATAAATTTTGTAAGAAGAACAGGGATGGCTCAAGAACCTAAAAAGAATTGGATAGCATACCTTTTAGCTGTTTTACCGGCAGAACTGTCAAACATGCTAGCAAGAGAAGAACCTAAGGATGCTAATAATTATGAATTTGTTAAAAGTCTAATCCTAAAACCATATAAGTTTAAACAGTGAAAAGCTTAAACAGTGTTTCTACAGACATCACAAGTCAAATGATAAATCTTTGAGAAATTACGCTCAAGAACTCATTAGTCATTTTACCGAATGGATCACAGAATTGAAAATAGAGACATTCCAACAACTCAAAGATTTAATTGTAACGGAACAAATGAAATTTAGAGTGCCTGCTGAAATAAGAGATCATTATTTAGAAGATTGGCTTAAGTTTACGATGCCATACGAACTAGCTGAAAAACTAGATGATTACGAAAGTATTAAAGAATGTTTCAAAAGAACGAACATTTCTCAGGCCAAAATAGAAAAAGAAAATATAGCCTTTTGGAAAAAGAATGCGAATTCTGACGGAAATAAATATAACACGCCGATCAAGGCCAAACCACAGTAGATTATGAAAAAAATAAATATCCGTTACACTCTCCAGTAGATCCCAGCACATGTTGGAATCGAGGGGAACGAATGTGCAGATGCCCTTGCAGAGGAAGCACGTGACGAAGATCAACCTCGAGCTGTCACCTGTGCAGATGCGAATGCTGTCGCCAGACGAAGAATATACAACCAGCATTTCAGCAAGGCAACAATCCCTGATCTAAACTGCCCAAGAAACCTCTCCTCTACAATAGCTAGGCTACGTACTAGACATTTCAAGGGCATGAAGATCCCACGCACCCATACAAAATTCTATCCCATCTGCAAGTACTGTCCTCATTTGCAACTAACTCCAGACCATGTTTTTGACTGACAGGTCATTATCGGCTCCCTCTTTCAACTTGGAGCACCTCCCATCGAAATTCTCTATGGCCATCGGGTTCCAGAACTTGCAAATCTTGTTATCAAAACTTTTGGAGGACTCTAATCTTTGCACTAACATAGACACGACAACAACAACAACAACAAACAAAATATCATCTGCAGTTCCCCTTCTTTGCATTTGCTTGTTTTGTAAAGATGAACACCAATATGAGAATTGTTCTTTGACGCCAGTCGAAAAGGAACAAAAATTAAAAGAGCTCAACAGATGTTTTGTTTGTTATGAATTAAATTGTCGTAGGAATTGTAATCTGTGCTGTAATATTTGCAACTCTCCTTTTCATGGACCATTTTTACATGTTAATTTTAAACAAAAGAAAGAAAAGGATGCTCCGAATGACATTTTAACCGCTCGTGTCAAATTTCTAAATGGTGAAGAAAACGATAAAGAAAATATTTATGTTGAAGCACTGCCTATAATAAAATTAAAAATAGACTCGAGCATCTTGAACGCGATAGCTGATACAGGATCAGAAATATCTTTAGTCAAGAGCTGTTTGGTTCCATGAAAATACAAGACACCACATGGAAGTGTAGTATTAACATGTGCTTTTGGACAAACTTTAAAAGCGCCATTAATAAACTTGGCAGTAACTAAATGTGAAGATGATTTAAAATTTGAAGGACCAATTTGCATTACTTGTGCCACGGTACCTAATTTGTCAAGCGATTTATTTTTATCCGTAAGTGCTCTAAATGAATTAAAGTGTAATATTGAGACTGTAGAAGGCGAAACCGAAAATAAGAAATTGGAATGTAATACGCTAAATGGTGAATTGACGGCAAAACGATAGATGATATCGATCTAAGCATGTTATACGATAATCAAGATGATAATTGGGAAATCCAGAATATGATTAAAAATAAAGTTGAAGGAACTATAAAATGTTGTGCAAGCATGACAAGCTGAAGTAAACGATATGGCTAACCAGAACGAAATATCGGACTCAGAAAAATTTCGTGAGGAACAGAGAAAGGACAGCAGTTTGAATTCTTATTGGCAAGATGCTAAAAAGTAAATTAATGGATTCCAAGTAATTGATAATGTCTTGTATCGTCGAGATACAATTTTCGGTGAACATGTAGATCAACTAGTTGTTCCAATATCACGAAGGAAACAACTTTTGAAACTAGCTCATTCAAGCTTATGGGGAGGACATCTACGTAAAAAGAAGACCGCTGAACGGTTAAAATACTCCTTTTATTGGTCTCGCATGAAGAAAGACATCGACGAATTTTATAGCACATGTGTTGCCTGCCTATTACAAGCCAAAAAGTGACCGTTCGCCGAAGTACCAATTACGCCAGTTACACTCCCCGATGAACCATTTCAATCTATAAATATGGATTTAATAGGCCCTATGGAACCTAACAGCCGAGGTTACAAATCCGTCTTAAGTGCTGTGGATCAATGCACTAGATGGCCAGACACCCTTCCACTGAAAACATTAACAGCGAAATCAACATGTGATGCATTACTTCGGATATTTTTGCGTACGGGGATACCCAAACTTGTTGCTACCGATCAAGGGAGTAATTTCACCTCTGCTCTGACGACGGACTTCTTAAGTAGACTTGATTCATCACCCAGATTTTCAACTCCTGGTCATCAAATTTCAAATGACCTGGTGGAACGCTTTAACGCTGTTTTGAAAGGAATGATTCACCATAATATGAGAGAATATTCAAAAGATAGGGACAAGCATATTCCATTTCTGCTGTGGGCTAACCGGGAGGTCCCGAACGCTACGACCGGCGTTAGTCCTTACCAAATGCTTTACGGACGACGTTCGACCGGATCATTGTCCATATTGAAGTCAACGTGGACCGATGATACACTGATCCCAATTGGTCAATTAAAATCTGTCACTGATTATCTGAATGACTTGAAAATAAAGTTAGAAAATGCAGCGGAACTAGCTGGCTTGACTGCTGCTGGGAAACAAGAAGCGTATACTTGTTATCGAAATCGAAGAACTCGACATAAAGAGTTTGACGAAGGAGACCTAGTTTTTGCTTTAATTCCAGATAGTGATAATAAAGTTTATGCCAGATGGAAAGGTCCTGCAACTATAATTAAGAGAAAATCTATGTATAGCTACTTAGTGCAACTTCCCGACGACAACATCAAACATGTTCACGCTAATAAAATAAGACAATTCAAGGCATCAACAAATAACGTAGGAGCTATTTATGACACTGATATATACTTTGGTGAGATAGAAAATGTCCCGAGGATTGCTCTAATAAATCCTGACCCAGTCATTGTTGTAGACCTAAAGCATCTAAATCCAAGTAAGAGAACGGACATACTGAAAATTCTTCTGAAAAATTCCGACCTTAGGTCTGGTGTTCCACAAATCGCAAATGTTGGAGAATACAACATTAAATTAAAACTAGGAAGTGTTTCTAAGAAACAAAAACCTTTTGGGATTCTAGAAGCTTTGAAGGAAGAAGTTGAACGTCAAATAGAGGAACTACTACAACTTGGACTGATAGTACCATCCGAAAGTGAGTATGCGCATCCGGTGGTATGTGTCTCGAAGAAAGATGGATCGGTTCGTTTGTGTGTTGATTACCGATATTTGAATGCACAGGCTGAAATAGATTCATTCCCAATGAAAAATTCTACTGATTTGATTTATCAAGTGTCTAAAGCTAAGTACATCACTTTAATAGACTTACTGAAAGGTTATTGGCAATTGAAACTTAACACGGCTTGCCAAGACCTGACATCATTTTAAACTCACCGAGGACAGTATGCTTTTGTTGTTCTACCTTTTGGACTACGTAACGCAGCTGCTACTTTCCAAAGAACTATGAACAAAGTGCTCTCAAAACACAGAGACTATGCCGAATCTTACGTAGACGACAAAACGATTTACTCTGATGACTGGGATACTCATCTGAAACACCTGCATGCAGTTATGACTACTTTAGAAAAAGCAAATTTTACCGTTAATTTCAAAAAGTGAGATTTTGCGAGGAGAAAGATTAAGTTTCTTGGACATGTGGTAGTCTCTGGCACACATGAACCTGACCCCGAAAAAGTACTGGCTATACAGAATTTAGAATCTCCCTAAACAAAAAAAGATGTTGGAAGTATCCTGGGCCTGTTATCTTACTATAGGGCATACATGCCAAATTTTTCCGATATCGCTCACCCTTTGACCACTCTAACTAAACGCAGAGCTTCAAACGATGTAGTTGAGTGAACACGTAATTGCTTTTGCGGAGCTAAAGAAATCAATATTCGAAGCCCCTAAGTGCTATTCACCGGACTTCAACATACCCTTTATCATATATGCTGATGCTTCATCGTATGCTTTAGGAGCTTGCTTAGCTCAAAAAGACGATCAAAACATGGAATATCCGATTGCCTTCGTTAGCAAGAAATTAACAGATGTGCAAAAAAAATACGGCGCTATTGAAAAAGAAGCTTACGCAGTAATATTTGCTTTGAAAAAGTTTGAAACTTATATTTTTGGATCAGAAATTGTTATCGTTAGTGATCACAATCCGTTGAAGTTCCTTACGAATTGTGCTTGTCAAAGTCCCCGACTTCAGAGATGGTCACTGGCTTTGCAACGTTTCCATGCCTCGATAGCGTATCGTAAAGGAAAGGAATGTGTAAATGCAGACTCGTTGTCACGACTAAGTGCAAAACACTGGACAAATGACTGAAATAGTTCTATAACTGTATAAGAACATTGTTTACACACGTATCCTTCTTTTTAAATGTTTATTTTGATATGTATTAATATAATTTGAGTTAAAAATTTATTTTCTTTAACTTCAGTTGCGGTTTAATGTTAAGTAAAACTGTTCTATGGTATATTTGAAAATGCTTAAATCATTGATATAGGATTAGTGGTTATGAAATGAAAATTCATATGTAACTAATTCATTTATGAATGCAATAGATTTTGTTTTAAACTATTACTAGTTTTTTTTACGCAGTTATTGATTGAATTTTGCTATATTTTTATGTCATACAAGATAATTTTATGTTAATTTTTTATGTGTATTAATGTTTGTGTTGGAAAATTTATAAGTATGTGTTAATAAGTTCTGTAATATAATAATTATGATATGTTTGTTCATACTAATTTGATTTGTCTTCAAAAAGACTTAATCAAATCTTAAGGAAGGAAGGTGTCATGTAATTCTGCGCGCCTGCGCATTGCCCCATCCTCAGTTAGTTGAACGGAAGATACGGATGAGACCGGACGAACATAAACGATCTGGTTTATTTACCATACTTTAGTTTTTAAGATACTTTAGTTTAGGCCGGGATAGCCTGGTCGGTAGGGCACTGGGCCCATGTCCAAAAGGTCGTGGGTTCCATCCTCGCCGGCCGAAGACTCCCCGTGTCACTGATGCAATGATTTTTATAAATTATGTATTTTAAAGAAATTAGAGATAAAGAAATTCATAGAGAATTTCGTTCTCAATGGTTTTCCAGAACGGAAAAATAAACCTGAAGGAAATATAACTTAAATACTTCACGCAGTTAAGTAGTCGTATTAAGACAGGTGAAAAGGCGTCATTTTTAAGAAGGATATTCTAAAAATTGACGTTATCTCAAATATTTGAGGTTTATGGGAAATGTTTTTCATTCCGCAGGTGAACGGTATTAAATTTTTGTAATGAATCGAAGTCTTGTGATCTTTTATTAAAACAAGGGTGGCATGGTGCCACGAGCGACTAAAAATGTAAGAACACTCAACTCACTTTTTATTTCTTTAATTATTCAATAGTAACTATCACCATGACATACATTCGGTTTATACATATTTAAACCGAAAAATTCTTTTTGCAATCAAGTGAAAGAAATATGCCGGAAAAAAGTTTCCCATCTCAATATCTTTTAATAAATTTTTAGTCAAATGTGGCATCACTGCAAGAACTTAAGAACATGACCATTAGAATGACTGTTAATTTTTTCTCTTACTCAAAATTATTTTCGAAGTGGTAGTAAAATGTAGGTTGATCCAATTAAAAATATAAAATCAGACCTGCCAGATTTTACTCTCCAATCATTTACCAAGTGAAAATACAATAAGATACCTGCAAGTGACGTGGAGTGTGTATCTCGATCCTGATTGCTTGCTGAAATGTGGCATTTGCTTACGTTAGCAACTGCTCTTTCAATTCTATTTCGAGTAAGCCAAGCTAGTCAAGTGTCAATTCTCTTAAGGTATCTGACCACCTATATTCTATATTCCGACCACCTATATTCTATATTCTTTCTCAAAGATTTAAATTCTTTCGCTATATACTTTTTACTTAACACAAAGACAGGTACGAAGCCATTTAGAATATAAACTAATTATGTATCGAAGATTCCAGATACACAAAACAAAAGTATATCACGGTTACAATAAAATTAATAAATCTAAATTAAGTAAAAGATGTAGACGAAAAAGAATTATATTTCAACTAATTCGATGAGCGATACGGTGATGTATTTAATTAATTTCACATTAATTACTAACTTATGTGGAGAAACTTAGCTCAACTTTAACACGCCATTTTGTTTATAAACGATCAGCTCGCGCTGCAGTCCTAGGCCACATGTGTGGGTATCAGTTATCTTCTCCTTCTTGATGTGCAAGTATCAAATTGTAGATAAAATTAAGTTTCACAATTTCAATGGCTTACGCTCTTTTTTGTTTTTATAATTTGCTCATATATATATATAATTGATTTATTTGTATTTAATAGTAGTCAAAATCATATTGAATTAAATTTATATATCCAAGAATTAAAATAAATTTGTAAGATTCATTGCCACTTTAAATATAAAAATGGACAATCCGTAGTTGTTGGCGGCTATTATATTATTAAATTTATCACATATCACTTAACTTCACTTGTAACACGAACCCGTGTACCTGATCTATATATATAGAAAAAAAAAAGAAATTTAATAAGTGACGATAAAAAAAAGAAATTTATTATTTTTTTATTTCATTTTTGTACTCTGTTATTTTATATTTTTTCGAATATCTTACTAAATCGATTTTTAAACTCTTTGATATTAATCAATATCCTACTAGTTTCGACAATATTTTCTAAATTATTGAAATTAATTTATTTTATAAAGAACTATAATCTAGAACCAAGTTATCTCTGGCTGCTACAATAATGTTGTGTACATCAATCCTTACATCAAAAAAGACGGTGAAGAGCAAAAACTGGTAGGGACAACATTTTTTTCGAGAAATATTAAATTTCTTTAACGACCTATATTTTCTTTTAGAATTTTAGTGTATATATATATATATATATATATATATATATATATATATATATATATATATATATATATATATATATATATATATATATATATATAAACTGCTTCTTTGCTGAATAAAAGATAGTAGATAAGTGTTGAATAGTTAGAAGAAAATAATAGAATCACTCCTCTCGAAAAAAAGTTATAACTGAAATGGTTTTAATACCAGCTTTTCTTTTTTCCGTCTCGCTTTCAACCATGTGACCTGACCCTTTTAAATAATTCTACAAGATTGCAATATTTATATAAAATGTATTTGAAATTATAGTGGTATAAAAAAAGAAAAAAAAACTTTTTAACTTCCTCCAAATTTTGCATAGGTAGCGGTGTCCTTTGCAAATTTTGCAAAGAATACCATTTCTAAAACCTTCAAACGTAATGTTTCAAATCCTGTCAATAGTTTTCCTTAAAACTTTACCAAACATGAGCCGCTAAAAAAAAGATTGTTTACGCAGAGTTACTATAGAAGTGTTTCCATAAAATCTCTTAAGTTCCAACAACAAATCAATACCTCTGGGGGCTATTGGAGCATAGATTGATCATGCTCTGGTTCAGGCTTCAGATTAACAATCAGCTTATTTTCCTTTTCTAGGTACAAACAATTATGGTAAATCCCGCTTTTAATATACTATCGAGAAAATGTGTTAAAATATTACCTGAAGTTCCAAAAATCAGTGCTGTTGGGTTCTAGAGAAATATGATTTCTGGAATAGGTATTACCCCTTGTATTCCCGAGCCAAACGTCGTAACCAGAATCTGCCAGTATGAAACCTAAATTGAGAGTTAAAGAGTGTAGTTATTCTTTGCAAAAAAAGAAATATTATCGGCGATCCGTAGTGCAGCGGTTTCCAAATGGTTTTCCGCGGAAACCAAGGTTCCGTGTGTTGGAATTTCTTTTTAATGTGTTATGATTTTTGAAACCTGTGATAGGTTTTGTATCCAACACATAATCCACTATTTATTCAATATTAAGTTTATTTTTTTTATAATTTCTAACTGAATACATATTCTTCGCACCCAGGAATCCCTCTTTCCTTTTCGGGAGACAGATCTACTCAAACTTGCCTAGCTAGAAGGCCACCTGAAATGTCTAAAATTCTCTGGTGGAGTGAAAACCTTATCCCATTGTCCTAAATTCCAGCTTCATCAAACCACTCCCAAACATATATTGAACTGTATTGGACTCAGCAAAGAGGAAATCTACTCGTGTTCTCTATTTGTCATCGATATGCTTAAAGTCAACGGTTTATTCGACACGTCAGACCAGGTGGGAGATAATAAGAAGATATGTTTTGAAACAAATAAAATTTTACATTATTTTTTAAAATTAAATATTGTATTTAATAGAGCATTATAATGAAATAAGAAATGCTACAAATAGGAAATTACCTAAGCTCTGATGGGGAAAATTCATTACCCAGTCTGCAGAAGATCCTAAAAATCCATGCTGTAAGAAAACCGGTTTTCTATTACCAACTTTTTTATTCAATGGTCCATATGGTATTCTTTGCATTGAGAGTAAATAACCGTCTTCTGTTTGAACAATGTGATTTTCAACTGGATAGCCTTTTGAAGAAATCAATTCAGACTAGAAATTAAAATAAATGAATTTCAAAAATTCCATACAATAACCATTAGTACAGTAAAAATGAAGTTTCAATCCAGCAACAGAAAATAAAATTATACTCAATGACAAAGAATTAAGCACCCTTCACTTAGTAAAAGGTCAAAAGTTACGTAACCTCATACTTATATATGGCAGTACTTTTACTTTCGTTACTTGTACCACCGGTACAAGTGAAAAGTACGTACTTTTACTTGTACTTCGTTACTTTTTTCGGGAAAAAGTACAAATATTTGTAACGGAAATGTCGAATGAAATCGTTACTTTTTTCTAAAATTCAGTAAGCTTTCTAATTAAAAAAAAATTAAATTAAAAAAAATGCTTATGTTTTTTTAATTTATAAAATTAATGTGCAATCACAGCTAACTACGTGTTTAAATACCTTGACCTTTTGAAATTGTCATTCCTGAAAGGGAAAAGACGGCTCTTTTGATCTTTTTTTGACTGCAACTATCATTGTGAGTGGAGTGTTCTCCAGAATTGTGTGTCCAGAACAGTTTTGTTGTAAACCTTTAAACAAAGCTCTTTTAGATGGAGTGCGCGAAAGGTTTAGCGATGCGAAATCGCAGGACGATTTATTGTTTGCTGCAGGTCTGGTACCTTGCATCAAATTTGATTGGTTGGAAGAAAAAGCTAGGGAGGAGGCTACAAAAAAATTAGAAAGAATTGTCCAAGCTGAACACCCTGCTATAACTAATAACGTAACAGAAAAAAAAACAGGGATTTTAAATTTTCTAAAGCTGAAAACATCATGCCAATCACCAGCGACGGAAGAATTTATGGCATACATGAGCTCAAATGTCGAAACGGTAAGAATATGAATTTGGAATCGATATCAAATTGTAAAAAAAATTATATGTGAAATATAATACTACAGTACCTTCTAGTGCTGCCGTGGAGCACTTATTCAGCGGGGCTAAGCACGTTCTGAGAAATTCTCGCAGCAGACTCAGTGACACCACTACCGAAATGCAATTATTTTGCAAAATGAATAAAAAATATTAATTAGCAAGTTATTTTCATTCATTTTCGAGTTTTATGCATTTATTTAATACATTTTAAATAACAAAATGTTGGATTTTGTTATTACGTTTTTCAATTTTCTTTTTGAACTCACTAAATACATTTTTTTACTAAAATTATGTTAATGCCCGACCTTGTCAAACAACGCCCAGTCAAATCTCTAAGAACTTCAGAACTTTTTACGTTATTGAAAACTATTATAATTACTATTTTAACTCTTGAAAACTCGAAGGTATTAATTTAGCCGCTGATACTAAAATTCGTTTGCAAATTTTAATTATTCCGTTAGACAGAAATGTTCGGAAAATGATTTTCTCGCATGACTTCAGCATTAGCCATTGTTACAAACAAAACTGTAGACTGTTCTGTTTCATCTTATACTGCACATTCAATTATTTTTTACTAGTCCAAAGATCACAAAGCTATCTGAAACCCCGTCTTTGCTTTGTTTATGTTTGTGCTTTTAAAACGCGTTTCTATAGAGTAAAACAATTTTAAATCAATGGTAATTTAAATAAATAAAAATAATAAACTAAAAACTAAAATCAATAGATAAAATTTCTTTTTCGTGCAAATCCATAAAAAGTTTGATATTTAAATTATATTTGATTTTAAAATTATAGTATACGATTATATTATTAAATTATATTATAATATTCTTCCGAATCTAAAAATAAATTAATGTCCATAACTTTCAAAATTAAAAATAATTAAATAAATAACAACAATTTTGCAAAAACATTAAAGAACATAAGAATATTATTCAATAAAATTTTAGGTTACTTTGAATTTTCGATTTCCTAGAAATGTACTTTTAAATCGTTACTTTTTTTTGTTCAGTACTTGTACTTTTACTTCTACTTTTTACTAGTTACTTTTTAAAATAAGAGCTTTTTACTTTTTACTCGTTACTTTTTTTAAAAATACTTGTACTTTTACTCGTTACTTTTTAAAAGTAACGTTGCCATATAGCTCACACTTGTTTCCATTATAAATCTTAAAGCTAAATCGAATATCAAGTAGGAGACGAAATGTCCAATAGTTTAGAAGTTACGGTTGTTTTTGGTACAGAAAGTATAACATGTACCTTTGTACTTGTACAGTATTGATTTGTACCTATTTCTGGATATGTCAGTGTTATATAAACAAATGATGTATTGTTTCCTATACATTTTTGCGGAAAATGCTTAATGCTTGAATCTTAGGAAATCAAATGCAAGTTAATACTTTTAACAGTTTGAAGCAACAAGAAAAGAAATATGAAGTGAAAGAGTTGAAATCTTTGTGTAAGAATATAAAACGTGTCACTTAAAAAATTGATACTTGATGAGCTTGGCTTATTCGAAATATAATGGAGAGAACAGTTGCTAACAAATTTCGCGTTTCGACAACCAATCAGGATCGAGATTCCCACATTGCGTCACTTACAGGTATCCCATTCATTATTAAAAGGATAAAAATTTACACATAGACATAAGACACATAGCATAAGACATAACATTTAAACATAAACACAAAGAAAATCTATTTTCGTCACGAAATTTTCAATTGAAAAAGAAACTAAAAAGAAATAAATTAAAGGTTTATATTTCTAGGTCGCCATTTTCAATGCTTATAGGAGTTTTTTTTTTTTTTTTTTTTTTTTTTTTTTTTTTTGAAAACCATAATTTAGCTTATTTAATTCATTTCGAGCTTATGGATACAACATTAAAGAATTCAGATCACCAAGGAATTACCAGGGAATTTAACTGCCTGACATAAAATCTAGTTTTAGGACTATCATTGATAAATCAATGAAAATATTTCATTCTCCACATTTTATTTTATTTTATAACCACCGTTGAACAGCTGACCCAATTTTAAATTTACGACTGCTAAAGCATAACTCCATATCCTCAGAATTTTGAACCCAATCCTGTAGAAAAGGGAACTCCTGGATCAAGAAGTGGGAGAAATTTGCCTTCATGAAGGACGATGAACAAAATACAAGGGGACTGATAGCTGAACTTTATGTATTTTTTGGTACTGAAATGGAGAAAAAATAATGAAAAATTTCCATCACGTCACGTTTTCTTGAAAGATTCAATTTTATTAGAATTTTTATGAACATTTACCATAACAAATTTTCGTTTTTGAATTTCTTGCCTGACCGGCATTCTATTTTTGGTTAAATCTACAAAATTACCCCTCCATGACATTTTCGTATCTCACCGTCCTTCTCTCTGTCACAATATCGCTCTACCAATAGCGTCACGAAAAATCTTATCTTGGTTCGCTGACCTCTCAGGAACACTAGCGTAATCGGGAGTCATTTTTTCATAAGCATTTTAAACGTCTGCTTTTCTCTGTGCGTTTCGTGAAACATGGCTTCCATCTAGAGACGTTGTGAAAATTTCATTACAGACAGAGCATTACAGATTATGTAAGACAACTTCATCATGCGTATTCTGGAATGAAACTCGGATACCAGGACAAGTCGTGGGCTCCTCATAAAGTTTGCTTGCAGTATCTTAATGATCTACGCTTACGACTCCGAGGAAAGAAGTCTGCCTTACGATATGGAATTCCTATGACATGGAAGGAGCCTAAAAACCACAGTGATGATTGTTGTAATGTCTGACTTCCATACAAATAACCACACCAGATTTTCAAAACAATAAACTTAACTTTATTCAAAAACAAAAGAAATTAGACATTATTTTGACTCAAAGCCTGCAGCTCTTACCAAACCATGGGAGACCCTCTCCCGACCAAGACAAACGTACCACTACCTTAATTTCTAGCATGCCTCCGAGGAGGTGACAAAATGCGCCAAGTGCGCCTCAACAATCGCCAAACAGTTGCCAAACATTACAGTTGTTATTTTTGTACCTGCCATGTTCGTGAGTATAACCGGAAAAAATCAAAGGCTAATATCTTATCCTTATCACATTCCATCAGCCATACGCCCCGCTCTTCAGGGACATAATGTTCCTGTGCTTTTTCCTCCAATTGAATTGCCAGTCATCTCTTCAGAGTGTTCAGACGCGGAACATCCAGAAGTTCAAGGCTCTGATATCGAATATAAGTCATCTGACATCGGTTCACCTTAGCCCTTTTCTCAGGTTGAACTAAATGATCTGACTAGAGATCTGGGCCTTTCGAAAGAGACAGTTGATTAATTATTAGTCTCCAGACTGAAAGATAAAAACAGATTGGCCAAAGAACCATATTTTAATGGGTACAGGAATTAAAAAAAAGAATTTATCTTCTTCTTCTTTCAAATCCCCATTTCTAGCCTAGCTAGATAAGGTCCATGAGTTTGTTCACCTTCAAAAAGTCTAAACCAAGTAAGGGTCTTTCTATAAGGTCTTGTTTTAAAAGACCGAGGCAGTCCAGTAGATGTTCAGGGGATGACTGGACCGAAGAGCACAGAGGGCAAAACACTTTTCTCCTCCAGAGTACCTCAGTGATTTCAGGTGTCCACAGTGGAGACGTGTGATGGCGGTTTGAGACTGACGGTCTTTGCCAGCTGTCAAACAGCTACCCGGTCTGGTACCCTGGTTACAATTGTGACTGGGTGGAGTGAGCCATGCAGATTTATTTTTGGCTTTAGCAATGGAGAAGAGCTCTGAGGAGGCAAGGGACACTGGAGGCACAGTGGCCTCAGCTGCACCTGCCTTGGCAAGACAAAAGAATTTGTTAAGTGCATTGATGAAGAGGAGAACTTGGTCTATTGTTCTGATGTTCCTGAATTGATGAGCAAATTTAAAGTCATCTAAAGATGGGTGGTGGCTGTTTATAGATTCATCTAAAAGAATCCTCAAAGCTGTTCTTCTTCATCATGGGAGCCAGTATGCATCTGTACCAGTGAGACACTCGGTATATATAAAAGAATGCTATGAAAACCTGGCTCTCGTCTTGAACAAAATAAAATATATCGACCACAGTTGGACCATTTGCAATGATAGGAAAGTATCTCCATGCTTCTTGTTCAACATGGTGGATTTACAAAGTTCTCATATTTCATTTGTGAGTGGGACAGCCTTGACAAGACTCAACATTTGGACAAAAAAGAATGGCCGAAAAGACAAAATCTTGACCCAGGCTTTAAGAATGTAATTCGAAATAGCTTAGTTGATCTAAATAAAGTATTGTTACCCCCTCTAAAGATAAAATTAGGTGTAATGAAACTGTTTGTCAAGGCTGTTCCAAAAGATGGCGATTGCTTCAAATACATGTGGAAAAAGTTTCCAGGTTTATCCAAGGGTAAGTTGAAAGAGGTAATCTTTGTTGGTCCAAATATCCACAAACTCATCAAGGATAAAGATCTTGAGATTAACATGACAACAACGAAAAAAGAACCTTGGGTTGTCTTCACAGATGTCGACAGTAAATTTCTGTATAAGAGGAATTGTAATGGAAATGCTGGACCAATTTAAGACCTTAAATTGCTCCATGAGTGTCAAAATGCATTTTCTTCACTCACATGTGGACTTTTCCCCGGAAAATGTAGGAGCAGTAAGCGAAGAACAGGGTGAAATCAAAGATATGGAGCGTAAATATCAAGGAAGACGGGACAAGAACATGCCCACCAACTACTGTTAGATGTTAACTTGAGACAGGCCTGAAATTAAGCATAAAAAAAGATCACCAAAAATAAGTTTTAGAGGAAAACGAGTATGTACTTATGTAGAAACTGTTTTGTTTTTTGTTTCAAACTTTCGTGTACACAAAGACAATATTTTCCATTCTTGGTCAATCGTCAATTTTACGTAATTCACTTGTAAATTAAAATGGTATGATGGTGATTTCCTTCTAGAAACTGATGTAAAAAGTATTAACTCAGGACACTTATTGTTTTTCTCTCGACCAGAGGTACATTGTGTGATCTGGCAACAGTATTTTTCATTCATTTTAATCTATAAAAAATTAGCCAGTCGCTCAAAAATTAGTTTACCTTCACAAGATTCAATTTTGCATAGATTGAAATGAATAAAGACGACAGTTGCCAGATAGTACATGCACTATTGTTTGAGAAAATTCTTTTCCAAATAGGATTTTAGTGAAAACATCGATATCGATTTTACAAATAATCCTGACGTGATGGTGGAAAATGAAGGTGCTTTTCGGAATCAGATCAGGGCATCAAATAACATATAAATCAACAAAAACTTCTTTTGTATTTTTCAAAATTCAATTTCGCAGGCTTGTGAAATTGATAGTAAATCAATTTGAATTTTAACCATATACTTAAAAAGATAAATGTGAAAGATAAATGTAAAATAAAGATAAATTTCTTTATCCTAGTAATTCCAAAATACTAAGAAACTGGTAAAACATTGAATGTTTCTTCTAATATTTAGTTTGAAAATTTAACTATCATGCACATTTTAATAAATATTGAAATATTTATACATTAATATCTGATTAGATAGATTAGCTGATCTGATTTAGATGTATTAATATCTGATTCTTACTGATTTCAAGTTTGAAATAATTTGGTGATGTTTGCAAATATGATTCAACTCTTACGTTTAATAAATTATGGATTCACTCTAATGATTAATTTTCCTTATAAATTTTTATTTGTTGAATTTAAGGATTCAATTTACTCTTTTTTTTTAAAAAAAAGAATATTCCTTAGTTTTAAAAATGTCTATCGTATAATCTTAAGTTTTTTAAATAAATTCCATTAAATAATAAATTCACCACACTTAATTTTTTTTCTTCCTTTTCTATGAAGATAAGTGTAAAATTAAAAAATAATAAAATTTTTTAGTTCACCGAATAGAAACAACGCCACCAAGTGCATAATAGAACTTCAAAAACCAGAAAATGTAATAAATCATCGAATTGTTGAAGTAAATAAATAGATTTATAAACTTTTAGTTAATAATAAATTTTAAAGGCCAACCACCGCTTTTTTTGTTTTTAAACTCAATATATATATATATATATATATATATATATATATATATATATATATATATATATATATATATATATATATATATATATATAGAAAATATGGAAGAGAATATAATAAAGACTAATGAAACGAGAAGAAGAAAAAGTATTTTTAAACATATTTTTAAAAAAATCTTATTAAAAAAATATTAAAAAGCCGGAAAACGAAGATATTATCTCGTCAGCAGTTCAAACAATTATATCTGCAAAAGGTGTGCTACCTAATGTTGTATTAATATAGTCAAAGCAAAATATATCAAAATAATAGTGCTAGGAGCACCCAAAAAAATTTGAAATTATATAGAACATATTAAGTAAATAAAATATACTAAATAAAACATGTCAAGCAAAAAACAAAAAAAAAAAAAATGAAATGTAAGAAAAATACAGAACAAAACATAATCTATAAAGCAAGCAGCGAATTTGAATAAACTTACACGTTCCAGAATCTTAAAAGAATGATTTCATACGTTTTCGTAAAAAGTATGTCAGACTACAAAATATGAAAAAAAAAGCGCAAATAGAGGTTAGAAGCATAAATAGATATATTTTTTATGGCGTGTTCTTACTGCAGTACTGAAACGCGTATAATTAGTTAGTTATCTTGGATTGGACCGAAAATGGATGTGTTTAAGGTAATAATGTTATAGTAGAAAATTTAAATTTATAATTAGTTTACTGTTACGAAACTAATCATTTTTAAATTGTCAAAACGAATTGTTACTTTTACAAACATTTATTCGGACGTAACACAAACATATACATATTAACACAGACACTCAAGACGAAAAGCGTTTCACTAATACCAATCACACCTCGCGCCCTCTATGTAATTGTATCTGGTTGCCAATATTCTCAACAATTAGTAAGGTTGATATTTAATTATACAATATTAATAATTTTTGGAAATTAACATTTATTAAAAAAGTAAGAAACATAATTTTTCCGGATAGCACAGATCTTTAGTCACGAATTTGTCCGAATTGGATTTGCTGGGTATTAGTTGGGTATCCAACGTTTGTTTTTTTTAAACAAATTTTGAAAGACTTTGTCTATTTTTTATTTTTTATTTTTTATAAATAAACATTGCTACATTTTCTTTTAATTCTATTCATTTGATTAAAAATGGTATTTAAACAAATGTTTTTAGAAACATTAGAATTCCAAGTAATTAATTTATTTATATTAAAGTTGAAATCATTTCTTTTATCGTATAAATCGACAATGCAGATATTTTCTTCTATTTTAATACCTAAATCTAAAAAATTAAAATTAATATTATCATTATGATTACGAAGCAAAATTGATTCCACGAGATAAATATTATTTAACAAAATTGTATAAACTTGAAAATTGAAGATAATTAAATCATCAAAAAATCTAAAAACAAATTTTATATTAAAAGTGTTTTTTTTTATAATAGTGTAAAAATAAGTTATCTAAGGCAAATGAAAAATTAGATCCTAGTTGTATTCCATCAATTTGAATAAAAATATGTTTTCTATTGTAGAGATAGTTATTAAAAAGACAAATATTAATTAAAATTTCCAAATAATCGAAATCGCAGTTAAGGATATTTTTGAAATCACAGTAACAAATCAAAAGAACATCATTTAGTTTAGAAAGAGAAATGCTGTTGAAGATATCCTGGAAATTAAATGTCGCAATAGAATCAATTTTATTTTGTTTAATAAATTCTAAAATTGGTTGATTATTAGTGATAATCCATGGAAAACCTTCTTTAATAATATTGACTGATAATTATGAAAGAAAATTGTATATTGCTATTTTTAATTATTAACCTCTTATATAAAGCTCTAATATTTTTATTTATAATATTATAATTTAAATTATTAAGCTTAAAAGTTTTGCTATTTTTTAACTCCTTACTTAAAAGTTCAAGGTAGAGTTTTTTTTAATAAAAGATTGCATAATTATTGTTAGCTTTGTCTATGTCTAATTTTAAAAAAATTTCTTGTTGTTGCTTAATTGATCGATCAATTTTAGAAAGAATTTCTGAATTGTTCATAGTTATTTAAATTTTCCTTATTATTGAAGACAAAGTTTTTAAAGTAATAATAAACAGCCTATTTCCATGCTGTTAACATGCCTAAAGGTAAAGAGAATTTATTTTTCTTAATTTTCTTCGTTTTCCTCTCTTTTCTTTGTTTCCTTTCTGTCCTTATTGCGCTATATATATATATATATATATATATATATATATATATATATATATATATATATATATATATATATATATATATATATATATATATATATTATATTCTGAAAATATGCGAATTTTTACAAACTGAAATGTTAAAAAATATTTAATTATGAGCAAAACTATTTTATAGAAATAGATAACATTATTTCATAAAATACATCTTTAATGATAATTTAATAAAATATTGCCGTAATTTAATATAATATAAATTTAAGTTCAAGATTATTTCAATTTATATTTAAAACAAATATTATTTTTCTTTATTTAAAATATTTTTCAATTTAACTACTCATTTCAATTTAATAAACCATAATCAATTTAATTTTGTTCTAATTTAACTATTTTTGCTATAAGACAATACATTTTTCCAATAAAGTAAAGTTAATGTACTACGCAATAATTTTTCATATTCTACACCTTACTCAGTAAAATCTAACGAATCACACTCCACTCCTGTATGCTTACATAACATTTGAACTCAGGAATATCTGGCTCTAAAACAAAGATTTTTGAATTTTATTTTAAACTTATTGATCGAAATAAATATAAAATAATAGTTACTAAAAGATTAATTCACTTACCACATTTCGGTTTATGTCAGGATCGTAAGATGAGTTTGCACCAAGCTCGTCCTTTTTTGAAATGTCGTCGGTAAATATTATTTGCAATAACATAAATACCGTCACCAGAAAGCATAATGACTTCATTTTAGTTGCTTATAAAAATTTAAAAAACACTAGTTTGTTAGCTTTTAACCTTTTCTGGTAAATCACGGATTGCACTATTACATCTTTTTTGCGCGGATGTTTTTAAAAGAGGAAAATATAATTCTCTATTCTCTTTAAAATGAATTCCTCCTTCAAGCCAAAGGTATCGGAAACAACCAGGGATTAAAAATGTTTCTAAATACGTTTCCTCAGCTGTCATAATACAGTCAATCCCTATTGAAGGAATACCATTGGTTCCAGCCAACTCTACCCAAGAAGGCGAATTCATCGATTAAAACAGAAGTGGATTTTTTAATCTTGTAGGCTGAAATTTTACTTTTTAAGTGTGTCTAATACAAGGTATAATGTTTCGATTAAATAAATTCACTTTTATAATCAATCAACAATTATAATTAAAGCTGTCAGTGTTAGTATCAAAAAATATCTATGTCATTCAACGTTATATATAACTAAATAAATCGATTAAAAGAGGAGTGAATTTTTCAATCTTATATTTTAAAGTGTTACTTTTTAATGATATCTAATGCATGGTATAATGTTTCAATTAAATAAATTCACTTTTATAATCAATACACATTTATAATTAAAGCTGTCAGTGTTTTAAAAATATATGTATGGGTGATTCTCACGAAACATGACAATTCGGACCAAAAAATTTCTTCAAATTTAAAGTCGTCAAAATAATCTAAATTTTTTTTGTATGCTTCTTTAGTTAAACTTATTAATGTCTTACAGACAGCAGTGTAGTTTATTGACATTTGCTCGGGAAAAAAATTAAAATTGAAATTCACCAAATCTTGAATGCCAGGAAAATGACATATTAGCTTAGAAGTTTAAAAGACAGTCATTTTAAGTTAAAAATAAGTAACTCAACTTAAGCCTTTATGTTATATGGACCATAAATTGCTTAAATTAATTCTTTTTATCCACTGTAGAAAGAATAAAAAAAAAATTTGTAGCTGATATGTACAGAATAAAATTGTGGAGAATAATCAATCATTAAATAAATAAATAACTTTGATTACATTCAAGCATATTATAATCATACATAAACTTGGTATTAGGTTAATATTTGCTTTCTTCTTTATTGTATTAGCAGTTTGGCATTCATAAGCCAGGAAATGACAGCCTGGATAATGACAAATTCGCCATTTTATAGCATATAACTTTACTTTAATTAAATACTCTGGCCTAAGACGTTTATATTCTGTAGAAAACGACAGGATTTCTTAAAATAACTCAGATAAATCTATGTAGTTTATGTTATTAATGGTTTCAAGAAGCCAGGAAAATGACGCCACAAAAACCTACTCACCGTGAAAAAATTTTTTAAATAGATTTTGAACAAGAAAATTGGTTCTTTATTCATGCAACAAGACATGTTCATATAGGAGGGTATCTAATCAATCTATTAACATAAGATATTGATTGCTGACTCTATCTATTTTGGTTATAAACCACTAAATAAAAGTAGCCAGGAAAATGATAGATTTTCTAGGGACAAACAAATTATTGACAGAAAAAATTAATTTAAACGAAGTTTTTGTAAATAATTCCCTCTGCGTATATTCTAGAGAAATGCTTACACCGGCTGAGATAAAAAAAAAAAGATATTGAAAAATTAATAGGAGGTTTTGAAGCTAGTTATTATTGGAATCATTGTTTGGGACATGCCTGGAAAATGACATTTTGAACTTCAAATAAATTTTTTAACTATACAAAACAGTCAATGCTAGTGCAAAGTTATTTTGAAATGCTAACAGCACAATGCTATTAAATTATTAAAAAAAAAAAATTCTTTTAGTATTACAGTATTAGATCTTGGAGCAAGGGACAGTGAATTGTCATATTTCGTGAGAATCACCCATATATATATGCCATTCAAAGTTATGTATAAATAAATCAATGCTAATGAAACGCATAATATAAGTACTATAATATTATCTCATTCCTTTCTAAAAATCCTGTAATCGGAAATTGTTTTAATATCCGTTAATTCTTCAATTCATCAAAATTCGTTTCTCTTTTGTTCTACGACTTTCATAATTTGCGTATTCTGTTCGAATGCTTTGTTTTCCAATACTTGAGAAAATCCCAATTGATTAGCTATTTTAGTTTGGGATTTTTTTTAAATTTATTGCTTCCAAGACTTCTATTTTTTTCTCTCGATTAACTCAAATCATTCATGATTCCGTTTGGCGCTTATCATGCTATCAACACAGAGTTAATCACGGAAGTTAGCAATTCTTATCCTAATTTAGAGAAAGAGACACTACACACTATATAAATAAATAAAAAATTAATAATGTGGGTATTTCATTACGGAATTTTAGTGATTTTATAAAATTAACTATTATTTAAAAGGAAACATGATTTTCTCGTTTTGAAAAGATTTCTTTACAAGTCTCTAAATTATTATTACTGTTTAAATTCTTATAAATAAAGTCAAAGAGCAACATCCTAACCACACGAAATAAGAAACACGTAAATGAATGAAAACTAAAGTAAGTTAATGGTAAATAATATTAAGCACTGAAACAAGCAGAGGTGGCGTTTAAATCGCTGATTATTCAATTATGATGTGAAACGAGTTGAAAAAGTATTTGAAGCCATACATTTAACTCTCATGTTTATACAAGGGTTATGTCTCAAGGGTTAAACTCTCAATTTCATTATGATACATTTACATGTTTCATTTACATAATATTTTACATTTGCTTCTTTTCAAGGGATCAACTAAGGAACAGTTTATTATTATTTTTATAATTGCCTAGTAAGAGTGAGAATTTTGATATATTAATTTCAAATGAAAGGAAGGGCGCCAAATTTTTCAATAACAAATACGTGGGCAATAATATATTTGTAAACCATATTTAAACAAATTTTCTTTTGTCCTATATTCTTCTATGCTTTAACTTTAGAGGCCGGGATAGCCTGGTCGGTAGGGCGCTGGGCCCATGTCCAAGAGGTCGTGGGTTCGATCCTCGCCGGCCGAAGACTCCCCGTGTAGTAAATGGTGACTGATGCACGTTAAATCTGTCGAGTCTCAAAGTCCTCTATGTTCACATAACAAATCAATACCTCTGGGGGTACTGATCCAGGAGTTTCCTTGTCTTCTGGATTGGTTCAAAATTACAAGGCTACGGAGTTAAACATCAGTAGTCGTACACCCATGAAATTGGGTCGGCTGTTCAACGACGGTTATAAAATAAAATATAATATACTTTAACTTTAGTTTAGAGCCGCGGTGACTTAGAGAATAGAGCATTTGTCTTCTAATCCGGTGAACCGGTTCGAATCCCACCGATGGCTTGTCGATTTGTATTCCACACCAGGATCACACGGACCACAATGCGAACGTGATATAGCCTCAAAGGTAGATGGATCATGAAACAGAGTCTTATTGCCGTCAAACCAACTGTGGGAGGATTTCGTGGTTTTCCTCTTCCTTTAATGCAAATGCGGGTTACTTCGAGCAAGCATTCTCAACGAAGGCACATTTCTCCCAATACTAGATCCAGGAGTTCCCTTGTATTCTAAATCAGGTTCAAAACTACAAGGATAGGAGTGAAACAATAGTAGTCGTAAACCAAATATTAGATCGGCTGTTCAACGACCATTATAAAAGAAAATAATATACTTAAAAAAGATACCTCTGGAGGTACTGATCCAGGAGTTTCCTTGTCTTCTGAAGTGGTTCAAAATTACAAGGCTACGGAGTTGAACATTAGTAGCCGTAAACTCAAAGATTAGGCCGGCAGTTCAACAACGGACATCTATATATATATTTCTCTTACACGGCACCAAAAAAAAGCCTCATTACAACTTCCCGAATGGCACCGTTAGAAAATCGACCAATGATTGCATCTAAAAATGTCACATGCCAAATCTAGCTGAGGTGGCTCAACATACAGCGCTTTTAAAAACGGAAACAATAACCAGAGTGAGCATTATCAGGTTGTTCAATTCAGCTGTGGCAAAAATAAAAATAAACAACTTAAAAAAATAAAAATGCTGTTGCCAGCCATAGAATTTTTTGAAAGTTAACTTAGCAATATAAATCAAAATTATGATACCTGAGCGCTTGACGTAACAAATCCTTCAATTCTATAAGTCTTGTATCGCCAAATGCCCAAATTAACAAACACTGATGAAAACACAAAATGATGAGCTTCATCAACAATCAAAAATAATACATTTATTTTACAAATTCCATATTATTAGGGTGGCGCCCTTCAGAGAATTAAAAATACAAAATTAACTTCATCGAAGCCGATGCTTTACATCCGGCGTTCAGTGGCAGACTACTACTTCATATTGTTTTACAACACATGGCTTTAACACTCTGGTGGGAAAGACTTTAAAACAAAACTTACTACAGTTACTTTTCTCAACAACTGAAATTTAGAATAGTGTGATTAAGAAAAATATGTGAACTGTTTGCAATTTCAAATTAATATTGAAATGTACAGATTTAGAATTTTCTACAGTGAAAAGTTTTCGGAACTTCAGTATTCAAAAAAGTATATAAAAGCTAGACGTTAAGAACGTATCCAATGAGCGAGCAAAGCGAGCATTGGATTGCGATTCGAAAGCAGTTCCGGGGGTTGGTGAGCGCCAGCAAGCAGGGGGCGAAGCCTCCTAGTAAAATATAAAAAATAAAATATAAAAAAATAAAATATTTAGAGAAGAGGTGGCACTGAAATCAATGATTGTACAATTAAGACGGGAGGGCCGGGATAGCCTGGTCGGTAGGGCGCTGGGCCAATGTCCAAGAGGTCATGGGTTCGATCCTCGCCGGCCGAAGACTCCCCGTGTAGTAAATGGTGACTGATTCACGTTAAATCTGTCGAGTCTCAAAGTCCTCCATGTTCCCATAACAAATCAATACCTCTGGGGGTACTGATCCAGGAGTTTCCTTGTCTTCTGGATTGGTTCAAAATTACAAGGCTACGGAGTTGAACATTAGTAGTCGTAAACCCATGAAATTGGGTCGGCTGTTCAACGACGGTTGTAAAATAAAAAGTAAAAATTAAGACGGGAGAGCCGCGATGGCTCAGGGGATAGAGCGTTCGCCTTCCAATGAGGCGAACCGGGTTCGAATCCCAGTCGATACGAATTCCGCATCCGGCTAGCACTGACCACAGTGCTGACGTGAAATATCCTCAGTGGTAGACGGATCATGGGTTAGAGTCCCCTTGCCGTCAGGCTAACCGTGGGAGGTTCTCGTGGTCTTCCTCTCCATGTAACGCAAATGCGGGTTAGCTCCATCAAAAAGTCCTCCACGAAGGCAAATTTCTCCCAATACTCGATCCAGGAGTTCCCTTGTCTTCTGGATTGGGTTCAAAATTACAAGGCTACGGAGTTGAACATTAGTAGCCGTAAACCCATTAAGTTGGGTCGGCTGTTCAACGACGGTTATAAAATAAAAAATTAAGACGGGAGACTGGTTGAAAAAGGCACCGAGCCTATACATTTAAAACGTTCAACTTCCAATTTCGCTACTACGCATTTCCGTGTTTTATTTGCATTTGAATCATTCAAATAACTGACTGTTCATTAATTTTTTATAATTTTTTAATGAGTTTAAGTTGTAAGGATAAGTGTAAGGATGGGCGTCCAATTTTTCCGAAAACGTGTACATACGAATGCTATATATACTTAAATCATATTTTAATTGCTGCCTTTGAAGACATCAACTAAGGGACAGTTTATTAAATTTTTATAATTTTCTAGTAAGAGGGAGAACTTTGATATTCATATCAAGGGATGGGCGTCAAATTTCCAAAAACATATACATATGCTATAATATATTTATAAATCATGTTTTAATTGCTGCCTTGGAGGACATCAACTAAGGGACAGTTTATTAAATTTTTATAATTTTCCAGTAAGAGGGTGAACTTTGATATTCATAGCAAGGGAAGGACGTCAAATTTCCAAAAACATATACATATGCCATAATATATTTATCAATCATGTTTTAATGGCTGCCTTGGAAGACATCAACTAAGGGACAGTTTATTAAATTTTTATAATTTTCTAGTAAGAGGGAGAACTTTGATATTCATAGCAAGGGAAGGACGTCAAATTTCCAAAAACATATACATATGCTATAATATATTTATAAATTATGTTTTAATTGCTGCCTTGGAAGACATCAACTAAGGGACAGTTTATTAAATTTTTATAATTTTCTAGTAAGAGGGAGAACTTTGATATTCATAGCAAGGAAAGGACGTCAAATTTCCAAAAACATATACATATGCTATAATATATTTATAAATCATATTTTATTTGCTGCCTTGGAAGACATCAACTAAGCGACAGTTTATTAATTTTTTATAATTTTCTAGTAAGAGGAAGAACTTTGATATTCATAGCAAGGGAAGGACGTCAAATTTCCAAAAACATATACATATGCTATAATATATTTATAAATCATGTTTTAATTGTTGCCTTGGAAGACATCAACTAAGGGACAGTTTATTAAATTTTTATAATTTTCCAGTAAGAGGGAGAACTTTGATATTCATAGCAAGGGAAGGACGTCAAATTTCCAAAAACATATACATATGCCATAATATATTTATAAATCATGTTTTAATTGTTGCCTTGGAAGACATCAACTAAGCGACAGTTTATTAATTTTTTATAATTTTCCAGTAAGAGGGAGAACTTTGATATTCATAGCAAGGGAAGGACGTCAAATTTCCAAAAACATATACATATGCTATAATATATTTATAAATCATGTTTTAATTGTTGCCTTGGAAGACATCAACTAAGGGACAGTTTATTAAATTTTTATAATTTTCTAGTAAGAGGGAGAACTTTGATATTCATAGCAAGGGAAGGACGTCAAATTTCCAAAAACATATACATATGCTATAATATATTTATAAATTATGTTTTAATTGCTGCCTTGGAAGACATCAACTAAGGGACAGTTTATTAAATTTTTATAATTTTCCAGTAAGAGGGAGAACTTTGATATTCATAGCAAGGGAAGGACGTCAAATTTCCAAAAACATATACATATGCCATAATATATTTATAAATCATGTTTTAATGGCTGCCTTGGAAGACATCAACTAAGGGACAGTTTATTAAATTTTTATAATTTTCTAGTAAGAGGGAGAACTTTGATATTCATAGCAAGGGAAGGACGTCAAATTTCCAAAAACATATACATATGCTATAATATATTTATAAATTATGTTTTAATTGCTGCCTTGGAAGACATCAACTAAGGGACAGTTTATTAAATTTTTATAATTTTCTAGTAAGAGGGAGAACTTTGATATTCATAGCAAGGAAAGGACGTCAAATTTCCAAAAACATATACATATGCTATAATATATTTATAAATCATATTTTATTTGCTGCCTTGGAAGACATCAACTAAGCGACAGTTTATTAATTTTTTATAATTTTCTAGTAAGAGGGAGAACTTTGATATTCATAGCAAGGGAAGGACGTCAAATTTCCAAAAACATATACATATGCTATAATATATTTATAAATCATGTTTTAATTGTTGCCTTGGAAGACATCAACTAAGGGACAGTTTATTAAATTTTTATAATTTTCTAGTAAGAGGGAGAACTTTGATATTCATAGCAAGGGAAGGACGTCAAATTTTCAAAAACATATACATATGCTATAATATATTTATAAATTATGTTTTAATTGCTGCCTTGGAAGACATCAACTAAGGGACAGTTTATTAAATTTTAAAATTTTCTAGTAAGAGGGAGAACTTTGATATTCATAGCAAGGAAAGGACGTCAAATTTCCAAAAACATATACATATGCTATAATATATTTATAAATTATGTTTTAATTGCTGCCTTGGAAGACATCAACTAAGGGACAGTTTATTAAATTTTTATAATTTTCCAGTAAGAGGGAGAACTTTGATATTCATAGCAAGGGAAGGACGTCAAATTTACAAAAACATATACATATGCCATAATATATTTATAAATCATGTTTTAATGGCTGCCTTGGAAGACATCAACTAAGGGACAGTTTATTAAATTTTTATAATTTTCTAGTAAGAGGGAGAACTTTGATATTCATAGCAAGGGAAGGACGTCAAATTTCCAAAAACATATACATATGCTATAATATATTTATAAATTATGTTTTAATTGCTGCCTTGGAAGACATCAACTAAGGGACAGTTTATTAAATTTTTATAATTTTCTAGTAAGAGGGAGAACTTTGATATTCATAGCAAGGAAAGGACGTCAAATTTCCAAAAACATATACATATGCTATAATATATTTATAAATTATGTTTTAATTGCTGCCTTGGAAGACATCAACTAAGGGACAGTTTATTAAATTTTTATAATTTTCTAGTAAGAGGGAGAACTTTGATATTCATAGCAAGGAAAGGACGTCAAATTTCCAAAAACATATGCATATGCTATAATATATTTATAAATCATATTTTATTTGCTGCCTTGGAAGACATCAACTAAGCGACAGTTTATTAATTTTTTATAATTTTCTAGTAAGAGGGAGAACTTTGATATTCATAGCAAGGGAAGGACGTCAAATTTCCAAAAACATATACATATGCTATAATATATTTATAAATCATGTTTTAATTGTTGCCTTGGAAGACATCAACTAAGGGACAGTTTATTAAATTTTTATAATTTTCTAGTAAGAGGGAGAACTTTGATATTCATAGCAAGGGAAGGACGTCAAATTTCCAAAAACATATACATATGCTATAATATATTTATAAATTATGTTTTAATTGCTGCCTTGGAAGACATCAACTAAGGGACAGTTTATTAAATTTTTATAATTTTCTAGTAAGAGGGAGAACTTTGATATTCATAGCAAGGAAAGGACGTCAAATTTCCAAAAACATATACATATGCTATAATATATTTATAAATTATGTTTTAATTGCTGTCTTGGAAGACATCAACTAAGGGACAGTTTATTAAATTTTTATAATTTTCCAGTAAGAGGGAGAACTTTGATATTCATAGCAAGGGAAGGACGTCAAATTTCCAAAAACATATACATATGCCATAATATATTTATAAATCATGTTTTAATTGTTGCCTTGGAAGACATCAACTAAGGGACAGTTTATTAAATTTTTATAATTTTCTAGTAAGAGGGAGAACTTTGATATTCATATCAAGGGATGGGCGTCAAATTTTCAAAAAGCATATACATATGCTATGATATATATTTTTTTTAATATTTTTTAATTGCTGCCTTTGAAGAGATCACCAAAATAGGATAATCTGATAGGTGTCTTATCACCAAATATAAGATTTAAAAAAAACTGATTTAAACGATTTTAATTATTGGTGGATTTTGGAATGACTGAAGTAAGTTCTTACTATTCTAAATTAGAATTTAGCCACTACTATTTAGTGTTTTTAAACAGTATATCACGTTTATAACTACTATTTAGTTATAAACATGATATTATATTTATAAAAATATTTGCTGTCAGGGATATTTTAAATAAGCTAGATTGGAATGATTTTCTTACTAGTTTTTGATATTTTTTTGCCTTGATGTGTATAAAATTTCACCGTAAAGCTATCACTTCAGAGGTTTTTAACATTATAACAGGTTCCAAAAATGTTCTTTTTTCAACTATGTTAAATTAGTGCCGGATGAAATTTATTATTTTATTTATATATATATATATATATATATATATATATATATATATATATATATATATATATATATATATATATATATATATATATATTTTTTTTTTTTTTTTTTTTTTTTTTTTTTTGCATTTCGGTTTTGTCCATTTTAGTGTTGTTGCCCATTGTATCATAAACAGAAAATAAACTATTCATGTTCATTATAAATCCCAATATAATTCTAGAATTTCCCTGAGAATCCTCCTTAACCTCCTTAGAAGTACTCAATAATGCTTTCAGACTGATATTAATCATAACAAAAACAGCTGTAAAACGCCCGAATTAAAATAGCTGCTTAAAAATTTTGCTTCATTTGAAAATTGAAAAACCTAAAATTAAAAATTAGGATATTAAACATAGAAAAAAATTGAATTTTTAATTTATGCTGAATTAAAACAAATAAGTAAAAAATGTACTTGTAGCCATGTTTACTAAAATAATTACCAAATAATACTTTTAAATCAAGCTTTAAAATAAAATATAAAAATTACTTCCTTCACTCTGGAATTTGATACGTGAATACGATATACAAAATAACAGAAACATGAATACTTAAAAAATAATTTATGTAAAATGTATGATTAAAAATAATTCTGATGTTAGTTTGTTGCATTATTGGAACTATCCCTAAAATGGGATTCCAGACATTAGTGTTGAGATGCCTTCCATTGAAAAGAACTATTTATAAATTCTACTTTATTATTCTTGACTTATTTATAAGATTTTCATTATTATTATTCAATTGTTTTATCACACATAACAGATTCTTGAATCTTTTCATTAGAGAACCGTCTCTTAAAAGGAAATCTAGAAACTGATGATTTAATATAAGCATTCCGTTAAAAAGAAAGATCTATCAATGATATTTTACTATTCTTGAATAATATGATTAGATATTTTCATTGTTATTCCTGACTTCTTTCATTAAAGATTTTGATTATTATTCTTAAATTATTCCATCAAGGAGTATAGATATTATTCTTGAATTCTTTCATTAGAGAACTGTTCCTTAAAAAGGAACGCTAGACATCAATTGTTTAGTTATTATTTGAATATACCTTCCTTTGAAGAGACCCATTTATAAATGCTACTTTATTATTCTTGAATTGCTTTATTAGATATTTTCATTGTTATTCTTTACTGACTTGTTTCATCAAAGAATTTGATTATTATTTTTTAAATTATTTCATCAAGGAGTATAGATATTATTCTTGAATTCTTTAACCAGAAAACTGTTCCTTAAAAAGGAACGCTAGACATCAATTGTTTAGTTATTATTTGGATATACCTTCCTTTGAAGAGACCCATTTATAAATGCTACTTTATTATTCTTGAATTGCTTTATTAGATATTTTCATTGTTATTCTTTACTGACTTGTTTCATCAAAGAATTTGATTATTATTTTTTAAATTGTTTCATCAATTTGTTTAGATATTATTCTTGAATTCCTTCATTAGAGAACTGTTCCTTAAAAAGGAACGCTAGACATCAATTGTTTAGTTATTATTTGGATATACCTTCCTTTGAAGAGATCCATTTATAAATGCTACTTTATTATTCTTGAATTGCTTTATTAGATATTTTCATTGTTATTCTTTACTGACTTGTTTCATCAAAGAATTTGATTATTATTTTTTAAATTGTTTCATCAATGTGTTTAGATATTATTCTTGAATTCCTTCATTAGAGAACTGTTCCTTAAAAAGGAACGCTAGACATCAATTGTTTAGTTATTATTTGGATATACCTTCCTTTGAAGAGATCCATTTATAAATGTGCTACTTTATTATTCTTGAATTGCTTTATTAGATATTTTCATTGTTATTCTTTACTGACTTGTTTCATCAAAGAATTTGATTATTATTTTTTAAATTGTTTCATCAATGTGTTTAGATATTATTCTTAAATTCTTTCTTTAGAGAACTATTCCTTAAAAAGGAACGCTAGACATTGATGGTTTAAAGAAATGCTTTTCAATTAAAAGACCCATCTATGAATGCTACTTCATTATGAATTATTTAGAGAGTTTCAGTATTATTTTTGAATTGTTTCATTAGAGACTTTGATTATTATTCTGAAGCAGTTTAACTGGAGAGTTTCAAAGAATTATTCTTGAATTACATCATTAATAAAAACACACGAGACGAAAAGTTTGTGTCTATTATTAGCTTAGAGTCTTTATTATTCTTGAATGGTCTCATTAGAGATTTCAATCAATATTTTTGTTTAGAGAACCGAGTTTTATTACAGTTCCAAAAAAAAAGGACGCTAGACTTTGATAATTTATTGACATGCTTTCCGTTTAAAAGATTTGTTTATAAATGGTGTTTTATTATTCTTGAATTGTTTTATAAGAGACATTATTTCATCGTAAACAAGTTTTTTGGCATCCTTGGCGAGCACAAAATCAAAATGTGAGAAATTCTTCCATGGAACACAATAGCTATACACGAGTGATTTTAACCTCTTTTCTAATAAACTGATGTCCTTCGTGTCTGCTAAAGCATCATTCATTCCCCAGAACAATGCTGTGGGTGTAACCACATTTGACAAATTATATTCTGGTGGGGTGTCCTAATTAAAAAAAAAAATAGAATTTATTACTTATTCAGTATTGCGCATATATTAAGTTGAGTAAAAAGTTTTCCACCAAGAAAAAAAAACAATTTTGTAAAATAATGTCTTGTAAATGAAATACAAACGTCAAGTTTTAACCCAATAGTTCGTGTTGAATGATTTGCTTTAACTGGTCACAACCAACCTCAATAGAGCAGACAGAACGTGTTTCATCTTCAATATCAAAATTTCCAGATTTAAATTGTAGAAACCAAACTTTTACTGTATGATATGAAACAGAATTGAAACCTAAACTTTCACACATTTTTCTATGCCATTCAGTTGCACTGAGTTTATTTTGAAACTTATAGTAGATAATCGTTAATCTGTTGACGTGATAGCTCCATTTAAAAAAAAAAAAAATTGGTGCACAAGATTGTAAAGTTTTGACAAACAAATTATATAGTTGTGTAGTTCCAACGTTTAGCTTTAGAAGGCATAAACCAGTTTGTAGAAAGGTTAACTACCATGTTTAACTAATGTCTGCTGTTGGCGCGGAGGTATCTCCCCTTGGCAGAAAACTTTTTACTCAACCCGATATTTTATAGTTTGTTGCAATCTTTTTTTAATTTTAAATAATTAATTTTTTTTCTTATATGTATTACCGTTTTTGAATTTATTTTTCATAAACAAACACATTAACTTGATTCCCTTATAAAGGGCTGCCACCTTACTATGCTTTTGGGGGAGATTTCTTTTAGTGTTTGAAAGTTTATGTTTTGATGTATGATTCTTTCTCTTGAAAATTTGATTTAATTTCTAGATTACTATATATAAATGATTCAAAAGCTCATATAAAAGCTATTTTGTTCCGGCTTCATCGTGGAAAGGCTTTTAAAATGTTATCAAAATTAATCATATTTCTGAAAGGTTTAGTATTAATAGTCTACCACTTAATAAAATTCGAACTTTGTAAAAGCGCTGTATTTGCAAACCCGGTTTATAAACTTTTTTTTCCCTTTTATTTCAGATATTTTTTTAGCACTTTACCTGTTTTCAATTTTTTTAAAATTATATTTGATTTTTTTATTAGTTTTAATTGCACTGATTCCCTTTTTATTACTTTAGACTTTTATAAACACCTCAAAATATTTTAATTTCTTTTCATCAGGGTTGGAGTTTTTGCCGGCAAAAACCTGGTAAAAACTGGCAAAAACCGGCAAAAACTGGCAAAACCCAAATTATTTAAATTGCTGATTAAATATTATTACAAAATACTTGAAGCAAAATTAAATTAATCATAAGGAATAATAATTTTGATACATTACATGAAAAAATTATTTTTAAAATATGAATAATTAATATAAGGGTAATAATTTTTAAAGGATTGAAAGTTTTTGATCTCTTTTCATTTTAAATTCCTTAAATAAATGTTTTTTTTTAACAAATTTTATTTTTTTTTTACTTCTTCATAATAGCTATTGGTATGTATTATTTTACATATCACTCTTACACTATATTTAAAGAGAGACATAAGAAAGCTAAGATGGATGTTTTATTAGATAGATTTTGATAATCACCTGATTTCTCAATATTACTTCAAAATGCAAACAAAACCACAAAATTTAAATTCTTGTGAAATTTCCAGTGAATTTTGGGAATTAATGTCTCATTTACACTCATGTCCTTCTAGTAGTAGTGCCATTGAAAGAGTGTTTTTTAATTTTTCATTTGTACATTCTAAAATTCGGAATAAGTTGACTCTAAATAATGTTTCAAAACTAGTGTTCTGTTATGCTATGTTGAGACAGCACAAATTTTGTTGTGGTGATTAATAAAGTATTGAATTTGGGCAAATTTAAAAAATAGCATTGATACTTGTATATTTTAATTAACTACACATGTTGATAGATATTTTATGTTTTAAATTATAGTTATATTAATTTAAAATAAGTTCATTTCACTGGAAAAAAGAGAATAATCACTAATTTTCCGATCAATAATGTTTTAAACTACTAAAATGATATATTAATACATTATGATTTGATTATGGAATAATAATTTTGTTAATTTTTTTTTAATTATATACATTTATAGTATATATATTTCAATTTTAGGAATAATTTTGTATCAAAAATGTGTTTTTGTCCACTCATTTTGGAAAATATAGGTTTTTGCCGCTTTGCTTGGCAAAAATCTGTTTTTGCCAGGACGGTTTTTACCGGTTTTTACCATGGTTTTTCCCACCTGCGGCGAAATCTTGCCAGCCCTGCTTTTCATTAACTCATATGGTTAATTTGTTACTTTTAATTGCGGTGAACGCTTACCAAATATTTGAATGTTTTTCGTGTTTGTTTTTTTCTATTTACCTTATTTTTTTAATTTTTGGTTTTGTTTGGTTCTTTATTAAATTTGTTTATGAAGTTCTTATTTTTTACCTATTTTAATGTTTTCCTTATTTATCAATTTTCATTTCTCTTATACACATCACTGTTTATAAACTACTCTTATTTTTACTGATAATGTGACAGTGGTTTCTTAGTTAATTAGATTTGTTCTGACATTTCACTTACTTATTTTCATGTTTTACTTGTTTTAAGTTTTGAAATTTACCATATCTTTAAATAAATACTTTTTGTTAATTAATTTACCTTATTTTTTTAATTTTGTTTGGATTTGGTTTCTTTATTAAACTTGTTCATGAGGCTCTTATTTTTTTACCTATTTTAATGTTTTCCTTATTTATCAATTATCATTTTTCTTATACACATCACCATTTGTAAATTACCTTTATTTTTACTGATGATGTGATAGTGATTTCTTAATTAATTAGATTTGTTCTGACATTTCACTTACTTATTTTCATGTTTTACTTGTTTTAAGCTTTGAAATTAACAATATCATTAAATAAATACTTTTTGTTATTAGTTTAACTTTTTTATCATTAATGTTAACTTTGTGAATATTTTTTAATGTTATGCTTTCATTATACTATTTTAGTTTTTTTTAAATGCCTTTTTATTGACTAATTATATTGTTAATTTTTCTTAATTAGCGTTGATTATTTTATTATAATGTTATTCACGTTTCACTAGTTTCGTTTTTTATATATGGGTCAGGGCTCGAAAAAACTCGGAAATTTTAACCGTCCCCGGGGACGGCTTGTCCAACAATGTACCCGTCCTCCTTTTAAACTAACCCGTCATTTCTAAATAAATAAAAATATAATTTTCTCTTATTTATTGCAAACATTTATCATATAAATTGCACAATGAATTAGTAGTTATTAGGATTACAAATTCTAGGATAACATTACACAGTTATAAAAGAAATACTAAGTTACTAATAGTAACCTAGTATTTACTTTATGAAATAATTTATTTCTTTTATGAAATAATTTAAAGGTCAGGTTATCTGGAATGTCAATTTATCCGAGGGTATTGCGTTTTTTAAATGAATCAAATATGACGTTTGCCAGTTCCACAATCAATCTAATGATTTACAGAGGTTTGTGCTCAGAATTCTGAAAGAGGTTTTCCATTTAGGTAGATGTTCATAATTACGTTTAACGCTTGTGTGTTTTTTTGTAAGTTCATTACTGAAAAGCTCCTTTCAACCGCTGCTGTACCCCCAGACAGAGAAAACATCAATACCACCAAGCGCAGTATGTTGCTGTATTTCTAGATTAGAGGGTCATTATAGACGTGAGGCGATAGACTCTTGTAAGATAACAAAAATTTAAAATGTATCACGAACTTTAACGGAAAAATGGCCGTCCGCGCGGGTGTCGGATTCGAGAAATTTGTTGTCCGCGGGGAATTTTTGACCGCCGAGGATGGGCGGACGGGCGGTTTTTCGAGCCTTGATATGGGTGAGTCTTTGGAAACATGACAATTCGGAAGAAAAAAAATTTCTACAAATTTGAAGTCTTAAAAAATGATCTAATTTTTTTTTTTTTTTGTATATTTATATAATTACATTTATTAATATCTTACAGACAGCGGTGTAGTTTATTGACATTTGCTCGAGAAGAAAAATAAAATAGAAATTCACCAAATTTTGAATGCCAGGAAAATGACATATTAGCCTAGAAGTTTAAAAAAAAGAGTCATTTGAAGCTAATGGTAAGTAACTCAACTTAAGCCTTTGCGTTAGATGGACCATGAATTGCTTAAATTAATTCTTTTATCCACTGTAGAAAGAATCAAAAATGTTTTTGTTGCTGATATGCACAGAATAAAATTGAGTATAATAATCAATCATTAAATAAAAAAATAACTTTGATTACATTCAAGCCTATTACAATCTTACATAAACTTGGTATTAGGTTAATATTTGCTTTTTCTCTTTACATTCAACTGTTTAAAAAATTTTCTGGTAACTGTTTCAATGTCCTGGCATTGATAAGCCAGGATAATGGCAATTGGCCATTATATAGCATTCAATTTTAATTAATTTAACATTTCGGCCCAAGATGTTTACATTCTACATAAAACAACAGGATTTCTTGAAATAACTCAGGTAAATCTATGTAGTTTATGTTATTAATGATTTCAAGAAGACAGGAAAATGACAACATAAAAACCTACTCACCTTGAAACAATTTTTGAAAAGGTTTAGAACCAAAAAGTTGGTTCTTTATTCATGCAATAAGACATGTTCACATTGGATGGCATTCTAATCAATATATTAACATAAGATATTGATTGCTGGTGCTATCTATTTTAGTTATAAATCACTAAATAAAAGTAGCCAGGAAAATGACACATTTTCTTGTGACAAACAAATTATTGACAGAAAAAATTAATTTCAACAAAGTATTTGTAAATAATACCCTCTGCATATATTCTAGAAATACTTGCAACGGTTGAGATAAAAAAAAATAGATTTAGAAAAATTTATGGGACGTTTGGAAGCTAGTTATTATTGGAAATATTGTTTGTGACATGCCAGAAAAATGACATTTTGAAATTCTACTAAATTTTTTAAATATACAAAACAGTCAATGCTAGTACAAGGTCATTGTAAAATACTAACAGCAATGCTATTTATTAAAATTTTCAAAAAAAAAGTCCCTTTAGTAGTGTAGTATTAGATCTTGGAGCACGAGACTCTAAATTGTCATATTTCGTGAGAATCACCCATATACCTTACAGTCCTCAGGCGCTAGAACTCGCAGAACTCATCCTCCAAACTTTTAGAAATATTTAGCACTGATATAGGCAAGACAACAACAACATGTATACCTTACGATTTTTTTTTAATTAGCTTTCCTAAATTAGTTAGTTTCTTTTTTAATTTTAATTGTACTGATTAAATAAATTTATGCTTTTATTGTAACGTTTTAAGTGTTTAATGTATTTTTTATGTTATAATTTTTTCTGGATTAAAATAAAGTTTTTATACATTTACAATGCACTGTAATTGATAACTTTCGAAGTACCATTAAACATTAAAGAAAGATTTACTATCTGGCTCTCACGAGAACTCCTCCAGACATTAGACTCACGTGCTGGCGGTTGCTAAGGTTACGAAGATAATTCACAAGGGTTTCATGGAAGGGTCACAAGGGTTTCAAGAGTTAGGACTTATTTTATGATTTCTAAAACCTATAATTATAATTGTATTTAATCAATAAATTATTCAATTAATATTTAGATTATTATTAAGAAATTATTCGGTTAATTTATGAGAGGGAAAAAAAGCATAATTTGAAAAATGTATATAGTTATTCTCATAACAAAAAACATCGAATAAATTATGAAAAAGATGCTCATTTATAAAAAATCACATTAGTATTGTCCCATAAACTTTTTCATTCAAAATAAAATAAATTGATTCAACAGTAAAGAAATATGTCTTCTGGTAACCATTCTTAAAGTTTATAGCAATTATTTTTCGTGTTTACCATAAAATCATAATTCAGATTGTTTTATTCATTTTCAACAAATGCAAACAAAAAAAAATACGAATTCAATTCTAGAATAGATGCCGCTCCAGTCCAATGAATTCAAATGGATGCCGGCAAGTGACGTCATTTTTGGTAAATAGTGTCCTTAGTCGATAAAAGACACAAATTAACAATTAGACGTCCCTTACAGGTATCCAAGTAATTCTGATTTAAATCACCTGGTTAAGCATAATCATTTCACTTCTTCTCAAGTTGCGAGCATCCAACTGTCTAACGTAAAACATAATTTCGAAATTATTATTGACAAAACTATTTCTTTCTTCAGATTAACCGTTTTCGAAATAATTAGTAGTCCATTGAAAATAGTTAGTAGTAAATTTTGTTTACACGTTCACAATTCTTCTGGTGAACTTTTTTTATGAAGTTGGGGTTCCGCTAAAAAAAGGGGGAACAATTGGGGTTCCATGGCCGAGAAAATTGAGAACCACGAGTTAAGGTTGGAAGTTATTCCATTTTTTTTTTTTTTTTTTTTATCTCTCTCCTCCATTTGATATAATTCTACTCTCGTTGCCATAGCAACAGGCAACCTCAAACGTGTAGTCAGGAAAAGTTCTCGTGAAGGCTGGTCTATACTCTCTAAAAATCATATACCTTATTGTAATACTTCCGGTTTTCTTTTCCGTAATCAAATTTCCGAAATTTCTTTGATTTTACCATCTAATAAAACAAAATATGAAACATTAATTAAGTCATTAAATTTCAATTAGTTTTAAATCTAAATGCATCAACATGTAAAAATATCCCAGATTTAAAAGGGTTTATCAACTTGCGTTCGAAAATTTTGAGGACCGTTAAGAAAAATTAAATATTTTATTTTATTTCAAAATAGCAGTATCAAACTAATTTATATCACGAAAGATTCAACATGTATTTGCTTAGCAGGGAAGTAATTCAAGTTATATCAATATAAATTCAAATTTTTTTTACGTGTTCTCACTCTATTCTTTCTCTTACTTCCTCGGCTAAATTCTTACTCTATTATTTTATCATTCAGCTTGAAATTTCGTGCATTTCCTCCAAAGCGGCATACAACTTAAATGAAATAGTGATTTCATGTGGGATAATATAAAATTAAACTATTGCACAGTTTTTTTAATGACTATGTATAAAATTATTTTAAGTATTCACATTGGGGGTACTAATATGTATTTCAAGTAAAAATGTATATTTAGAATATTTATATTCTAAATTATTATTAGAATATTATATTATTAGAATATTATAATAATGTATATTCTATTATTAGAATATTATATTAATGTATATTTTTTTTAACGAATAATTCAATGTATTTCATGCGTTGCGCGCAAGACAAAACGAGGGATTGCTCCCTAGACTAATTGCCAATTTAGTAAGAAATTATGTTTGCTGAATTGCTCCATCAGGAAAACAGACTACAGTGATGTGAAATAGTTTAAGAATCATATTTTGGATTATGTATTTTTTTAAACAGATAATTTTAAAGTAACTATGTTCAATACTTTTTTTTATTTATGAAGTAAAATAAATTAGATTTAAAATTTACTTTTAATGAAGTATTGAAAGATTAAAGTGAAAAATTTAGAAAAAAAATGCATTTAAAACTATTGCAATCAAATTGTTGTAGATCAATTTGATTGACTACTCTAATGAAAATGCTAATATTGCAGCTTTTATCGTTTTTGATATTGTAAATTGACAGGTTTTGTTTTTCTTCAAAATTCAAAATTTCCCAAAATTCCGGGTTTAATACTTAAAACTCAACAGTTTTTTTTCTCCCGTCTTTAAAAAACTGTAGGTTTTTACACCAATAGGCCTGGCACAAATATACACCTTATTTAACTATTCTTACTTGAGAAAAATGCACGAAATCCTTTATAGAGGCACCGTTTGGGAAATGAGCCGCGTAAACTGGTGTTCTAGTCTGAAAAAAATAAAATCAACAAAACTGTAAGAAAACATACATAAATGATATTATATAAAAACAAGGAATCAAAACACAAAAGTGCCCATTTGAAATGTGAATATTTTCTAAAAGTACACACAAGCCCACTAGAGCTTGGTTTTAAAGGGCCATAAAAAAATTTAAAACGTGGTTAGAAAAATGACTCAATCATTTATATATTTGTAAAAACCACTACATAATGATTTTTGTAGTAAAAATACCTGTGAGCAAATCATTCGATTTTCCATTGAAAGCGTTTTAATGTGGTATCGTAAAAGGATACTTTTTGCTATTATTTACGTATAATTACTATCCCAATTAATCCTATAAAATTTAAGCAAAATCAAAGTGGTAAGAAATAAGTTATTTTTATAAATAAATAGAGCATAGAGAGAAACTGTCCAGTATGCTCATCGAAGAAAATTTTTCTTGGTGTTTGCAAAACTTATGTTATAATAAATAAATCTTGGTTCATAACGTTTAAAAAAAAATTGAGAAATAAATTAAATACAGAACTCACAAAACTAAAAACGAATAAATGATGCTTATTAGTTGTTGCAGATTAATTATTTAAGTGAAGAAAAAAAAACAAGAAAATTAACAACACCTGAGTTTAAAATTATCAATCTAGTTTGTTTTTCCGATGAAAATTTAAAGAAAGTTTCTTTTATAGTTGCTTTCTTCCATTCTCTCTTGAAGCAGATTGCGAGATCAAGCATATTTTAATGTTTTTGATGTCACAATCTGCTTCTACAATCGCTTCATCCCTTCAGTGGGTCGATAAATGAGTGCCAAACATGCTTGGGAAATAAACCGTGGGGCTTCCGCGTTCGGCTAACCACCTAACCGGAACATCTGCTTCTACATCCCAGAGCCCAAGGTCAAGAAAACTAAGATGGACACAGTAAGCCTTGGCCCTATATGGGCTATCGCGCCACTGAGATTATATATATATATATATAGATATTATATATATATATATATATATATATATATATATATATACATATATATATATATATATATAGATATTATATATATATATATATATATATATATATATATATATATATATATATATATATATATACATATATATATATATATATACATATATATATATATATATACATATATATATATATATATATATATATATATATATACATATATATGTATATATATATATATATATATATATATATATATATATATATATATATATATATTATATATAATGTTGTGGTTATGTTTCCTGTGGTTGGAAACATAAACTCTGAGATGCGTGTGGACATTCTGGACAATGATGCACTCCCAACTATATGGCAATATTTTGGGGAAGGGCCATTTCTCGTCCAGCAGTATAATTGTTACATTCTCACATCAAGGCTTGCACAGACGTGGTTTTATTTTATAACCGTCGTTGAACAGCCGACCCAATTTTATGGGTTTACGACTACTAATGCTCAACTCTGTAGCCTTGTAATTTTAAACCCAATCCAGAAGACAAGGGAACTCCTGGATCGAGTACTGGGAGAAATTTGTCTTCGTGGAGGACTTTTTTATGGAGCTAACCGGCATTTGCGTTACATGGAGAGGAAGACCACCAGAACCTCCCTCGGTTAGCCTGGTGGCAAGGGGACTCTAACCTATGATCCGTCTACCACTGACGATTTTTCACGTCAGCACTGTGGTCGGTACAAGCCGGATGCGGAATTCGTATCGACGGGATTCGAACCCGGTTCACCTCATTGGAAGGCGAACGCTCTATACCCTGAGCCATCGCGGCTTATAAGGTTTTATTTTATTTTATAACCGTCGTTGAACAGCCGACCCAACTTAATGGGTTTACGGCTACTAATGTTCAACTCCGTAGCCTTGTAATTTTGAACCCAATCCAGAAGACAAGGGAACTCCTGGATCGAGTATTGGGAGAAATTTGCCTTCGTGGAGGACTTTTTGATGGAGCTAACCCGCATTTGCGTTACATGGAGAGGAAGACCACGAGAACCTCCCACGGTTAGCCTGAGGGCAAGGGGATTCTAACCCATGATCCGTCTACCACTGAGGATATTTCACGTCAGCACTGTGGTCAGTGCAAGCCGGATGCGGAATTCGTATCGACTGGGATTCGAACCCGGTTCGCCTCATTGGAAGGCGAACGCTCTATACCCTGAGCCATCGCGGCTCGCTTATAAGGTTTTTATTTTTATTTTATAACCGTCGTTGAACAGCCGACCCAACTTAATGGGTTTACGGCTACTAATGTTCAACTCCGTAGCCTTGTAATTTTGAACCCAATCCAGAAGACAAGGGAACTCCTGGATCGAGTATTGGGAGATATTTGCCTTCGTGGAGGACTTTTTGATGGAGCTAACCCGCATTTGCGTTACATGGAGAGGAAGACCACGAGAACCTCCCACGGTTAGCCTGACGGCAAGGGGACTCTAACCCATGATCCGTCTACCACTGAGGATATTTCACGTCAGCACTGTGGTCAGTGCAAGCCGGATGCGGAATTCGTATCGACTGGGATTCGAACCCGGTTCGCCTCATTGGAAGGCGAACGCTCTATCCCCTGAGCCATCGCGGCTCGCTTATAAGGTTTGACAAAATGGGTGTTCAAAAACTGGTCTGGCCTTCTCAGAGCCCCGATTTAAATCCCCTAGAACATCTTTGGGATGAATTAGAGCGCAGAATACGTAACCAGCCAAATCGACCATCCTCACTGCAAGCACTCACTTCAATTGTGATGGAAGTCAATTCCTATGGCTGCCTATCAAAAACTGGTGAAAAGTCTTTCGAGAAGTAGGCAGGCTGTCATGGATGCAAAAGAGGGACCAACATCATATTAATATGCTCCTCAAGACACTCCATACAACTGGATGCCCGGATACTTAAAGCCAAAGAGTGCATATGTCACCGTTAAAGTATACAATTCAGTTATTTCATAGAATAACTAGAGATATTGCATGAAATAATTGGAAAAGTCAGTTAAAGCATATAATAGATGAAAAATTTCATGCTTTACCTAGTTCTTCTATGAAATAACTAATGATAGAACGTTCAGGGGGAAAATTTACAATTTCAAAGTTATTTTATAAATTAATAAATCATAAATTGCTAAAATCTCATTATTGAATCAGCATATATATGTCACGGCCAAAGCCCGAAGTCCGGCCAGTTGCCATACCTCTCGGCCAAAGTGCGAAATAATTGAAACGATAAATTATTTCCCACTTTGGCCGGCCATTTCGCGAAGTGGCCACGATGTTCCGACCAAAACGCGATGTGCTCATTCAAGAATGCCCGGTAGGTGGCGCATCTACAATTTCACTGTGAGGTGAGTGCTGTTTTCCTCGTATACCGGGCAGTGGCACTTAACTAGACCTAGTATATATTTCTGACATTTACCAAAGGTCTAGTCATACTAGGTCTAGTTAAGTGCAACTTCCCGGTATATCCTACACTGATGTTTTTTTAAGGTCAAGTGCCCCTACCCGGTATACATTTGCCCGGTATACCCTACACTGATATTTATTTAAGGTTCAGTGCCACTGCCCGGTATACATTTGCCCGGTATACCCTACACTGATATTTTTTAAGGTTCAGTGCCACTGCCTGGTATGCATTTGCCCGGTATTTATCTTCTAATCTATCGTCAGTAAGTATTAAAATATCGAATAAATGTAATCTATCGTCAGGTATGATACAGGTAATCACATACCGGGTGGTAAGGTGGGACCACAATTTTTTTATATTTGTTTTATTAAAAAGTTAATTTGCTAATATTGCCCCCTTTGTTTTCTTTTTTAATTTAAAAATATAAATCTTCTAATTTAAAAATATAAAAAATAGACAAGTTTTCAAATTAAAATTTAAAAAATTTAATTTTTTACTTAGTCTCAAATGGCCACATCCCACCGCTAGTAATTTTTAAAGAATGAATTTATGGTTATACAGAGCCAATAATCCGTGCCAATGATTTTTTCTTTCAACTTTGGCTGATCCTCCCATGTCACTTCGCGATCTGGCCGGCTAGTTCCCGAATACGATAAAGGATCGGACATTGGCCAGCCATCCTATGCCACTTCGCGATCTGACCGGCCAATTCCCGAAATCAAGAAGAGATCGGACATTGGCCAGCCAACTTACAGCGTTCTCGGCCAATTCGCGATTTGGCCGGCCAGTTCGCGAGGTGGCTGAATTCGGCCTTTGGCCTTAACATATATAATTAAAACATAATATGTAGCACTTTTTTGGTAATATGAACTATTCGCTTTTAAACTTTCTGTTCTTCTAACTTATAGCCCAGTTTGCTTCAGTTTTTCGTTATCAACACGAGAAAAGTACTTTCATTCAAAAGTTTGTAAACATGTAAACATTTAAGCTTTCATGCTTATGACAGCTTAGACGCTTGCTATTTGAAATTTTTGTCGCAAATGCTAATTCTTAACTTTGTCACCGTGTAGAAGATATTTTGAAAAGTTCGTTCAGGTTTTATAGAATCTTATTTTTGTTTACTCTCAGTTCCTATTTATCGAATAATTAACACCGAAAAATAAAATAATTCTTAATAATACGTTCATTACTTAATAATATGCAAAAATACAATCCTTTTTTCATATGCCATACCAGTTTTATGATTATTGCTTTTGTTTGTTTCAATAGCGCAAAATGTTTTTCAAATAATTGGCTATATTTTGCCATAGAGGCATTTTATACAATCGCTTACCAAAAATGAAAATATATTGAAGCGTTTTTTTACAAGTTTTGAAGAATTTAAAACTTTTTTAGGCAGTATTAGTGTGATATTACGTATATTTTTTCTCCTTTTCCTTTCTTCACTCAGATGCTTCCCAAAAACACATTTTCATATTTCATTATCGCTCGTACATTTTCATTTCACATTTAAAATTTTTTAATCAGAATTTTCTGAAATATTTTATTAAATGCAATTGGATACCTGACTCTCAAAAAGAAGAACACCGCTAAACAAAATGGCGTTTTAGGGTACAGCTTACAGGCTTAGTTAATTATCAATCTGAACCAACTTTCTAATCAGATTAGATTTAATTGGGTACCTGAAAGCGACGTCATGCTTTGTTGTGGAATCTGATTGGCTGCTGAATTGTGGCAAAAGCCATTGCTATGATTCTGCAGCCAATCAAGTTTGGCACACATGCTTGAAAAGCGCTTGCAGATATCCAATTCTAAAAATATGTTAGTTTCCTCTTTACTACCTCAAAGTAGATATATCATTAGAACTGAACATTTTCATTATTGAATCTTATCTCCTATTTTGAAACTCAGTGAAACTGTTTACAAAGACTTCATTAGGGATCAATTGGGTACTTGCTCTTCAAGAAGATCAAGGACACCCACACATGCGACTTATGACGTCAGTGCCAACTGATCGCCTATAAGCAAAATGGCATGTTAAAGTTGAGCTAAGTTTCTCCTTATCAGTTAGAATGTTAATTAACGTGAAGTTAGTTAAATACATCACCGTATCGTACATCAAATTTAATGAGATATAATTCTCTCCAGTCTGCGTCTTTTACTTAACTTAAATTTATTATTTATTTATTTTGTTTTAACCGTATTATATTTTTGTTTTGCGTAGCTCGCAACTTCGATGTTTAATTAGTTTGTTTATGTTCTACATGGCTTCGAGTCTATATTGGCGTTTGAGAAATATAGTGAAAAAATTGAAATCTTTGTGAAAGAGTATGGAATGAATAACTCATACTCGTAATCAAAATTGTACTAATCCTTTGACGCAGAATTTTAATTAAACACATTTTTAACTTTTTTTCCATTATTTTATTAATTTAGGTCAAACTAAACAAAAAATGTTATACTTAGCATTTTAATATTTTATGGTTATGAAATATAACATAAACCGCTGGTGTCTTTTTCTGCGATAAAGATAGAATCTTCCAAACACGACTGATATTCCACACAAAATTTGTGAATTTTTTTTCGAATTTGCAGTTATTTGTAGTTATTTAGATCTAAAAGAAACAGTTATTCACCATTGAATTTTATTAAACTTACAAAATCAATTATTGATAAATTTTTGAATATGAATAAAATAAAAATTTGTAAAAAAAAGTTTTTTTTTTTTTGTATTTTATATTTAATAAGTCATAGTACTAAATATATATATTAGTATTTTAATATATATTGGTATATATTATATAATAAATATATATTAGTAGTATATTTTAGTGTTTTGTATTTCATATTTTGGGTTTTATATCCGATAATCCATCACGGATTTTTAGCAACCATAAGATTGGTTTTTAAAATAAAAAAATACCAATTAAAAAGCATCAAAATATATATATAAACGGGTCACCGTTGTCCCCTTTTCGTCAAAGGGTTAAATGATAGAGGTTAGACTCCTTTTTATTAACAAGCCAAAAAGAGCCGTGGTGGTTTAGCGGCTAAAGCGCTCATCTCCCAATGAGGTGACCCGGATTCGAATCCCAGCGATGGCAGATCAATACGAATTCCGCACGCAGCTCGCGCCGTTCACAGTGCTGATGTAAAATGTCCTCAATGGTAGATGGATGATGGGTAAGAATCCCTTTGCCGTCTGGCTAACCGTAGGAAGTTTTGTGCCTTTCCTCTCCGTGTAACGCAAATGCAAGTTAATTTTTTCAAGAAAGTCCTCCACGAAGGAAAATTACTCCCAATACTTGATCCAGGAATTTCCTAGTTTTTTGGATCGGGTTCAAAATTATAAGACTACAGAGTTGAACACAGGTAGTCGTCAACTCGAAAACTGGCCCGGCTGTTCAACGGCGGTAGCAAAAAAAAAATTATATTAAAGCATTAATTAATGTTATCATTTTAAAAGTTGGCATAATAAATAAACATTTTCTCTTTTAACAATTAAAAGTAAGTACCTGATTATATTGCTCACTATCTTTACCGAAAACCATATACACGATATTTTCGCAAATGAATGCAGACTTCGAGGCGCAGAGGTTCCGGGTGATGAACTGCTGGGCAGGACTGTTTGGCATGAATTCATACATCCCAAATGTATTCATGATACTCTTTAAACGAAAATATATATATGCTAATGTTATTGACTCTGAAAACTATAGCGACAGCAACAACAACAAAAAAATATCAGATAGAGATTACATTTACTTCGATATACTCAACATAAGGGACGAGGTAACTGACTATAGACTTCACATGACTAACTTCTACTTCTGGTGCTAGTGCCACAAACAACTTTATCTGGAAATTGAAGAAAAAGAATATCGTGAGCATTAGTTCTTACGGTACATATCTACAATTATCGATAACGATTCTACAACCCAAGACCAAAGTATAAAAAAAGATGGCATGTTACGTTACAGCTATTAGGGTTAGTTTATCACCACTCTGAATAAATTTTCCGATCAGATTTAATTGGGTACCTGAAAGTGACGTCATGCTTTAGCTTCGAATCTGATTGGTTGCTGAATCGTTGCATAAGCCAATGCCACGATTTTACAGCCAATCAGGTCACATGACGGTGGTTTTAGTATACATTAAAATATTTTAAAATCTCGGATTGAGAAAATGTGTCCGATGTTCGAAACTGCAGTAAATTGTTATTGAGATTTTATTTTTACCTTTTCATTGTAAAGAGGTTTTTCAGACAGAAGAGCAAAGGCTATGGTTGTCCCTTGAGAGTGGCCAATGTATACCAGATTGTCTTCTTTAGTTCTATTGAGAATATAGTCAATCATGGCTGGCAAATCATATTCGGCCATCTGATCAAAGCTAAAAGAAAATAATCAGCATTTAAATATAGTAGGTAATTCAGGACTAAATTGTAAGTCTCTGAATAAGGTAGGACACACTATCAAGATTAAGGGGTCTTTTACTTCTGATGTAAAATGAGAAACTTTTTGCGAACACAAAATCTCAAAACTTTCTGCACATATTGATAATTCATTAATATAATCACGGATTTTTTTCTTAAAAAAGAATATTTCGTTTCATTAGAACTCTAGGCAGATTCATACCACTGGTAAAACACCCCCCAAAAGCTGAAAATAGACATCCAAAAATATTATGCGCAAAAAAAACTTTTGCAAAAATACCTGAAATTTGAGTAAAAAAAAAGTGTTATAGGAAGCATTTATCCACAGAGTGTTGTCTTAGTTTTAATAAAAATATCGACTTGAGATTTTTTCCATTTATTTAAATTGTGTGAATATAAATCTCAGCGTGTGATATTTAAATCATACGAATCTCGGCATTTTAGAATCGCGTGAATACGAATCTCGATTTTTGATTTTGAATTCGCGTAAATACGAATCTTGATGTTTGATTTTAAAATCGCGTGAGTACGAATTCCGATGTGCAATTTTTAAGTCACTTGAACACGAATCATAACAGTGGCTTTTAAATCACGTGAATACAAAACGCGATATCTGATATAAAATCTTAAAAATACGAAGCGCGATGTGCGATCTTAAATCGCGTAAATAGGAGTCACGATGTGTGATTTTAAACCAATGTGAATAAAATTTTAAATTGAGTTTGCATATGTAGGAAAAAGCGTAAAAATGATTTTTTTTCTTCGGAAATTCAAACAAGACCAAAAAATCAGTCCTCTTCTGAAAATTCTGTATATCAACACTTTTAGGCATAAATCAAAATTATTTGGTTAAATATAAAATAAATATTATTTACAAAAAGGTCTTAAGCACTCGATTGAAAAGGCGCACTTTAAAAGAGTTATTATAAATTGTTTTTCACAAAGAGCATCAATTGAGCAAATGCATTATTACACTTTCACTAATACACCAGTATGAAAAGTATTGTATATCCATCCCATCCAACGCCTTACCTGTATTTGTTGAAATTTAATGTAGCACTTAATCGGTATTTTACCTTATCTGACTAAATATTTGCATACGCTGCTGGGCACGTAAGGATGCGAAGTACATCATGCAAAACAAATTTTGCAGTCCTCGAGCATTGTTCCACATTGCAAAATACTAATAACTGCAATTATATTTTTAAAAAATTTAATTTATTTACCCTCAAAATTTTCCAATGTTTACCTGAAATCCCAAAAATCTTTTGAGTTTGTTTCAAAGTTAAGATGTTGTCTCGAATAGGCACCACCCCTTGTATTTCCGAGCCATACATCGTAACCAGAATCTGCCAGTAAGAAACCTGAAATGTAAAAAATATCACTATATTGAGAAAAATATACGAATGACATACCAGTTTATTTTATGTAATATCTTTAACCATAATAAAAAGCATTGCGTTTGCCTAGCTGCAAAGTAACGTGAGCCAATATTTAGGAATCTCGGCTAAATAAGGATATTTTCCCTATATACACTCTATAAGCACTCTTCTTTGCAGATATAATCGTGTGAGCTGATGACGAGATTATATCTTTTCATTATTTTGTTTTTAAACTTTTTTAAATAAAATTCTTCAATATTTTTTTTATAATGTTTCTTCTTCTCTTCGCATAAATCTTTATTTTATTTTTCCCTGATATATATATATATATATATATATATATATATATATATATATATATATATATATATATATATATATATATGTTCATATATATATATATATAAGTTCAAAATGAAGATAAAACAAAGGTAAATTACAGACAAATGAAAAAAAAAAAGGGCGGGGGGAAATAATAATAACAAACAACTGGGGAACCTTTGTTTTATCTTCATTTTGAACTTATCTTATGAGTTCTATTTACTTGCAGCTTATGCGCAATAAATGATACTTATTGTTTTTCTTAATTTTTTTACTGGTTTTTTTGTATTTATTTATTTTGCTGTATATATATATATATATATATATATATATAAAGAATGTAAATATAAGAATTACACAACATAACAATAAAACTGTACAATACCAAGACTTTGATGTGGATAATTAAGCACCCAGTCTGCAGAAGATCCTAATAGTCCGTGCTGCAGCAAAACCGGTTTTCGATTCCCTGTTTTCTTGTTTAGTTTGTCATATGGTATTCTTTGTAGAGAGAGTTCGTATCCGTCTTCTGTGTACACAAAGTGATTCTCAGCTGGATACCCTTTGGAAGTAATCAATTCAGACTGGAGATGTAAATGAAGTTAGAATTAAATTATGTGCAGGATGTTTATAATTAGCGTTATAACCTTTCATAACGTTATAAGGTTACAACCATTTTGTATACCAATGAAGTTTAGAACATACGTTATATGGACCATGGGAAGAGCAATCTACCTTCAAAATTCGGTCAATTGTATGGAAAATGCATCACGTTCAAAATCTTATGCATATTTTCAATGGGCATTCCAATTCCCTCAAACACACTCTTACATACCAACCGAAGTTCCAGAAAATATTTTTCCTGTGGTAGCGAAGAAAGTGCCTCTAATGAATTAGAATTGAAAAAAAAACTTTTTTCCACCACTACTTATAATTAATTTTAACAGTAAATTAAAGGACAGATAAAGAAATGGTCATGTTCCTAAGTCCTTATCAAGTTCTTATAAGAATTCTGTTAGTTTTTAAATTCCAGTTTTAGTTTTCTGCTACTGAAAAATGCATTTCGTACGTAGAGGAAACGTTTAAAGGTTATGTAATAAGTATCAAATATACTAATCTAGGTATAAAGTACTATATTAATATATTTCGTGATTAATAAAACTGTACCAATACTAAGCCGTTTTAATGCCGATACTGCATTACGGCCCCTCGAAAGGGATATGCACCGTAGAAAGTTTCTAAAATAAAAATTATCAAAAGAAAATGTATTTCCTTATCATTTCTTGAAGAGATACATATTAAAAGAAAGCTACTATTTTATAGAATATCTATTCAATGTACTTAATTCACTTTATGTACAAGCTATTATCCTACTATTTCTCTACAACTGTTTAAGTTTAAATGAATCACAAGTTGGAATTTAATGCTACAATATTTAATTAAAAACTTCTTAAATTTAGAAAATACGTCCAATAGTACGTTAGTAGAAGTCATTTGTCTAAAATACTGATAAGTATTGAACAATAGAAGCTATTACTTGACTTAAGGAAAGCCAGAGGATTCGGGAAACTAACTTTTATTGAAGAGCACAACAATTTTGTGTCACTTTGATGATTGTTCTCTCTCTCTAAAAATTTAATAAATATTGCGGCCTCTTTCCCTGCCTAAAACCTGTTTTTATTCTTCCTCTCGGCAACGATGTTATATATTTATAAAAGAATGCATCAACATGACAAATAAAAAAAAAGCAAGATACTAAAAGAAAGAGCCAGAACAGATTTTAAGAAAGCATACTGTTAGCTCAAAAGGCATAATATAGAATTTATCATTTAATTGAGTCTATTGAGCATAAACATATTATACAATCGTATAAACTTAAAATACAATATTCTGTTAATCTTTAATTCTAATTTATAAAATTTGAAATACAAGCAAGAAAAAAAATTAAAAATATTTTTTTTTAAGTAGCTCAGTTCAGTTAAGTAGCTCAGACTCCATTTTAACTGTTAGTTCTTAAGATGACTTTGAATGATGTGCAAAACTTTCCAAAGATTAATACTTTTCAGAAATATTATTTCAATGCTCAGCACTTTTGGATATGACCTCATGGCACGTGACAGGCAGTGTTGTTTATTTCTGTTTTGTAAGTCCCATTAAGTTGAATCAACGTCACCCCTAAAAGGACCTATGCACTAAGCAGGAATAGAACCCAGAACCTTCCAGGTACAATACCAATTACACTGTGGTCAGCACTTTAAGAAACATAAAACACCAAAATTAAATTGTTGAATTAATTGTGTAATTTATTAACACAGAAACTATATGAAATTTAAACATAGAATACCAATTCTATGCGTGTAATTATATTCCTCTTAACAAACATTACAAATTCAATACCATACAAATCTCACTTTCTGTCTAAAATTAATTATAAAAAAAAAAGTTGTGTGACCTGCTATAGTAGGCAAAAATAAAACGAAACTTGATTTGCAGCATTTTTGAAGACGATGTACAAAAATAGCTCCTTTTTTAAATTAACTTTTATTGAGTACACACTTAAGTACATTAATATTGATAAATATGATCAAGAAATTAAGCATTCAATGTACTTTTATTCCCATTTAAAATGTAATTGATTTATTCTAAGAAGAAAAAATACAGTTTTCCTCTAGATTAAAAAAACAAAGCACTATTAATGCAGGTTATAAAGTAGCAGTAAAGCTTGAGCAAATGCAAATAATTCATATAATGAGGATTAAACGGTTTAACTCTATTTGAGTTGATTTGAAATGAGGTCCAGAATCTCTAAAGACAGTATTTGGCCACTAAATGCTTTCAATCAAATAGTAAAGAAATAGAATATAAATGCCCTTTTAACACAAAAAGGATATAGTCTTACAGTAACAAAATTTTATGAAATCAGACAATGAAAATATGCATTTTATCTGACTACACCAAATTTTATTTTTTTTTTTTTACTGATGTCTGACCCCCAAGATATTTAGGGTTGCCGGAACAATGGAAATACGGTTCGAACAGTTTTGACGGAAGAGAATTCCAAAATTTGGATCCCTTAAAGTTAATTTTACTTTTTCAGTATTTTACTATGTCTCGTACTTTTTGAGCGAATTGAAAAATTTTTGTTCACAATTGTAAAATTCATTTATTTAAATATAATTCCACGCAAAATATATCTTTTAGTAAATGATCATTAGTTTTTTTTTATTTAATATTAGTTGGAAAAGTTTTGAATTGTATAGTATCATTTTAAGGAATGCAATTTTAAATATCAAAATTTCAGTGATATTGGTCACTTAGTGAAAAGTTACATTTTGAAAAAAATTCCCACCTTGCAGTTCAATTTTTGGACTATTATTGAATAAAATAATAAACATTTACTGTAAGTTATATTTTGCATAGAATTTTTTTTTTAGATAAACTAATTTTATAACTGAGTGCAAAAATATTTCAAATTCCTTTAAAAGTTTTCAAGATATGGTGAAACACGCAAAAAGTAAAATTAACATTAATTGCTCTAGACTTTGGACGGCTCTCCTGACAAAACTATTGGGACATTACATCCCAGAATTACAACGTACTGCTGTGCTAGTTTTATAGTGCTAGAGCTATACATACAGCTATAGGACAAAATAATAGGAACACCTGTGAAAAAAGGAAAATATTTTATTAATAAGGAGTTGAGCCACCTTCGGCCAGAATGACGTGGGATTGACAAATAAAGGTCTTGAACAAAGTTCATCGGAATTTGCAGCCATTCCTCTTGCAGGGCAGTCTCGAGTTCAGAGAGTGTGCGTGGAGGAGGAAAGCGAGCATGGATTTTTTCTCTAAAAAACCCCACAAAGGCTCAATGATATTGAGATCAGGGAACTGAGGACACCACGTTAAGTGTTTAACTTCATCATTATGCTCATTTGACCATGTTTGAACACAGTGAGACGTGTGAACAGGGACGTTATCATCTTGGAACACAGGACGTTCTCCCGGAAAGAGAGTATGAAGCATAGGGTGAAGATGATCTGTGAGAATGCTTCTGTAATGGTCACCTTTGTTCACCCCCCTCAAAACAACGAGAAGCCCCAATCCACGGGCAGATATAGCACCCCACACCATCTCAGAACCACCTCCATGTTTCACGGTTGGAACCAGGCAGTCAACATGGACGGCGTTCGTCACACGAACACACGTCCGGTGGTCAGGAATAGTGTAAAAGAGGATACATCAGACCAGATGACATGTTCCCATTGCAGTTGTGTCCATTTTAGGTGGTCTTGGCACCACTGTAGTCTCTTCAAAGCACTCCGCGCTGAAACGAACGGTTTTGGAATAGCTACTCTGCCATGAATGTTAGCAGCATGCAACTCCTGTCGAATAGTTTTCATGGATACGGGGTTCTGAAGGTGAGTGGTTATTCATCTCGGACGTTATCACCGGCAGTGTATTGCGTTTTCGAGCAACTATCCTCTTCAACACCCGTCAATCACGGTCCGAAAACTTCGATTTCCTGCCACTGTTGTGCTTCGAAGAAGACACCTTACCCAACTTTGTGTATGTCGACAGAGTTCTTGATACAGTGGTCCTTGAAACACCCACAAGATTCGCTGTTCTGGACACGGACGCTCCAGCCAGACGAGCTCCGATTATCATGCCTCTTTTAAGGTCAGAGAGGTCGGACATAATCTCGCTTTGCTAGGAACAGATTTTTCCATGCAACTCTCACACTGCCAAATGCTAGACTGATACCTTTCCTTTCATCACCACTAGGTGGCACACTCTTGCGACACGTGCCCGCTGTTTATTGGACGGTCAAAAGACGCCTCCTATCTTTCACAGGTGTTCCTATTATTTTGTCCTACACCTGTACTTTCCAGAAAAACTTAAGTTATATAGCAGATAAATGAGAACGATTGAGTGTAAACTCGGTCGCATTTTCATTATTTATTCATTTTGTACACGAAACTAGTGTTAAGGTAATATATTAAACTTTTAATCCAAAAAAGCAGAGTCGTTTTTAGGGGCACTGGGCTTGTATTCATTTGGGGACTCTTTATGAGTAATTTCAAAGAAAAAAAGTTTACTTTTGTATAATTTTTATTTTAAGAACGTAAAACAATGATACATTATTATAAAATATTTAATACATTATTTGCTTAAGAAGTTTAAGGTAACAATACCTTTTACGCGTTTTGAGAGGTCTATCATATTGTTAAAATCAATTTCCTGCCAGACATCATATTAAATGCTCATGAAGACTCATTCTTTCTTAAGTCATTTCTCAGTTCATTTTTTATTAATTTTAGACTGGAGAATGAACGTGCGCCACTTCATTTAGTTATCTTGAATGACAATTGTCCAATGTCACGCTTGAGCTTCAAACATGACAAATGTTAATGTATGGAAAAGTGTCTTCGAGATTGTTGTTTTTTACTATTTTATGCATCTCTTCCAAATTTATCTAACTTATTCTCCTAGGCCAAATCATGCTTAAACTGCTCTAGTTATAGCGCTAGTTTTTTTTCATTCATATCATTGGCATAAAATGTTCAAAAATTATAACGGTGAAGCATATTAGCTCCTTGGATTTTAAAGAATTTAAATTTGAAAAAAAAAATCCGAACAAATCAGTTATGGATTTATAAGTCATTGAAATAGAGTTTTAGCCGACTAATTAATGTGACAATAAATAAAAAACTTAAACTTTAAATATTTCGCTATCTTATAATATAACATCATCTTCATCTCCATAATAAAATAGTAAATTTTGACTAGTTTTAGTTGAGGGCGAGCAATAACATCATGCCAACGTGAAGCTAAAATACATTTTGTTTTTATTCTAATGGGATGACTATAAAAGGCGAATTTAACTTACTTTAAGAACATAAAACCACCAAAAAGGGCAACGAACAATAATAAATATAAAAAAAATGCAAATTATTTTAGCTACATTAATTGAAAAACTTGGGTAAGTGACATTTTGAAACATTCGTTGTTATTTTTTCGGATTCATTAATTCCCCTGAAAATTATACTGGTTCTTTCATCGAGCTCTTTAAGAGTGTCGGTATATGCTTTTCAGTTTTGAGCATGAGTTCTCACACTGTACTGTTTCTCAGTACTGATTTTTTGTTATTCTTTACTTATTTTTTATTTACGCCTCCCGAAGCACAGGTATTCAGCTAGGTCTATATAACTTAAATGATTGATTTGTTTCGTGTTAGGTCAATAACGCCCCCCCCCCAGAACAACCACAGTTGAGTTGTTTTGTCAGATGAAATTTAGGTAAGGAGCGAGCCTCTTTGCATTTGGTTACAATCAAGTTCTGCCTTGGTTTAACAAACAACACATTTAATCTATTATAATCTTTAGAAAAAAATCAATTCTCTGGACGTAGGGACAAATTCGTGGCTATAGACTATTTTTATTCGTCATTTCTATTTATAGGGGTCATTACTATATGTATGAATATGCCTTTTAATAGACATTTTTTATTTGCTTTTTAATTAATTTTTAATGAACTTAAAAGAGGTAATGACTCTACTAGGCTACTGCGTACACATTAATAATACTAGGGTTCTCGCAGTTCTGGGAAAAAATTCAATTCTGGTAGTCTTTTTTTTTTTTTTTTTAAGATGCCTCCTGGTTCTCCCAAACGAATTAGTTCTGATCGAATTTAGTCTCATATTCAAAGCAGTTTACTTCTGTAATGATACATCTCTCTCCAAGATCACAGAAGAAAAAAAAGTAAAAACTTCACTTATGTGTATAGTGGTAAAATGCTTCTTTTCTGCTCCATTTGCATCACAACCACCACTACAACGGCACTATATCTTCCACTAAAATGCTAGAATTCCGAGATGAATGAGTAAAGGATCGCACGCGGTCCCAAGGTGACATCTGGCTGTTAATCTCTTAGTTGATGTTGGCTAAGTAATTTTTTTTTTTTTTAGAAAATTCTCCTGCCTTTCATTATTTATATTATTACTATTCTGTGAAATCTTGTTTTAATGATTGCACATGTCTTTTTCCATGTAAATTTTAAAAAATATTCCTCCAAAGCAGTCACTTTTACCCTCGAAATATATATAATTTTTTTAAAATTGGAATAAACTTCAGTTGTTAGTAATGAATAAATATTTCCGTTGTTACTATTCCAGAAGTTATAGTTTTCCTATAATATTTAAAGTGATAGTTTAATCTCAATTTGCTCAAGATTCTTTATATCCAGAAAAAGAAAAAAAAAATGCTGATAGTAAAAACTATTTCACATCTAATTTGTTTTCGAAAACGATAAGGAATCGTTGTTACCAAGATTTATTAAATGTTATAACATATGCAGAAGACTGTCTCCTATAGTGGGAAATACAGGTGTTAGACAAAATTATGGAAACACTTCTATAATAACTATATGTAAACAATTTTTAGTCTAGAGACAAATGTTTTGGAAGATTTTACATAGTCAAACTCTTGCGCAGTTAGAAAGATCCTGTTTGAAATTTCAACTGATGGTGTCCTTTTTATCCATGCAAATTAATAAGAAGTTAAAATCTTCTTTACTTTTTCAACGCCATAATAATTAAAAAAGCCTTTTTATATGCATGCTACAATCCCATCAAATGATTTCAAAATCGCCCGCTTTCATGCCAAAAAGGATTTTTTCACTTCCTCTCCTCATTTTGGGTGATCCGAATTTTCCATGGGTAAATATGACACCATTTCCAAATAGATTTAAGCTTGATTCATTAACTTCCTCTCCTCATTTTGGGTGATCCGAATTTAGCATGGGTAAATATGGCACCTATTCTGAATAGATTAAGGTTTGATTCATTAACTTCCTCTCCTCATTTCGGGCGATCCGAATTTTGCATGGGTAAATATGACACCATTTCCAAATAGATTTAAGCTTGATTCATTAACTTCCTCTCCTCATTTTGGGTGATCCGAATTTAGCATGGGTAAATATGGCACCATTTCTGAATAGATTAAGGTTTGATTCATTAACTTTCTCTCCTCATTTCGGGTAGTCCGAATTTTGCATGGGTAAATATGACACCATTTCTGAATAGATTTAAGCTTGATCTTTCAAATAGTGCCAAGAGATTCAAATTTTCCACAACATTTTCTGTTAAAATAAAAATTATTTATATAGAGTTAGTATAGAAATGCATCCATAGTTTGTCCCACCCTTAAAACTGTTAATGAGTCTGGGTAAACATTGATATTTATTCATTGCGAAAATAAGCTAAAACTAAAATGGTTTTACTGCCATTTTATTTTTCTTTCAGAAACACTGACACAGCTATGGTTAATGTGAGCAAAATTTCTATAATGTTGGCAGCACTTCAAAACTTTTCAATGCTATTTTAAGGCCTTATAGAAATACAGGGTTGCCAGTTACTAAGCTTTTTTTTTTTTTTTTTTTTTCGAAAAATATTTTATAGAGTGGTAGACAATAAAAAACTAAAGGCTTTGAGGGATTTTTGTAATTTTGACAGCCATGAAAAAGCTAGAAAAGTGGCTTTTCAGAAAAAAATTTCAATCATTTACATGCAGTAGGCCGGGAAATATCTTTAAATCAAATCTACAAAACAAAGAATCTTACATTAAAACATAAACTTAGCTGCCACTCAAAGAAATTTTTTTCCAAAAAGCATTGAAAGAGCCGCGATGGCTCAGGGTAAAGAGCGTTCGCTTTTCAATGAGGTGAACCGGGTTCGAATTCCACCGATGGCTGGTCGATACGAATCCGCATCCGGCTTGCACCGACCACAATGCTGACGTGAAATATCATCAGTGGTAAACTGATCATGGCTTAGAGTCCCTTTGTCGTCAGGCTAACCGCAGCAGGTTCTCGTGGTCTTCCTCTCCATGTATCGCAAACGCTGGATAGTTTCATCAAAAAGACCTCCACGAAGGCAAATTTCTCCCAATACTTGATCCAGAAGTTCCCATGTCCTCTGGATTGGCTTTAAAATTACAAGGCTACGGAGTTAAGCAGTAGTAGTCGTAAACCCAAAAATTGGGTCTTCTGTTCAACGACGGTTATTAAAAAAATAAAGGCATTGAAAGCTGAGAGCTTTGTAATTGTTTAGATGTCACGATGGTTACTGTCAATGTAAATCACAGGCATTAAATGAAATGGTAAAGCGTATTATTTTCCATCACTTTATATATTCAAGAAAAATTATGAATTGGTTCACGTTAAAACTGTTGGGGTCGCTAAGTCCTCCAAGTTCGCATAACAAATCGATACTTCTAGGGATACTGAATTGGAGATCGATCCTTCTCTGGTTCAGGTCAAAATTATGATCGCGGATGAATGAATGGGGTATGATTGGGCTGCATCGTGTGTGTGGCTAAAGTCTTATTCTTGACCATAGATGGCGCCACTGAAAAATGCGACAAATGCACTCTCTGTCTTAAAAATTCACTTGATTTCAAGCAGACTTGCTGATTGGCAAATGGCATAAGTAACAACAACTACAAAAATTATTTATTAAAACGGACGGAGTCAATTTATAGTGATAGTCAATTATGCAAATATACTTAGTATATTTGCAAATATATGTATATATGTAAAATATTGCCAATTATGCAAATATATGCTCTGTAAATATACTTAGTTAGACCTAAAAGTGAAATAACAAAAGGTAACATCTACTACCAGTTACTTAAAATATTCCAGAAAAATCTTTGACTTAAATGATATAAATCGGAATCCATGCATTTACTAAGTATTAAGTAAATTACCCATTGTATAGATTATTTAAATATATCTGTAACTGGTTTTATCCTGTTTTTAAAGTTAGATGTTGGAATTATTTCTATTAACGAAGTACCATACCATTTTTTTTATCAATAACTCTTAATCAGTTACAATTAAATTGCAAAAAAAGTAAATGTTTAAACATACTTACAACATTCCGGTGAATATCTGGATCTTCTATCAAATTTGCAATAGTATTTATATCATTATTTATAATATTATTTATATCGTTATTTATATTATTATTTATTTCATTATTTATATCATTATTTATATCATTATTTATATCATTTGAAATATCACCGTAAACAACTGAATATGGATATGCTAGCAGTACCACTAACAGTAAGAAGTTCATTTCTGACCAAATCAAAACAGTTTGTCAGCATGGATTATAAATAGGGCTATAAAAACTGTAATTTTCACAGTTATACCTCTTATTTTAAAAGGATAATCCAAGAGTAATATTTTTTGTACCATTCGTGAATACGCTTATTGACTCAGATGGTAGAATGACGGTGAACAAAGAGTTCCAAAACAGAAATATATTATTCTGATTTTAATGATAAAGCCTTCATTTTTACCAATTCACAGTGAATCAGGAAAAATGCAACACGTAACGACTGTCGAAATCGAGATTACCTAATGTACTTGTTCTCGATATTATTCAATAATGTTTTATACTTCTTTTTGTTCTATTTCATGGACTTATATTGTCAAAAAAAAATTGAATAATTATCTTCATGACAAGCATCGCTTTAAATGATTTTCTGTTTGGCTACCAATGTTGTTTCAAATTTTTGCGTGTGCAAAAATTGCAGTAAAATATACAACGAGGGAAAAAAAACAGAACTTTAAAAAAACTTTTGATCTAGTGTCGTGTGGTCGTGTAGTAGTAGTGCCCGTTGTGCCGTAATTTGGAATACTTTGGTAAAGAGAGCTGTCCGAAGTTTGAACCCCTTAATGTTAGCTTTACTTTTTGCTTATTGCGCCATATCCCAAAGATTCATTATACGAATTGAAAAGATTTTTCACAGAATTATAATATTCATCTATCCAAAAATAATTCACGCAAAATATAACTTTCAGTAAATATTTATTATTTGTTATTATTTTATTTAATAATGATCAAAACATTTTGAATAGCACGATAAATATTTTTTTATACATAATTTTACGAATGTAATTTTACATTCAAAAGAAAAAAAATACGGAATTTGAAAGAAATTGGTTGAATTTTAAAAAATACGGCTTTTTTAAACTTTGATTTCTCAGGAACTATTCGACCGATTTCGTTCGAATTTTGTAGTTTGTCACGTAAAATTATATTCGTTTAAATGATTTAAAAATATTATTTATATTGCAATTTAATTTTTTTTTATCATTTTTAAATAAAATAATAACAAATAACAAATATTTACTAAAAGTTATATTTTTCATGAAATTATCCTTGGCTAAGCGAATTTTATAATTGTGAGCAAGAATTTTTCAATTCGCTTACAAATTTCTCAAATAACGGTAAAATACGTAAAAAATAAAATTAACATTAAGGGGTCAAAATTTGAACAGCTCTCCTGACCAAACTATGGGGACCAAATTTTCCAGATTGCGACTAGCTTTGTTTTGAATGTCAGAAATCCGAATCTGTCGGGAAAAATATATGTTTATTCCGAGAAAGTACGTTTTTATGTCTGATTTCGTAACGGAACAGCTCGCCTGCACTAATTAATTGGCATATTTGAAATCAGCCTTTCATATCATTAAAAATGAGCCGTAGAATGTGAAGATACGATCATCAGATTAAAAGTCATTCAGGTCGGTCCATTTATTTATTTTGAGCACTGTACAATTTGCTTCATTAATAATTAAATCATATCTCTACTTTTTGCGAGTATTTTTTTTTATAAAATAATTAATCAAGCAAATCAAACAAAGCGATTACTATCCCCCTGGTCAATTATTGAAATGTTTTGCATGGTTTTTTTCATGATTAGTAATTAATTCGATATCATTATATTTACCTTGAATTTTTCTGCGGATTTTCTTGTCTTAAGTCGGGTTTCCGCCAAAAAACGGTTGATTATTTAGGGTCCCTCAGACGAAACAAATCAGGAACCTCTACACTAGGATGATGTTTCGAGTTGAGAAAACATTTCCGCCATGTGTTTGAGAATTCCTCACAAATCACGTTATTTCGTGACTAACTGATTCTCAAAAGTAACGAAATACTGCTCAAGAATTGTTGAATCGTCAAAAGTGGAACATTTATTTTTGAAAGTGTAGGTGACAATGGATGGTTAACCGCATGAAGCTAAACACAGACGGCGCTAGAAGTTAAAATTTGTCATAAGACTTCCGCATTATTACTTCCGGTTGATGTTTTCACCTAAACGTGAAAAAGCGCACCATCCAATATTAGTATACTGAGCTGCGATGGCTCAAGGGATAGAGAGTTCGCCTCCCAATGAGGCGAACCGGGTTCGAATCCCAGTCGATACGAATTCCGCATCCGGCTTGCACCGATTACAGTGCTGACGTGAAATATCGAGTCCTACACGAAGGCAAATTTCTCCCAATACTGGATCCAGGAGTTCCCTTGTCTTCTGGTTTGGGTTCAAAATTATAAGGCTACGGAGTTGAACACTGGTAGTCATAAACCCATAAAATTTGATCGGCTGCTCAATGACGGTTATAAAATATTATTATACTAATAGTGTTTACAATAAAACGCATTCTTTCAATTTAAATTGCAACGAAACAAACAACAAATGTGTTCGAAAATTTTTGCAAGCATTCTATGATGCAGCCCAAAAAATATCAAGCGATGATATTTTACACAAATATAGCCAAATAAGGGATAATTCTCAAAATATGGCAAAGCTTACACTTTATTTATGTCTTGATATTAATTTTCTTAAATTTGTTTTAGTCTCACAGCCAGTTAGAATTTGTAAATTACAAAAAACTCTTATAAATGATAGAATTACGCGTAAATTTAATCACAAATTACAATAATAAAGCTTCGTAGAATATTAAGCCTGTTCGTACATCGCCTCGTAAGCATAACATTAGCGGAGGAATACACCAGAAGTTCTTTAAATTTCTTCCGGTTTTAGAATACTTGTTAGTGTTTACAGCCATCCGTAAACTTATTATAGCCGAATTCGAGAGGGGTTTGACAGCAAACTTTAACATGCTGCTTAATTAAGATATGTAAGTCACTTAACTTCGATTGACAAGCGATAGGGAAAGGCTAGACTGATAAGCCACCGCGATAAAAGCTTTTCGTAATCTCTAAATGAGTGTAAACATGATATTGATGATTCTGATTTTAGTAACGACAATTATTTATTGATGATAACGTGAGTATAACTTCAGATTTCAAATGCCGCTATCGCAAAACATGTTTTTAAAGTCATCGACAAGAATTTCTGAAATAATAATAAATAAACAAATGAAATCTATTCAGTAGAAACGGGATATAACGTGCACGAGACGTTCGCTATTTCAACTTTTTTCCAAGTCACTGTTAAAATGCTTATTTTAATGATGTAAAAACTGTATATGCCTAACTTAGTAAAAACTACTAGATTTTTGCTATACTATACTGGGGACTTTTACTATAATTTTAGTATTTAAAAAATAAATTAATAATCTTAGTTTCCTTAATTAATTTTACTAATTAGTGCCTATTACTAAAATTAATTAAGCAATATTGTAATCAATTATGCCGATTTTTAACGTTTCTCTTAAACGGATTAATATTATTTGCTTTTCAGAACCTTACTAATTTTTTTACATATTTCGAATACCATTGATTTTAAATTATTATAATTTCATAAAAATGCCACTTTAAAGGATAAATATAAACAAAATAAACGCATGGTTTCAGGTAACTTTAAAAATGCTAGTTTGAGGACGTAGTCCACCAAGGCTACCACATTTACGTTTGAACATTGAGTTAATTTGACATAGCGAATAAAAAATACTTAAATATCTAAGGTGTCATAAACTTCATTTTTTATAACTATAAGCTGGGGTAGTATGCCTTTAAAATGATAATAAAAAGAATCTTTAAAATATTTGACAAAACAGAATCGTCTGTAATTTTATTTTTGCCAAAGGCAAGTTTTGAACGAATAAGAAAATTCCGTTTTTCAAACGTCTCTCCCAAACGATCTAATTGAAATTTTTGAACCATTTTTTGGAGGGATCGGGGGCTAAAATTTCCCCTTTCATCCGCTTCATACATAAACTCCTCATTTTATTATTATACAAAATACTCATTCAATTACTAAATTCTCGTAAATAAAGCTTTGATTGGTTGCCATTGGTAGAAGTAAAACAAATTGAGAACATAAATGCGACTTGCGCTCTTTAAAAAAAAATCTATTTCAAAAAGAAAGTTGTCTCGTCTTTTGATTGGAGATAGATTTTTAAAAACAACATCGGTTAGAGAAATAAATGCTTGATTTATCCACTATTTCAGGAGAAGTGAACGACTTCTCCTTGTCTTTACTGTGTTAAAATTTTTGACAAAGCAGTGCTTCGGCACAGTCAGGTTAAATATTGCTCTTCTTATTTCTATTGGGGAGCAATAAAAAATCAACTAACATAGTTATTATAGGTCTCCCATCACAAGTTGGGGTAGGCAAAGTGAGTGTAAAGCGAACCGATAGAGTTTATTCTAACGATGTAAGTGGAAGAAGGTAAAGAAAGTTGTAGCAATATTGAAATGGGGTATCGGGGGAAATGAGTATAAACGCCTTATTTGACGTAATGTTAAAAAAGAGATGAATAAGAAAATCGAATTTATTTAAAGAGTTTTCTATAATAAAAAACCAAAAAATTGGAATTCTTTCTAAATGAAGCACAATCTCCATTCATGCGCTATAATTTTCCTCACCTATGAAAAAATTATAAGTTTAACCGCCAACACCTCCTAAAAGAGAAAAGGCCTCCGCAAGGGTAACCATAATCAAAGAAACCCTATTCTTTAGTAATCCGAAAGTAGTGATCTCTATCGTTTTTTTTTTTTTTTTTTTTTTTTTTCCACTGCGCAATTTTGTGGCCCGAACGTTGTGACATCTTTCTTTAAAAAAAAACTACTCCACAGTTTATGTTCGATACGTTGTACTACTAAGTTGATCCGTGCGGAGGTCTTTTCTCTTCTCGGAAGTGTTGATCCCCCCCCCACACTTGTCGTGATTTTATGATATATATTTACCCAATTATTTAAGAATCAATTACTTCAATTGAGCCGCGATGGCTTAGGGGATAGAGCGTCAGCCTTCCAATGAGGTGAACCGGGTTCAAATACGAGCGATGGCTAGTCGATACGAGTTCCGCATCCGGCTTGCACCGACTACAATGCTGACGTGAAATATTCTCAGCGTTAGACGGATCATGGGTTAGCGTCCCCTTGCCGTCAGGCTAACCATGGAAGGGTCTCGTGGTCTTCCTCTCTACGTAACACTAATGCGGGCTAGTTCCATCAAAAAAATCCTCCGCGAAGGCAAATTTCTCCCTATATTTAAACCAAGAGTTTCCTTGTCTTCTGGATCGGGTTCAAAATTACGAGGCTATGTAGTTGGACATTAGTAGCCGTAAACCCAAAAATTGGGTAGACTGTTTAACAACGATTATAAAATGACTTCAATAATAAGTTAGGAATTTTTTTTTTTTTTTTTTTATGACACCCGAAAGCATCGATATTCATTTAATTATTTTAAAAAATTGTGACTTTTTTATTTACCATTTATTTATTTGCTCACTTATTTATTTACCTCATATTTTAAAAAAAATATTTCTCCCCCTGTTTTTTAGAAAGTTTGGAAATGTTCCTTTAGAGGGGGCCGTAAAAAAAATCACCAGATCATGCGGAGCGAATTCGGAATACTGAGGGCAGTTCGAGTGAACCTTAAAAAAATTAGTGTTGAGTATACCAGACAAACATTCACCGAACAGTGACACTTTAACTTTAAAAAAAAAAAAAAGAAAAAAAAAGAAAAAAAAACAGTATAGGGTATATACCGAGCAGCGACACTTTACCTTAAGAAAGGCATTAGTTCATCGCAGGGGTCGGCAACCTATTGAAACGGAAGAACCAAAAGTTACAATTTACAAAATTTCTCAGTTTTTCAAGAGACATTAAAAATTTTCGATTTGATATTATAATACAGTCGAACTCGTTTATAACGAGCACAGAGGGACCGTTACATGTACTCGTTAAATCCGAGTTCTCGTAATAAACGGGTTCTTAAGGCAGGCGTGCAATCAGAAGGGAGTTTAAGGGTCGGCTTGGGAGGTCAAATGATTGAGTTTACTTAAAATTTAATTAATACATACTTACTTACTTTAATTACATTAATTAATTTAATTGAATACTTTTCTCAATTTAATGACAACTACCCCCCCCCCCAAACCAGCAAAAAATTTCTAGTTGCGCTACAGTCTTAAAGGAAAGAAATAATAAACAGAAAGAAAAATAAAGGAAAAGATTTTTACCAAAACACTTATTTTTTTCATTAATCTACATATTTAAAATAGTATGTTAGCTTACTTTGAACTCGTTCCCTGTCTCTTTCCTGTCTCGATACGTCACCGCCTACTGTCACGTGACTTTTTCCATGCTTCAGATTAGAGCGATAGGGGCAATTAAGTTTTAGTTCGCGGTTTTTTTTTTATTTCGCGCGCATTTCTTATCATTTTGAAAAAAATATAAGACAGAAAGACTAGAAAGATGAGAAAAAAGATTGTAAGACCGAAAAATATTGCTCGCTAAAACCGGGTCTTGCTCGTTAAAAGCGACTTCTGTTCCATAGACTTAGCATTGATCCAACCAAATATTCTCGTTTCCCTCGTTAAATCCGAGCTCGTTATAAACGAGTTCGACTGTATTTGCTTATATATTTTTGATTTATAACAAATGACCTTAAATACGAAATAATATTTATTCATATAAAAACACAAATATAGATAGTTACATTAATGGGAGCATTGACTTTGCATACCTTTTGAAAGTTTAATTAAATCTGTGATTTTTATTTACCACTCTTCATGTCTTCAGCAAAAAGAATTAATTTTTTTCGACACAAACTAATTCAAGCAAGGCGCAGGCTGGGTTTGCCCTTTTCTTCTTGCAGTTTAAGATTTAGTTCATTTAATTTTCTTGTAGTTGAATTGAATTTTTGAAGTTGAAAATTAATTTTTGCAGCCATTTGTCTTCTTCAAGATCGGGATGTTTAATGCTTTTTTCATTGATGAATGTTTTTATTTCACACAAAGCAAAATGTTGCTCTAATTTACCTCTGGAAAGTCATCGTGTAGAACTAGGTCAGAAAACTGGCTATCTATTTCTTCGAGGAAATCTTTAAAGTAGCGATTTTCGAGTGGTTTTGCCAAGATGCTGTTAATAATCTTAATTTCCAACTTCGTGAACTGAACTATTTTGGCAGGGAATGTTTAGGTACAAAAACACTTCTTGATGAACTATGCAGTGAAAAGTTAGAATTTCGTGTTTTATTTATTTTTTTCCTGAAGAATTGATGTTACCCCTCTATGTATTTCTGCCATGCTTCAGTCTCCATCAAGTTGCTATAGAAACGATTTAATTTATATCGATTCCATTGTCTTCTAGGCGTTTTTGCACAGCATTTGCTATATCTTCTCGACTGATGTTGGTGATGGTTAAATGTTTTTTCACAAAGTCAAACATCAAACCTAATAATCAATCAAAAATAATAAACATAATAATCAATCGATAATAATCTCTGTTTATTACTTTTTTTTATAATCTGATCAATCAAGGGATGTTAGTGCCATTGCCTGGTTTATCCTATTCTGATTTTTTTAAATTTTAAGTGCCACTATCCGGTATACATTTTCCCCTTCTACTCTACACAGTTGGCTTTTTAAGGTTTTTAAGGTTTCAACTCTGTACAATTGCATTTCTGCTGCCTGAAGAGCACCCGTACGAAATTTTTTCATATAAGTTTAACAGTTAATAATAATCGAACTAGTTATAGAATGTTGCATTCTTTTATTTCGTCGTTCTCCCTGTTCATGTTTCTACACAACTTCGTATACTCAGGTTTCTAAGCCCTGTAATTTTTGCGTAGAAGTACAAAATATAACGTCAAATTAAACACCAAAAACCAGCAGTTGCATCGGCGAGCCTTGCGAGTTTTCAATATAGAGAGAAACTCTTATTTTAATATCCATATTTACTAAATATTACAGTCTCAGCTTTCTATTAGTAAGAAAATAGCCTTTCACACAATATTTGTTGAGAATGCCTCGATCCCCCCCCCTAGCGGACAAATACAGAAACATTCAATTACGAACTTTTTCTTCACCAGTGTGGTCTAGCTTAGAATTTGTTTCTGAACAACGTACAACTCTTTTCATCTGTTAATAGCTTTCTCCTTTTTTTATGATTAATTATTAAATATAATTCTTAAACGTCTTGTGCTAAGTATTTTTCAGCATAAGTGTGATTTAGTTATCTACAACCTTGGAATAGAATACTGAGTGAAGACAGCTTGGAAAACAAGGTAAGATTCCTTGTTAAATATTATTTGAAAAAAATAGAAGTCTTTGTTTAGTATCTTTACAATATTAAAGAATTTGACCCTTTGCAGTCCAATGTCCATCAACGATGGTTAAATTTCTAATTTTAACTCACCCCTCTATCTTTAGAAGTTTTTATAATTAGTAACCACATTATTTTAAGAATTTTAAAAATTATGTAAAAATACCGTAGTATGTATTTTAAATGATTTAGTGATTATATTGGTTTTAAAGTATTTTGTGTGTGAAAGGTTAATTGATGATAAAAGGGATAAGTATTTATTTGTTTTGCTACCTTTTTGGTCATGTAACTGTGTGTTTTCTAAGAGTTTTTACTCTCAAGATTCGTTACTGGGTACTAGGACCAGGTCAATTTTTCAGAATATCCAGTTTCGGGTAATATTTACTTATGTTGAGACATAACTACATTCATATTTTATTTTATAACTGGTGTCGAACTGCCAACTTAAATTTGAGTTGACGACTGTAAATGTTCAACTCCGTAGCCTTGTAATTTTGAACCCAACTCAGAGTACAAGGGAACTCCTGCATCAAGCATTGGAGCAAACTAGCCGTCTTGGTGGACTTTTTTGATTAAACAAACCCGCATTTGCATAACATCGAGAGAGAAGCCACGAAACCTCCCCTGGTTTTCCCAAAAGCAAGGGGATTCTAACCTATACTCTGTCTACCAATAAGAAAATTTTACGTCAGCACTGTGGTCGTTGCGAGCCGGGATCAGAATTCGTATCGATCAGCCAACACTGGGTTCGAACCTGAATCACCTCATTGGAACCTAAGTCACCTCTATCCGCTAGTTACTGTCAGGAATTTTTAGAATAAGCTTCACCGAGTCTAGCAAAGCAAGATAAATATTGAAGTAAACAAGATAGGATAACCTGAATCACCAATATCGAAAAACGACGTGTGCGAATTTCATTTTGTAATAATTTATTTTTTAGAACTTTTGGTTTTGAAAGAAAAAATTTGTTTTCAATGTTGTTTAAATGTGGTTTAATAAATGAATTTTTTTTTATACATAATTTAATTTTAATGTTTTACAAATGCAATAAATTACACATTTAGTTAAATTGTTTGTATTTCGGTGAATTTGGACCAGACCACCTGGCTATTCGCTGACAATAACCTAAAGTTGTTCATAGGGATAGTTATTTTGGAAATATATATCCCATCAACTTCTTAATACTCAATCAGAAATAGCATTGAATCGAAAAATTTTGCTCTAAATGAAAAGATGACACAGTAAGCACGTTTTTTTTAATTGGATGATTAAGTAATAATTTTAAACAACTATTAGAATAATTACATAAAATCTTGTTGAAACTATTTATTTTTGAATTTCAAATCACTTTCATTTGCAAGTGACGAAGTGACCATCTCAAAAAGAAAATTCGTGATTTTTCTCATTATGATATTATTAATTACACGATATTTTTAATAAATGTATGCACACTGATTGTGAAACTGTTGTATGTTTTTAATTCGAAGAAAAGGACTTGAAAATGTTGTTCTTTTTTATTCCTATCAGGATTCCCGCTGGTCTTAGAAATTTGAAAAAGTGGTGGTGACAAAAAAAATTTACGTTGATATTTTTCCCCATTTTCGGCCATCATTATAAATTTCTTTCAGGGAAATAATAAATCTCTATGAAAAGTCTAAAGTGCCCTGTCTCTAAAGAATATCTTTAAAAAATAATGAATAAATAAATAAAATGAAGAAAATCCTTCTGGCATTACTGATCACGATTACAAATTTGAGAATCTCGCGAAAAACCCTCTAGCCGGTACAAATAGCTTGGATTAACCCACATTTTACGCCTAATTTTTATAATCTTAGTTGCTATGCATATTCTAAGAAAAATATTACACTAATTTAAAAAGATAAAAGAACAATTATCATAATTTGATTTCACTCTTCCTAAGTAAAACAAAATAAAATTTATCGTTTTCTCAGACGATTTACAATTAAAAAAATATTTCATTGAATAAGTTTTACTATCTTCAATGTTTTGATTTTTCTTTTTTGTGATATTTTTGCGACATCGCATCAAATCCTAGTTATTCACAATTTCAATAGATGGCGACACGTGCATTAAAATCCATCATTCTCTCTTAATTTCTTTCCTCAACCCAGATATGCAACAAAACCCACTCAAGCATCACTTGATTGTCTGTGTCATCCTTACAGCTGACTTCACTGCATATGTTTACCTGAAAACTGATTGTTCTCGTCTGGAGGTGAGTGACTTTTTCAAAAAATTGCACGGATTTCCCACAAAATTAAGGAGATCGGAGAACAAACTTCGATTTTATGATTTGTATTACTTCTTTGACATTTTATTTACTGGTAGTTTCGTATTCTTCGTTGCCATATGGTAGGAATAAAATGTGAAAGTATAGTTTTCTTTCAACGCTTTTCTAACTATGACAGATAAGAAAAAGAAAAGAAAAAAAGATTAGAAATGTTTAAACTTCATGCATGACTTCGAGGACATTAGTTAAACGAAAATTTCGAAGTATGTCTATTTTATATGAAATTTAATTTGAATAAGAACTCTTAGTTGATTTTTGCAACACATTTAGCTGGGGTTTTTTTAATTTCATGATTATCCTCGTCGTTAATATTTATACAAATTACATCGAAATTGATTTTAATATCTTTTAATTAAAATACAAATATAGGGCAAATTTTTATAATTTTCTACTGTTTGAAAATAATGTCTTTTAAGATAGCGTGTTTAAAATCTCAATAGGCAATCTAAATTCTTTTTTAAAAAAAAAAAAAAAGTAAAATATATCTATATTTTAATTTTTAAAAAAAATGTTTTCTTTAGAAATGCAATATAGAAAAAGAAAAATATCAAACAGAAAAATTACCATATGGTTTCTCCCGCATAATTTCAAGTGATATTAATTTTTAAACTGCAATATTTCGTAATATTAAATTGAGTTTTTATTAAAAAATACTGCCTTATTCGAATCATTTTTAAGTTTTCAGTATACTTTAATGGTGAATAATCCTAATAATTTCTACTTTTGCAAATATAGTTGTCTAATCAATCTTACAATTTCATTGTTGAGTAAATAGCCATTAACAAAAAAGAATATTTTTTAAAAAAAAGTGATTGTACAGTAACATTCTAAAAATCACTCTCTTATAGACCAGGAATATACTTTGTCCATATTGGTGGGAAAAATGCCTTTATGAAAAATATGATAATAAACTAAGTTAAGAAGGTACCTTTATTGTTAGTTACCACTTTATTTTATTTATATTTTTCAATCTTATAAAGGTGATTTCTAATGAAAATTAGGATGTACGATATACGAAGCATAGACTCGAATCCCGGGAGGGATTTTCCAACTCATGGGCTATTAACAATCCACGCTCTCCTTTTAGGCCTTTTTTAAATTAAGAAAAACATGATTTTATTAAATTTGTTATTAGTTCAAGTAACAAATTTTAAAAGAATTAGAAACTTGCCGTTATTACTGCGACCACTTACAGCAAAGAGGAAAATCTTTTAATAACTAGAGCGAGTTGTTAAAGGCCGTTGGATTGTAAATAAGCATCCCGGGATACCATGGGTCTTAACCTCTTCGAGACAGTCTCAGGGTGTCGACAATCACGCTGAAAAAGATAAAACTGGTAGCCAAACTATTTTTATAGCAGTTTATTTATGGATGGGGTAATAATAGTTTTCTTTATTTATATCACCAAAACTTACCTAAAATTAAAAATTATCTAGATACACTTTTAACAAACATAGATTGGATGTATTAGATTTAAAATGAACGCAAAAATAAAGTTGTCAAAATAGCCATGCCCAAGTTTAAGCTACCGCTTTTTATTTTTTTCCAGCCTGTTTCTGATTCTATACGAATATATTTACGACTCGTCTGTCCCGAAAAAGTTAAACCATTAATATTCAACTACAAAAAATGGCCTATATGTGAAAAATGCATAAATAAAAAAAAGTGTTATCCCTTATTTGATTATACCTTCGTTATACGATCACTTTTAACACTACTTTTAACACTAGAACCAATTTGGCCGAAAATTCTTCTCGTTTTCTGTCGTTATGTAATAGGAAAATTAACAAACTGAAAGTGGTGAGCATTCCCGACTTTTCCCAATTTGATCTAATTTAAGTGCTTATTTAATCATTCATGTGTTTACCCTATAGAAAAGTATAAGAAGAACCTTATACCTAGAATGATGGGAAGGCTCAGAATGGCCCGTTAGACAATTTGGTAGGTATCTTATAACCCCAGATAGGTTAGGGTAAAAGGTATCCTTTAGTAAATATAAGGTTAGAAGGCACCCTTGAGTAAGCATAAAGTTCTCCGATTTCATTGTTAAAAAAAATATTCCAATTAATGTATGTTTATCAATTGAATCGGCGTATCTTTACAACTATGAAAAAACTTTTCTGAAAAGAGTGAAAGTTAGCTGGTATACTACTGTGTGCAGATTTTCTCATATATTTAATGTAGTTGCAGGAGTAATTCTTTTTTAAAAAATGTTATTATTTTATAATTTCTTTTGTGCCCTTAAATAAATGTATTCGATTGATTGAAATGGTCGGGACTATTTGTGCTAAATTTAATTTTTCGGTTCAATAGATTTTGTTCTCAGTCGGTTTGTTAATACTTATAAAAATAACTATACAAAATATTATTAATTCCGTTAAATATGTAATTTTCAAAAAAAATTTTATTTATATTATAGAAAAATTTACAAAAAAAAAACATTTTTTTCTTCTTTGTTATAAAGAAAAAATAGAAAAGAAGGAAGAACGAAAAAACTTTACATAATTCAAAATTGCAGATTTAGAAAATAAGAATTACTGAAACACTTTTCCATAATTATTTAAGCGGGGCCTTTAAACGTAATTTTTTTTTTTTAATTCTGAAGGTCCCTAATGAAAAAATGGGATACCTGCAACTGACGTAGTGTGGGTATCTTGATCCTGATTGGTTGTTAAAGCGTGGCATTTGTTTACGTTAGCTATTATTCTTTCCATTCTATTTCGAGTAAATCAAGCCCTTTAAGTATCAATTATCTTAAGTGACACATTCTATATTCTTACACAAAGATTTCAATTCTTTCACTATATATTTCTTACTTAATACCAGTGTTTCCCAAACTTATAACTCTTGTGTACCCCTTCTAAATTTTTCGTAACGCTATGTACCACTCATCAAAAAATGAATGTATTTTTTACTATAAAAAATATTGCTCAAAAGTTAAAAATCACAACTGGCTATTGAAACCACTAAATATTAACTGTTAACTCTGCAAAAAATAACCAATAGAAAAGTACGTAGTCATAAATTTTCATGGCTAGCTTTTTTTTTTTGAATAAATTTTTTAAAAATTTTCGTTTGTTGCAAGATATTTCGCATAAGAACGCGTACCCTTTAAAACTGTTCCCGTTCCCCTGGGGGTACGCGTACCACACTTTGGGAAACACTGCTTAATACAATAGACAGGCATGAAGCCATGCAGAACATAAATATACAAATTATGCATTGAAGTTGCCAGGTACACAAAACAAATATATATCACGATTACAATAAAATACATAAACAAATAATAAATCTAAGTTAAGTAGAGATCGTAGACAAGGAAGAATTATAATTCAACAAATCCGATGTGCGAAACGGAGATTTATTTAATTAACTTCACGTTAATTAACATTCTAAATTATGTGGAGAAACTTAGTTCAACTTAAACACGCGATTTTGCTTATTAACGATCAACCCTATGCTTTGCCCAGGGCTTCGCAAAGTCTAAAGTTGGATCTGAAAAGACTTTAAATATTTTTTTTTCCACCTGGACAAATAAATAATTCGAACGTATGTACAAAAAAAAATCTGATGCTCATGTTATCTTAAAAGCAACCGAATTTTTTCATGTTATGTTTGAAAGTAACCGAAATTACAAAACTATTGTTTACCTTAAAAGTTTGTTTCGATGATACACTTTCGTAATGGGAAGTAAAAAATACTGATTTTTTTATGTTTAAATTTTTTTTCTAGTATTATATTTATTATAATAGTTAAATATAATACTAGAAAAAAAATGTTTCTAGCAGTCTTTTCTAACTCACTTTCCCTGTAGGTTTCTTCATTATTTCTCAAGAAATATGTATTTAATATATTGTACATCTGTGTTACGTTCAAACAAGTTTTCTGGAATGGAATAAATATTTTAATTCCTCTTAATCGGATTTCGAAACGAAAAGAAACGAAATGATGGGGTATTAGAAACCATTTGTCTTCTTTAGTTAGATCCATATCGGACATTTATTTCTCTTTTTCGTTTGGCTGAAGATATATAGAAATTCCTGGTGCCCGCTTTATAGATATAACAAAACTCATTTGCTCCGCAAAACTATTTTAATTTTTTTAACCTAATCATATTTCATTTATTATTAATTATTGATTTATTTTGTACATAGAGTGACAGGCTATAGACTTAGGGCTAGATAGTAACAAGCCTCAATTTATCCAAAGGTATGGAAGCCAACTTCTAATATTTTTAAAGAATATTTTTTCCTAACATTTAAATTGGTAAAATATTTTATGTTTTACATTTTAATTTCATTTAATTAATTTGATTCCAAATGACTTTCAAGGACTGCGAGAGCCTGGTTGGTAGGACGTTGGACTCATGTTCGTGAGTACTGGAGTTCGAATTCCGCCTGACGAAGAAACCCCGTGTATTAAATGGTGATTGTAGCTCACTAAATATGTTGAGGTTACAAAGTCTTAAGTTCTCATCACAAATCAATAACTCAATATGTCAACAAATCAGTAACTCAATATAACTCAACTTGTGTGAATAAATCAATAGTATTGGAAATTGATCGTTCTCTGGTTCAGGTCAAAATCTTAATCTGCGGATGAGAGAATGGATCTATGAATAGGTCGCCCTGTAAAACGGCTGTGACGTGTGCATGTGGCTGAAATCATATTCTTGGCCATAGACGGCACCAAGAAACGCTCCCTTTAACTTAAATTCGCTTTGTTTCCTTGGCAGGCTATCTGTCATTGGCAAATAGCAATAAAAACAGCAGCGATAAAAGATATTATTTTAAACAAATAAATATGTTTAACCACACAAGTTCTGACAAAAATTAATAAACTAAGTTTCTGTTATTTGGTCAGCACTTTAAATTTTTTTGGTGTACTTGAACATTGGAGTTGATATCAATGCAAATTTTACATCTAACTATTCCTTAGTATTGTTGACAGATAGGTACTTTGCAAATTTCCAACAAAAATCTTGGAGATAAACCGGGCTCGAATCCCAGCGACGGCTTATCAATGCCAATTCCGCACCCGGCTCGCACCGACCACAGTGCTGACGAAAAATATCCTCTGTGGTAGAGGGATCATGGGTTAGAGTCCCCTTGACTTCAGGTTAACCATGGGTGGTTTTCGTAGTTTTTCTTTCCAGATAACACAAATGGAGGGGTTAGTTCCCTCAAAAATTGCTCTGCGAAGGCAAATTTCATACTTGATCCCGGAGCTCACTTGTCTTCTTGAATGGGTTCAAAATTACAAGGTTACAGAGTTGAACATTGGTTGTCGTAAACTCAAAACTGGGTCGGCTGTTCATCGATGATTATAGAATAAAATAAAGGTTTCCAATTACCAACATTTGCATTTTTCGAGGGATATTTTCACCGGGGGTTTTGAAGTTACTGTAACTTTAATAATTGTGAACAGATATTTAACTTTTATCAGAAACATCAAATAAATAAAATTTATTCAAATATTAATTAAAATTATTGCATACTTAAAATAATAATTAATGAACATGACATCAGAGCATAAATTTCGCTACTGCTATAAATATAAGAAAAAAGTTCTCCCTTAATAACTAGAGTTGTCCAGCTATACGCGTTTCAAAATACTTCGAGTATTTCTGACTTTCTAAATTAAAATAAAACAAATTTGATTTTAGCTGGTTTAAGCACTTTTCCACTTTGATTTATTATTTTAAATATTTACTTGTTTTGTCCTTTTCTGAATTTGTAAATCAGTTTCAGTCTTTGATTAAAAGTATTGTTAATAATACCTTCATTTATTTTAATCTGTTTTAACAGGGATGTTTTATTTCCCTAGGATAAAAATTAATTTTTGAAATAATTGTATTTTCATATTTACCTTTTTTTTTTAAAGAAAGAAAGAAAAGAAAAGGAAAAAAATACCTTCAAACTCAAGAGATATTTTGAAACAGGTATTGTTATACTACTAAAATATTTTCCGCCGCAAAAAATGTATAAGTTGATGGACGGGTCGCATAAATTTACTTTGCGATCAAAATTACATGTTTACTTCAATTTCATTGCCTAATGACAAGGTTGTTACTATCTAAAAAAATTTACTCTCAACAAAATTCAGAAAAATATACAGAGTGCAAAAAAAAAGTGTGCAAATTTTCTTAAAGAATGTGATATACAGTGTACAATCATCATAAATAACGTTTGATCTAATGATCGGATTTTCATGTACCGGAACTCAATCTTTATCGTTCAAAGGTCTAGCTTTAAATATGCTATTTAATTAGCCCAGGTGATATTTTAAATTACGAAATCAGACCCAAAACCGCAATTCCTCTAAGCATAACTTTTTTTTAACTGATTGGAATCCTTACCCACCATTTATAAGGCATATCCGCAATCTGTGAAAAATGGTCCCAATTTGGTCAGCAGGACGGTGGTCGCAAGTTTGGACCCCTTAATCTTAATTTTACTTTTTCTGTATTTCACCATATGTCAAGAAATTTTTAATCGAATGGAAAAAATTTTTACAATTCGCTTATTCAACGATCATTGCATGCAAAAAATAATTTTTAATAATTATTTATAATTTCTTATTATATTATTTAATACTAGTCGAAAAGTTGTGAATTGTTAGGTACACAAATTTTTACACTATTTTAAAGAATATTATTCAGTAAAGCAAAATACAGATGTGATAAAATATTTAGATTAATTTTTAAATCATTTATTTTCAAAATCCATTACTGTTAATGACGATATGAGCGGACTGTAAATTTAACGATTGGTTTTTTAATACAGGACAATACACCATAGAATGTCCTTACCAAATGAAATAACGATATATTTTTAATATCCAAAATTTATTTATTAGAGGAGGATACTCACCATAGCGCATCCTCTACAAACAACGAAGGAAGTAATTAAAAACACAAACATTAAGATGAGTTCGCCAAGTTGGCGAGCGATCATGGCGACATAACACATTTTGATACATGACATTTAACATTTTCCCCCGCATTGAATAATTATATTATTCAATTGATCATCAAGTATAAAAAAAAAATTAGAATTTCAATCAATTTGATAGTTTTAAGAACAAAACATTGTTATTATTATTCAATGCGAGTTCACAGTATTCAAGTATAAGTAACAATATAACAAATAATTACAAGTTTTTTTTTTTTTTTTAATATATATAAATCAAACAATTAACAAAATAAAAATTATTCAATTGGCAGCAAACACAATTTAGATATAGCACGTTTATATGTACCTGTTGAAGTGCGAATTATAGCTACGCGTACATTATTATCTTTACCTCTGATAACTTTTATTATCCGACATAAAGGCCAATTACACATAGGTGTATTATCTTCTTTTAAAATTGCCATGCTACCCGGGACAATATTAATTTTCTTAAAGTTCCATTTGTATCTCTGTTGGAGGTGATTTAAATAATCACGCTTCCAGTTCTTCCAAATTGCTTGAACAAACTTAGTTAATACTTTCCATCGAGTTAATCGATTTGAAGGTACATTTATTTCAGGCTCAGCTATGGCAGTTATCGATCGACCGATTAAAAAATGTGCCGGAGTTAGAACATTAAGATCACTAGGGTCAGCTGATAAAGGAGTGAGTGGTCGCGAGTTCAAGATTGATTCAATTTGATTACTAACAGTTAAAAATTCCTCATACGTTAATTTGGTAGTTCCTACTACTCTTTTAAAATAAAATTTAAACGATTTAACACCTGCTTCCCAGATACCTCCAAAATTAGGTGCTCTAGGCGGAATAAACTTCCAAATTATTTCCTCCGATGAACAATAGTCATTTAACTTATCTTTTGATTTTTCCACCAAGTTATACAATCTTTTTAGTTCTAAATTAGCACCCACCATATTTGTAGCGTTGTCACTAATCAAAATACTACTCTTTCCACGACGCGAAAAAAATCTTTTTAAACAAGCTATTAGTGCATCTGAAGTTAAATCATCCACCATTTCTAAGTGGACAGCTTTAGTGGCCAAGCAAATAAATATCGCGATGTAAATTTTGTGATAGATTCCCTTACGTTGATTTTTATATTTAATAAAAAATGGTCCCGTGAAATCGATCCCTGTTTTATTAAATACTGCACCAGGGTTAACCCGCTCTGGTGGCAGATTTCCCATTATTTGATTAGCAACAACAGGTTTTTGTTTAAAACAAACAACACAAACATGAAAAATCTTCCTAGCTAAATTTCTACCTTGCAAAGGCCAAAACTTTTCTCTAACAAAATTCAATAAGGCTTGTGGCCCTGCATGCAAATTTTTTACATGATAATGTTGCATAATCAAACTAGTCAATTTATGTTTTGATGGTAATACTATAGGAAATTTTGAATCATAATTCAAATTCGATTGTTCCAATCGACCACCTACGCGAATAATATCTTTATCAAGAAAGGGATTTAAAAACTTTAACTTACTTTTTGGAGATACGGAAAGTCCTTTACCTAGCGATTTAATTTCTTCTCGAAACTCACCTTTTTGAACAAAACCTATGATTTGATTTTCTGCTTGTTTTATTTCTGCTGACGACAATGACCCGACCATTTTTTCCCTTGGATTTCTGCAATTAAATAAGAACCTGCGAACGAAACTAAAAATTCTAATTAATTTAAGGTACTTAGAGCAATTTTCAATTAGGTTAGCAATACAATTATTTGTATTAATTATCACTAATGAAGAAGTGTCCGGCTGTGGTTTTAGTTCAGATAAATATTCAGTGGAGTTATTAGAAATTGTCTCTTTGTCTATAGTCAACTTTAAATCTTGTTGCAAAAAGGGTGGACCATTCCACCAGAGGACTTCCGATTGAAGTTTTTGAGGTTCCAGACCACGTGACACCAAATCAGCAGGATTATCTTCGGAAGACACATGGTGCCATTGAAAGTCACTAGTCAGTTCTTGAATTTTACTCACTCGATTTGCAACAAATATCTTGAGTAGGTGTGGTGACTGTTGTATCCAAGCCAATACGATGCTAGAATCTGACCACAAGTGAATAGCTGATATGTCAAGTTTTAAACATTTGACAACCTTTGTTACGAGTTTGGACAACAGCACAGCAGCATTAAGTTCCAATTTAGGAATTGTAATTGTCTTCAAGGGGGAAACTCTGGATTTACTACAGAGGAGGTTAGTTGCGATTTCTCCATTCGATGCGAAGCTCCTTACATAGATAGCTGCTCCGTATGCTTTTTTACTAGCATCTGCAAATCCATGAAGTTCTACAACTTTCACTTTTTCCATTAGCACAAATCTGTTGATGTCTAAGTAATTCACTTTACGAAGTGAGTCTAGAAAATGGTTCCATTCTCGAGCTTCTTTTATTGGAAGTGAATCATTCCAATCTATCTTTAGAAGCCAAAGAGCTTGCATGAAAATCTTTGCCCTTGTAATTAGCGGCCCAAGGAGGCCGAGGGGATCGAAAATTTTTGCAATGACTGATAAAACAGTTCTCTTCGTATATTTAACAGGATTGTTGACAGTCATTTTGAAGGCAAAGCAATCAACTTCGGGTTTCCATACAAGTCCCAGTGCTTTTACTTCTTTTGAAGGATCGAACAAATAGTCACTATTCACAGAGTTATAACCCAGAAGTTGGGGATTATTGGAGCACCATTTGTGCAATTCCATACCACAACGAGCAAGCATTTGAGAAAGTTGAGCTTGCAATTCTTTCGCAGTATCCACTGTCTCTGATCCAGACAAACAATCGTCCATATAGAAGTTGGACATGACGACAGGTGCTGCTATTGGAAATTTTTCACCTTCGTCAATGACCAGTTGCTTTAAAGTTCGTGTTGCCAGGAACGGAGCACAACTTGTACCATATGTGACAGTTTTCAGTTTATAAACTTTAACAGGATCATCAGCACTATTTTTCCATAAAATTCTCAAAAGATCTTGCTGTGATTCATCCACTAAAATTTGGCGATACATCTTCTTAATATCCGCTATAAATGCGAATCGATAAGTTCGAAAACGACATAAAATTGAAAATAGTTCTTCTTGGACAATTCCACCGTTCAAAAGCTGAGAGTTCAAAGAATATCCAGTTGAAGTAGCTGACGAGGCATCAAACACAACTCGGAGAGGGGTTGAACTCTTCTCTGGTCGGTACACACCTTGATGGGGAATATAGTAGGTCATTTTTGGCTCTTCAGATTCGATCACCTCTTCCATGTGACCTAAGCGTTGATATTCGTCCATAAAATTTTTATACAGTTCCAACATAATTGGTTCTTTCACTAAACGCTTATACAACCAGTTTAATCTCCGAAGAGCGTTGTCCTTCGATTCGCCTAATTGAGAATTACTTTTTTCTCTCATTGGCATTTTAACCTTATAACGGCCAATATCCGTTCTCGTATGATTTTTGACAAAATATTCCTCACATATTTTTTCTTCGTTTCCTTGAATAGCAATTCCCTCATCAACTGTTTCAATTTTCCAAAATTTTTCTAATGTTTCATTAAGATTTTCGGTTTCTTTTAAAAGCCCACAATAAATTCGATTTTCAATTTTTGGCATTTCAATTGCCCCACTAATTACGTATCCAAATTCCGAGTCCTGCAATATTATTTTTTGTTCCGAAAGATGTATTCTATTAGGTTTTAAAATCTCGAAAAATACTTCCGCACCTAATAATAGGTCAATTTTTCCAGGTCTATTAAATGATTGATCTGCTAAATTAATATTGTGAGGCCAATTAATATGGGTAACATCGATATAATTGGACGGGGTGACATCAGTAATTTTTGGAACAATAAGAAGTTCTAAAGATCTCAAAAAACTAAAATTATAATTTGAAATAGTAGTCTTTATTTTAGACTTAACGGTCATTTCTAATCCATTAATTCCAGAAACAGCAATATTTATTTTTTCTTTCTTTATGCCTAATAAATTAGCACAAAAAGTAGAGCAATAGCTAGACTGACTTCCAAGGTCAAGAATCGCTCTCAAATATAATCTTTTTCCACTTATAGATTCAATATAAACATTTGCAGTTGCTAATAAAACTGTTTTGCCTTTCATTAAAAAACAGTTTGAATTCGAAACCAATAATTCTTTTTCTTTAATGTGGTTTTCAGTTTCACATTCGTTTGGCAATGTGCCATAAGCAGTTGAATCGAAAGTCTTACTAGGGAGGGGCTCCTGCAATGATTGACTAGACATAATATTCTGTTTAGCCAAGGCGCCAGATGTGTTCATTTCCTTTGAAATATGCAATAAACTATTATGCTTTTTCCCACACTGATTGCATAAATATTTCGACAAGCATTTGCTTATATGATGACCTGGCATTAAGCAATTAATACACAAATTATGTTTTTTTGCTACATCATATCTTTCTTTAGAAGAGAGTTTCTTAAACATATCACAAAAATATATTGGATGCGATAAATTACACAAAATACACTTTTTATTTTTCGTATTTAACACAAAGCTTTTGTTTCGAACTTGAATAGGGGATTGTTTTGTTTTCATTAAACTATTTCTGTGAATGTTTTCCAAGACCTGGCTTCTTTTTTCGATAAAAGTTAATAAATTGTCTAATTCTGGTACTTCGGTATTTTCTAAGGAAAGCTCAAACTGTTTCTGACTTTCACGATCTAATTTTTTCAAAATAATATTTAAAATAATAATATCAGACAAATTGTTTCTTTCAAACTTTAAATTTTTTAAAGCTCTCACATTTCTATTTACGTTATCAACAATTTTTCTTAAATCTTTAGGTGATTCATTAAACAGTTTTTCGATTTCAAGAATAGATTGAATATGGTTATCAACAATAATTCGTTTATTTTCATATCTCTCTTCCAATGCTTGGAATAAAGATATAAATGTATCATCTTCTGTTTCCAAAAGTTTTGCTTCTCCTTTTAGCGAAGCACGAAGATAATGTAATTTTTCATTATCTGACAAATTATTGTTGATTCCAATAACACTATTAAATTGATTTCTGAATGTTGCGAATTCTAAATAATTTCCTGAAAATGTTGGAATAGGGACTTCAGGAATACGATAGTTAATGCAATTTGACATAGAAGATTGTTTATCATCTTTTGCATTATTTATAGGAATAGTTGCTTTAAAATTTTTAATGAGGTTTTTAATTCTTACCTCTAATGTTTCTATTCTCGAATCGATATCCAACAAATCTTCTTCGACTTTATCCATTGCAGCTTCATTTTCTACAGTGTCACAGTAGTTGTCACGTAATATGCCAACGGATGATTTAATTTTTTCAAAATTACTTAGTTTTGTGTCCAAGTCAATTTCACTATATTCATCATCTGGTTTATTCAACAAAGTTTCTAAACGAGTTAGCTGAGCTTTGATGCTCCCCTTTTTATTGTTAAGTTTTTCCATGGTTACGAAATCGAAATTTATTCAAAATCTCCGGTGATGCGGACCATAATGTTAATGACGATATGAGCGGACTGTAAATTTAACGATTGGTTTTTTAATACAGGACAATACACCATAGAATGTCCTTACCAAATGAAATAACGATATATTTTTAATATCCAAAATTTATTTATTAGAGGAGGATGCTCACCATAGCGCATCCTCTACAAACAACGAAGGAAGTAATTAAAAACACAAACATTAAGATGAGTTCGCCAAGTTGGCGAGCGATCATGGCGACATAACACATTTTGATACATGACATTTAACAATTACTTCTTTATTATTGTTTATAATTTTTTATGTCCTTTTCCCGTTTCTATCGTTCGTAATGAAGGCACCTTTGAGAAACGATCGATCGAGGTTTTAATGTGGGGTGCTAACTGCTCTGCTGTCTGCTAAAGTATTAATTAATTGGTTGCGAATTAAATAGTAAAACTTGCAGAATAAGGAATGTTACGCCCTCCCTTCAAAAGTGTAACCATGAGATAAGTGCAGAAAAGTTGCATTTCATATATTGGGAGTACAAATTAGTTCGGTCCGTTTTTAAGAGTTATGAATGTTTTAAGAGTTATGAGTCTGCTGTTATGAATGTTTCATAGTGACAGCTGGTTACGGTGGTTTCAGAGAGGTTAAACATCTGTCAATAATATTCAGTTTATATCACTTTGAGTTTCATACAAAAACTCTGTTTTTTACTTTGTTGAATATGTCAAATTTTGTGGTAACTAAGCATCATTTGCGGGAGGTTTTATGTTTCTGCTTTAATTGGAAGAAAAGTGCAGCTGAAGCGCATCGAATGCTTGTAGAAGTTATGGGGACGATGCTCCAAATGATAAATCATGTAGGGAATGGTTTCGACGTTTCAAGAATGGTGAATAGTGAATGAAGAATGGTGAATAGTGTTGTATACTATGAGCTGCTACAACCTGGTGATTCCATTACGGGCAATCAGTATAGATCAGAGTTGGACATCGATTACAACTGTAATTGATTACAGCTATGTAATCAATTACTTGTAATCACGATTACAAGTAATCAAAATTTTTGATTACATCAGAGTAGAGCGAAAATGTAATCGATTACATTTTTCAATTACAGTTATCAATTACTTGTAATCATGATTACAAAGTTTGATTACAGCTGCAATCATGATTACATAGTCGATTACAGTTATCAATTACTTGTAATCGTGATTACAACTTTCAAAAAATTTTGATTACAGCTGTAATCATGATTACAATATTGATTACAGTAATCAATTACTTTTAATCTTGATTACAGCTGTAATCGAAATTTGGATTACAACTGTAATCATGATTCCAAGTAATTTCGATTACAAGTAATTTCGATTACAAGTAATCACAACAAAATCGATTACGGGTAATTATGATTACAAGTAATCAAAATATATGATTACATGTAATCATGATTACATGTAATTTGATTACATGCAATTGGGATTATTTGTAATCAAACTATACGATTACAAGTTATTATGATTGTATGCTATATGCAAATTCATTATGTAAATATGTATGAGTTATATAATACACACAATATAAGTGTATGTACATGTGTGTGAAACTAAAATGTCTGTACATGTGCACTAGATAAAAAACATACATTTTAGTAACATACATTTGTACGTATACAAATACTTACAAAATGCAGTACATGAATACAGTAGTCTTGTAATCGTGTATTTAGATTACATGTAATCATGATTACATTTAATCATATATTTTGATTACTTGTAATCATAATTACCTGTAATCGTTTTTGTTGTGATTTCTTGAAATCGCAATTACTTGGAATCATGATTACAGTTGTAATCAAAATTTTGATTACAGCTGTAATCAAGATTACAAGTAATTGATTACTGAAATCAATATTGTAATCATGATTACAGCTGTAATCAAAAAATTTTTAAAATTGTAATTACGATTACAAGTAATTGATAACTGTAATCGCTTATGTAATCATGATCACAGCTGTAATCAAAATTGTTATCACGATTACAAGTAATTGATTACTGTAATTAATATTCTAATCATGATTACAGCTATAATCAAAATGTTTGAAAATTGTAATCATGATTACAAGTAATTGATTACTGTAATTAAAAAATGTAATCGATTACATTTTTGTCCAACTCTGGATAGACTACAAGTGATTCGTTTGAACCGTGCGTTACGAGAAAAACGGCCGAAATACTAGCAAAGACATGACAAAGTTATTATTCTGCATAATAACGGTCGGCCTGATGTCGCAAAAGTCGTAAAAATTTAATTTGGAAACGCTCAAGTGGGATATTTTACCGCACTCGCTGTATTCGACGGATGCAGCACGAGTTAGCAGGTCACCAGTTCACTTCCTTCGCAGAAATCGAAAATTGGCTCACAACTTGGATCACCTCAAAAGACGAGACATATTTTCGAGATAGAAATCAAAAATTGCCTGAGATGTGGGAAAAAGTAGTAGCCATTGATGGACAATACTTTGATTAATCTGTTCGTTCATTTTGTTCTGAAATAAATTCATTTTTGATCACATAATAATGCATTTTTGATTTTGAACTAATTTGTACACCCAATAATACTTTGAATTTTTTATATATATTTGTGGAAAAATTACTTAAAATGAAAAATACTAAAATAAAAATAACTTAAAATTCTCTTAGCGCTAGAAAATATTGTTTTGCAAAGCGGAGAAAGTTGCATAGCTGCCAACTTGTATTACTGGTCGTTGAGAAAAAATTTTCTTAGCGGTAGCAACAATATATTGACGTATTAAATCTTCCATTTGCTAAAAAAACATTTTTAACCTATCCCAACAAATCAGTAATTTTAATTATATAAAAATTAAAAAATATGCAGATATGATCCATTTTATGTCTTATTTAGTTCTTAAATATTTAAGTAGGTTAATTTTTAAAAAATGTTGCCAATTTTTATTATTGTTTTAGAACCATTTTGTAAAATCTTTTACACCGACCGTACAATTTTGCAGATGTGACTAGTCCTAGGGTTTTGATTTTATTGGGCCCCTAGGCCGCAAAGCGGCTCCTATCGCATTCATTGCAGGCATGAAGTTGGCATCTCCATTGTATAAATATTTATATAATCCATAAATAGTGGTAGGCAGAATTATCCTGTTTCTGCTAGATAAATTTTAACCCCTTGCACTCGAGTGGTGACTGACAGTCATCACTGTCACCTGTAAATTAACCACCACTCTAAATGTGACATTTTTTTCACCTTAATGTTTAGTGTTCTTTCAGCCATTAAAAAAATGGACTCAACCACTAACAGTTTGAAATTTTTTTACAAACTTACGTTATAATACCCGGAGATCACTGAATGAAGTGGTAACTGAACATTAAGATGAAAAAAATTTCACATTTAAAGTGGTCAGTAATTTACAAGTGACAGTGGACAGTCACCACTCGAGTGCAAAGGGTTAATAATGAAACACTTGTGCTATCTTTTTTTTTCTCTTTTTGCAAAAAAGAACCGTATATTTAACGGATGCTAGATACTAATGCATAGCAGTGAATTCATCCGGATTTTGTGGAAGATTTTATTTTTATATTTAAAGTGATGGAATACTTATCCAGCTATCTACACAGAGATACTAACTTGCTCCTGATTATGGATAAATATTTACTAGTGGTAGCAACATTTATATTTTAATGGATGTGTTCGCTTAGTAAATTCGATTTATAGTGGTTTTACCCACCATTACTTCTAAATAATTTAAGGACTCAAAAATAGCCCACTACGTTGGAGTTATTCCGTGTTGAGCCTTTTAAGAAAATTTACCAATAACCTGCCCATTTTAAGGTATGGTTCTGTACTTTTTTTATGAACTATTTTGTAGCAACCGGAGCAGTTGGCTTCTCCACTTATGGGTGATTCTCCCGAAATATGACAATTCACAGTCCCTTGCTCCAATATCTAATACTATACTACTAAAAGAACTTTTTTAAAAGAAATGTAATAAATAGCATTATTGTTAGCATTTTGAAATGACTTTGTACTAGTATTGACTGTTTTTGTATAGTTAAAAAATTTAATTGAATATCAAAATGTCATTTTCCTGGCTTGTCACTAACAATATTTCCAATAATAACTAGCTTCAAAACTTCCCATACATTTTTCAATATCTAATTTTTTTTATCTCAACTGTTATAGCCGTTTCTATAATATATGCAGAGGGTATTATTTCCAGAAACTTTGTTGAAAATAATTTTTTCTGTCAATAATTTGTTTGTTACATAAAAATCAGTCATTTTCCTGGCCACTTTGTTTTAGTAATTTATAATTCAAAATAGATAGCTCCAGCAATCAATATCTTAGGTTAAGAGATTGGTTAGAATACCATCCTATCAGAACATGTCTAATTGCAGGAATAAAGAACCATGTTTCTGAGTCAAAATCTATTTCAAAACATTTTACAAGGTGAGTAGGTTTTTATGTTGTCCTTTTCCTGTCCTCCTGAAATCATTTATAGCATAAACTATTTACATTTACCTTAATTATTTCAAGAGATCCTGATGTTTTTTGCGGAAAGTAAACGTCTTAGGCCAAAATGTTAAATTAAAGTAATGTTAAATGCTGTAAAATAGCAAAATTGTCATTATCCTGGCTGTCATTTTCCTGGCTTATAAATTCCAGGACATTAACACAGTTATAAGAAAAAATTTTAAACACTATAATGTAAAAAGGGAAAGCAAATATTAACCAAATACGCAGTTTATGAAAGACTGTAATATGCCCGTATGTAATTAAAGTTATTTATTTATTTAATGCTTGATTATTATACACAACTTTATTCTGTACAAATCAACAAGAAAAAAATTTTTTAATACTTTCTACAGTGGAAAAAAGAATTAATTCAAACAAATCATGGTCCATCTAACGCAAAGGCGTTAGGTTTTTTTTTTTCAGAGTTAATTATAATAATAATTTCAGATGGTTAAAATTTTAAAGGATAAACAAAGAACATCACTGTACAATTTAATTCTGTCATAGTCTTTAAACGCTGCGCTTGGGTGTATAAATTAAGTAATGTAATAAAATTGTAAAATAAAATGATTTGAAATATTTTAAATTTAAATAATATTATGAAATAATTTTCGATATAAATTATTATAGAATTAATTTTAATGTAAATTTTTATAAAATTAATTAAAAAATTCCTAAGATTATCATTTTCATTTTAGGAGAAGTTTTTGAAGTCGTTCATAAAGATATTAAAGTTAACTTTATTATTCGTGCTGGCAAACAGACAGAATCACTTAAATCACTTTAATCAATTTGAATTCAAAACTGTCTTCTCCTTACCCAATATCTTCCAGGCATTTTGCTTCCTCTGAAAGCTTCAAGATTAATGAAATTTTACAATTTTTTTTTTTGTTTTCTTTGTTTTAACTGTTTCTTTGAAAATTAAAGTGTAGTAAAATCAAAAACTACCTCATTGTGTGTTACTCTCTCACTTTCATTATTCGCAACTAATTTGTTAAAATTGTTCACAATAATTATTTTTGGAATTTATTTACATAAAAAGTTAAAATTTGCATCTCAACTTCTTTGAGTTTCTTAAGTTGAGTTACTTACTACGTATTAGCTTAAAATAACTGTTTTTTTAACTTCTAACATAATATGTCATTTTCCTGGCCTTCTAGTCATTTTCCTGACATTCAAAATTTGGTGAATTTCTATTTAATTTTTTATTTCTTAAGCAAATGTCAATGAACTACACTGCTGTCTGTAAGATATTAATAAATGTAACTAAATAAATATACAACAAAAAAATTTAAATTATTTGGTAGACTTTAAATTTGAAATTTTTTTCCGAATTGTCATGTATCCAAAGAATCACCCATATATGCATAGTATCAGAGATGCCAACTTGATCCGGAAGGCGGATAAATATTTTCGAATGGTACTCTTTTAAATGCATGATTCTTGGTTCAGTAAATTCGATTTATAGACTTTTTACTCATCACTTCTTCGGAATAATTCAAAGGCTTACTTGATACGCCACTTTATTACTATTGAACTACGTTGCAAAATTAACCAAAAATCTGTAAATTTTAGTTTGTAGCTCTTTAAAATATTTTGTCGAATCCGGAACAGTTAGCATCTCTGCATATATGCATAATATTAATACATATACACAAACGTGTGAACGTCGTTTGCGGAAAAATAGTCATTATCACCGGTAAATTTTACAGCATTAAAAAAAAAATACCGTCGAAATTATATTTGACTTTCAGACATCAAGAACTGAACGGACATCGGTGATTTTTATAAAAAGTATTTATTAAATGTTTGCATTGAAATGTTTCTGAGAGACTTAAAATTTTAGATATTGTACTAAAGAAAGCCAAGCATAAACAAGCTAAGTCAATAACTTTATTTATATTATTAAGAAACTGCTAAATTTAAGAAATATGTGCTGGTATATATAATGATCAATGGGGATCTTCAAGAAGAAAAAAATTAAAACACTTAAAAAATCAAATTTTTTCTAACTTAAGTGGCGACGAAAAGTTCGAAATGAGTTGCAGGAGTCAATAAATTGCTGGTAGAATTTTTTTATTTTTTTTATTTAAGATTTTGTGTTCTCAAAAAGTTTTCCATATTTTTTTTAAGTTCGTGCTTATCTATTATAGCATTTTTGGATATAGAAATTGAATGTCGAATTATTTTCACCACCACTACAAATAAATAAATTAAAAAAATATGACGAGCTTTAGTGGAAGAATCAGGAGCCATTCTCAGAGTAGCTATAATCAGATTAAGAAGAAAAAAATGGTATCTGAACTATTTTATTAGAGATTTATTGGAAGGCGGGGCAAAATACTTCTTTGTCTTATTTTATTCATCCCATTACCTAATGCCTATTTATTTTATTACCTAATTTGCAATAAAAATCATGAAAGTATACTCAAAGCTAATGTGGATTAGCTATTTTAAAATTAAAATGAAAGCAAAAACAATTTTTTTTATTAAGTATATGCGTAGTGATGTATTTTCCCTAATTAATAAATACAAACCTCACTTACCTGCTTTTACTTCAAAGCTCTTTCTGATAATAATGCCTGATAAATGTATGACGATGTGTTTAAAATCTAGCAAAATGTAAAAATATTTTTGCATACAATTTATTTTCCTACTCTGTGCAACTAATGGAAAAAATCTGATTTAAATATCTCAATGTAAAATGTTCCAAACAATTTTCTAAATAGTTTGTGTACTTTTTTAAAAAAAAGCTCAAAATAATCGGGGGTTTTTCAGAAATTTTATTATGTAGTGTTGCAAATTACACTACCCTATAATGACTGGACAACAAGAGCAAAATTAAATATGTGGAAACCCCCTTATCGTTTTGAACTTTCTTTTAAAAAGAACAAAAACAACTTTGAAACTTGCTTGAAATTTTTTACATTTTTAAGATATTGAAATTTTAAAAAAATTTCAAATTTAAAAACACTAATTTTGTAACTTATTTTAAATTGCATCAAAAATTTTGTTTCATTTTGCTGCATATTTTTAAATTTATAGCAAAAACATATGAAATAAAAATAAAAGTTTTTTTTATTTCATATGTTATTCTTGATTTTTTGGCATAGGATGCTCAAAAATGCAAAAATACTTTTTTATTTTTGTAATTTATTGTCGGTCCCTAAAACTCCGGAAAACTTTACACTTTATTGCAACTAACTACACTTTATTGCAAACTATTAAAAAAAAAAACGCATGAACTAAACATTTCTAAAATTACATAATAGTTCTCTAAGTATTTTTTGAGAAATTCAAAAAAAATAAATATCAAAAACCGAAAGTTCCTCTTCCGTTACTGTAAGGTATATTATATAAAAAGCCATCAGCATCAAAGGGTTGTGATATTCATTTAATTTATGCAAGCACTTATGTAAAGAAGTGAAGACGTTAGAATTCTTAAAATGCAATATTAATAATTTCAGGCACGAAATTGGCAAGTTAAATTCACGTAATTTTTTAAATGAGTAATTTAAGTAATAATAAGAAAATTTATAGGCACTTTTACTTTCACCGAAGATAATTTTATTACTGTGTACTTCCTTATTAATTTACAACCGTATTTATTTACAATTCAAGATTGGAAGTCATTTCAATACCTCGAGTGGACAGTAAATTATCCACCTGTTTGGAAAAGAACAGTCGTGGTTTGAATGGAAAATATCGATCGAGAGGTTAATTTAAGTGTAGGTACTCTTCGCTATTTCCAAAACGAATGGAATACATAAGACATGCATCCTTGAACAATTTATACAATTATTGCGATCCATTTTGCTTTCGTGGAGGACTTTTTTGGTTGAACTAACACGCTACATGGAGAGGAAAACCCCAAAATCTCTAACTGTTAGCCTGATGGCAAGAGGACTCTAACCCATGATCCGTCTACCACTGAGAATATTTTGAGGGTATGAGGATAGTGGTCGGTGCTACCCGGGTGCGGGATTCGAACCCGGTTCACCTCTTTGGGAGGCGAAAGCTCTATCCCCTGAGCCACTACGACTCCCTCTATATTGTGGAGCAGAGGGGAGCTTGTTATCCGAAACCAATTGCACATATAGTTTATATATTGAAAAAACTCTCCTCGTCACAAAGCCTTCAAATATAAAAACAAGAAACAGCGCATTTTAATAAAGGAAGCTTTTCTCTCCCCAGATTTCTTTTCTCTCGCCGACACCAGTCAAAACCTCGCTTAAATAATGACCCAACACTCCTACTTTAAATCTTAAACCTCGTAACCATAGTCACCGCCTCTGCTCCAGACAAATAGTGGAGGGAGTACTTTCCATAGACAGACTATACCATGACTTGGACATTGCGTAAAAAATTAGCAGTGTCAATAATGGCCTTTTGCTCCAATAGAGTTCTAGATATTCTTGAATTGAATACAGGGCTGCTAACTTTCTATGGTTTTTAGGAAAAAAATTTCGAGTGTTTGCTAGCTTTATGTTTATTTCATAGCATTTTATAACTGTCGTTGAGCATCTGACCCAATGTTTTTGGTGTACGACTACTAATGTTCAACTCCGCCTTGTAAATTGAACGCAATCCAGAAGAAAAGGGAACTCCTGGATCGAGTAGTGTGAGAAATTTGCCTTCGTGGAGGACTTTTTGCTGAAACTAACCCGCATTTGCGTTACACGGAGAGAAAACAACGAAAACCTCCCAAGATTAGCATGACGGCGTAAAATATATTTCGTGGAACCTTAGGGTTCCGTGGAAGGATCGCATGGGTTCTGAGAGTTAGGATGTTTTTAACCAACTTGCCTCCCAATGAAGTTACCCTGGCTCAAAGAAGTTAGCCTATGAGTGATAGCTGGTAGATACGAATTCCGCACCTAGCTGGTGCCTACCATAAGGCTGGCGTAAAATATCCTTAGACGGGTCATGGGTAAGAGCCCCCTTCGCATTCCGGCTAAACGTGGGGGACTTGCGTTGCATGGATATTTCCTCCCCATTTAACGCAAATAAGGGTTAGTTCCATAGAAAAAGTCCTCTACAAAAGCAAATTTCTCCCGATACTTGATCCAAGAGTTCCCTTGTCTTCTGGATTGGGGTCAAAATTATAAGAAGTTGAACATTGGAAGCCGTAAACTCAAACGTTGGTCAGCTGTTTAACGATGGTCATAAAATAAAATATTTATATCCAATCAAAAATCCATAATTTATATAATATTTCGATTGTTTATATGATATTATTTATGTAAAATATCAATGAAAAAAAAGGTAGAAAATAAAAAAACTTTTTCAGTAACAATAAATTTAATAAATTGTTAAAAGGATTTCCGTTTATAAGAAAATTCGTAAATATTTCTCATCGATCTAAAATTACTAATCAATTAAAATAACTTATTTTCAATTCAATTAAAATAACTAAATTCAGGAAAAAAGAATAACGTTTCGTTGATATAATTGTTCTGAACCATAATTCAACTTATTTTTATACATTTCAAGCAAATGAAAATAATTCATAGAGATTCATATAATTCATTCCTTATTAATTCATAATTAATTCATTCATTTATAATTATTATTTCATTAAATTCATTAACAAAAAATCATAATTTAAAATGCTCCATTCTTCACATTAAATATTTTATAAAAATTGGTAGCTTTTTTTTTCTTTTTTTGTTTTTTTTGTTTTGTATATTAATATCTATTAAGGAATTTTTTTATGATGCCGGGGTTCCATCAAAAGGAGCTCGAATATTTAGGGTGCCATTGCTGAGAAAAATTGGGAACCGTTGCTCTTCCACCAGGAAAATTTTTTAAAAAAGCTGCTGTTTAAGCACCTTACACTTAAAGCAAAGCTATAATTTTAAACTGCATATATACGCCATCTTGGCGGGAAGAATTTTTGGACTATTAAATTTTAATTTAAATATTTTAAAAGTTATTAAAAATTTTTGGCGACATTTTTCCACCTATTTTTAAATTACCATTATAAATGCCTTATTCTCATTATTTTGCAAATTAAGAGCCCGGATAACGCTGTATAGAAATAATATTTTAAAAATTAAAAATTTTAACCACAAGCGCTTTTCATTTTCTCAAAACTGTAGCTTTTCTCCATATTGACGTTTTTGTGCCATTTTTTGAATATGCACAGAAGGGGCTGGCTAAAGGGAAGTTAAACTTGATTTAACAGTCATTAGTAACAGTTGCAAACTCACAGCAATTTTGAAAATAGCATATTATTTGCATAAAAACCTAATTTCATGCGACAACAGAGTCTTTTAAAAACAGCCTTAAAGGAATTTAGATTATGGTTTTAAATTTTGCTTCTTAGTGTTTCTATGAAGAAAAAAAAAAAGAAAGGAATTAACTATTTTTCGCTTCTGTGTATACCCTCTTATTTTCATGGACATTTAAATCAGAAGTTTTGCCCCAGGGATTTTAACACCTTTGCACACGCCACTGCTTAAAGTATCAGACGATCTTCAGTTTTAATCCATCCTCCCAACACTTCCAGAAATTTTTTATGTTTTTGCAAAAACATAAAAAACGCCAAGTTAATTATTTAAATTAAATAAAGAATATATCCTAAAAATTTCAAATAAATTAAAATTGTCATCTGTTTTGAATACCCTCCCTGATTCTTTTAAAAAATAAAAACTGGCTCTAAAATCTTGACATGCCTGTTTGAAGTTTATGACTTTTCATGGTTTACTATAATACGTGATGTCTTTTGTCTTTTATATCATTTTGTCCTTGGATGTTGGTTTTTAATGATCCTATCTATAGCTTTAAATAAAAAAATTTACTCTCTTAGCTAATAATTCATTGGCTCACGAACTATTTTTAAATTCTGAATTTTCCCCCAAGGTACATCCTATACTTGTTACATCAAAGACGTACCTGTTACTAAGTATCATTCATGAAAGAATAAATCTTTCTAATTTATTCCGTTATGTAAGTTGTAGAAAACTATTTTAATGCTGTGTTTTCTTCCTTTTTTTTTCCTTTTATTTATTTATTCATTCGTCTTTAGTGGGTTAAAAATAATCTTATCAGTGGTCCGGAAAAAAATAAAAAAATAGCAACGCAATTTCTAGAAGAACTCTTGAATTTCTTGAAAGAAGACTTTATTGGAAAACGTACTGCTTTATGATGCCAATTATGTTAAATAAATTTTCATGCTAGGGCAGAGGTTCCCGATTTTTCATGGCTACGGGACCCTAAATTATCGGCGGAACCTCGATTATATAAATAAAATTTATTATTAGCTGTGAAAATACTAGCCAAAAAAGAACTATTTATATTACTAATTATTTTGATAATATTTAATTTGAAAAACGAAGCCGTGGTGGCTCAGTGAATAGACAGCATGCCTCCCAGAGAGGTGACCCAGGTTCGAATCAATCCCAGCGATGGCTGGTCGATACGAACTCTGCTCCCGGCATGCACTGACCTCAATGCTGACAAATATCTTCAGCGGTTGACGGATCGTGAGTTAAGAGTTCTCTTGCCGTCGGGCTAACTGTGGCAAGTTTTCGTGATTTTTCTCTCCATGCAACTCAAATGCGGGTTAGTTCCATCTGAAAGTCCTCCACGAAGGCAAGTTTGTTCCAATGCTTGACCCAGGAGTTCCCTTGTCTTCTGAGTTGGATTCATAGTTATAATGCTACGAAGTTGAACATTAACAGTAGTCAACTCAGAATTGGGTTTGCCGTTCAACGCTGGTTATAAAATAAAATGTGAAAGTCGATATTTTTTTTAATAACCGTTTTATCAATAAGACTCTTAAAATAATAGGTTTTATGTCAACAGTGTTAATATAGAGAAGTTTTATGTAACTGTTGAATGGGCCAAGACTAAAGTGGTATCTAGATCTAGTTTTAAAATTGTTTTTGCTGCATACATTTACGGAAAAAGAATAAAATAAGTTGAAAATAGTTTTCAAAAAAAAAAAAAAAAAAACTCTTTTAAACGTTGACGGCATTATTCGTTTATCAGAGAAACGTAATTCGTTATTCCTGAATTTAGTCATTTTATTTTCAGTTCGAAAAGTTCGGCGAAAAATACTAATATAATTTTTAGAAAATATTTATTTTTATAAATTTTGCTGTTTCTTCTTTTTAACTGGCTTTTTGCTTAAATATATTTTATAAAAATAGCCAAAATATTAAATGAATTATGATTTATTTTATCAATATAAATTTAACTACAAGTTTCAAAATGAAACCCCTGTGACCTAGGGTTCCGTGGAATACCATTTGGGAAACGCTGTGTTAGAGATCCAGGATTTTTTCCTCAGAATATTTAATTAGACAGGAAAAGAATGAGTTTACGAATGGGTTGGGAAACTATTTTGTATCTAGCTAGTTTTTGTGGAAAATAATGATGCCTGGTTACCAAAACTTATTCAAAATTATAATGAAGCTCCAAATTTCGATGACATTTGTCTATTTGGACGTTTTCCTTTTGAGACATTTTTTTGCAATTTAGAGCATTTTTCAAAGTTTTGGGGCATTCTTTTTAACAATTTGTATTATTTCTTTGTCTTTTTATTGCTTTTAAGTATGAATCAATCTCATCAGTAGACGTTGAGGAAGCTTCTCTGGGTATATAAATTTATTTTCATTCAATAGATGTGTATTTACATTTCAAAATATCCAAAAACATTAAGCATGTAATATATTATTGTGTTATTGTAGCATATAACGTGATATAATAATAACACCAGCACACAGTACTTGATTTTTATCGAAGTCTACCAGTTAACAGTTGTAGACAGAAATTTTATTCGGATCCTATTAGTTAACAGCTGTAGCCAGAAATTTTATTCGGATCCTCCCAGTTCATCGCAATGGCCAGAATTTTTATTTGATGAGAAAAATTACAATACTATTTACCAAAAGCATAGAATATGAAAGAAAACTATCAGACCATCAATATACAAGATTCAGACGCAATATAGAAAATATGATCCTAAAGTTTGCGTTAATTTTACTTTTTAGGAAGAAAATTTTGAGTTTTTTAATTGTCAAAAATTGAGGTTTTAAAATGTGATTACTCGAACCCTGTTAGGCCAATTTCGTTCAAATTTTTTCTATATAGCAAAAATTCATGTCTTGCAATTCAAATTCTTCGATTGTTATTAATTAAAATAATAAAACATAATAATAAATGATGTTTCTCTAAAGATGATTTTTAGAACCCTATTCGGCAAATTTTTTTCAAATTTTTTCTATTTAGCAAAAATTCATGTCTTACAATTCAAATTCTTCGATTTTTATTAATTAAAATAATAAAACATAATAATAAACGATGTTTCTCTAAAGATGATTTTTAGAACCCTATTCGGCCAATTTTGTTCAAATTTTTTCTATTTAGCAAAAATTCATGTTTTACAATTCAAATTCTTCGATTGTTATTAATTAAAATAATAAAACATAATAATAAACGATGTTTCTCTAAAGATGATTTTTAGAACCCTAATCGGCCAATTTTGTCCAAATTTTTTCTATTTAGCGAAAATTCATGTCTTACAATTCAAATTCTTCGATTTTTATTAATTAAAATAATAAAACATAATAATAAACGATGTTTCTCTAAAGATGATTTTTAGAAAAAATTTTGTTCAAATTTTTTCTATTTTGCAAAAAGTTTTAAATCTTGCAATTCAAATTCTTTTATATTTTTATTAAATAAAATAATAAAATATAATAATAAATGATTAATCATCGTTAAAAATCACTTTTTACATCGAATTATCTTTGGATAATTCGATGTAAAAAATAAAAAAGCTAAAATTAGAGAGAAAATGCGAATTAATTCAATACTCTTACTGCGTATTATTCAGTTTCCAGTAACAAAAGAGCAAAACCGGTAAAAATAAGACAAAAAAGTTTTTTTGTTGCTGCCTTGGGGGTTAGAACCTAACATTTAATGACTATAAAAAGCCTTCTTTTCTAAACTGAATCCCGAAAAGGCTCTTATTTTTTTTCCTCCCTCTGTTACATAACATACATCGTTTTGGGGCAGGAGTTTAGCTTAGGAATTATTCATGTTGCCTCTAACTAATAACACATTCGAGTTAAACACCTCACAATCCAAAAAAGAAATTTATGTTTGATTTCAAGGTTTTATGTAACACTTTGGGTGTCTAGCACTTATAAAACATTTTCTAATAATAATAAAAATTAATGATAGTATAAAGGGTAATACAATCTAACACTCTTCATTTACTAAAGAATATACAGGTATATTCTACATAGTTGATTTAAGTATTAATTGGTGTCATTTCCTTCAAAGACACAGTAAGAGAATGCGCAGTCAAACACTTACCATCATAAAAAGATTTATGTGTGTGAGTATAAGTATATTCTTTACAAATGTTCTAACTAATACTTGGTCATTTGGTGCCATTTCCTTGTAAAATACAAAGGATAAAGTGCAATATAGTCTAACACTTCCTTTAAAAAGAAAATTTCTACGTGTAAGTATAGGTATATTCTATATAGGTGTAGGAAGAATTTCATAGGTGTGAATATAGGGTTTTTTTCTTCCTTTATCTTGGAGAATTGAATGATTTTTTTTGAAAAGAAAGACATCATTATTTTGCATTTCTCTAATTATTATGCACACATTCTTGAAACATATCCTATATAGGTGTAGGAAGGATTTCATAGGTGTGAATATAGGGCTTTTTTCTTCCTTTATCTTGGAGAATTGAATGATTTTTTTTGAAAAGAAAGACATCATTATTTTGCATTTCTATAATTATTCTGCATACATTCTTGAAACATATCCTATATAGGTGTAGGAAGGATTTCATAGGTGTGAATATAGGGTTTTTTTCTTCCTTTATCTTGGAGAATTGAATGATTTTTTTTGAAAAGAAAGACATAATTATTTTGCATTTCTATAATTATTCTGCATACATTCTTGAAACATATCCTATATAGGTGTAGGAAGGATTTCATAGGTGTGAATATAGGGTTTTTTTCTTCCTTTATCTTGGAGAATTGAATGATTTTTTTTTTGAACAGAAAGACATAATTATTTTGCATTTCTATAATTATTCTGCATACATTCTTGAAACATATCCTATATAGGTGTAGGAAGGATTTCATAGGTGTGAATATAGGGTTTTTTTTTTTTCCTTTATCTTGGAGAATTGAATGATTTTTTTTGAAAAGAAAGACATCATTATTTTGCATTTCTCTAATTATTCTGCATACATTCTTGAAACATATCCTATATAGGTGTAGGAAGGATTTCATAGGTGTGAATATAGGGTTTTTTTCTTCCTTTATCTTGGAGAATTAAATGATTTTTTTTGAAAAGAAAGACATAATTATTTTGCATTTCTATAATTATTCTGCATACATTCTTGAAACATATCCTATATAGGTGTAGGAAGGATTTCATAGGTGTGAATATAGGGTTTTTTTCTTCCTTTATCTTGGAGAATTGAATGATTTTTTTTGAAAAGAAAGACATAATTATTTTGCATTTCTATAATTATTCTGCATACATTCTTGAAACATATCCTATATAGGTGTAGGAAGGATTTCATAGGTGTGAATATAGGGTTTTTTTCTTCCTTTATCTTGGAGAATTGAATGATTTTTTTTGAAAAGAAAGACATCATTATTTTGCATTTCTCTAATTATTATGCACACATTCTTGAAACATATCCTATATAGGTGTAGGAAGGATTTCATAGGTGTGAATATAGGTTTTTTTTCTTCCTTTATCTTGGAGAATTGAATGATTTTTTTTGAAAAGAAAGACATAATTATTTTGCATTTCTATAATTATTCTGCATACATTCTTAAAACATAAAATAAAATTAAGTATTATTTTAAAAATGTAAGTAAATATTTCCACTATTAATTTATAGTAATTTTTCTTTCTTTTATTTTTATTTCTTTTTATTAAGGAAATAAATTACTGAGTAATGATTGTCGTATTTTTATCACTACATTTAATATTTTTTATTCTTTATTAGTAAAGAAACGAATAACTTAGTAAATGAATTACTTAACGTTGCATTGACCACCTCAGCATTTAATTTTTCATAATTTATTATTCAAGATATAAGTTACTATGTAAATAAATTATAAAATGTTGCATCTACTATTAAATTTTTGTACATTTACTATTCAGATAAAGTTACTGTTTGAATATATTATAACCACGCTTAATTTTCGATAATTTATATTTCATTTCAAGAAATAAATCACTATGTAAATGAATTATTTACTGTGCTACTGATAATTTCGGCATTTAATTGTCATAATTTATAATTAAGGAAACTAATAACTGTCAATTATATAATGTTGTACTTTTAGAAATCAGCTTTTTTTTCCCCTTTATTACTAAGAAAATAAATTACAGAGTAAATGGATTATTTAATGCGGCATTAATTTTTCTGTCGTTAATTTTTAATTTTTCGCAATTCATAAAATACATTTATGTGTAAATAAATTATTTGATGTAGTGCTGCTTATCTCTGCAATTAACTTTAAACTTTTTTAGTCCATTCATAAATTACTGTTCAAACATATTCACTAAAAATAATGAAAAATCAACACAACAGAAAGGAATAAAATAGTCAATACATTTTATTAAGTACATGAATTGCTGAATAAATGTATTACTAAAAAAGAATGAATGTACTAAATATATTTATTGTTTATCTTTATATTATTATACTAAAAACTATTATATTATGTACTATTATACTATATTACATATTATACTAAGAAAGAATGAATGTACTGAATTATTTATTGTTTATCTCCATATTAATATACTATTATGCCAAAAACTATTACATTATGTGCTATTATACTATATTACATACTACACAAAAAAGAATTAATGTACTGAATTATTTATTGTTTATCTCCATAATATCATATTAAAAACTATTATATTATGTACTATTATACTATATTATATATTATACTAAAAAACAATGAATATATTGAATTAGTTATGGTTCATCTTCATATTTTCCTCCAATATTTCGCTTAAAATTAAAAGTGACATTGTAAATTAGAATGAAATAGGAAATCAGATAAGCTATACGGCTGTACGTGGAGTTCGATTGAGTGTGTACCCATATTAATTGACGTACTGAATTATGGAGATTAACATACTATTATACTATATTATATATTATACTAAAAAACAATGAATATATTGAATTAGTTATGGTTCATCTTCATATTTTCCTCCAATATTTCGCTTAAAATTAAAAGTGACATTGTAAATTAGAATGAAATAGGAAATCAGATAAGCTATACGGCTGTACGTGGAGTTCGATTGAGTGTGTGCCCATATTAATTGACAATTGCAGTCCTTTTTAATGATTTACTGAAATGCCTTAGTCGATTTTATGTCGATTTTTTTTAATGCCATACTTTCAACTTTTAAATCAAAAGTTCTCAGTTTTTTTTTTTTTTTTTTTTTTTTAAAGATTTTTTTTCATTTATTCTGGATTTCGTCATAAAATAGTTAAATATTTCTTCATCCCAGCTATGTTTTTTCAAATGTTCTTGCACTATTTCGATTAGAGTAAAATTATTTTTCAAAGGCTAAAAATAGTTAATTAAAATTCGGACAATTATTTGCCTTGACTTTTTTCATACATTACATATAAAAATATTTTACTAAAATAACTACATTCATTCATAAAGTTCAATTATAATTTTAATTATTTTTAATTTTTATTTAAAATATTTTTATATTTTATAAAATAAATTGTATAGTAATTTAAAATAATTGTGTATTTTTATAAAATAAAGTTTAACTTTTGTGTAAGATAAAGCCAGTTGTAATATAAATTTTTTAAACGGATATTTAAGAAAAATTTTTAGGAATAAAAAAATATTCACTGAAGTTTTTTTTCTCTTATTCCCTTTATTTATAAATCCAAAATATATGCCTTTTAAGTTAAAGTTAAGAAATAATTTTGCAATCCTATAAGATTATTGATTTTGACATTTTTCATAATTTATACTTATAACAATTTCGTAAAAAACAACAATTCAATAGGGTAATTATTTATTGAATATTTCATTTATAGCCGATCAGAGTAATATTTTTTTCTCAGTCGCTTCGAAATAAGGGATGGCGAATTTTTAAAGCATCTATTCTACGCAATGCCTAACTTTCCCTTTCTCCCCTACGCAGTAATCTATGACGTAAGCGATGACGTATCACACTTCTCTATAGAATAACGGACTGTGTATCAGCTGAAATATTGCCATCATCAAAATTGCTGAATTGTGAAATCTTTGTTGAGGTGTATGTAAACAAACGATGTATATTGAAATTAAACCAGGTGCTTATTGATTAGAAATATTCGATTTCAAACTGTTTATTATCTGAAATCAGATCGTCCACACGTGGACGAATGAGACGAATTATGGAACCGACATCTGCTGAGGAAGAACGTTTATTAGAAATCGGTAATGTTTACTTCCGTCGTTTGCTTTACCGGTTTATCGATTCTTATTTCCGTTTTTTTTTTCTTCCTTTCGAACTGTTTACTGTTGATATCTGCCTAATAATAATTCTTAATTCAAAGAATTCGATATAATGGAATTTATATTTTTAAAATCAAGAGGTAAAATAACTAATAACATTTAATATCGAATTACAAATGTTAATATTCAGTTACAATGATTATTTTATAATAGATTTTGAATGTTTTTTTACTCATTTACTTTGGTAATATAAACTTTGTACTATAATATTCTTAAAATTAAAGAATTTATATAGTCCTATCCTATGCATTTAATAAGTCCTCTCCTATGCATTTAATAAGTAATCCTCTCCTATGCATATAATAAGTAATTACAACTTAATATCGATTTATCTTATCTGTCAGTTCACTGATTTTTGTATTCTATTTTAATTATGTTCGCAAATTCGCCTAAGTATGAAAGATTAATAGTTTTAAATTCAAGTGGTAAAGTATCTAATTAAAACTTAATATCTATTTATGTATATTAATTATCAGTTCAGTAATAATTTTGCATTAAACTTTGATTAGGTTAATAAGTATATTTGTGAAAGACGTAGTGTTATGATATATTTCAAATTTACTCTTTTATAATCAATTGGTAAATTAACTTCTTGCAAATTAATATTTAATTAAAAATACTAATTATCAGTTCAATAATTATTCTGTATTCTATTTCGATTAGGTTAATTTGCCTAAGGATAAAATCATTTTCATTACAATTTATTTAAAATATTTTTAAAATTGAGTGGCAAAATCAAATTTTATTATTAAAAACAAAATTTTGATTAGGTTAATTTGCCCAGATATGAAATTGCATCATAATATATTTAAAACTTATGCTTCTTAAATCAAGTGACAAAATAAAAATCTATTATCGATAACAACAATTTTAATTAGAATAATAATTTTCCTAAGTATGAAGTTGCTTTCATTATAGTATTTATAAAATTTATATTTTTGAAATCAAGCGGCAAAATAAATCTTTTATTGTTAATTACAACAACTATGAAATTAACATCTTATCAAAATTATAAAATAGTTTAAAGATAATTTATGTTGATACTAATTTTAAAAAATGCATTCCAAGAAAGAAATTGGGTAGACATATTTTGAGAGAAATATATAATTTTATTTTAATATTAAATATAGTTATTTGTTAATAAAAATGTGTTTGTTAGCTAGTTAATTATTATTATTGTTTACAATAATATGTTAGTTTTAACATCAAATCTTTAAAAAAAATTCAATCTAGAATTTTTACAAAGAATGCGCAATTTTGTGCTTTTAATGCACAAATATATATATATATATATATATTTTGTTGATCAAAAAAGTCTGTTTTTTTAATAAACTGACTTTTCTATTTTTCATGATATTTAATCACAAATAAGTATTTTTATTTGATATACTGTTTCATCACTAGCTATTGTATTCATTTCTGCAAAATTTAATCTCTTTGAATATATTTACTCTTTAATCACAAATTAGTCACATCATTTCGTATACTGCCTAATTCAAAATTAGTACCTTCATTTAATATGCTGTTTAATTTAAAACTAGTGTCTTCATTTGATATGCTGTTTAATCAAGAATTAGTGTCTTTTAATATGCTGTTAAATTAAAAATCAGTGTCTTCATTTAATATGCTGTTAAATTAAAAAAATCAGTGTCATAATTTAATATGCTGCTTAATTAGAAATTAGTGCCCTCATTTAATATGCTGTTAAATAAAAAATTAGTGTTTTCATTTAATATTATGTTAAATTAAAAAATCAGTGTCATAATTTAATATGCTGCTTAATTAGAAATTAGTGCCCTCATTTAATATGCTGTTAAATAAAAAATCAGTGTCTTCATTTAATATGCTGTTAAATTAAAAAATCAGTGTCATAATTTAATATGCTGCTTAATTAGAAATTAGTGTCTTTTAATATGCTGTTAAATTAAAAATCAGTGTCTTCATTTAATATACTGTTAAATTAAAAAAATCAGTGTCATAATTTAATATGCTGCTTAATTAGAAATTAGTGCCCTCATTTAATATGCTGTTAAATAAAAAATTAGTGTTTTCATTTAATATGCTGTTAAATTAAAAAATCAGTGTCATAATTTAATATGCTGCTTAATTAGAAATTAGTGCCCTCATTTAATATGCTGTTAAATTAAAAATCAGTGTCTTCATTTAATATGCTGTTAAATTAAAAAATCAGTGTCATAATTTAATATGCTGCTTAATTAGAAATTAGTGCCCTCATTTAATATGCTGTTAAATAAAAAATTTGTGTTTTCATTTAATATGCTGTTAAATTAAAAAATCAGTGTCATAATTTAATATGCTGCTTAATTAGAAATTAGTGCCCTCATTTAATATGCTGTTAAATAAAAAATCAGTGTCTTCATTTAATATGCTGTTAAATTAAAAAATCAGTGTCATAATTTAATATGCTGCTTAATTAGAAATTAGTGTCTTTTAATATGCTGTTAAATTAAAAATCAGTGTCTTCATTTAATATGCTGTTAAATTAAAAAAATCAGTGTCATAATTTAATATGCTGCTTAATTAGAAATTAGTGCCCTCATTTAATATGCTGTTAAATAAAAAATTAGTGTTTTCATTTAATGTTACTGTTTAAACTGAAATATAGAGCGGCCTTGAGACTCACTATTGCTATTACCCTTTCATCCTTATATTTTAAATTAATATTTTACTTCTTTTTCATCAATCGTAGTTAGTACGTTGCGTAATTAGAAAAGTATAGCTCTGCCTGGCTCACATACCATTTCTGCACATTTTATGTTTCAATTATGTAACATTCCTTCCTTTTTTGGGGGGGTTGACCTACCTTACCTTCAGTACCGGTTTTAAACAACGCTATCTATTTTTTGCTTCACCTGTAGCGAAAGATAGAATCAGATTTTCTATTTATAACTTTCACTGATTTTTTTTGTGACTCTCTTGTATTGCAGACACGTATTCTGGTTTAAAAATATCTTCTCTTTATTCGTTTGTATAAAGTGTTGCGTAAGGGTTACCTTGAATAACTTCAAGGCCAATATGTTAAACAGTGTGCATAATAAATGTTGTTTCCTAACGAATGTTTCTCCCACTTTCTAATTTCTTTATTTTAAGTTAAGTTTTGACCCTTGAATTTTGTGTTTAAACAAAACGTTACGCAAAATTTTCATAAAATTTGCATGGGATTCGTTTATCAAACAAACTTTACTTCTACATTGCAAAATATTGCATTCGTATTATTTGCTATTATTGCATGTTGTAAAAATTATGTTTTGTGACATTGAAATTGGAATCATAAATTTATAGAACTTAAATTAATATAAATAATGCAAAATTAAATCTGAAATCTAACTGTGTATTCCAAGCATTTTTTTGTTCAATGTTGGTAAAAATATTGCATGTTTATATATATATATATATATATTGTAAGAATTCAACGAATGCGAATCCCAATGATTCGATGCTAATTCGGAGATCCGGGTCACACCAACCACAGCGCTGACGTAAAATATCCTCAATAGTAGGCGGATCATGGGTTAGAGTCCCCTTACCGTCAGGCTTACCGCGATAAGTTTTCGTGGTTTTCCTCACCATATAATGCAAATGCTGGTTAGTTCCATCAAAAAGTCGTCCAATTTCTTTTAATACTTGATCTAGGAGCTTCCTAATCTTCTAGATTAGGTTCAAAATTGGGTCGGCTGTTCAACAACGATTATAAAAATAATACAAAGCCCTGGTGGCTCAAGAAATAGAGCGCTCGCCTCCCAATAAGGTGTCCCGGGTTCGAATGCCTTCATGCGAATATCGCACCCGCCTTCCATCAACATTTCCGACATAAAATATCCTTAAAGATTGACAGATTATGGGTTAGAGTCCCCTTGCCGGCAGACTAACCGCTGGAAGTTTTCGTAGTTTTCCTCTCCATGTAACGCAAATGTGGGTTAGTTCTATCAAAAAGTCCTGCAAGTAGGAGAATTTGTCCTTATACTTTATTCAGGAGTTCCCTTGTTTTCTGGATTAAGTATAAAATTACAATAGTTGGTAGTCGTAAACCCAAAAATTTTGTCGGCTGTTTAATAACGGATATAAAATAAAATAAAATTATTTATACAATTTTATAAGAAACAAACTATTTATTTACAACTAAGAAAATATAATTTTGTTGTTGAAGGATTTTGACAGTTTAGATCAGAATTACAGAATAACCAGCTTCTTGCCATCACACATTAGAAAGAAAAAAGGAAGAAATGCTCATGATTTATCGATTCTTACGTAAGAATAAAAAAAATCGATAATGACTGGTTTCAGCTAGAATTTAAAATCTAAACCGTCCTTGGAAATAATTTATAATTTCATACACATAATCTTTCCGAGATTTGTCCGTGTATTTTTGATGTTTTACGAATTTCTGCCGTAACTCGTCTCCAGTTAATTTGAACCGCTCTAATAAGATATCCATAACTGTGGAATTCTTTTCTGCGTATTCTTGTCAGCTATGTCAATTAGATACCTGCAAGTGACGTCATCGTTGGTAAATCTTGGGATTTAACTATTCAGGAACCAATTAGATTCAACGCCCACACGTGATGTCACTTACAGGTTTTCAATTAAATTTGATTTAAATCTCATGGTTAAGCATTATCACTTCACTTCTTTTCGAGTTTCAAGTACTTTATTGACAACAGTTGACAAAGACTACGTTATACCCATTCTTTCTCGTCTAAATTTACCCTTTTATACTGACTATCAAAATCTGTTAGATATAGCGTTTTTTCATTGATGATAGCGTCGAATTTTGGCCTCAGTTTCATCAAATACATTGCCCCATTGGCCAGCCGGTCATTATAGGATTAGTTGACCCTACGATGCCATTTTAAAGTCTCATTCTTTTTAATTACCTATCTTCCATCTTGGCTTTTAGTTCTGTCTGAATTAAGATTTGACGACGTTACATTTCTTCTTGACGCTTATCCTTCAAAACAAATTAGATACACAAAACAAAAATAGTTACAATTAAATAGATAAATAAATAATAAATCTAACTTAAGAAAGAGGAATAATCGAGAAAGAATTATATTTCAACAAATTCGATGTGCGATACGGCGCTGTATTTAATTTACTTCACGTTACTTAACATTCTAACTTATGTGAAGAAACTTAGCTCAGCTTTGCCATTTTGCGGAAAAACGATCAGCTAGTATTGACGTCATAGGTCACATGTCTGGGTATCTGATATCTTCTTCTAGAAGTGAAAGTACCTACCTGATTGTAAAATTGTCAATTTTGCGGATGTAGTCAAACCTAATTCTAGTGCTAATGTCACTAAATCTAAATTCTCCCTTTAAGTAAACAATAATAATTAAATGTGTTAACTATAGTATACTAATGAGAAATAAATGTTCATAATTAATGAATGATATCTTTAGTATTTATATCTAAACTTATTATTAACTGAAATACCTAAAGTAATCACCATCAATCGATGCAATTTTAAAATTGCGCAGATTTATTGTTTTTGTCAACATACTTTCGTTAAAAAAAAATTTCATACAAATCATTTATGATGGAAGGTGCGTGAAAAAAAGTGGTAGAATTTCATTTCAGGAAAATACAGTTTCTCAATGTAACCATGGATCACGTTAATAAGTATCTATGTTTAGATGGAAAGTCTGGCTATTACATTTTGATATTAAACAGTCAAAAATTAGTGAGAAAAATTTGCCAACCTTTAATCCTTATTGAATAATTATTGCTTTTTTTTTTTTGTTAGCCAATATCTTTTTTTCTTTTCATTATTCGATGCATTCCATTCCATCATTAATGTAAACTTTAGTTAAGCCTGTTAAACATTCCTCTGTGTTTGTAACAGAGGGATTAATAATAGGATTCTTTTATCTCTCTGTTTGAAACTTCAACTGTATTAGCTTTTTGGCCAGAACATCCACATCCATTTTGTCTTTCGCATTTTATGCCAAAATAAGAATAACTTTGTTAAACAAATAAAGTCGAACAAAATGAAAGGGAAGAAAAAAGAACGTACAAATAAATTAGATTGCCTACTTTTTACCCAAGCATAAGCTAAATTCATTTCTCATTCTTCCTCGCAAACGTTTTTCTTTTGGAGAAAAAATAGTTTTGTCTTGGCGATTTTCTTGAACATTTACGAAAAATGTTACTTAGGAAAAGAAGGAAAATGTTCAGGAATAGTAATTTTGCTATTTGTTGTTAGTACCATGCTATTTTTTTAAGAACCGTTGAGAAAACGATGCCTTCGTGAATATTTTGTTTTACAATTTGAGTTGATGTTTCAATTATATTTACGTTTAAGAACTAATGTTTAAAATTATGCTTAATGCTATATCTTAATAAATCCAGGGTATCCGCACAACTGGAAAGTCATGAATTTCGGTATTGAACAAAATTTGTCATGAAATGTCACGATTTTAACTATTTTTTTAAAGAAAATCATGAAAAGTCATGGATTTAGGTCTCCGAAAAATCTGATTTTTAAGATAGAATTTACCCCCTTCCCCGCAATTTCATGGTGTTCCGAATATCTGAATTTGTAAATCCCCACTCACGGTCATTTTTGATTAAAATATAAAATGTTTTTATCGCGTTCTTTAAAAATTATGGTGTTCTTTCAAAAAATGAAAGAAAAAATATCTTTTCTAGAGCAAATTATCTTTCAAACTTTTGTGATTTCAGAATTTTTTTTATTCCGAAATGAAAACAGAAAAATCAGGAGTATTTCTTTCCTTTCCGATGAACAAGAAAAGTATCTTTAGAATGTAATTCTGCAGAGAAAAAAAATTATTTGCTTTTGTAATTTTTTCAGCTGTTTTATTGCTTCAACTCTTTCTTTACTCTGTTTTTTAAATTTAAAATCTGTAAATATGAAGATGCAGAGTATAACAGGTTTGGTCATTTCAATGAATCTTATTATAATGCTTTTTTATATTTATTATTGTCTTTTTGTCGAAGAAAATAGTAACTTAAGTCATGAAAAATTCCTGGAATTAGTCATGGAAAGTCATGAATTTGAAAAGTTAGTTTAAACGTAGCAGATACCCTGTCACAGGAAAAAAAAACAAAAAAAAAAAACGCTTTTTTGCGAAAAATGTGTGAGTTTTCTACTGTTGTAAGTTTGCAACAATTATTTATCACTATTAAGTCTAGTTTAGCTTATCCTAAGCCTTGTCTTCTGCTAATTCTGAAAGTGACTTAAAATGTCAATGTCTGAATAATCTTAACCGGATCAATGGATGAATATCCGTATAAAGCTAAGCATCCGTGGCGTTAAGGATTGAATTTCTTCGTAAGACTTTCGGGTAACTACTTCCGGTTTATTTTTACGTCTAATCTTTAAAATGATCGCCATTCTATATTATACTTGTAGTGTTTATAATATAACGAGTTCTTTCAATATAACTTCCAACGTAACGAAAACAAAAGAATTCAGAATACTCCTTAAGCATGTTATTATGCTTCCCAAAGAATGACAAACCAAACGGTTATATTTACACAAATATAGTCAAATAGGGGATACAGTAGCAACATTGATAACCCTACCCTTTTGTTTATGTTGAGATATTTGGTTCGTATAAAAAATTAAGGTACTTTATTTGCATCGCGCTTGAGATGCACAATGGGCTAATGACGACGGTCTGGGAAACATCCTTGAGGATGATCAGAAAGCATGCCATCAATATTTTGTGACCGGTGCACGTTGGATCACTAAGTCCTCCATGTTCCCATAACAAATCAATACCTCTGGGGGGTACTGAATTGGAGATTGATCGTTCTTTGCTTTAAGTTAAAATTACGAACTGTGGATGAATGATTGGATGTATGAATGGGTCCGCTCTATGATAGGGTGTGGCAGAAGTCGAATTCATGGCCCTAGTTGGCGCCACTGAAAACAGTTGCACCTCCTCTACCTTAATGCGTGACGACAACAACAACATTTAACTGAAAAAAAGAATGCTTCTCGCATAAATCCATGTCATGCTGATATATATATATTTATTTTTTTTACAAATTGTTTTTTCCAAAAATACCTTTTTGGAAAAAGGTTGGTAGGGAAAAATGCTTAAGCTAAGTTGACGTTTTCTAATACATTAGAAATAGTCACGTGTGACTGCCAACTTCAATGGATTATCTGCGAGTGACGAAGTGTAGGTATCTCGATGTTGATAGGTTGTTGAAACGTGGCATATGTTTACGTTAGCTCTTTCCATTCTATTTCGAATAAGTTAAGCCCGTTAAGTATCAATTCTCTCAAGTGACACATTCTTTCACAAAGATTTAAACTCTTTCAGTATATATTTCTTTCTTAACCCAATGGAAGGACAAAACCATGTAAACTGTATTTAATTAATTTCACATTATTTATCGTTCTAACTTATGTGGAGTAACTTAGCTCAACTTTAAAACAAGCCGTTTTGCTCAACTTTAACAGGCCATAAAAACGATCAACTGGGGCTGACGTCAGAGGTCACATGTGTAGGTATTAGTGATTGTCTTATTCTTGAAATGCAATTACCCAATTAAAGAAATAGTGCAAGTGTAGAATTTCAGATCAAAAAATTACTACTTATAAAATTGAAAGTTTTTGGTTTACATAAAATTTCGCTATTTGGTAAATGCCCGGGGTTAGGGGTTTAAACTCCCCCCTTGATCTCAGACAAAATGGCAAAAATAAAAATTTTAGTTGAAATTACGCGGGCTATTATTAAGACTATATATTTTTATTTGCCTTATGCCTACTTTTTTTTTCTCACTGTATTTCTCAGAATACTGAAAAACATCTACTATAATAGGGTTGTACTTTTGAAACCAAATTCACGTGATACTGTTACGGGCGAGCCCCGATCGCTGGTTCCTTTCTGTTCTGCCAGTCGCGATAGTTTTCGAGACTGGCTGGGTCTTTACGCGATGATTCTGTAATTCTGTCGTCTTTGAGACAGTTCGAGAATTTTGGAGATGCGAAAGGGGGAACGGAGTACAGTGGAGTTAAGAGATAACTCTGCCGCTTGTCTTTCGGAGCTCGTCGTTAAATCTGTTTTGTGTTGTCTAAACAAAAATTCTATTTAATCGCTGAACCCGTCGTCGCCACTATTTCGACTAGTGAAGAAATCGGTAACAATACCGTTACTGTGCTCGTTGAAGTTATTCATTCCAGCTCGAAACTTTGAGATCGTAGCATGGCGGATATTTCTGTGCCAATATATATATATATATATATATATATATATATATATATATATATATATATATATATATATATATATATATATATATTGTTGCTGTTCTTGGATCTTTAGGATGTCAAAACGCAAGAATTTATCAATTTTTAATTATTTTGAGAAAAAATCACGACCTGAAATTAGTAAAAGTTAGGCCAACTGTGCATCTAGTGCCAATGTAAGTTTTTCTGTTGAACAGAAAGAAATGTGATACTTCCGTTGAAGAAAACTTTTCTAGCATAACAAAATCTGATGAATGTGAAAGTGGTCCTCAAAATGTTACTTCCCACCCATATGACATTGGACTTTTTGCCGAAGTTGGTACATGCGAGGATAAAAAACTGGATATACTTAAAAAAATGTTTGGGAACCCAATCCAGCATTTGTTTTTCCTGAAAAATGAAAAAGAAAATTGAAATTTCAATACAAATTGCTTTATCGCTAGAAATGGCTTGCATATTCAGAGGTTAATGGTGGTGCTTTTTGCAAATTTTGTGTACTTTTCACCCCAAGTGGTGCCAGTTCTGGCAAGCAACCTTTAGACCAACTGTGCAATGTAAAATTTGACAGCAAGAAAAAAACAGTAGAGCGATTTTCTGAACACGAGAAATGTCTTTATCACAAAAAATCGATCGAAACTGCTGGGACATTAAACGATATTTTACTTGGAAAGATGAAACCTGTGAATTAACAAGTTGACAGTGCAGCAAGAAGAAAATTAGAAAATAGAAAAAACAGTACTCGAATCATTGAAACCATCCTATTTTGTGGAAATCAATGTCTCGCTCTAAGAGGACATAAGGATTCGGGAATAATTGCTGAACAACCAGGTGAAGAGAACGACGGAAATTTTCGGGCATTGCTTCGTTTCCGGAGTAAGAATGATTCAACTCTTAAGAACATTTTAGAGTCAAGCAGAAAAAATGCTCAGTATACTAGACCTCGATTTCAGAACAAAGTTATTGAGGTTTGTAATATTTTAATCTTACAAAAACTAGTCAGCAAGATTAATGATGCAACTTGCTTTTCCATACTTGCAGATGAAACAACTGATATTGCAGGTATAGAGCAATTATCGTTATGCGTTCGATATGTCGATAAAGAAAATTTTAACATCACCGAACAGTTTTTGCAATTCATTTCGGTGCACTACTCTACCGGAAAAACAATAGCAACAACAATATTAGACCAATTACAGTCTATGAAAGTTGATATAAAAAGTTACGTGGACAGGGGAAAGATGGTGCTGCATCAATCAATGAGTGGAAAAGTTAATGGTGTACAAGCCCACGTAAGAAATATTGTCCCATCAGCACTCTATGTACAATGCTCTGCTCATAGCCTAAATTTGGCCGTATCAAATGCATGCGAAATAACTGTCATTAGAAATTGCGTAGGGACCATTAAAACATTATACGACTTTTTAAATACGCAAAAAAGACAGTATGTCCTATCTTCAGCAATAGAGGAGATGGAAAACATCTCTAAGAGGGAGAAAATTAAACAGCTATGTGCAACCCGTTGGATGGAAAGATACGACTCAGTAACCGCTGTGGTGGAACTTTTCGAGCCTATCGTTGAAACTCTTCAAAAAATATCAGAATGGGAGGATAAGGAATCAGCTACTCAAGCTAATTCTTTACTGTGCACAGTATCTAATTGCCAGTTCGTAATATCGCTTTTGTGCATTTACAAAGTTTTCACCATAACAATCCATCTTTGTAGATATCTAAAAAGAACCAGCATAGATTTGATAGAGGCAGTGAGTCTTGCAGAATATGTTATTAAAGAACTAAAATTAATGCGTGAAAATGCCACTGAAGCATTCTCTGAAACATTCAACTCTTCTTCTCTTATGCTAACAAGCATTAGATCTTCCGTACAAATCCCTAAAATAACGGGAAGACAGAAAAATCGCGCTAATTTTCCCTCATCGACACCTGAAACATATTTCAGAGTTATTGTATTTATTCCATTTATAGAAAATTTTATAACACAATTAGACTTAAGATTTGTATCGCATCGTGATATTTTGAAAGGATTTCAGTGCGTTCTTCCTGCCGATCCTTTTATTTGCCAACCTCCAAACATAAAAGCTTTTGAAGCACTAGTGGAATTTTACGCTTAATATTTGGATACCTGTAAAGAAAGCCTTAAGTCTGAACTAAATTTCTGGTATAAAATATTAAAAATGATTAGTGAAGACGGAGGTAGTGTTCCTGTGTTCCAAAAACTGCGGCGGATGCTCTCGGAATGTGCAATAAAGATATAACACCAAATATTTTCAAACTCCTAAAAATATTGGTCGTTCTACCTGTTTCAAAACGAAAGATCCTTTTCGACTTTACGCCGTTTAAAGACTTATTTACGCAATTCAACGGGTAATAATAGAATGAATGGATTACGGGTAATAATAGAATGATAGCTGTAAAAAACATTTTAAACGAACTTCCAAAAAAACCACGTTGCTTGGATATTACTGTATCAATCAATAACTTTTTAACGTGTTTGTATACTGGTTTAATTCCCTATTTGTTGGCAAGTTATTTTTTCTTTTTTTTTTGGTCAAATTCATTGGTTTTCTATAGAATATTCACATTTATACGGTAATTATTTTGGTACCTGTTACATTATGAGTAGTTTTTTTTTTTTTTTTTTGGCTTGATTAATTTCTTCTTTTTAATAAAAATAAAATATTTTACCTCTTATTATAAATAAATAATGTTCGTAAACTTAAAAAAATCAAATCAAAATTTAACTAAACAATGTTGTCTAAATAAAAAGTCGAAATTGTCTAGCTGTCTAAATAAGGGAAATAGTACTTTATTACATACTCGAATTCCTTTTAGTAGATTCAGAAAATTATGAACCCCCCCCCCCTCCCTTAAAAAATTCTGCGTACGCCACCCTCCAAAGTTAACATGTTGAGCAGCATAGTAATCACCTATAAAAGGACGGGTTTGGTGTGTGTTTACCGTAAGATTTTGTAGGGCGTAGATCTCCAATTGCGATTCAACCAAGCCAGATCTTTCAACTACACGATATTTCAATTCCAAAGAATAAGGAATTAAGTTAATTTTTAATATTCCACCAGTTTTATCACAGTTCACTTTGCACTTTCACAGTTTTAGTGCAGGAGGACTTAAATTGTCATCATAGCTCTTATTACTTCTTTGTACAGATACAATGGTAGAAAATGAAGTACGGATGTACGGTAAGCTCTTTTTAAATTATCATATCAATAGAGGTACACATATCTATTTATTACTAGTGGTTCACAGACCCAGTTGGTGAAACGTTTTGAGAGAATAATTTATTCTTTATTATAATTTATTATATTTTATTTAATTAAATTTATTTCGAGAAAAAAACAATATTTTTTCTGTAAGGAAAAAAAAATTGTATCTTTATTTATATAGAAAGAATTTAAATTTATCTGCTTCATTTTATTTATTCACACGCGATTACGTATTGTTTTTTTTTAAATGTTTTACAGAACTTTTTATTGATTCATAAACACAGGAATGAGTTTGGTAAAAAAAAACAAAATAGCTAAAAATAGAAATCCAAAAATGTTATGTGCGAAAACACTTTTTAAATAATACCTGAAATTCACGCCAGAAAAAAGCATGTAAGAAACATTTATCCATAGAATCTTATCAGTGTTTTAATAAATAAATATTGTGGGAAGGTTTTATTTATTTATTTAAATTGTATGTCTATAAATCTCAATGTGTGATTTTTAAAATCACGCAAATACGAATTATGACATTGTTTTAAAATCCTGTTAACATGAATCTTAATGTATAATTATAAAATTACATCAATACGAACCTCGATGTTTGATCTGAAATTTTCGTGAATACGAATCTCAATGTTTGATTTCAATATCCCGTGAATACGAATCTCGATGTTTGATTTTAATATCCCGTAAATACGCTTCTCCACGTTTCGTTTTAAAATTGCGTGAATACGAATCCCCTCGTATAATTTTTAAGTCACTTGAACACAAATCTTTAAAGTAGTTTTAACTCGTGTGAAAATGGAACGCGATATTTGATATAAAAACGGGAAAATACGAAAATCCCGTAAATAAGAATGGCGATGTATGATTTTTAATCATGTGGAAAGAAGAAGAAAAAAAAGTGTGATAGCGAATCTTTTTTTCTTTATGTAATTCGAAAAGACCAACTTTCTTTGAAGAGGCGATTATTGATTTTTCTTTTTTAGTAATAGTAAAAAAAAATTTCTACGATGGTGACAAATTTTCCGCGAACAGCTTTTGCGCGTTCGTGTACATTATACGGTTCTGTTTATGCATTAGCTGGTTAATTGGTATTACATTTAGTTATGTTTACTACTTGTAAAAAAATGGCATGGTGATGATTTCTTTGAGAGAAAATAAAAACTTTTTTCTTTTTATAATACACATTTTAAAGATATAATTTATTTTATCTATTAGTTTTTTAAAGGACTTTTTCAAATAACATTATTACATTTTTTCCTAACAGTTTGTAAATTTTGTCGCATGCTAATAAATTTTTAAAGAATATTAAAGTAATTTACAAATTTTTCGTTATAAAACGCATTTTAAAAAAAAATATTTTGTTTTTCTTAACTAAATATTACAAAGATTTTTTATAATAGTATTATTAGATTTTATGTAGCATTGTTATAGTTTTTCTAAAAAATATTAAAATTATTTTTAAATCTTTCTTTAAAATACTCAATTAAAAAAATTGCTAATTTTTCTTAATTTTTATAGATTTTTTTAAGCAAGTATTCGCAAGAACGTTTACGTATAGCATTGTTATATTTTGTTATTCTACTTGTTTATAATTCTGCCGTATGTTGATAATTTTTTAAAACAAAAATGTAAAAATAATTTTAATATTTTTCTTTAAAATACTCAATTGAACAAAAATAGTTTATTTTTCTTACTTTTTATAGTTTTCTTAAACAAAGTACTTCAAGGATTTTACGCATGGCATCATTATATGTTTGTTATTCTACTTGTTTATAAATCTGTCGCATGTAGCTAATTTTCTTTAGAGAAAACATAAAATTATTTTTAAATTTTTCTTTGTATTTTCTTATACATTTTAAAAATAAAATTAATTTGATTTCATTTATTTGTGGTTTTTTAAACAAAATATTACAAAAAATTTTCCGGTAGCTTTAGACTTTATCGAGTGTATTTAAATTATTACCACGTCAACTCGACCCTATCTTTTTGTGCAGCTAAAATGGCAGTTTTGGGGCTGTACACACTTCAGTTATTAATCATGCTGTTTAACTGACATACCCTCCTTTCGGTTGCCGCTGATGTTTCGTTTCCCTAATTAACAACATCCGAAGTCTTTCAACGGAGGTAACTGTGAAAAGTTTTCTCTAGCTCTTATACTTCCAGTATGCTTAATTATCATTACATTTTGATACTCCGTAGTTAATTACTTTCGAGGCTCATTATATTTCCAGATGTCTTGTATCACATTTTAATGGTACAACACATTTTGATTATTAATTATTTTATTTTTGGAAAAGGAAGCAATAGCTTTAATGTTTCAGTTTATCGAAAGCATTGCGAAATAATACTATTACAAATTTGTAGATATTTGTATGGTTTTGTAATTATTTGTAAATATTCTTTTGTTATGAGGCTAAATATCGCAGACGGACCCTAAATAAGCAGTATAATTATACAATTTGTAAAAAAGTTTCATAATTTTAACGTAATTTAGAGAGAAAATAACCATCTTATGTATTTCTTATTGGAGACTCGGGTTGGCAACATTTTCGACGACTTAGCGATATACCATGTGTCGACCATTTTGGCGACAATAGTGGTTATTCTGGAAAATTCAATTTTCGAAGCAATAGGTCTAATATTTACGGAGCTCATAAAATTTTACAAAAAACTGAGAATAAGACTGTGATTTTTGATAGTTTTCATCTTCTAGGTGGAAAAATGTCACCAAATTAGTGATTTTTAAAAAAGGTTAATAACTTTTAAAATATTTAAGTTATTTGTTTTAAAGCCCAGATAATTCTTCACGGCAAAATTATATATATAGTTTAAATATATATATAGTTTCCACTGTAGATACGGCGTTCCACTGTGGCGTCTTGCAACTATTTTTTACCAAGTTCATTTCGTTCTTGTCTGACTGGAGCCCTCTAGTGCAGCAATTCTCTAAATGTGTTCCGTTGAATTCTTGGGTTCCGTTTAAGATTTACAGGGTATCGAAGTTCATAGTCCCAAATAGGTGATTCAGTTATTTAGGTTTGTTAAAAGAAAGTCATTCTAGTTAATAAGGGGATATTTCTGTTTCGTGATCTGCCACTCGAACTACAATCGCCAAGGTGCCAAACTGATTTTAAACGAGAAATTTTTTTTAAAAAATTACATGTAGAGGGTGCTCCGGGGGTGATGGCTACGAGTTATACCCTTCAAGTCGGTTTTTTTAGTTTTTCGTGAGTTGCTGCCCTGAAGACTTGGCGATTATTCTGCCACAGATCACCATACGGAAATCTCCCTATTAATAGTATGATTAATTTTGAATACAATAACACTTTAACATCGTGGAATTAATTTTGGTATAATGGCTGAAGTTTCAGGTTTAAAGCAAAACTATTTTTATTAGTCTTTAGTTTTAATAATATGGAATCGAGTGCTCAAAGATTAAAAGTTTCAATCTTATTTTAGAAGCGCTGCCAACGTCATCTGTAGATTTTACTAACAATCAAATGAAAGTTCCTCTTCACAGGGGTTCCGAAAGTTAGTGAAGGGTAAGCATAAAATAACTTACCTTCTCTTGCATTTACGTATAAATAGATAAAATTTGACGTACTAAAAGAACAGCGGGAAAAAGAACTATATATTTATTTCACATCAGAGAAGAAAAAACTAAAAACAAAAGAAGTTGCCATCCAGTGGTGCAATTATAAGAAATGAAATAATATAAAAAAATTAATATAGGTGGTGCTGTATTTTGGTACATATTGGCCATCGCTACATTAAGATTTTTTTTTCTTAACCAGTTATGTTGTTTTAAATTTGTAATTAAATATTTCTGTTTAATCACCAATTCAATATTTATCAAATTTTTGTTTATTTCAATCTGTTAGTAGTGCGCTTCGCATTGCTGTACCACAATATGAACGCTTCTAAGCAGCGCGTGTGGCCTGACTGGTATTTCCTTAAAAGTAGGCGGGTTTATATTTCGCTTATTTTAATCATTTAAGTAAAGTGCCAGTGGGTACTAAAATATTAGTCCAGTTGATTTCGGTATAATGTCAAAAGATACAGCGTTCACGATCTTCACTTTCTAGGATTCAGTCTTGATGGTTCGAGGGGGTGACCTCAAATATTCTAATTAATTATCCTATGATATTTTAAGTTACAATTCCTAGTGCACTTTAGCATCCAAATAGAGTCTCGGTGCTGCCATCTAGTGTGGCAGAAACGAGACGTCCAAATTAACATGACCAACGGTATCTCACCCATTGTGGTGGTCCTGAAAGAGTGGATACCACTTCTGGAGAACGCACTAGGTCTGCTCATCGGGAAGACTGATTGTGCAGCTCATAGGACATAAATAAAAAAACAAATTTTAAGTTACAAAATCAGACACAAAAACGTAATTTATCAGAATAGAAATACCTTTCTTTTGGCGGATTTGACCCCCAAAATATAGAGGGAAGCCACAATCTCGGAAATATAGTCCGAATTGTTTGGTCAGGAGAGCGATCCAAAGTTTGGACCCCTTTATATTAATTTTACTTTTTCCATATTTCACTGTATCTCGAGGACTTAAAACATTGAAACATTTTTACACATATGTATACAATTCGTTTATCTAAGGATAATTAAATAGAAAAATACATTTTAGTAAAAAAAAAGTATTCTTTTATTATTTTATTTAATATTAGTCCAAAAATTTTGAATTTTAAGGTATAGATTCTATTACATCATTTTAAAGTATATAATTTTGCATAGCAATTAACAAAATGTAAGCGAAATCGGTTGAATACTTCCTGAGCAATCGAATTTTGAATATGAGTTCTTTAAAATTTTGATTTCTCGGGAACTATTCCTCCGATTTCGCTGAAATTTTATCCGAAACCGTCGAAAAAAGGGTATGTCAGAGAAATCTCAGGTCAGAATCAGAGAAAATACGTTTTTGTGTCTCCTTTTGCGATTTAAAATATCGTCTTCACTAATTAATTAGCATATTTGAGTCCACTCATTTGATCCATTAATATTGAGTCCTGAAACGTGGGGATCCGATCTTTAGATCAAAAGTTATTCAAGCTGGTCCTTTTTTCCATTTACCTACTCATAAGTCGCGGGTCCCAAATTTCTAACTTCCCTTGTTTTATTCTGGAAAGCATGTATAGAGTACATTTAAGAATTAAGCTTCATGTGCATTGAAACCGATAATTTTATTTAATCATAATAATTTTTTTTTCTTTCTAAATTAGTACCAAAAATTGCCTTCATATGCATTGAAACTGGTATTTGCCTTCACATGCAGAATTCATGAGCATTGAAACCGGTAATTTTATTTCATCATAACTATATCGGGTTTTTTTTCTAATAATAATTGCCAAAAAATTGCCTTTATATAGGCCCAGAAATAGCTGCTATATCGTAATTTACTGATTTAGTAGCTGCATTTTTAGCTCTACAACGCAATCGTAAAATCAAAAAATACGATAAAATAAGTAGCTGATTTATCTTGAATGCTATTTTCGAAAATAATTATTAGAAAACATAAAACTAAGATAATTCAGACAGATGAAAATATTGGTTTAAATGCTTAGGAACTGCTAGTTTATAATGTAAGCGACTAACGATGACATATCCAGCCAAGGATTGTTCATGCTATTCTCACCTTGATGATGGCCTTCCTTCTTTCCAAGTTTGTAAATGTTGTGCAGAATCACCTTGAAACTTTAATACTTCTTAATATTTTATAAAATACAATGTGAATGACATTTGTATGTTTCTTTGCATCGATAATTTTTAATTTATGATATCTAGTCTTTTAATTTTTAGGTTCTCTAAGGAGGCGTATCGACGGCGAGAAAGAGATTATCATGGATTCGCCAATTGATGAAAATCAAGATCTTGGGTACTTCAAAGTTTGGCTGCTTATAACCCAATTATTAGGCGTCATCAGTATCGCTCTAGTCTCAGCATGGTGTGGCCAGTACCTTGGCGGATTTGCCTGGCAGTCAAATCCATCGCTCGAGTTTAATCATCATCCTTTTTTCATGGTGCTCGGTTTCATTTTCTGCTACGGAAATGGTGAGTCCTCTTTTTCAAAAATTTTGTATCGATGCTTAAATGTCTCATATATAGACATTTCATTTTATTTTATAACCGTCGTTGAACAGCCGACCCAATTATGAGTTAACGACTGCCAATGTTCCAACTCCGTAGCCTTGTAATTTTCAACCCAATCCAGAAGACAAGGGAACTCTTGGATCAAGTATTGGGAAAAATTTTGCCATCATGGAGTTTTGATGAAACTAACCCGCATTCGCGTTACATGGAATGGAAAACCTCCCACGGTTATCCTGACGGCAAACGGCCTCTTACCCATCATCCTTTTACCAATGAGGATATTTTATGTCAGATGGTCGGTGCAAGCCGAGGCGGATGACGTAGACATTTAAAAAATTCTGATTATATTAAAAAGTTCTGCGCTTTGCTAACTGTAACTATTTGGCAATGCGTCAGTCTAATTGTAGAAGTCGCTGGTATTTTCTAACAAGTTTGACATCTTTAATGTTTATTGCAGTAAGCCCATGTAGTTTCAGGCTAATAGGAAAATATGCCGCTCATTGCGTAATGAATCTTAATTATCTTAAACTTGCCGACGGCGATGCATATTCAACGTTATGAATTAATATATCTTAGCCAAACCCGAATTAATATATTTTAGTGAAAATTGAATTCAATTATATAATAAAGAAAATTCACAATCACACATTCACATTCCTCATATTCTCAAGAGCATAGTGTAGCAACCACAAAAACCAAGCAGTAAACAGCGATAGTCTAAAATCATAGAATAAGCATGATGCTATTTGAAGGCGATGCACTCTGACGTCATCACGACATCTCCTCGCCCATTATGCCCTCTAGCAACAAAAAAAGAAAATTATAGTTGGTACTGTAGATTTGATTAGTTGACACTCTATGGTTTATTATGTAGTGTCTCTGTCATACTTATCTACTGAAATAAAATAAGACAAATTTCCAAACGATTACAGCGAACTTAATTCAATTAATAATAATAAAAGAGAACGATAAACTCAATCGTCCAACTAGTAGTTAAGCTTTTTATTGTCACGAAGCACCGTTTGAGCAAGTGTGATGCCATTTTTCAAAGCGTTAAAAAAAAAAAAGAATCGTCGTTTTTTAATAAAATATTAATGCGCATTAGAGTTGAAACCCTTGCCTCAAATCAAACTATTTTTTTTTCTATCTTAAGTCTTTAATAAAAAATACAATTACGATAAAAAAGTACTCAATTAAAAGCCTTTGGTTCGAGTTGTCTTTTTAAGCTTTTCTTTAGTAATTATTTTCTACAACTTTTATTTTAATACAATTTTCTATGTATAATATATTTATTGTATATATAATATTATGTTTTGTGTTTAACATAAATAAATAAATTGTTGAATTTATTTATACCGGAATCATCACAAAGTACCGTATATTGTTTTCTTTTTTCAGCACTGCTTGTTTACCGAGTATTTCGCAATCAGAGAAAACAGTCATTGAAGCTTTTGCATTTTGGTCTTCATACTGCGACTTTCATATTCACTATCGTCTCTCTCAAAGCTGTATTCGATTCGCATAATTTACCCGCCAAACCCATTCCAAACCTTTACTCTCTGCACAGTTGGCTCGGTTTGACCGCCGTTATTCTCTTTGCCATGCAAGTAAGTAAATATTGTTTCATATATTTACGGAACCCTATTAACTCAGGCGTCTCCAATCGCTAGGAGAACCTCGATGGATAGTGATTTCAATATAAAAGTAAACGACAACAATCTCGAGCTGTTGACCTGTTCCAGTTAAAAAGTATACATCCGGTTGAAGTATACTTCCGGTCAAAAAGTATACATCTACTTACTACAGCGTATTCTGCGATGCGATATTTTTAAATAGATAATAAAGATAGATTTTAAATAAAAGAAATAAATTATGTAGTTTCTGAGCTGAAATCTGCTGTATTTCAGGAAATATTAATAAAGATAGATTTTAAATAAAATAAATAAATTATGTAGTTTCTGAGCTGAAATCTGCTGTATTTCAGGAAATATTAATAAAGATAGATTTTAAATAAAAGAAATAAATTATGTAGGCCCTGAGCTGAAATCTGCTGTATTTCAGGAAATATTAATAAAGATAGATTTTAAATAAAAGAAATAAATTATGTAGTTTCTGAGCTGAAATCTGCTGTATTTCAGGAAATATTAATAAAGATAGATTTTAAATAAAAGAAATAAATTATGTAGTTTCTGAGCTGAAATCTGCTGTATTTCAGGAAATATTAATAAAGATAGATTTTAAATAAAAGAAATAAATTATGTAGTTTCTGAGCTGAAATCTGCTGTATTTCAGGAAATATTAATAAAGATAGATTTTAAATAAAAGAAATAAATTATGTAGTTTCTGAGCTGAAATCTGCTGTATGTCAGGAAATATTAATGGTATTAAGTCATTCTGGTTGCGTTTAAAGTGAAAATTTGTTTTGGTTATTTATAGATGTATTGTCAAAAAAGGTGACATTATTGCTAGATTTAGGTAGAATTCGCTTTTTTGGCAGCCCCGATTTGGCCTCTTTTTACTTGTTTATTACTGTTTGATCTTGTTGCAAGCCGTGCACCATCATACGTTAGTGTTAGCATATGTATCGAGCAGCGAGATTAAGTTCATTTTACAAATTATCATTTAAGGTTAAATTCCGAAGTTGGTATATTGTTGACAAGATAAGAAATGTTTTATAACGATTCTTTCTTTAAATGACAAAAGTCTTGAAATGGTAGGTATTCAAATGTCAGTTTTTCATTTAAACACAAATAGCCAATCAGGTAACAAGTACACATATAAACGAAATACTACCCAAGATAGCCTCAAAACACGTTGTGTTCGAAATTTACCGGAAACAGTAACCCTGAAGTATAGACTTTAAAGAGATTGCAGTGCACCCTAGTGTAGAAAGCACCATCCATATAGAGTTTTTCTGAAGAAGATACACTCATGTTTGTTAATAAAGTGCGGTAAGATGTGCAAATGATTAGACTTACAAAACAATCGCTTTGTAAATCTAATCATTTGCATATATTACTGCACTTTATCTATAATTGCGTGAAACGAGAACCGGCTCTTTAACAGACCCTAGTTCCATGTATATAAAGGTCTGTAAAGATGCGTTGAAATCAGTTTATCATCTTCTGTCTGCGGTATATGTTTAATTAGAGACCAACATGTCTCAAAGCAACATGATCAAAGCGAGGAGCGTAGAGAAATGAGCACAGGAGAAACAATCAGGGCGAACTTGGCAGTGGGGCAAGAAATAGTAAAACAGCACGTGACAAAAGACATCTCAGCTGCATGGCTGTGATGGATCCTCTCGTGTGTTAGTAGATGTTGAACCACGGCTTTCGCGTCAGAAGTTACAGGATATTCATACTGATTTCCACCGTTTCAAAAGCTTGGCATCATGGTGTGGGGATCTATTAGGGATAATTGTCGATCTTATCTAGTGCAAATTGCCAGCAACTTCAACAGTGATCACTACATAAGGGAAATTGTGTAGCCAGATATATTCGCTATGGGTCAATGCACTTTGGGATTCTGTATTACAGCAGAATGATATCCATGCACATGTTTTAAAGATTACTTCTTCATTGCACAAATGGTTTTGCTTCTTCCATGGCCTGCTTTTTCACCGAAGTTTTCGCCCATTGAGTATGGCAGGGTCTTCTCGTACAGCTGGCTGGAAATACACTTTGGCGTCAAGTCAAGGTCATATGAAATGCCATTCACCAGGATTACACTAAGAAACTGTATGATTCAATGCCACGACGTGGACATGCTGTCATCGCTCAGCGTGGCGACTATACTGATTTCCAACTTTCTTTTCTATTTTTTTCCTTCTTCTAAAATTGATCGCTTGTTGATTACATTATCAGTAATATGTAGAATAAATTTCATTAATTTCTGACAATTTTTTCATAGTGTTGCAATTTTCATAAACATTAGTGTATATTTCACCACTCAGGTTCGATAGTGATCGCAAGTGCGTGAATCGCATGCAGTGAGAATTGCCCTTTAAAGGTCTGGTTTCTTAGGACAGGTCGGCGTTACACAATGTCAGCTGGAAATCAGCGTTAGCCCCCGATTGGTCAATTTGTGAGCTAGATAGCATACGTCATCGAACGCTCAGCTTGAAGACGACTGACGTCCGAATCAACTGCTGTTGGATTCCAACATAGCGTTAACGACAGAAGCAATGGCGGACAACATCCAACAGAGCATTGAAATCAGCCGAGATTTTGATTTTAACATTAAACATAGCTTCTTCTTCTTCATTTAGCTAAGCTATAATGTGTTTTTTCTTGGACAAAGTCATTATTTGTTCTCTAAATCACTAGTCGACAATAACAAAACCAATACAAATTCAAAATAAATATTTGTTTACGTTATTAACGCATGCGCAATGCGAGATAATGTCTGCGTTGGACACAAGCGACTAAGTACAGGACGATTCCATAATACAAACGGACTTAAAAAATTTAGAAAGGGGGAAATGAGCTTGATATCGGGAAAACGTTGCTGGTGAGAGCATTAGCCTAGCAAAATGTCGCCTTATTTTAGCGCCAACATTGGAAGCCAAATTTTGGCGGGGTTTTCTGAAACAAAAACTTAACTAGGGTCATCAAAAAAGAAAGAATTGATTATTAGGCTTTACAGTGAACATAGTTAGAATCTAATTTTTTTTTTTAATCTTTAAAGAACGTTTTGATGCAGAGAGGTACTGTTGACAATTATCGGTCAGGGTTCCAGCAATTCTGTAGATGTTGGAGGAGCATAAGGGGGAGGGGAGAGATCGTGAAAAGAATTCCGTGTATAAAGAAGATAGAAAGGAAAACAAGAAATTATAGATTTATAAGTTTTGATTTAAAAAAACACTTATCATCAGCTGTTTTAGCATATATTTTTTTCAACTTGTGTTTACTTCAAAAGAATAATGGGTTATTTTCTAATTTTGTGTTTTCAGAATCATTTTTAAGCTTACAAATGTCATATCACAATCTGAAAAATAAATTTTGAACTATGATCTATAGTGTAGTGTGTTTTTTCTGAATTGCAAATATATATATATTTATACATTATAATGTGTTAAGACCGGGGAATTTTGGCTGAATCCTGGCAAAGAAAGATCGAAAATATTTTAAAGAAAGTGGGACATCATTAATGGACAGACCCAGAACCTCATTAACATAGACAGGACGGCTGAATACCCTTACCAAATTTTATATCCCCTCATTTGGGGTCCAAAATAAATTTATTAAAGGCCTTGGTTAATTTAAAAAAAAAAAAAAAAAAAAAAAAACATAAGATTATAATGTTTATCAATATTCACTCCACTTTAATTAATAAACTGTTGTTATTTTTCATTCTACTTCAAGCTACTTAAATAATATATATATATATTTCTTCATTGTGAAATTTTTTTGATGTACTTTTAAGCTTGTTTATCCATTATCCCGTAGTGATTTCAATCTTACAAACTGCAGATCGTAAATAACCAAATTAAAAATAACAAAAAAATAACTAACTTCAAGGTAAAAATTAATTAAAACAACAAAAGCAAAACAGATAACAATAATGAAAACACAAAACATAACGAAAAAATTCAACAAATAAGATATTTTATACGATTTCGAAATCACAGCAAACGTCGCAAAAAATAAACATAAGCAAATGCGAACGGTACGCCAAGGAAGAGAAAGAAAAAATCCCCAATATTCTCAATGTAATTTCTCTCTTTCCCTATTTTTACTCTTCCGACGAAAAAGTTTTTAGCATTATGGAATCGTCCGCTACCTAGTCGCTTATGTGTTAGACTGACTGCTCACGTTGAGCTAACTAGGGCCTGGTTTCTTAGAACAGGTTGGCGTCAGCGGTACGTCAACGTCCTGCTGACGCACAGATAAGGCGCTTGTCCTAAGAAACCAGACCTTAAAAGAGAGTGCTTTTCCCCCGGTATCTTGGAATTTAAGTTAAAATTTTGAGTTATGCTTTCTTGATATTTTATTTATTTTACGCTTTTAATAATAGTGTCAGATTAGATTAGAAATTAGCCTTCCCGTCTCCATCCTTTTGACAGTTGAGTTTACTTAGTATAGAGTTCCCGCAGGCTATAAAAAATGTAGAAGTGGTGTAAAAATTTCGTTAAAACTTATAGAAATTAAATTTGAGATATCAATTTAGTATTTAGAGATCTGGTGGGACAGAATTTTTATGCAGATATATTTTATTTAAAAAATACCATATAGTGGTGGTCACAACACAAATAAATTTAATAATTAGGATTCATTGAGTTGTTTTCTTAATGGTTACTCGATGCCTCTTTTATACGAGACCCCAATCAACAGTTGATGATCTTTGACTATCCACGTCCAATTGTTCCTTAAGAAAGAAATTCTAAAAAATGATGCCTTTACGTCTGGAGTGGTATCCTTTTGGGAAGTGTGCCACTTTCAATTTTAAAGTCGTTCTCACTGCAGTTGATTTTTTTATCATGCAAATAAGGACATGATTGGTGGAATAAATTCAACCGCAAAAAATTCGCCAATCAGGTTCTCTTTGCGTGCAGTGAAAACGGTCCTTATTACTTCAATAATAACTCGACTAAAGCATAGTGATGTCTACGCTGACATCACTTCACTTCCCTACCTACTAAAAATTCATCAATGATCATTGATGTGGTCAATCAGTTACTTGTAGCAACCAATAGGAACACGTTTCTATAAGAATAAGAATTTTCCCATAGATATAAGAGTAAGCAACTAGTTGCCATTCTCAACCACAAAACAACAATTTATTGAATTATACTAGTCAAGTGATATATTTTGGCTTGGATATCAATGTAACTATATAACCACATAAGGAGATGAGCTCGGTCTCGCTTTTGGAGTTCCGAGTCTGAAGAAATGTTATACAAACCCGAAATACATAAGATTACTTAGAAGCTGAGTTCACACGAGCCCAATGGTTACAGACTAAATTTGGCGATCTCGTCACTCGGCTTTTGATTTCTAAACAATGAAAATAAGTAGGGGAGAGTCGGGTAGCCCCGCCCACTTAAGGAGTATTGATTAATAATCAATATTTTTGTATGTTTCTATTGTTTTATCATCTAATTAAATAATGCAAAAAGAATAAACCAAAAAAAGAATAGTTTAACTTAAAAAAATAAAAATTTAAAAAATTTGACTACTATATTCAACATATTATCAAAACTATTGTTTACCATGCTACCAGCTGCATAAATACTTGAAACTTTGAAAATAATCTTTTTTTAATATAACAATTAATGTCCGATGACCCATTGACTTGAAGAAATATTCTATACATATGAAATTGACAGTGGGCGGGGGTACCCGACACTCCCCTAAATTAAAAACTTTTTTACCTGTGAAAGAAAAAGAGAAAAAAAAACAACTGAAATTCCAAGATAATTAAAATTAAAAGATCAAGCTAAATAAATCCATTTGACAATTAGTGCTAGCCTCACAAAGCGAAACACCGAACAGAAGAAGCAGATCGCTGTAAATTTTTATACCTTAATAATTTTTCATTTTCTTATACTTGATAACGAAACCAAACGTTTGTTTAAAAGTAGTAAGAAAGTTTTGAAAATTGTATCATAAATCTGAGCTCGACGCCTGAAACGAGACCGGACTGAGCCCGTCTCGTCACTAATATCTACCTATACGAATTCATTATCTTCGTAACTGCCCGGGTGTGAACTTTAACACATTCATCTGAGTGTAAAGTAATTTTATTTTATAATAGCCGTTGAACTACCGACCCAAATTTTGGGCTTACGGCTACTAATGTTCAACTCTCCGTAGCCCTGGAATTTTGAACCCAATCCAGAAGACAAGTGAACTCCTGGGTGAAAAATTAGGAGAAATTTGCCTTCGTTGAGGACTTTTTGATGGAATCAACCCATGGTTAGCCTGATGACAAGGAGACTCCAACCCATTATCCGTATATCACTGAGGACATTTTACGTCAGCACTGTGGTCGATGCGAGCCGGGTGTGGAATTCGTATCAACCAGCCATCGCTGGGATTCGGAGCCCGGTTTACCTCATTTGAAGGCGGAAAAATGAGTTAACATGAATAAAGATTAAGTAAAGATCTGGTGACCCACATTCATCTTTCTGCAGTTTGAGACCGGCTGCTCTGCAGATGTAGTCCCGATTAATGCATGAAATAAAAGCAATAATTTAAAAATAAATTTTTACAGGAAGTAGTATTTACATCTATTAACAGTATATAAATTATTATTTACAAAAACCTATTTGAGAAAGCCCCGCTCGTAAAGAAAAACGCAATTGCCGAGCTGTATTTGATGTCGCAGTCGAATGTATCTTTTATAATTGCAAGAATCGCCATCTATTGTGATTTTGAAAGAGGTGGGCACTGAGCTTGAAATTGTGCTCAGGGATGTAGTCAATTTGTAAGTCCTTTCTTCAGCCTGTTACATTTCTGAACCAGGGAGACCCGATGATTCAGCGTAGAATTTTGTTTTCTATAGTTTCAGTGTTCTGATTTTACTAAAACATGTTTCTTTAATATTTAGTAAATAATTGCCTATTTATATAAGTGATAATAAAGAGCAAAATGGAAAATTTAAATAGCATTTAACGTGAAACTATCAGACGTTTATCTATAGACTCTTGAAATCTAGAGTTAGGAAAAAAATATCTTTGAAAATTTCATTTACAGTCGGATTTCTGATTAACGAACTTTCATTTTGGCGAATTTCTCTATTTTGTAAATTTTTTCGAGGAACCAAGAACATTTTGGCGATTGCGAAGGCCAAATAGCGATAGGAATTTTCTATTTAACGAACTTTTCTTTGAGATCCACTTTCCCAAAATATTTCTGAACATTTCAAACTTATTAAAGCATTTTACTGACTTTGAATTAATTTTCGAAGCCACTGTTTTTATATAATGTTTTACTGCTTTCTCTGATAGTTAATTCAGAGAAAGCAGTAAAATCCATTTCCCTTTTTGTTTGCATTTCAAACAAAAAAACTCAGACCAAATTCACGGATTTTATCAGTACGAGGGTTGCTATTTATATTTCTGCCTATTAATGAAAAAACAAATATGTAGGATCGAAATTGGTTTTATTGTTTTTCAAAATATTCTCCATGGTGATCAATAAACTTTTGCGTGCGTTTGAACCAATTTTCAAAGCACTTTTTCCAGTCCGATTGAGGTAACTCCAAAACATGAGTTTTGAATGCATCAACTGCTTCTTCGGGGGTCGAAAATCGTTGTCCACGTAATTTATTTTTGATGTGTGGGAATAAGAAGAAGTCATTGGGTGCCAAATCAGGGCTGTGCGGCGGATGACCCATCAGTTCGATCTTTCGCTCCGTCAGAAATGTGTGAGTCGATGTGTTTGAGTCGATGTGTGAGAGCTCTCATTGTCATGATGAAGAATGATTCGCCTGTTCTTCTGCTTTTTTCGAATTTCTCCGATGACTTCTGGCAAACAAATGGTCGTGTATCATTCAGAATTAACAGTCCTGCGTTGCTCTAACGCCACTGTTGCCACATGACCGTTAATGCCGAAAACACAGGCAATCAATTGTTACGATGTGCTTCTTCCTCGAACAACTTTTGTTGGTTCTGCCTCGTCTTGGAAGACCCATACAGTTGATTGCTGTTTTGTTTCCGGCTCATATGCATAGATCCATGATTCGTCACCTGTGTAGATGTTATACACAGCCTTTGATGTACCTTGAACGTATTTTTCCAACATTTCCTTACACCAATCGACACGAGCCTTTTTTTGAAAATTGTCAGATTTTGCGGGATCCAACGCGAACAAATTTTTTTTACGCTCATTTTCATGCAATATTTTATTGATGCTAGTCATACTAATGTCCAAAGACGCCTCTATCTCACGGTATGTCACATGACGATCTTGCTTTATCAGTTCACGCACAGCATCGATCTTTTCTGGCACAACAACGGATTTTGGACGACCTGCACGGGATTCGTCCTGGATCGAACATCGACCACGATTAAATTCGTTATACCAATTTTTTACAGTGCTGTAGGATGGCGCTTTATCGCTGAATAAAGAATTAAGTTCATCGAAGCACTCTTGTCTTGACAATCCCCGTCGAAAGTTATGAAAAATAATGGCACGAAAATGTTCACGATTCAATTCCATTTTTTGAAAGAGAAGAACTTTTCAATTCACTGTCAACAACACAAATGAAGCTATAATGGTAAATCGTCTGCTGAATTTATGTTTAAAAATAGCAAACTTTCGATTAAAATCGTCTGCGGTCGCCTAGCAACACTTACTGTTGCCAAGGCCAGAAATATAAATAGCAACCCTCGTAGCAATTAAACTTAATAACACATGTGGTAATGTATGTTTAAAAACTAAAATGTAGCTATAATTTTATACATAAATTTGTTTGTTTTTTTTTAAATTGAAAATGTATGTAGCACTGGATAATGTTTTTGCTTTCCGTGCAGATTTCTTTTATAGTTGAGATTTATAAAATAAATAGTTGATACTAGTTCACAATATAAAGGTGCATCCATTGCTATTTTAGTTATGCCTAGTGTTTGTGAATTTAAAACCTGTTTTGTTGTGTTTAAGCATTTCAAATTGTGATTTTATATTTAAAGAATTTTCCATATAGCGAACTTATTATCGAGATTTAGCAACTTCGTTAAATAGAGGTCCGACTGTATTTAGAAAAATGAATATTAAAATACAATTTTTTTTTCTAGCACTCGAAAAATTCCTCCATCTAAAACGAAAAAGTTGGAAGCTTTGCTTATTATACCAATGGTGTAATTTCTATTGCAAATTGTACTTTATTTTATTAAGACCAGCGGGTTACCGAGCTCGGCTCGGAGAAAACAGGTATCGAAGCTAACTCGAAGATTTAAATTTTCAATTGTGATTTATCAAAACAATACATGCCATAAGACAATTTGTGAAACCATTGGTGAAAAGATAACCGGTTAAAGTGCACCATTGTAAACTATCTAAACAAAGTTAGAGTTTGGAAAGGGAACTATTCTATACAAAGGTAAAGTTTGAAAAGTCATAGGAAATAAAATGTAATTGATAACAAAAAATTATACAATTAAAGAAATGGTACAAAGTGAGCAGTGTAAAGATTGAAGTGTGTTGAAGTTCAATATTTTTGACAAATTTATTTAGAAAAACCAAACATATATACATACATAAGAAACATATTATAAACCTATAACAGCATAAACATAGTAAACATTAATCATCGATTGCGAAGTCTTCCATGTTGTCCAGGTAGTTTCTTGTCGGAGAGGCAGGTGCGGCTGGTGAGTTTCTCTTGTTCAGGACTTCCTTCCATACGACGTTTCGGGTGTGGGTTGGATTCTCAGGCGGCAGCAGGACCTTCAACGCACTTTGACGCTTAACTCTTGAAAACGCGACGTAGAGCATTCCGTGCACGAAGACCGTCGTGAGGAGAAGCACGCCGACGAATTCGAATGTTTGGCCTTGTGACTTGTGTATCGTAATGGCGAATGCTGGAGTAACTGGGAATTGGTGCCGTTGCATAGTTGCGCCAAGCTGTGATTTGCTGGAGTCGAGCGTGATCCTTGGAAGGTGTACTTGTCGGCCTGCGTGTTCACCGGTGATGATCTTAGCCTTGATGATGTTGTTGCAAAGTTCGGTGACAATCAATCGTGTTCCGTTGCACATTCCTTCAGAGACGTCCAAGTTTCGGAGAAGCATGATGATGGCGTTCTTCTTGAGCTTCAGATTGTGTGGAGGCAAGTCGGCGATGTTGATCGAGTTCAGGAATTCAGGCGCGAATTGAATTCCCCCTTCATGTTGATCCTTTACCGAGTCGAAACTTGTGTATGTCTTCTCTTCGCCTGGAAGCATAGCGATAATCTGCTCGTTGATCTTGCCCTTATCGTCGTTCAATGGTGCAAGAATAGTGCGATTCTTCATTGCTTCGTAGTTCCCACTTCTGAGGCATGGTTCGAAGATTTCATCGATGAGGTTACCACCAGAGCGAATTTCTTCTGGGACTTCTATTTCGCCGAGTTCATTCACTTCGAGTTCCCCGTCGCCGAGCTTTAGCAGGTATTTCGCGAATTCTTCTTCTTCGGGATCAACGCGCATGTTCTTTTCGAGCGAATAAGTCTTGAAGTGTTGCCACAGATGGCTTCTCTTGATCAAAAGGTCGAGTATTTCGCTTTTGTTGGCACGTTGTTGAACTGGACAGCACTGTCGGAAGTCGCCACCAAGCACCATGACTTTGCCTCCAAACGGAATGTTGTTGCAAATCGCGCGTAGGAGTTCGTCGAAGTACGGTGAAGTACGGCAACTTTGACGGTCGGGTAAGCTTGTTCGGCGTAATGGAGAAGCATTCTGACAATGACGGTATCTTCTAGTTGTCCATTTGCGGGTAGAATTGAGTTGATCGCTTGTTGTTCCAAAATTCCGGCTCCTTGAAGAATTTCATGTAGAGGTGCGTTCTGCATGTTGAAAATGTAGCTTGAAATCTGATGAATGTTGAAATGTCGGACTTTGTTGACGGTGATTTGAAATCGAAATCAGTTCCTTAAATGCTTTTTTGGAAATTCGAATATTTGGAAATTGGAATTTTGAACGAATCAAAAAGAACGAATCTTTTTAGTTAACGAACGAGCGCTAAATTCAAAATTTCATTAACAAATTTCCCTTAATAAAAAGCAGTGGAATTAGAATCGTACTTTTTCAAAAGAAAATTTAGTAAAAATATCAAAGTTATCCTTATTTTTTTCTTTTATATTTGTTTTACCTTAATTTTGTGATTTAAAAATAATCGTGTGGTCATCAAACTTTATTAGTTCGCCATATTGGCTATAGATGGCAGCACGTTACCGCTTGAAACTTATTAGGCAATAGACAAAGAAAATTTTAAGAATTTAAATCGTGGAAAGACTTATTATAACAATTATGAACAACGACAGCTAAGCGTTCTATTTACGTATCTAATATGTTGCCACATTTTTAATACAAAAGTTAAACATTTCTCCACTTTGATAAATGTAAACTAATGCGAACCTTACAATTAAATTATTAATTCCTTCGTATATTATTGATTTAAGTTGTCGAAAATTAATATTTCAATTGTAAGGTTCGCATTAGCTTACATTTATAATAGATATGTATTTTTTTAATAAGTTTTTTGAATATGGCACTTTGAAGACGAAAAAGTATAGATTTTCTTACAAAATGACTGATAACTAAAAAATTAATCCAAATTTTTGAAAAAGAAAAAAAAATACTTCTTCATTATGTCAAAACACAATTATGTGCCGAGTTTCGTGCCTGGGCGAGGCTTCTGGGGCGATATATTGTGATTACAAACAGACTAATACAGAACTAATAAAGTTTGAAAATATCCTATCTGTAACTCCGAACTGCTCGACCGTAGCGCTTCAAAACCGGCGCCAATCGATTCCTCGTGGATAAAAACCCCAGACCCCCAAGTTTACCGGAGTTTAATAATTCTGGGGCGATTTTCGACTTGGCAACCATTCCTCGTATTATAGTATAAGATTTACAACAAAATTGCGACATGTGGAGTAAAAAAAAATGCACTAAAAGTCAGCGTTGAACAGATACCCAATCTATAAAGTAAATAAAAAAATATCACGGCAATTTTATCGCTATAAACATATTGTTAAATGTCTAAGTAAATTGTTAAATGACTTGGTAAATTATATAAAAAGATTGAAATTGTAGATATTTCGGTCTACAATTTCCCAGTGTTACCTTCCTTGATGACTTTCCATAGTATGGTATTTCCCATACTGATTTTTTTTTTTTTAAATATTACTGGTCATTGCTCGGTATTACCTGCTCTGATTTTTCTTCTTTTTTTGTAAGAATAAAGGCTATATTCCGGGATTACCTGCACTGGTTCTCCGACTCGTTAAATCAAGTATTGTTTCAATAATAACCATTGAGTGTGTTCCGACCCTAATATCCATGTAAACTCTAATTAAGGCCAACAGATGGCGCCTGTACTAATTAATAACCATTATGTGTAATTTCCCGCTTTGCTTTCTCCATAAATTTCAATTTCATTTAAAGAACAAAGACTGATTTGCTTGCAGAGTGATAATAATATCCAAATTAGTCCGATGAAATGAAATTTGTGTTTAATTTAAAATGACGTATTGAAGAAAGAAAAATTTTATATTTTCTTCAACTTAATTAACATTTAAAAAATAAACTATAATCCGCAGTTTAAAACAAGATAAACGAACATCGCTCTTCAGTCTCATTGCCTAAAATAGGAGAATTTTCCATTAACGCCTATAATGGTTAAAATGCTTAAAATAATAAGAGAAATAAGGGATTAAACCTTAGTTTTCCTTTCATTTCCATTAAGAATTATCTTAGTAAATTGCATTCTTGGCTTAATATCTTGAACTAAGACGGAACATTTTAATTATGCATACTTTATGCATGCATTAGAGCAAGAGGAATGTGAAAAGATTGCTGCCTTAACTTTCAGACTGAACTCAAACTGTCAAGGGGATGGGACGGGGAGGAAAAATTCTAAATATGCTTTTAATCCTCTTTACTTAGTTTTCACAAATAAATTGATGATAGATATTCACTCTAATTGGTAGTGTATTATTATTTCGATGCGTGTAAAATACAAGGCCTCCACCCAATCACTATTTGAGATATAATGCATTCTGGGTTTTAGGTTCTCTATTTAATTTTTCTGACAAAATTATGCCAATACAATTGTATAACTGCAAGTGGCGTAGTGTGGATATCTCAATCCTGATTGGTTGTTTAAACGTGGCTTTTGTTTACGTTAGCAACTGTTCTTTTCATTTTATTTCAAGTTAACCAAGCCCGTCAAGTATCAATTCTTTTAAGTGACACATTCTAAATTATTTCACAAAGATTCGTTCTCGGTTTCATTTCTTTCACTATATATTTACACAGGAACTTAACATAAAAACAGACCAGCATGAAGCTATGTGGAACATAAACAAACTAATTATGCATCAATGTTGTCAGGTACACAAAACAAAAATACATCACGGTTACAATAAAATACATACTCAAATAAAATAAAAAACTAGGTTAAGTAAAAGAATTAGACGAGAGAATTATATTTCAACCAATTCGACGTGCGATAGGGCTCTGTGTTTAATTGACTTAACATGTTAACTTATGTAGAGAAACTTAGCTCAACTTTGATACGCCATTTTGCTGATAAAGATTAGCTGGCGCTGACGTCATAGGTCACATGTGTGGTTATGGGAGGTCTTCTTGAAGTGCAAGTACCCAATTGCAATAAACAGTTTTTGATAGTTTGTTAAATTGCCATGAAGTTGCCTATTTTTAGATTTTTGATAAGTATTTTTGTTTTTATGTAGTTAACATTGAAGGAATTTTTTAATGTCATTCAAATCATTTTTCGTTAATTGGGTACTTGCACTTCGAGAAGAAAACCACGGATATCCACACTAGGTGTACTATGACCTCTGCGCAAGCTGATCGTTTATAAACAAATGGAGTGTTAAAGTTGAGCTAAGTATCTCCATACAAGTTAGAATGTTAATTAACGTGAAGTTAATAAAATACATCACCGTATCACACCTCGAATTTATTGAAATATAATTCTTTCCCTTCTATGTCTTTTGCTTAACTTATTTATGATTTGTTTATGTATTTTATTGTAACCGTGATATATTTTTGTATTTTATACCTTTAAACTTCGATGCAATATTAGTTTATGTTCTACATGGCTTCATGCATGTCTTTGTGTTAAGTAAGAAATATATAATGAAAGAATTGAAATATTTGTGAAAGAATTTTTGAGTAAGAATATATAATGTGTCATTGAAGAGAATTGATGCTCGACTGTTTGGTTTTTTTGAAGTAAACAAAAGCCACAGTTCAACAACCAATCAGGATCGAGATACCCACACTGCGTCACTTGCAGGTATCACATTTTAATTTTAATAACTTACATTGACATTTGGATTGGAGAATTTTAATTTTAAAACGTAATCGTTAATTATATTCGGAAAAAAACCCAATGGTATCTTACTCTGTGGTTAAATTCTATTTCTTCATTAAATATAGTAATTTTAAAAAACATTAAGAAATAATAGTAAAAGTAACTAACCTTGATATTTGCATAATGTGAAAAAAAGAGTGTTTTATTTTTTCTCTCTTACGTAGGTTCATTTACGTCACACAGAGCTGCACAATGGGGAAACATCCCCGAGGATAATCCGAAGACATGCCATCACAATTTTGAGGATGGCTCCTCCACTTTGGTAGCCAGACGATCTGCGCGCGAGCACTTTAAGGTAGAACAGTTTAACGAGGAGCAATACCGTGCACCCATGGTCCCTACGTAAGCTCAGGGCTGGATTACCCATTAGACCAAACTAGACCATGGCCTGGGACCCCCTTAAAATGGATTTTTTGAAAATAAATTTTTTAAAAATTAAGAAAAACAATGATATTTCAATTATTATTTATTTTTGTTTTAAATATGCTTTCTTAAATGAAAAGATATATAAATACTTTTATATTTGAATAAATAAAGAATATACGAGAAAAAAATTTAATCTAAAGGCCCCTAAAATTTGAATGGCCTAGGGCCCCGCGTACGCTTAATCCGGTACTGCGTAGACTGCTCAAAGTGGACATCCACCCGCCTACCGACCACAGCCAGTGATGCCGGTGTTCTACTGGGAACCGTGTTTTTACGCTCAGTCCACTGTGGGACTTTCCTTTTTAGAGTCGGCCAAAAAACGTGCATATGGGATACAAAGAAAAAAAAAATTTTTTTTTTGAATGAGTTGAGCTGTTTTTGTAAAAGTTGTTCTCAAAAGAAAGAATACTTTTTAGGAAAGATTAAGAATGCAATTTTTTGTTTTGAAATTTTTATGTAAAATTTAAGCTTTTGTTATTGTTGTTTCTGTTGTAATACATAACATTAGAATGTAAGCTTGAACTTTATTTTAGTACACGTTTGGATTTCTGGCGTTCCTTTCTCCCGGTTTGACAAAGATTTGGCGAGCAAAGTACCTTCCTCTTCATGTTTTCTTTGGTTTGTCAATCTTCATAATGGGTGTTGCAGCCTGTTTAACTGGCATAACAGAAAAACTAATATTTGCTTCGTAAGTATTTATATTGATTATTTACATGTTCTGTATTTTTTCAATACATTCAGATTGAGCCGCGATGGCTCAGGGGATAGAGCGTTCGCCTTCCAATAATGTAAACCGGATTCAAATCCCAGCGATGACTGGTTGATACGAATCCGCATCCAGGCTTGCGCCAACCACAGTGCTGATGTGAAATATCCTCAGTGGTAGACGGATCATGGGTTCGAGCCCCTTTTCCGTTAGGCCAACTGTGGGGGTTATCGTGGTCTTCCTCTCTATGTAACGCAAGTGCGGGTTAATTCCATCAAAATTTCTCCGAATACTTAATCCAGGAGCTCCCTTGTTTTCTGGATTGGGTTCAAAATTACAAGGCTACGGAGTTGAACATAAAAGTAGTTGTAAACCCAAAAAATTGGCTCGGCTGTTCAACGATGGTTATAAAATACATTCAGATTCTTTTATTCAAATACATTCAGATGAATTGTAGTAATATTAGCTAAAGTGCAGTGTGATGGTAACCATAATTGTGGTTATGTAGTTAATCTAGACATCCTGATATCGATCTCTTTGACAAAACTCTTATGACAAATTAAAAAATAATTATTTCCTGCTAACTTAGTCATAAGCAAAATTTATAGCCATATTATTTCTACAATAAATTTGGTCAATCAAAATTTCGATTACTGTTCGCTTACGTAGAGGGCCTACATTTTAAATGGAGCTCTGTACTGGATGACATATCAAGTTTTTATCGTTTCGTAGACTTTAGAATTACATCAGCAAAAGGAATTTGTCTGCAATCTAAATTGCGACTACTTTCCAACTAGTTTTTAAATGAATTAAACACTGTTAGATGGAAATGTTTGTTACAATTATTTCTTGACCTATATAAGCATGAATTAGATTCTTCAAGCTCTTTGCGACAAGCTAAAATGTTTAAATTTCTACTGGAGCTCTGTGTCTGATGACAATAAGCAATCATTTATTAAATAGTTCAAGCCAAATTTATTAACAAACGAAGAATTTTTTATGCATCCCGACTTTATCTAAGAAGCACAAAACTGAAATGTAGAAAATAAGAAAATAATTTAATTTTTATCATTTGAAAAACGTAAAGAGCATAGTTTTTGTAATAAACTTCTATCACCAACAAAAATCTCTTCGTCTTTGGAAAATAATGCACCTTGCTTATTTCTTTTCTGGTTTGTAAAAAAGTCAATTTTCGTTTTTTTTTTTTTTTTTTTTTTTTTTTTTTTTTTTTTTAATCCATTTGGAGCGTTTTATTTTATTTTTTTATAACTAGTCATTATATCCCGATTTCCATTTTAAATTGTGACCAACTTTTATAGATAAAAAAAAACAGCAGATATGATATAGTTTTTTGCAGTTTAATAATAGTAACAACATTTTATTTTTTGAGTAACAATAATAAAAAATTAAAAATATGCTGGAGATTCTAAAAACAACTCTCAATAATAAAATACAAAGTGATTTAAAAGATCTCTATCTTAACTTCATGGAATATACACGAATTCTTAATATTTATTTTCAATATAAACTAACGCACTTTTCTAATAAATAATGTATGAGCAACTTATAAAAAATAGATATATTGGTTTTCAAAAAATAAATATATATAAAAATGTAATATTGTATATTAATCATTTAAAAAAAAGCAATTTACATTTCTATAAAAAGATACAATAACCAGTATAACCAGTTTGAATGAATGGGTCCACCCTATAAACGGGTGTGACGTGTGTGTGGCAGAAGTCGGATTCTTGGCCATAGGATGGCGCCATTGAAATAATAAGAAACGCACACTCTGCCTTAAATCTGCTTGGTTTCACCAAGCAGGCTTGCCCGTGTGTTAAGTGACATAAGAAAAAACAACAACAACACCAGTTTTTATTTCAGCAATAAAAAAAATCGAAACTTTAAGAACATAACAAGATATTGATAAATGAAAACCATAAACAAAAATATTGACAAATCGCCATAATTAATTATAATTGGAAAGTGAATGAAAAACAGCCATTTCAGGATTTCCTTGTTGCTATGGTATCAATATTTAGTAACGCTTCGATTAGTTTTTCTTTTTCCAGCCGAGAGACAAGAAACTACGCCAAAGTACAGCAAATTGTTGATGTACAAATTAAGCTCTTTAAATTTAAAAATATAATTTATTTCTAGTTTGTTTGCAAAATTTCCTCAAAGAAATAATATTTTAGGTTGAAAACTAACATTTTCTCAAAAAATTAACGATTTATTGGGTACATCGGGATATTGGGATTATAACTTGATAAAAGTAACAAGTAGAGCTGTCATAATTTTTAAAATCTAATTATTTCACAAAATAAATTATTTTTTAGCGTTGTATTTGTGCATAAAAGATACTTTGAACAATTTATAATAATTTTAAATGCAATGGTAAAGAATATGTACTCGAAATTATGAGATTCTGCTCATAATTTCGATTTTAAAAAAATACCTTGTCGATCACACCATGTTAAGTCTAATAGAAAAAGTTTCTTTCGTTTTGTTTCGGGAAATTTTGGCTCTCGACCAATCAGAGAATGTTACATGCATGCCGTAACTCTCTAACCAAGTTAGATAGATGGAAGTATAGTTTGTCTATGTAAAGTACTTCCCTAGCCATTCGTCTGGAGTAGTTCTGGGGGCTATGGTTTCGAGATTTAACTATTTCAAGTAGGTTCATTATTTATTAAGACTGGTTTTGGAACGGGTCGGCGAGAGAAAGGGAATCGGAGGTTAAATGCGCCATTTCTTGTTTCCATATTTTATTTTATATTTTATAACCGTCGTTGAACAGCCGACCCAATTTTTGGGTTTACGACTACTAATGTTCAACTCCGAAGCCTTGTAATTTTGAACCATATCCAGAAGACAAGGAAACTCCTGGATCAAGTATTGGGAGAAATTTTGCTTTCATGGAAGACTCTTTGAGGGAACTAGTCCGCATTTGCGTTACATGGAGAAGAAGACCACAAGAACCTCCCACGGCTAGCCTGACGGCAAAGGGACTCTAACCCGTGATCCGTCTACCACTGATTGATTATAACACTAATTGGTTTCCTAACCTTAATCAGAGCAATTTATATTTGATACTATACTAGTTTCTGTGTTATTTTGTCTTCATTCAATCCAACTCAATTTGGATAGCAGTATTTAGCATGATACACAAAATTCAGGACTGTATTCTTATTTGTTGCTTTTTTCTCCCTACAGGCCTGGAGGATACGGTAGCCTTCCATCAACTGCTGTTATAGGCAACCTACTAGGTTACTGCCTAATCTTATTCGCTATTTTTATTGGATACTTAGTGGTTACTCCAGAGTTTAAGAGACGCCTGCTGCCAGAAGAAGTTCAACTTCAATTAGAACAGAATCCAAACTGAAGTGCTGTCATTTATCCTTTACCTCTTACTGCAGTTTACTTATGATTTCATCCAAGTGTTGCTGAGATAATTTATTAAACATTTTGAACTGTGACCAGATAGATATCTGATGTGTCTTGGTGTGACAAATCTGGCTTCTTTTTTTATTTTATGTGCAGATATTCAAATAGAAAAATTACTGTGATATCTTTGAAACTTGATCTGTGAACTTTTTTACGTTTTGAAGAAATTATGAGGTACTTTTTGGTTGATCAGGCACAAACATGCCAACTATTTCATTTTTTGTGACATTTTAAGAACTCTTTCACAATGGACCAAAACGAAATTGCCATTATCCAAAACAAAACCGAAGATGATCTTCAGTATATAAAACTATATATATATATATATATATATATATATATATATATATATATATATATATATATATATATATATATATATATATTAGTTTTATATACTGAATTTATTATTATATTATTTTGGCACAAGACTAACTGGTAACTTTTCACTTGCGCCCAGCTAACTGAAATTATTTGTGATCGAGACTAATAATTTGTTCTACTTGAAATAAATTGAATGAATGTGTTTTAAACGATAATATCTAAAATAATCCCTTGATATATATATATAAACTAAGACTGCTAAGAAATCAAAAGAAAAGAGGTAATTACATTTAAACTATAACATTTACTGTTATTTTTTGCTTCCGTCATACATGTTTGATGGTTTAAAATGAATAATGTTATAAAAAAAGCCTTTTTCTGAAGGTATCATTAACTAGATTGCCAAAAACATTTTACTTACAGTCTTGTAATAACTATTTATGTGATTTATTCAATTGTATAAAATGTGTCACAATTTAATGCAATTTGTTTTTTAAAAAATTAAGAACTGGCATTTTTTTTAATAAAGCATTTATATTTTTATCGTATTTAAGATTTTCAGTAGTGTTAAATATACCATTATACATTGATATACTTTATTTCATGCTTTTAAAAATCTCATTTTTAAACCAATAAGTTCATCCTTCTTTTTGTAATTTTCAGAACAAAACATAAATCACTTTATAACTTAATAAAATTGCGTCATTGTTAATTTTGATCATCATAAAGTGACAGAGTGAGCTTAAAAATTACTAAATTTGACTAATGACCATCTTTTTTTCAACGCATTTATTTATAAACATTTGAAACAGCAAGACACATCCTAGTCTCCACAGAAGATCAAATTGATGTTTGAAAGTCTCGTCATAAATGTATGGAGCTTTGTGTGCCTCGTGTTCCGCCCGCTTAATGTGAAACAATTCAATACATTCCTTCTTTTCTCTCAACATATCTCTCTATAGTGTGGTCAAATTAGTTTTTATAAGTAGTCACTATACACATATCTATATACATGTAAACTATCAACAACTCGTTATCTTGACGTTGTTGAAAGATTTACGGCTTTTTAAATATAAAAAATTACTCGTACAATACAAATTGGTACAAAATTAATTTTTCACAACATTAATAGTGTCAGTCAGAGCCCTTGGGTAGAATGGCCTCAAGACCCTAAAAAGTTAGGGAAAAGGAATCAAATTATGTTCAAAGTACTTAAAAGTCCATTTTTTTATTTTTGTAAAATAATTGGTCGTGCAGTAATTTAAAATATTTATATTTTCAACTCTAATGTGAAATATTTTTTTAAATTTAACAATAAGGCATAAATGAGAAATTAAGAATCAAATTTATACCACCAAAGTATAAAAATCAGAAAAATTTAATGAAATCAGTTTAGTAATTGGTCTAAATAATTTTAAAAAATATATATTTTCAACTCTATAATCTGTAATATTTTTTATGTATTAGAATAAGGCATAACTGAAAAATTAACAATCAAATTTATTCTAGGAGATATAAAAATCAGGGAAATTTATTATCAGTCTAGAAAAATCAGAGAAAAGTTGAGAATTTTTTGTCTGATTATTTGTGGCCATCTGGCAGGATATTTGCCAGTGATCTGCATTTCTAAAGCCCCAGAGAGCCCGACATCAGTGATATTTACAAAAGGAATATTTATATTAATTATTAAGATTTTAATTATCTTTGTGAGTATGGTTCTCGATGACCGTGATTTATACATTTCTCTTCACAGAAATCAAAAGCAAAACTTTAAAATATATATATATATATATATTTGAACATTTATTACTTAAATAAATACTCCTTACTTTCAAAATTGAAAATAATAATAGTGAAAGAAGAGAACATTTTAAGTTGTCTGCTTTTAGGTATAAAATTCGACGAAAAAAACCGTCGGATTTTAATAAATCCATTCCATTTTCCTCTCGACCCCACAAAAATAGAACATTTAAAAGGCTTTACAAATATTTTGCCTAGAACCTTGCAAAGTCTAGCGAAGACACTGCTGTTTGCTAAATTAGATAATAACTGACATTCCATTGATAAAGCGGATATTACGTATGAATTTATATTTATAATCGGCAAAACATCTGTTTTAGTAATTTAAAAAATAAAAATAAAAAACTAAGCTTGAATTTGATTGCATAAACATAAAAATTTTTAAACAATCGTTATTTCTTTATTGAACGCAGCTGAGAATTTTTTACTAAAAAACTTAATACTGAATTGCTAGTTTAATTGCTGAAACAAATTACAACATATATATTTCATTATTCAACTTAAATTATTTTTCAAATGAAGAAAAACCACATTTCACGAAAAAAAATGCCCAACTATTTATACTTCATCTATAAATTACCAACATATTTATTAGTAAGAAATGACTAATATTATATAAGAGAGGTAATCAATTGTATTTTGATGTAAAAAAAAGTAATTTACAAATAAACTATATTTATATGTAATTAGGAAAGTTATGTAACTAAAATTGCATCTTATTTTATTTTTTTTTAGTTATTTTTAAAAAAAAAATTCATTTATTTGTTTTTGGTTGTTCTCCATGAAATGTAAATGAGTTTGTACTGGCCTTTTAAGAAGGTTACGTTTTGCTGTCTGGGCAATTAGAGTTTAGCCAGTGTAATGCGATTTAGATTTAATTTTGTATTTTAACAATTTACTTTTTAACTATTATAAAAAAAGAATTGTACTTAGTGAGAAAAAAATTTACAAATATATCCTGAAGTGGTTAAAAAGTTACATTGCCATTGGCATAAAAGAGCCAGCTATCACATTTAACATTTCATGTTAAACAATCTTTAGCAAATACAATCAAAATGGGTCTCTGCAGATTGCAAAAAAAAAATTTTTTTAAACCTTACCCATGTAATTTGTTCTTAACAACGTCAATATTTAAAAATCCAATGTCTGTCATTGTTTCTAATATAATGACTTCCTTTGTAACTATTTTATAGAATGCGTTATTTATTGTTAATCGCTGTTCCCAACTTTTTTTAAACAGGAAATCAAATTTAAAAAAAAAAAAAATTACTTGAAGTAATATTTAACTAAATCTTTTTTTAAGATACATTTCTTTTAAAATTAATTTATATTTCATAATTATTCTACTAATGAACTACAAGCATATATTTGCTCTATAAATGTTAAGAAATTTTACTGTGCTTTTTATTGTGTCTGTAAGTTTTATTTTACCACTCAGTTCAAAATCACTGTTGAAAAATATGTGATATGTCTTTCATTCATTTTTACATTTCAAAAGTTTGATTTTGTTTGCGATTCTATATTATAATAAAAATATATATTTCGTTGTTGCATACTTCTTTTTATTTCATAATTTTATTGCATCATTTATCTGAACAAAAATATATTTTTTAATAAAAATATATTTAATTTATGAAACATAACTCGTTTGTCTTAAGATAATAAGCAAAACAGACTATCTAAAAGTAAAGCTTTGAAGATATATCTTTATATTTATGTGTAATCCCTTAATTTTTTGAATGTTTAACCAAATAATTAATTATTATTCAACATGGTGTTTAATAATAACAATGCATTACAAACCTATTGTTACGTCAAGCGCTCAGGTATCATAATTTTGATCTAGCTGCATTTGTATGATCTAGTTGCCCTTTTGATTTATGTTGCTAAGTTAACTTTCAAAAAATTCTATGGCTGGCAACAGCATTTTTATTTTTTAAGTTGTTTATTTTTATTTCTTTTAGAATTCGTTCTTTTTTTTCTTTTTTTTTTTAGCGAAATGTTTTTTTAACCTAACAGAATTCATTGCCGACTGTTCTCTCTATATATGAAGAATCTTATCTAGTTGTACAAAGTACTTCACCTATTATGCAATAAGAGTTTGTTGAATAAGTTAATAAAATCTATCTTTGATGTTACAAATTTGGTGAGGAATCTTTCTCTTCGTAGCTACTAATTTGGAAGACTTTTCCCAATCTTATAGCACAAGGATAACTATCAAACAGTGGAGGCATAACATAGCAACTAAATCCAAATGGGAATAGGGTATACTTTGTGACACAATATGAATAAAAAGTAGTTTCGATTCTATAAACAAGAACCTTTCTCATATCTACACACTTGGCACAATAACGAAAGGACTGAATAGCAATATTAAATTCTAAAATCGTGTGAATATGAATCACGATATTGGATTTTAAAATTACGTAAGTGTGAATCGCAATGTGTAGGTTTTAAATCACGTAAAAATAAGAAAATTGATGTTAGATATTACAAACACGAGAATACAAATCACAATATTGGACTTGCGAGAATATGAATTGTGACATTGGATTTTAAAAATCAGTGAATACGAATCGCAAAATTTATTTTAAAATGTTTAAATACAAATCGTGACACAGTAATTAGATTTTTAATAAAGTTAATTGGAATCACAATATACGATTTTTAAACCACGTGAATACAAATCGCAACGTGTAACTTAAATTAGGTAAATACAAAAATCAATGTTTGATGGTCAAACCGCTTGAATAATAAATGAAATATTAGAGGATTCTAACTCAGTTCCAAATATCAAAAATTCACCAAACCCAAAGAATCATTTTAACAAAATTATCCCGCCCATTGGCAGAAGAATTAAGCCTCTTGTTAGCAGGAATCAGTAAAAGTTTCAAAATTTGAATTTTAGAGTGAGAAATTCCATGAAAATTTCGTCGGATTATTATTTTTTGATTAGCGAAAGTCCGAGAACCAATGGTCTTGCTTGAGAAACGCAAAATTGCTGCAATATCCTCAGAAAAGACACGGAAGGTTCATACCAAAAACCTGTAATTCCAGGGTACCCCAAAGGGTATTCAAGGGTGACTGTATTCAGTCACCCTTGAATTATTTCAAGTTCTTGTAATTTCTTTTTTTTTTTTTTTTTCTACACTCTTGAGTGATTTTAATTAAAACCAGTTCTTTTTAAACCATAAATAATTTCTTCCAAACATTTTTTTAAAGCAAATTATGAATTGTTGCAATTTTTGTTGGGTATTTATATAAGTAATTTGTGTTTATACAAATAAGATTTTTAGCAAAATTTTTTTAAATGTTCATGAAAGAAAAAAATTAGATTGCATTAAAATTAGCTCAATCCAATGACAAATTTTTTTGAAAAATATTCTAGAATAGTCATTAGCTTTGTTTCCATATTTTCTCCTTAATTGATTGGTCCATCTTAAAAGGTTAAGTTATTTTCTGAAACAAGTACTTCATCTGGAAATCATTTTAAAACTTGACACAAGAAAAAAAACTTCTTAGAACATATTTAATTTTCTATCTAAAAGTGTTTGTTTAAATAAAAATTCTCTTTTGACGGATGGCATCTAACTTTTTATAAGTCAATGAAACTTGAAAACAACAGGGGCTAACCCAGAATTTTCAATTGAATATTAACTTCTGCAAAACTTTTAGCGATATTCAACTTATGTAACATAGTTTGCTGTGAAAAAATTGATTCAATCATTAAAAAAAAAAATTTAAAAAAACATTCAATTTTCCTTAATAATAAAAAAATATTAATATACACATTTATAACACAAAACTTATTTAATATGACACTATTTACAATTAATATACACATATAATTAGGGATTGATTTCATGGCAAAGACTTCCGGATAACTACTTCCGATTTATTTTCACGCCTAAGCTTGAAAAAGCTCGCCATTCTATATCATACTTGTAGTGTTTATAATGTAACGAGTTTTTCCAATATAACTTTCAACGAAACGAATTCAGAATATTCCGTAAACATATTATTATGCTACCCAAAGAGTAATAAACCGAACGGTGATATTTTAAACAAATAAAGACAAATAGGGGATACAGTTGAAACATTGCTAACCTCAACCTTTTGTTTATTTTGCGATATTAGGTTCGTATAAAAAAATTAAGGTACTTTATTTACATCGCACATGAGATGCACAATGGGCTATTGGCGACGGTCTGAGAAATATCCCTGAGGATGATCCAAAAACATGCCATCAATATTTTGTGACTGGTGCACGTTAAATATGTTGGATCACTATGTCCTCCATGTTCCCATAACAAATTGATACCTCTGGGAGTACTGAGTTGGAGATTGACTGTTCTCTCTTTCGGGTCAAAATTACGATCTGTTGATGTATGAATGGGTCCACTCTATGAACTGGTGTGACGTGTGGATGTGGCAGTAGTCAAATTCTTGGCCATAGTTGGTGCCACTGAAAACAATTACACATCCTCTGCCTTAATGGCTGACGACAACAACAACATTTAACTGTATTACTTAAGCATGACTTTTACTTTGTCCTTATTGTAAATGTTATATCATATTATTTTCTTAAAAAAGAATTCTTCTCGTATAAACCCATGTCATGCTGATAGCTTTTTGCACAACACTTTTTCCAAAAATACCTTGTCACGTGTAGTCACAAGTGACTACCAACGTCAATGAAATATCTGCAAGTGACGAAGTGTGGGTATCTCGATCTTGATTGATTGTTGAAACGTGGCATTTGTTTACGTTAGCAACTGCTCTTTCCATTCTATTTCGATAAGTCAAGCCCGTTAAGTATCGATTCTCTTAAGTGACACATTTTAAACTCTTTCACAAAGATTTCAACTCTTTCAATATATATTTCTTACTTAACACAGCGGCAGGAGGACGAAACCATGTGAACAAACTAATTATGCATCGACAGTGGCATGTACACAAATCAAAATCAAATCACGGTTACCAATAAAATACTTAAACTAATAATAAATTTAATTTAAGTTAACGACGTAAACAAGAACGATTTATATTAGAGAACGATAGAGGGTAAAATCAGGGTTGCCAGACTTTGAAATAAAAAAATACTACAACTTAATCTGAAAATATACTACAAAATACTACTTATTTTTAGGCGCCATTTGGAAGTTAAAATTATATTAAAAGGATAAAATACTATTAAAAGGATATATTACTAAAATTAAAATAGAAAAAGAATTATCTTTTTTCTGTGATTTTCTTCTTCTTGAAATACAAGTACCCAATTGAAATATTGCAAATGTCGAATTTCAGATCAAATAATTACTAATTGTAAAATAAATTAAAAGTTTTTGGTGAACAAAAACGATTTCTTTATCAAAATGAATTTTTTTAAAAATGAAATAATCGAGTTAATTTTTTTTTCTTAAACAAGTATACGTGACTTTTGACGGTTGATAAATGAATGAAACTTCTAGAAAAGATCATCTAGTTAAATACTATTTACATTCCTACTAGTTGTTTTTTTACACCTTCCTCCCCCCCCCCCTCCACTTAATTATTCATATTAGTTAAAAAGGCGTGACTTAATGAATTCAAAGTTTTGCATGACACGTGTTGCAAAATGGTGGCACGTGATAAAACTTAATAATCATTTTCAATAAGTATAATTAGTAATCTTATCGAGTAATTATCACGTGATGATCCATTGTTAGAAAAAATTATGTGTCTAGACATTTAATTTTTTTTTTTTTTTTTTTTTTTTTGAACAATTTAAAAATAACCTACCACCGGTTATTTTTAACATTGATTTACATAACATTTCGCTGTTTGGCAAATGTCTAAAGTTAACATGTTGAGCAATATAGTAATCACCTATAAAATGACGGGTTTGTTGTGGGTTTACCGTAAGATTTTGTAGGACGTAGATCTCCAATTGCGATTCAACCAAGCCAGATCTTTCAACTACACGATATTTCAATTCCAAAGAATAATGAATTAAGTTAATTTTTAATAATTCGCCAGTTTTATCACAGTTTACTTTGCACTTTCACAGTTTTAGTGCAGGAGGGCTTAAATTGTCATCATAGCTCTTTATTACTTCTTTGTACAGATACAATGGTAGAAACGGAAGTACGGATGTACGGTAAGCTCTTTTTAAATTATCATATCAATAGAGGTACACATATCTATTTATCACTAGTGGTTCACATACGCCCTTTCGTCACTATTGCATTGCGGCGAAATTCTTTTGAAAATCACGAGTTTTTTTTTTTTTTTTTAATGTTTTACAGAACTTTTTATTGATTCATACCACAGGAATGAGTTTGGTAAAAAACCAAAAAAGGCTAAAAATAGAAATCCAAAAATGTTATGCGCGAAAACAGCTTTTAATAAAATTATTGTGGTTAGGTTTTATTTATTAATTTAAATTATCATTTTAATCTTTTAAATTATCATATCACTAGTGGTACACATATCTATTTATCACAAGTGGTTCACATACCCAGTTGGTATACCCTTTCGTCGCTATTGCATTTCGGCGAAATTCTTTTGAAAATCACATGTTTTTTTTTATTTTTTATTTTTTTATGTTTTACAGAACTTTTTTATTGATTCATACCACAGGAATGAGTTTGGTAAAAAACCAAAAAAGGCTAAAAATAGAAATCCAAAAATGTTATGCGCGAAAACAGCGTTTAATAAAATTATTGTGGTTAGGTTTTATTTATTAATTTAAATTATCATTTTAATCTTTTAAATTATCATATCACTAGTGGTACACATATCTATTTATCACAAGTGGTTCACATACCCAGTTGGTATACCCTTTCGTCGCTATTGCATTTCGGCGAAATTCTTTTGAAAATCACATGTTTTTTTTTATTTTTTATTTTTTTATGTTTTACAGAACTTTTTTATTGATTCATACCACAGGAATGAGTTTGGTAAAAAACCAAAAAAGGCTAAAAATAGAAATCCAAAAATGTTATGCGCGAAAACAGCGTTTAATAAAATTATTGTGGTTAGGTTTTATTTATTAATTTAAATTATCATTTTAATCTTTTAAATTATCATATCACTAGTGGTACACATATCTATTTATCACAAGTGGTTCACATACCCAGTTGGTATACCCTTTCGTCGCTATTGCATTTCGGCGAAATTCTTTTGAAAATCACATGTTTTTTTTTATTTTTTATTTTTTTATGTTTTACAGAACTTTTTTATTGATTCATACCACAGGAATGAGTTTGGTAAAAAACCAAAAAAGGCTAAAAATAGAAATCCAAAAATGTTATGCGCGAAAACAGCTTTTAATAAAATTATTGTGGTTAGGTTTTATTTATTAATTTAAATTATCATTTTAATCTTTTAAATTATCATATCACTAGTGGTACACATATCTATTTATCACAAGTGGTTCACATACCCAGTTGGTATACCCTTTCGTCGCTATTGCATTTCGGCGAAATTCTTTTGAAAATCACATGTTTTTTTTTATTTTTTATTTTTTTATGTTTTACAGAACTTTTTTATTGATTCATACCGGCTGAGTTTCATACAGGAATGAGTTTGGTAAAAAACCAAAAAAGGCTAAAAATAGAAATCCAAAAATGTTATGCGCGAAAACAGCTTTTAATAAAATTATTGTGGTTAGGTTTTATTTATTAATTTAAATTATCATTTTAATCTTTTAAATTATCATATCACTAGTGGTACACATATCTATTTATCACAAGTGGTTCACATACCCAGTTGGTATACCCTTTCGTCGCTATTGCATTTCGGCGAAATTCTTTTGAAAATCACATGTTTTTTTTTATTTTTTATTTTTTTATGTTTTACAGAACTTTTTTATTGATTCATACCACAGGAATGAGTTTGGTAAAAAACCAAAAAAGGCTAAAAATAGAAATCCAAAAATGTTATGCGCGAAAACAGCGTTTAATAAAATTATTGTGGTTAGGTTTTATTTATTAATTTAAATTATCATTTTAATCTTTTAAATTATCATATCACTAGTGGTACACATATCTATTTATCACAAGTGGTTCACATACCCAGTTGGTATATCCTTTCGTCGCTATTGCATTTCGGCGAAATTCTTTTGAAAATCACATGTTTTTTTTTTATTTTTTTATGTTTTACAGAACTTTTTTATTGATTCATACCACAGGAATGAGTTTGGTAAAAAACCAAAAAAGGCTAAAAATATAAATCCAAAAATGTTATGCGCGAAAACAGCGTTTAATAAAATTATTGTGGTTAGGTTTTATTTATTAATTTAAATTATCATTTTAATCTTTTAAATTATCATATCACTAGTGGTACACATATCTATTTATCACAAGTGGTTCACATACCCAGTTGGTATACCCTTTCGTCGCTATTGCATTTCGGCGAAATTCTTTTGAAAATCACATGTTTTTTTTTTTTTTTTTTTTTTTTTATGTTTTACAGAACTTTTTTATTGATTCATACCACAGGAATGAGTTTGGTAAAAAACCAAAAAAGGCTAAAAATAGAAATCCAAAAATGTTATGCGCGAAAACAGCGTTTAATAAAATTATTGTGGTTAGGTTTTATTTATTAATTTAAATTATCATTTTAATCTTTTAAATTATCATATCACTAGTGGTACACATATCTATTTATCACAAGTGGTTCACATACCCAGTTGGTATACCCTTTCGTCGCTATTGCATTTCGGCGAAATTCTTTTGAAAATCACATGTTTTTTTTTATTTTTTATTTTTTTATGTTTTACAGAACTTTTTTATTGATTCATACCACAGGAATGAGTTTGGTAAAAAACCAAAAAAGGCTAAAAATAGAAATCCAAAAATGTTATGCGCGAAAACAGCGTTTAATAAAATTATTGTGGTTAGGTTTTATTTATTAATTTAAATTATCATTTTAATCTTTTAAATTATCATATCACTAGTGGTACACATATCTATTTATCACAAGTGGTTCACATACCCAGTTGGTATACCCTTTCGTCGCTATTGCATTTCGGCGAAATTCTTTTGAAAATCACATGTTTTTTTTTATTTTTTATTTTTTTATGTTTTACAGAACTTTTTTATTGATTCATACCACAGGAATGAGTTTGGTAAAAAACCAAAAAAGGCTAAAAATAGAAATCCAAAAATGTTATGCGCGAAAACAGCTTTTAATAAAATTATTGTGGTTAGGTTTTATTTATTAATTTAAATTATCATTTTAATCTTTTAAATTATCATATCACTAGTGGTACACATATCTATTTATCACAAGTGGTTCACATACCCAGTTGGTATACCCTTTCGTCGCTATTGCATTTCGGCGAAATTCTTTTGAAAATCACATGTTTTTTTTTTATTTTTTATTTTTTTATGTTTTACAGAACTTTTTTATTGATTCATACCACAGGAATGAGTTTGGTAAAAAACCAAAAAAGGCTAAAAATAGAAATCCAAAAATGTTATGCGCGAAAACAGCTTTTAATAAAATTATTGTGGTTAGGTTTTATTTATTAATTTAAATTATCATTTTAATCTTTTAAATTATCATATCACTAGTGGTACACATATCTATTTATCACAAGTGGTTCACATACTCAGTTGGTATACCCTTTCGTCGCTATTGCATTTCGGCGAAATTCTTTTGAAAATCACATGTTTTTTTTTTTTTTTTTTTTTTTTTTATGTTTTACAGAACTTTTTTATTGATTCATACCACAGGAATGAGTTTGGTAAAAAACCAAAAAAGGCTAAAAATAGAAATCCAAAAATGTTATGCGCGAAAACAGCTTTTAATAAAATTATTGTGGTTAGGTTTTATTTATTAATTTAAATTATCATTTTAATCTTTTAAATTATCATATCACTAGTGGTACACATATCTATTTATCACAAGTGGTTCACATACCCAGTTGGTATACCCTTTCGTCGCTATTGCATTTCGGCGAAATTCTTTTGAAAATCACATGTTTTTTTTTATTTTTTATTTTTTTATGTTTTACAGAACTTTTTTATTGATTCATACCACAGGAATGAGTTTGGTAAAAAACCAAAAAAGGCTAAAAATAGAAATCCAAAAATGTTATGCGCGAAAACAGCTTTTAATAAAATTATTGTGGTTAGGTTTTATTTATTAATTTAAATTATCATTTTAATCTTTTAAATTATCATATCACTAGTGGTACACATATCTATTTATCACAAGTGGTTCACATACCCAGTTGGTATACCCTTTCGTCGCTATTGCATTTCGGCGAAATTCTTTTGAAAATCACATGTTTTTTTTTATTTTTTGTTTTTTTATGTTTTACAGAACTTTTTTATTGATTCATACCACAGGAATGAGTTTGGTAAAAAACCAAAAAAGGCTAAAAATAGAAATCCAAAAATGTTATGCGCGAAAACAGCTTTTAATAAAATTATTGTGGTTAGGTTTTATTTATTAATTTAAATTATCATTTTAATCTTTTAAATTATCATATCACTAGTGGTACACATATCTATTTATCACAAGTGGTTCACATACCCAGTTGGTATACCCTTTCGTCGCTATTGCATTTCGGCGAAATTCTTTTGAAAATCACATGTTTTTTTTATTTTTTATTTTTTTATGTTTTACAGAACTTTTTTATTGATTCATACCACAGGAATGAGTTTGGTAAAAAACCAAAAAAGGCTAAAAATAGAAATCCAAAAATGTTATGCGCGAAAACAGCTTTTAATAAAATTATTGTGGTTAGGTTTTATTTATTAATTTAAATTATCATTTTAATCTTTTAAATTATCATATCACTAGTGGTACACATATCTATTTATCACAAGTGGTTCACATGCCCAGTTGGTATACCCTTTCGTCGCTATTGCATTTCGGCGAAATTCTTTTGAAAATCACATGTTTTTTTTATTTTTTATTTTTTTATGTTTTACAGAACTTTTTTATTGATTCATACCACAGGAATGAGTTTGGTAAAAAACCAAAAAAGGCTAAAAATAGAAATCCAAAAATGTTATGCGCGAAAACAGCTTTTAATAAAATTATTGTGGTTAGGTTTTATTTATTAATTTAAATTATCATTTTAATCTTTTAAATTATCATATCACTAGTGGTACACATATCTATTTATCACAAGTGGTTCACATACCCAGTTGGTATACCCTTTCGTCGCTATTGCATTTCGGCGAAATTCTTTTGAAAATCACATGTTTTTTTTATTTTTTATTTTTTTATGTTTTACAGAACTTTTTTATTGATTCATACCACAGGAATGAGTTTGGTAAAAAACCAAAAAAGGCTAAAAATAGAAATCCAAAAATGTTATGCGCGGAAACAGCTTTTAATAAAATTATTGTGGTTAGGTTTTATTTATTAATTTAAATTATCATTTTAATCTTTTAAATTATCATATCACTAGTGGTACACATATCTATTTATCACAAGTGGTTCACATACCCAGTTGGTATACCCTTTCGTCGCTATTGCATTTCGGCGAAATTCTTTTGAAAATCACATGTTTTTTTTATTTTTTATTTTTTTATGTTTTACAGAACTTTTTTATTGATTCATACCACAGGAATGAGTTTGGTAAAAAACCAAAAAATGCTAAAAATAGAAATCCAAAAATGTTATGCGCGAAAACAGCTTTTAATAAAATTATTGTGGTTAGGTTTTATTTATTAATTTAAATTATCATTTTAATCTTTTAAATTATCATATCACTAGTGGTACACATATCTATTTATCACAAGTGGTTCACATACCCAGTTGGTATACCCTTTCGTCGCTATTGCATTTCGGCGAAATTCTTTTGAAAATCACATGTTTTTTTTATTTTTTATTTTTTTATGTTTTACAGAACTTTTTTATTGATTCATACCACAGGAATGAGTTTGGTAAAAAACCAAAAAAGGCTAAAAATAGAAATCCAAAAATGTTATGCGCGAAAACAGCTTTTAATAAAATTATTGTGGTTAGGTTTTATTTATTAATTTAAATTATCATTTTAATCTTTTAAATTATCATATCACTAGTGGTACACATATCTATTTATCACAAGTGGTTCACATACCCAGTTGGTATACCCTTTCGTCGCTATTGCATTTCGGCGAAATTCTTTTGAAAATCACATGTTTTTTTTTATTTTTTATTTTTTTATGTTTTACAGAACTTTTTTATTGATTCATACCACAGGAATGAGTTTGGTAAAAAACCAAAAAAGGCTAAAAATAGAAATCCAAAAATGTTATGCGCGAAAACAGCTTTTAATAAAATTATTGTGGTTAGGTTGTATTTATTAATTTAAATTATCATTTTAATCTTTTAAATTATCATATCACTAGTGGTACACATATCTATTTATCACAAGTGGTTCACATACCCAGTTGGTATACCCTTTCGTCGCTATTGCATTTCGGCGAAATTCTTTTGAAAATCACACGTTTTTTTTTATTTTTTATTTTTTTATGTTTTACAGAACTTTTTTATTGATTCATACCACAGGAATGAGTTTGGTAAAAAACCAAAAAAGGCTAAAAATAGAAATCCAAAAATGTTATGCGCGAAAACAGCTTTTAATAAAATTATTGTGGTTAGGTTTTATTTATTAATTTAAATTATCATTTTAATCTTTTAAATTATCATATCACTAGTGGTACACATATCTATTTATCACAAGTGGTTCACATACCCAGTTGGTATACCCTTTCGTCGCTATTGCATTTCGGCGAAATTCTTTTGAAAATCACATGTTTTTTTTTATTTTTTATTTTTTTATGTTTTACAGAACTTTTTTATTGATTCATACCACAGGAATGAGTTTGGTAAAAAACCAAAAAAGGCTAAAAATAGAAATCCAAAAATGTTATGCGCGAAAACAGCGTTTAATAAAATTATTGTGGTTAGGTTTTATTTATTAATTTAAATTATCATTTTAATCTTTTAAATTATCATATCACTAGTGGTACACATATCTATTTATCACAAGTGGTTCACATACCCAGTTGGTATACCCTTTCGTCGCTATTGCATTTCGGCGAAATTCTTTTGAAAATCACATGTTTTTTTTTATTTTTTATTTTTTAATGTTTTACAGAACTTTTTTATTGATTCATACCACAGGAATGAGTTTGGTAAAAAACCAAAAAAGGCTAATAATAGAAATCCAAAAATGTTATGCGCGAAAACAGCGTTTAATAAAATTATTGTGGTTAGGTTGTATTTATTAATTTAAATTATCATTTTAATCTTTTAAATTATCATATCACTAGTGGTACACATATCTATTTATCACAAGTGGTTCACATACCCAGTTGGTATACCCTTTCGTCGCTATTGCATTTCGGCGAAATTCTTTTGAAAATCACATGTTTTTTTTTATTTTTTATTTTTTTATGTTTTACAGAACTTTTTTATTGATTCATACCACAGGAATGAGTTTGGTAAAAAACCAAAAAAGGCTAAAAATAGAAATCCAAAAATTTTATGCGCGAAAACAGCGTTTATTAAAATTATTGTGGTTAGGTTTTATTTATTAATTTAAATTATCATTTTAATCTTTTAAATTATCATATCACTAGTGGTACACATATCTATTTATCACAAGTGGTTCACATACCCAGTTGGTATACCCTTTCGTCGCTATTGCATTTCGGCGAAATTCTTTTGAAAATCACATGTTTTTTTTTATTTTTTATTTTTTTATGTTTTACAGAACTTTTTTATTGATTCATACCACAGGAATGAGTTTGGTAAAAAACCAAAAAAGGCTAAAAATAGAAATCCAAAAATGTTATGCGCGAAAACAGCGTTTAATAAAATTATTGTGGTTAGGTTTTATTTATTAATTTAAATTATCATTTTAATCTTTTAAATTATCATATCACTAGTGGTGCACATATCTATTTATCACAAGTGGTTCACATACCCAGTTGGTATACCCTTTCGTCGCTATTGCATTTCGGCGAAATTCTTTTGAAAATCACATGTTTTTTTTTATTTTTTATTTTTTAATGTTTTACAGAACTTTTTTATTGATTCATACCACAGGAATGAGTTTGGTAAAAAACCAAAAAAGGCTAAAAATAGAAATCCAAAAATGTTATGCGCGAAAACAGCGTTTAATAAAATTATTGTGGTTAGGTTGTATTTATTAATTTAAATTATCATTTTAATCTTTTAAATTATCATATCACTAGTGGTACACATATCTATTTATCACAAGTGGTTCACATACCCAGTTGGTATACCCTTTCGTCGCTATTGCATTTCGGCGAAATTCTTTTGAAAATCACATGTTTTTTTTTATTTTTTATTTTTTTATGTTTTACAGAACTTTTTTATTGATTCATACCACAGGAATGAGTTTGGTAAAAAACCAAAAAAGGCTAAAAATAGAAATCCAAAAATGTTATGCGCGAAAACAGCGTTTAATAAAATTATTGTGGTTAGGTTTTATTTTATTAATTTAAATTATCATTTTAATCTTTTAAATTATCATATCACTAGTGGTACACATATCTTTTTATCACAAGTGGTTCACATACCCAGTTGGTATACCCTTTCGTCGCTATTGCATTTCGGCGAAATTCTTTTGAAAATCACATGTTTTTTTTTATTTTTTAATGTTTTACAGAACTTTTTTATTGATTCATACCACAGGAATGAGTTTGGTAAAAAACCAAAAAAGGCTAAAAATAGAAATCCAAAAATGTTATGCGCGAAAACAGCGTTTAATAAAATTATTGTGGTTAGGTTGTATTTATTAATTTAAATTATCATTTTAATCTTTTAAATTATCATATCACTAGTGGTACACATATCTATTTATCGCAAGTGGTTCACATACCCAGTTGGTATACCCTTTCGTCGCTATTGCATTTCGGCGAAATTCTTTTGAAAATCACATGTTTTTTTTTATTTTTTATTTTTTTATGTTTTACAGAACTTTTTTATTGATTCATACCACAGGAATGAGTTTGATAAAAAAACCAAAAAAGGCTAAAAATAGAAATCCAAAAATGTTATGTGCGAAAACACTTTTTAAATAATACCTGAAATTTACCCAAGAAAAAAACATGTAGGAAACATTTATCCATAGAATCTTATCAGTGTTTTAATAAAAAATATTGTGGGAAGGTTTTATTAATTTATTTAAATTGTATGCATATAAATCTCAATGTGTGATTTTTAAATCACGCGAATACGAATTATGACATATAGTTTTGAAATCCTGTAAATATGAATCTTTATGTATAATTTATAAAGTCGCATTAATACGAATCCCGATGTTTGATCTGAAATTTTCGTGAATACGAATTCCGATGTAAAATTTTTAAGTCACTTGAACACAAATCTTTAAAATGGCTTTTAACTCGTGTGAAAATGAAACGCAATATTTGATATAAAATCGGGAAAATACGAAAATTCGTGATCTTATATCCCGTAAATGAGAAAGGCGATGTGCGATTTTAAATCAATAGAATGTAGTTATGTTACTACTTGTAAAACAATGGCACGGTGATGATTTTTTTGAAAGAAAATAAAAACTTTTTTCTTTTTATATTACACATTTTAAAGATAGAATTTATTTTATTTATTAGTTTTTTTAAAGAACCTTTCCTTATAACATTACATTTTTTAACAGTTTGTAAATTATGTCGTATGGTAATAAGTTTTTAAAAATTATTTAAATCATCTATACATATTTTGTTATAATACACATTTTAAAAAAAAAATTCTATTTGTTTTTTTCTTAACTAAATATTACAAAGATTCTTCCACATAATATTATTGGATGTTATGTAGCTTTGTTATAGTTTTTCTAAAGAAATATTAGAATTATTTTTAAATTCTTCTTCAAAATACTCAATTAAAAAAATAGTTTTTTTTTTTCTTTTTTTTTGCTTAAAGTTTTTTTAAGCTAAGTACTTCAAAGACATTTCCGCATCATTATATATTTTATTATTCTACTTGTTTGTAAATATGTCGCATGTTGCTAGTTTTTATTTTTATTTATTTAATTTTTTTCTTAATTAAAATTATTTTTAAATTTTTCTTTGCATTTCTTATACTTGTTAAAAATAAATTTTATTTTATTTTATTTATTTGTGATTTTTTAAACAAAATATTACCAAGTTTTTTTCCGTTGCTTTATATTTTTAGAGTGTATTTAAATTATTATCATGTCAACTCGACCCTATCTTTTTGCTAAAATGTCTGTTTTGGGGCTGTACACACTTTGGTTATTAATCATGTTGTTTAATTAATAAATTCTCCTTTCGGTTACCGCTGCTCAAGGGTGCCGGCAGGGGGGTGCGAGGAGGTGCACTTGCACCCCCCCCCCCCCCTGGCTTCTTTTTAAACAATTAAAGAGATACTGAAAAACAATTTTGTTAAAAAAAAATTTTATTAAAAATATTTTTATTCAAAAACAAATAATTAAGTAATTATTAATACATAACAATTAAAAAATTGTTTAATCAAACAAGAATTGTAATCGTCTTGTTTGCTGTCCAAATCTGTTTATAACTTTTTCAATGTATTCTGAGTCATCTTTGATTCTTTTCTTATTTACACTGAGCATGCACAATCTACTTAATCTCTCGTGAGACATTGTAGACCGATTCCAAGTTTTGATGCGTCGCATTGTACTAAAAGTGCGTTCAATAGTGCACATAGTCGCTGGAAGAGTTAGGCCAATTTTGATTGTCTCCGCTACAGCTGGATAAAACGGTGTGACCTCAATTACTAAATTGATGTATTCGAGGGGTTCATAGGAATTTTCTCTATTACTCCACATTTCGTACCACGTTGTAGCTTCAGTGATGAAATTCGGCAAGAGCAGATCTTTATACAAAACTCAATAAATATCAACACAATAAATACAAACGTTAAGCGTGCACAAACACGTTAGTATACGAAACTACTGCTTGTAGTTATTTGTGTTTCAAAGTCAGTAGCTATGCCAGCGCCATCAATACAGTTTCTCGTGGCAAAATTTGCAAGTACAAGAAAGTCGCACTTTTTTTAAATATCTTGTTAACAATGAAGAAATGTATCTTGAAACAAATTAAAAGATGAAGTACATGTAATAATAACAAAGCAAAATGTAATAACAGAATATTTGCATTTTTTTTGGGGGGGGGGGTAGTTTGTTGACCCCCTTTTACATTATTCTTTGCCCCTGCTGTTTCGTTTCCCTAATTAAAAACATCCAAAGTCATTCAACAGAGTAGTAGTTAACAGTGAAAAGTTTTCTCTTGTACTTCCAGTATGCTTAATTATCATTACAGTTTGGTATTCCGTTGTTGATTAGTTTCGAGGCTTATTATATTTCCAGATGTCTTGTTTCACATTTTAATAGTAGAACACATTTTTAATTATTTTATTTTTGGAAAAGGAAACAATAGCTTTAATGTTTCGGTTTATCAAAAGCATTGAGAAATAATAGTATTTATATTACAAACATATTTATATTACAAATTATTTATTTTACAATATTTATATTACAAAATGTTTGTATGGTTTTGTATAATTTTGTAAATATTCTTTTGTTATGAGGCTAAATATCTCAGAAGCACCCTAAATTAGCAGCAAGTTATTAAAAATTTTGGAAAAAAGTTTCCTAACTCTATCGTAATTTAGAGGGAAAATAACGTCTAATGTATATTTCATGGAAGACTTGGTTTCGCGACATTTTTGTCTGCATGGCGATATTTGGCGACCATTCAGGCGACAAAATGGTTATTCTGGAAAGTTGAGCACTTGCACTTCAAGAAGATCTCTTTTACCCTCACATGTGGCATATGGCGGCAGAACCAGCTAATATTTATCAGCAAACTTACTAATTAAAGTTGAGCTAAGTTTCTTTGCATAACTTAAAATGTTAATTAAATTAAAGTTAATTAAATTCAGAGCCGTATCTCACCTCAAATTTGTAGAAATATAATTCTTTCGTCAACGTCTTTTGTTTAACTTAGATTTTTTATTTGTTAATGTATTTTATTGTAACCATGATAGCTGCATAATTAGTTTGTTTATGTTCTACATGGCTTCGTGCCTGTCTTTGTGTTAAGTAGGAAATATATAGTGAAAAAATTGAAATTTTTGTGAAAGAATATATCACTTAAAGGAATTGATACTTGACAGGCTTGGCTTTCTCAAAATAGAATGGAAAGAACAGTTGCTAACGTAAAGAAATGCCCCGTTTCAACAACCAATCAGGATCGAAATACCCACCCTACGTCATTTTTGCAGGTATCACCTTTGTTTGGTAGTGATGGGACTAATATTTACGGAGTTATGCGAGAATTGTTAAGTGTCATGTCGGAAGTTCGGGGGTTTTGTCGCCAAGCCTATATAAACAGAAATGCACCTCATGAAAGACTAATAGAGAGTATTAGTCTGCTTGTGACTTCAGTTGTGTTTTGACCTGAGTTATATCATTGATTCATCGAAGGCTGTGAAGCCTTTGTTTTGTTTATTTGAGCTGTAATTGAGTGCTAGAAATAGCTGTATTTTCTTGAAAATTCTGCGAATAAATTTTTGGTATCTGAAGGTCCATTTATTCATCGCCAATCGGTATGAACTCTAGTGCTCGGTACAATACTGCTCCACTGTAGATAGAACGTTCCACTGTGACGTCTTAGCTGCTATTTTTTACCAAGTTCATTTCGTCCTGTCAAAGTGGAGTCCTTTAGTACAGCAATTGGCTAAAGGTGTTCCGTTGGACTCGTGGGTTCCGTTGAAAATATACTGGGTATCGGAAGTTCATGATCCCAAATAGGTGATTCAGTTGTTTTGGTTCGTTAAAAGAAAGGTATTCGAGTTAATTAGGGGATATTTCCGTATCGTGATCTGCAACGCCAACTTCAATCGCCAAGGCGCCAAATTAATTTTAAACAAGGAATATTAAAAAATAAAAAAAAATTCCCCGGGGTTCCTAGTGAGTTATACCCTTAAAGTTGGCCCCCTTCTCTGATTTTTTTTTTTTTTTTTTTTTTTGAAGTTGCCAAGACCTGACGATTATTCTAACATAGATCAGATCACGATATGAAAATATCTCTCCGTTAATAATATGATTAATATAGAATATAACACTTTAACATCGTGAAATTAATTTTGATATAGTGGCTGAAGTTTCAGGTTTCAAGCAAAACGATTTTCATTAGTCTATCACTCTAATAATATCGAATCGAATGTTCAGAAATTAAAAGTTTAAGTTTTATTTTAGAGGCGCTTCCAATGCCATCTGTAGATTTTGCTTACAACTTCTTTCAGGCACTCCGAAATTTACCTCTTCATAGGGGTTTCGAAAGTTAGGATTTTTTTATTTACCTGTTATGTTTTTTTAAATTTGTAAATGAATATTTGCGTTTAATCAACAATTAAATATTTATCAAATTTTTGTTTATTTCAATTTGTTACTAGAGCGCTCCGCATATTTGAATCATTTAAGTAGAATGCCAGTGGGTTCTAAAATGTTAGTCCTGTCGATTTGGATTTAATGTCATCAATGCAACATTAAAACAATGTCCAATGCTCCAAAAAAATGGCCCTCCCTGAACAACAACTTTTGATCTAATGATCGGATCTTCACATTTTAGAACTCAATCTTGATGGTTCAAGGAGGTGACCTCAAATATGCTAATTAATTAGTGCCGACGATATTTTAAGTTACGAGATCAGACTCAAAAACGTATTTTCTCTGAAGAAACATACCCTTTTTTCAGCGGATTCGGATTTGACCCCCAAAATATAAAGGGGAGTTGCAATCTGGAAAAAATGTTCCTCATAGTTTGGTCAGGAGAGCTATCCAAATTTTGGACACCTTTATGTTATTTTCACCTTTTATGTATTTCACTATATCTCGAAAACTTGAAACATTGAAGCAATTTTGCACACAATTACAAAATTCGTTTATCAAAGGATAATTCCATACAAAAAAATATATTTTAGTAAATATTTTTTTTCTTATTTTATTCAATATTTGTCCAAACATTTTGAATTTTAAGCTTGCAATCTTTTACATCATTTTAAAGTATGCAATTTTGCTTGGCAAATCGGTCGTTTCTGAGACATCTAATTTTTTAAATACGACATTTTGAAATTTGAATCAAATTTTAAATATTTGATAGTTCTTTAAAATTCGATTTCTCGGTAACTATTCGACCGATTTCGATCAAATTTTGTCCTAATCCGTTTACAAAAAAGGGTATGTTATTCAGAGGAAATACATTTTTGGGTCTGATTTTGTAATTTAAAATATCGTCTGGGGGACTAATTAATTAGCTTATCTGAGATCGTCCGTTTGATCCATTAAGATTGAATCCTAATACGTGAAGACCCGAACATAAGTTCTTCAGGATGGTCGGATTTTTTGACGCATTGTACTTTTTTTTTTTGTCTATATAGCAATTTTAGTTTCTTTCTCCCATACCCTCTTACCCGCTCGTAGTTTTGGATCCCAAATTTCTAATATCATTTGTCTTATTCTGCAAAGCAGGTATAGGGTACATATAAGAATTAAGAATGCTATACAGTATTTCAAGAACTGGCCAGAAATATTTGATATTCCTGGCCAGGAGATTATGAAGCTTCTATCTGAGATAGACCTGAAGACACCAATAAGTCTCCAATGGATCCCATCGCGTGTCAGGGTATATGGCAATGAGACAGCCAATGTGCTCGCCAAGAATGGCTGTGATCTTCCTATGGGCAGTTTGAACCATCTTACTCCCACTGAGATCCACTCCCTGGCAAAAAATCGTTTGCTTTCAGTGTGGCGCCGTACTCCATCTCATCAGTGGTATGCTGGCAACCGCCCTGGCCTATCATTAACATGCTGCAGCCCTCGGCCTTTCCAATCGGCCATGACCAGATTTCGTAGTGGCCATCTTAAGTGTTTAAGGTTTCAAAATGGGGAGAAAACTTTCCAACCTTGTTCCTTCTCACAACCTGCTAGTCCTGATGACCTTCTTCTTTGCCTTGGCGCTTCTTTTAAGCAGCTGCTGGTTGATCGGGACTTTCTGCAGATATATGGGGAACTGACGCGACGGGGCCTTCTGGACCTGGTCTAGGCTTTCCTTCTCCAGGGGGATGTGTAACAACAGAATTCATGTTCATTTAAATTGGTAATTTTATTTCATAATTATATGTTTTTTCTAATAATTATTGCAATACATTGCCTTCATATGGGAAATAGCTGCTATATCGTAATTTACTGATTTAGTTGCTGCATTTTTAGCTCTATAACTTAATCGTCTCACCCAAAAGTACGATAAAATAACTGACTGATTTATTTTTAGAACGGTTTTCGACAATGACTGTTAGAAAACATATAAAACTAAAGTAATTTAGACGCATGAAAGTGTTGAGACAAAAGTGCATGAGCAGGCTTGTCCATAATAAGCTTCACAAACGGCTAACGATGATTTCGACCTTCATTCCAAAAGTTTTAAACGTTTTGCAGAATCACCTTAAAATTCTAATAATTAATATTTTAGGTAAATTCTTAGAATACCCCATCTCTTGGCGACTCTTTGAAATATCGCCAAGTTGGCGATCATTACTGGGACCAACGTTGTTTTCCGATTGTTATGAAAAAACGATTTAAATTATTACAGATTTATTAAAATATTTTTTAATAGAATAAGAAATAACTTACCTTTACTCATACTTAATTTACTCATTGAAAACCACGTACCTCTCCTAACATTCCGACAAACATCATACGCAACCACATTCAATACACGCTTTCGGCATCTTCATTCAAGACCGTCCACATTATCCTTTCGCTCAATCAAACTCATTTTTTCTCCTCATTTAGAGCATTCATACGATTTCGAAATTAAATTTTGATTCCTAAACCCTTCAATCATCGTTTTTTTTTCTCATGTTAAAAGTTCACTCGTCCATTCGCTTGTCATTTTCAACCGGTACCGCACAAAAAAAAAATTTTTTTTTTTAAGAAATTATAACGGTAATAAATGAAATAACGGTTAAAAAATGAAATAATAACGATGATTCTAACAGCAAGAGACCAGAAACATAAGTGGCAAAAAAATAAAACCTTTTACCTCTTTTCTAAGGAAATCTAACTTTCGCGTTGGCATACATATCAAAATCAGGTTTAAGAATTTTGGTGGTATGATCGTGGTGTAATCAGACGATAGAAATAATATAAAATAATCCCGAAATATCTTCCGGAAATCTAGTTTGGCGAGATTTCTAAAAATCACCACAGGGCGATGGATTCGACTGCCAGGCACTATTCTAGGATCCTCCCATATTTTATAAAATACAGTATGTTTCTTTGAATCGATAATTTTTTAATGATGATATCTAATCTTTAAATTTTAATTTTTAGGTTCTCTAAGGAGGCGTATCGACGGCGAGAAAGGGATTATCATGGATTCGCCAGTTGATGAAACTCAAGATCTTGGATACTTCAAAGTTTGGCTGCTTATAACCCAGTTATTAGGAGTCATCAGTATCGCTCTAGTCTCAGCATGGTGTGGCCAGTACCTTGGCGGATTTGGCTGGCAGTCGAATCCATCGCTCGAGTTTAATCATCATCCTTTTTTCATGGTGCTCGGTTTCGTTTTCTGCTACGGAAATGGTGAGAGTCCTCTTTTTCAAAAATTTTGTATCGATACTTAAATGTCTCATATATAGACTTTTCATTTTATTTTATAACCGTCGTTGAACAGTCGACCCAATTCTGAGTTAACGACTGCCTATGTTCAACTCCGCTGTAATTTTAATCCAAAAGACAACGGAACTCTCGGATCAAGTATTGGGAAAAGCCTTCATGGAATACAATTTGATAAAACCAACCTGAATTTGCGTTACATGGAAAAGAACACCTCCCACGGTTATCCTGACGGCAAAGGGCCTATGATCTATCTGCCAATGAGAATATTTTATGTCAGCACTGAAGTCGTTTCGAGCCGGGTGCAGATGAAGTAGACATATTGAAAATTCTGTTATTATTAAAAAGTTCTGCTCTTTGCAAACTGTCACTGTTCGGCAATGCGCCAGTCTAATTGGAAAAGTCACTGGTATTTTCTAACAAGTTTGATATCTTTAATGTTTATTGCAGTAAGCCCATGCAGTTTCAGGCTAATCAGAAAATATGTCGTTCATTGCGTAATTAACCTGATTTATTTTAAGTTAGTCGACGGTCATGCATATTCAACATTATGAATTAATATATCTTAGTCAATATTGAATTCAATTATATAATAAAGAAAATTACCTTATATTCTCAAGAGCATAGTGTAGCAGCAACCACAAAAACCAAGCAGCAAACATCGACAGTCTAGAATCGTGGAATAAGCATATTATTTAAAAGAAGTGCACTCTAACGTCATCACGACGCTCTTCTCCTCGACCATTATGCCCTCTAGCAACAATAAAAGAAAATTATAGTTGATACTGTAGATTTGATTAGTTGACACTCTATGGTTTATTATGTAGTGTCTCTGTCATACTTCTCTACTGAAATAAAATAAAACAAATTACGAAACGATTACAATGAGCTTAATTCAATTAAAAATAATAAAATAGAAAGAGAAACTCAATCATCCAACTAGACGTTAAGCTTCTTATTGTCACGAGGTACCGTTTGGGTGAGTGTGATGCCTATTTTCTAAGCTTTGAAGGGAAAAAAAATATTAATGCGCATTGGAGTGGAAATCCTTGCCTAAAATCAAATTATAATTTTTTCTATCTTAAGTCTTTAGTAAAAATACAATTACGATTAAAAAAAATACTCAATTAAAAGCCATTGGTTCGAATTGTCTTGTTAAGCTTTTTTTTAGTAAATATTTTCTGCAACTTTTTATTTTAATACAATTTTCTATATATAATATATTTATTGTATATATAATATTTGTTTTGTGTTTAACATAAATAAATAAATTATTGAACTGTACCTGACTCATCAGAAAGTACCGTATTTTGTTTTCTTTTTCCAGCACTGCTTGTTTATCGAGTATTTCGCAATCTGAGAAAACAGTCATTGAAGCTTATGCATTTTGGTCTTCATGCTGCAGCTTTCATATTCACCATCGTCTCTCTCAAAGCTGTATTCGATTCACATAATTTACCCGCCAAGCCTAAACCAAATCTTTACTCTCTGCACAGTTGGCTCGGTTTGACCGCCGTTATTCTCTTTGCCATGCAAGTAAGTAAATATTGTTTCATATATTTACGGAACCCTATTAACTCAGGCGTATCCAATCGCTAGAAGAATCTGAATGGATAGTGTTTTCAATATCGATGCAAACAATAACAATCTCGAGCTGTTGAATCGGATGAGACAATGAGATGAACAGGGTTCAAAACCTAGCGATAGCTGGTCGATACGAATTCCGCATCCGGCTTGCACTGACCACAGTGCTGACGGGAAATATCCTCAGTGGTAGACGGATCTTGGGTTAGAGTCCCCTTGCCGTCAGGCTAACCGTAGGAGGTTCTCGTGGTCTTCCTCTCCATGTAATGCAAATGCGGGTTAGCTCCATCAAAAAGTCCTCCACGAAGGCAAATTTCTCCCAATACTCGATCCAGGAGTTCCCTTGTCTTCTGGATTGGGTTCAAAATTACAAGGCTACGGAGTTGAACATTAGTAGCCGTAAACCCATTAAGTTGGGTCGGCTGTTCAACGACGGTTATAAAATAAAATAAAATAAAATCCGGTTAGAAGGGGCCGGGATAGCCTGGTCGGTAGGGCGCTGGGCCCATGTCCAAGAGGTCGTGGGTTCGATCCTCGCCGGCCGAAGAATCTCCGTGTAGTAAATGGTGACTGATGCACGTTAAATTTGTCGAGTCTCAAAGTCCTCCATGTTCCTATAACAAATCAATACCTCTGGGGGTACTGATCCAGGAGTTTCCTTGTCTTCTAGATTGGTTCAAAATTACAAGGCTACGGAGTTGAACATTAGCAGTCGTAAACCCATGAAATTGGGTCGGCTGTTCAACAACGGTTATAAAATAAAATAAAAAATCCGGTTAGAAATTATGCAGCTACTTACTACAGCTTATTCTACGATGCGATATTTTTAAATAGATAATTTTGTTTTAAATAAAAAATTATGTAATTCTGAGCTGAAATCTCCTGTATTTCATGAAATATTAATGATATTAAGTAATTCTAGTTAAGTTTGATGTGAAAATTTGTTTTAGTTATTTATAGATAAATTCTCAAAAAATGTGACATAGTTGCTAGATTTAGAAAGAATTCGCTTTTTTGGCTGTCCCAATTTGGCCTTTTTTTGCCTGTTTATATTACAGTTTGATCTTGTTGCAAGCCGTGCACCATCATACTTTAGTGTTAGCATATGTATCGAGCAACGAGATTAAGTTCATTTTACAAATTTTCATTTAAGGTTAAATTTCGAAGTTGGTCTATTGTTGACAAGGTAAAAAATGTTTTATAACGATTCTTTCTTTAAATGACAGTTCCTAAGTCTTGAAATGGCAGGTATTCAAATGACAGTTTTTCATTTAAACACAAATAGCAAACCAGGAACCAAATACACGCATAAAAGAAATACTACCCAAGAAAGCCTCAAAACACGTTGTGTTCAAAATTTACCGTAAACAGTAAACCAGAAGTAGTTATAGACTTTAAAGAGATTGTAGTGCTCCCTAGTGTATAAAGCACCTATATAAATAGAGAAAGCATAGCATAAAGCCCCATCCATCACATCCATGTTTGTGAAAATTGCAACACCATGAAGGAATTACACAAATTGAACCAAACTTACAGGAAATGTAAAGTAAGGTAAGACGAAAATGATTAGACTTACAGCAAAGCGATTGAAATTGCGTGAAACGAGATCCGGCTCCATAACAGCCCGTTGTTCCATGTGTATGAAGGACAATAAAGATGCGTTGAAATCAGTTTATCATCTTCTGTCTACGGTAAATGTTTAATTAGTGATCAGCATGCCTCGTCAAAAGCGGAGAGCACAGAGAAATGAGCACAGGAAAAACAAGCAGGGCGAACTTAGCAGTGGGGCAAGCAATAGTACAACAGCACGTGATGAAAGACCCCTTATCTGCATGGTTGTGATGGGTCGTATAGCACCCTCTTTTATGTTAGCAAATGTTAAAGCGCGTCTACATGTCTTTTGTTGTCTAACTCCATGGTTCTTTACTTTCTGCTACAGCACCAATGCATGCAGGAGTTGTACGAAGAATTCTTCTGCCGCTGAATCAAAGACGCTCTCAACATCAATGGGCATAGCAACATAGTGCATGACGTGCACTGTAACAACAAATTGTTTTTTCGCGATCAATCTCGCTCTAATCTGGAGTACAATGATCGAAGATTTCGTGTCAGACGTTACAGACTGGAACGTCTACTTTCACACTGATTTTCCCACGTCACGAACGCTTGGCATAACGGTGTGGAGATCTATTAGGTAATTATTGTCGATCTCGTCTAGTGCAACTTTAACAGTGATTGCTACAATAGAAAGTTGTGTAGTCAGATATCCTGCCTACGGTTCAATGCATTCCGGGATTCTGTATTACAGCAGAATAGTATCCATGCACAAGTTTTTAAGAATACTTCTACAATGCACAAATGGTTTCGCTTCTTCCGTGGCCTGCTCTTTTTCCGGAATCGTCACGCATAGAACCCATTCTTTTGTACTGCTCATGGGAAACTCAACAAAACTGGACTTAGGCGTCAAATCAAAGTCATATGAAATACCATTCACCAGGATTACACTCAGAACCTGTATGTCACGATGTGAACAGGCTGTCGTCGCTCAGCATGGCGGATTCACAAAATATTGATTTCCGGCTTTCTTTTCTTTTCCTTTTTTTTTTCCTTCTTCTATATTTGATCGTTTGTTTGTTACTTTGTCAGTAATTTGTAGAATAAATTTCATTAATTTCTGTAAATTTCTTCATAGTATTGCAATTTTCATAAACATTAGTGTATAATGCACCACTTAAGTTCGGTAACAATCGGAAGTGCGTGAGTCGCATGCAGTGAGAATTGCCATTAAGAGGCTTTTTCCCACGCCATCGTGGATTTTAAGTTAAAATTTTGATTTATGCTTTCTTGATATTTTTATGTATTTTACGCTTTTGATCATCAAGTGTCGTTTGTTGCACTATACCTTTCAAAAAAGATTCAACAGAAAGAAGTCATTTCGTTGGATTAGGAGAAATGGCGATTAACCTAAATTTCTAAAAACAATCTAGCGTATACTAAATCGAAAAGTGCTCATTGCAGAATTGAGTATTTACAACTCGAAACGAAGAACACCATTGAAATCGCATGGCTGTGCCCAATCACAAGGTTGTGCTTGGCGTGTTAACGTTACAACTCTTAGACTTGGTTTATTACCTCGCGGAATCAATTTTCGGATCAGATTTAATTGGATACCTGCTAGCGTTTGACGAACTTGATTAGCTGCTCAATTGTAGCATAAACAAACACCACGACTTACTGACGCGTGACATTATCTAATTGTATTTTTATAATTTTATCAGAAAAAAATAAAGAAGGAATCTAAAATGTCTCACATCTTATATCTTAAATTGGGATTTGATATCGGCCTTGTGTTTTAAAGTATTCAAAATATACTGCCGGATAAAGTAAATATCCACCTTTAGTTTTTTTGTGAAAATTAAATATAAAAGATCAGAAATTAGCCTTCCCGTCTTCATCCTTTTGAGAGCTGAGTTGACTTAGTATAGAGTTCCCGCAAGCTATAAAAAATGTAGAAGTGGAGTAAAAAAATTTTTTAAATTTATAGAAATTAAATTTGAGATACCATTTTAGTATTTGGAGATCTGGTGGGAAAGAATTTTTATACTGGTAAATTTTATTAAAAAAATAACATATAGTGGAGGTCACAAATATATATATAATAGTTAGAATTCGTCTAGTTGTTTTCATAGCGGTTGTTCTATGCCTTATTTTACACGAGACCCAAAATCAAAATCAACCTTTGACTACCCACGTCGAATTGTTTCTTAAAGAAGTTCTAGAAAAATTATGCCTTACCATCTGGAATGGCATTCTTTTGAGAAATGTGCCACTTTCGATTTGGAGTCGTTCTCACTACAGTTGATGTTTTTCGCGTGCGAATAAGAAAATGATTGGTGGAATAAATTAAACCGCAAAATAAATAAACCAATAAATAACCAATAATAATCTATAATAAATAAATAAACCAATTAAAATCTCATTTGCATGTAGTGAAAACGGTCCTTAATACTCCAATAATAATAACCCAACTAAAGTTACGCTGTCATCACTTCACTTACTTGCGCACTAAAAATTCATCAATGACCATTGATGTGGTCAATCAGTTAATTGTAGCAGCCAATAGGAACACGTTTCTATTGGAATAAGAATAAGAATTATCCAATAGAAATAAGAGAAAGCAACTAATTGCCATTCTCAACCACAAAATAACAACAATCGATTGAATTATACTAGTGATATAGTTTGGCTTGTACATCAAGATAATTATAACATCAGGTAGCCACATAAGGAGATGAGTTCGGGCTCGCTTTTAGAGGTCCGAGTCCAAAGAATTTTTACGAAGTCAAGCATCACTGGCTGCAGTCAGTGTGCTGTAGGGTGACCACTTTGATAAGTCTGCGTAGGGACCGAGGGTGTGCGCCTGGCTAAACTGTTCTACCGTAAAGTGCTCGACTTCGCGTGCAGGTCGTCGGGCTACCGAAGAGGGATCCCCTCTGCAGTGGATCAAAATTGTGATGGCATGTCATCATCCTCAGGGATGTTTCTCAGACCGTCGCCAATAGCTCATTGTGCTGCTCTAGTGCGACGTAAATGAACTACAACAACAACAACCGAAGAATTTTTATACAAGCCCGAAATACATAAGATTACTTAGAGACAGAGTCCGCCCGAGCCCAATGTATACTTTGGTTACAGACCAAATTTGGCGATCTCGTCACTCGGCTTTTGATGTCTAAACAAGAAAAATTAGTAAATTAAAAAATTTTTTACCTGTAAATCAAAGAAAAACACAACTGAAATTCCAAAGTAATTAAAATTAAAAGATCAAGCTAAATAAATCCATTTGACAATTAGTGCTAGCCTCACAAAGCTAAACACCGAACAGAAGAAGCAGATCGCTGTAAATTTTTATACCTCATAAATTTTTCATTTCCTTATACTTGATAACGAAACTAAACGTTTGTTTAAAAGTAGTAAGAAAGTTTATGAAAATTGTATCATGAATCTGAGCTCGACACCCGAAAACGCCTGAAACCAGCCCGGACTGAGCCCGTCTCGTCACCAATATCTGCCTATATGAATTCATTATCTTCGTAACTGCCCGGATGAGAACTTTAACACATTCATCTGAGTGTAAAGTAATTTTACTTTATAATCGCCGTTGAACCACCGACCTAAATTTGGGGCTTACGGCTACTAATGCTCAACTCTCCGTAGCCTTGTAATTTTGAACCCAATCCAGAAGACAAGTGAACTCCTGGGTGAAAAATTAGGAGAAATTTGCCTTCGTTGAGGACTTTTTGATTGAACCAACCCACGGTTAGCCTGATGGCAAGGGGACTCCAACCCATTATCCGTATATCACTGAGGACATTTTACGTCAGCACTGTGGTCGATGCGAGCCGCGTGCGGAATTCGTATCAACCAGCCATCGCTGGAATTCGAACCCGGTTTACTTCATTGGAAGGCGAACGCTCTATCCCCTGAGCCAACGCGACTCAGAGTTAAGTAATTGTAAAATTACCAAGGCAGATATGAATTGGGTAAAAAAAATGAGTTAACATGAATAAAGATTAAGTGAAGATCTGGAGACTCGCATTCATCTTTCTGCAGATTGAGACCGGCTGCTCTGCAGATGCATTCCCGATTAATGCATGAAATTATGATTCATTTAAATTGAAATTATGAAATTATGATTAATTTAAAAATGAATATTTACAGGAATTAATATTTACATCTATTAACAGTATATGCGAATTAACATCTGATGCAATAGTTTTAACAGTAGGCTATTCAAGATCTAGGTTTCGGCTCAAATTAGACACACAACTTTTCTCTCGATCATCTTTAATCAGGATAAACACTAACTGCAGCACTCTGTGACTATCTCAAGGTGCAAACTAAACAATATGGACCTAATTAGGTTAAATAGCTTAAACACCAACATAGGGTACGCAATCAATTAACACTAACATTAGATTCTAATCTTGTTCTGAGGCAGTAAGCCAAATTAGATAAGTCTGTTTCTCCTGATACTAATTTATCAAATTCAGAAGCTTACAGGAGATGAGCAACATCATGATGGAACCCCTAGAAGATCTTGGTAAGCACCAAACCCATTATCTAACAAATGTAACGATGGTTTGACAGATTAACATCCAATTATGACAAACGATTTCCATTTACTGCCATAATCAACTATGTAATCAACTAAAATATTTCAGCATTGCCTTGTAGCAGGTGTACTCATATTCCCTTGTAGCAGGTCCACAGGTGCGGTGCAACAATAATTCGGATAAATTGTCGCTACTAGGCCGGGATAGCCTGGTCGGTGGGGCGCTGGGCCCATGTTCAAGAGTTCGTGGATTCGGTCCCTGCCGGCCGAAGACTCCCCGTGTAGTAAATGGTGACTGATGCACGTTAAATCTGTCGAGTCTCAAAGTCCTCCATATTCCCATAACAAATCAATACCTCTGGGGGTACTGATATAGGAGTTTCCTTGTCTTCTGGAATGATTCAAAATTACTAGGCTACGGCGTTGAACATTAGTAGTCGTAAACCCAAAAATTAGGCTGGCTGTTCAACGATGGTCATAAAATAAAATACAATATTAACAGTATATGAGCCGCGATGGTTCAGGGGATAGAGCAAATGCCTTACAATGAGGTGAACCGGGGTTCGATCCCGGCGATGGCTGGTCGATACGAATTCCGCATCTGGCTTTCACCGACCACAGTGCTGACGTGAAATATATTCAGTGGTAGACGGATCATGGGGTAGAGTCTCCTTGCCGCCAGGCAAACCGTGAGAGGTTCTCGTGGTCTTCCTCTCCGTGTAACGCAAGTGCGGGTTAGTTCCATCAAAAAGTCCTCCACGTACGCAAATTCCTCCCATTACTTGATCCAGGAGTTCTCTTGTCTTCTGGATAAGGTTTAAAATTACGTGGCTACGGAGTTGAACATTAGTAGTCGTAAACCCGAAAATTGGGTCGGCTGTTCAACGACGGTTAAAAAATATTAACAGTATATACATGATTATTTACAAAACCTATTTGAGAGAACCCCGTCCGTAAAGAAAAACGCAATTGCTGGGCTGTATTTGATGTTGTATTTGATGTCGCAGTCGAATGTATCTTTTATAATTGCAAGAATCGCCATCTATTGTGATTTTGAAAGAGATGGCACTGAGCTTGGCATTGTGCTCAGGGATGTAGTCAATTTGTAAGTCCTTTCTTAAGACTGTTATATTTCTGAACCAGGGAGACACGATGATTCAGCGTAGAATTTTGTTCCGATTCATTCAGTGTTCCGATTTTACCAAAACATTTTTCTTTAATATTGAAAGTGATAATAAAGAGCAAAATAATTTATTTTTTTTAAATTTAACTAGCATTTAACGTGAAACTATCAGATGTTTATCAATTGACTTGAAATCTAGAGTTAGGAAAAAATATCTTTGAAAATTACATTTACAGTCAGATTTGTATTTAACGAACTCCCATTTTGGCGAATTTCTCTAGTTTGCAAATTTTTTTTCGAGGAACCAAGCACATTTTGGAAATTTCTTCGTAAAATAGCTTCCAAATAGCGAAGTGAATTTTCTATTTATCGAACTTTTCTTTAAGATCCACTTTCCCAATTTTCCAAAATATTTCTGAACATTTCAAACTTGTTAAAGCATTTTACGGTCTTAATTAATTTTCGAAGCAACTGTTTATATAATGTTTTACTGCTTGCTCTGAAAGGTATTTGAAAGAAAGCAGTAAAATCCCTTTCCCTTTTTGTTTGCATTTCAAACAAAAAAAGTCAGACCAAATTCACGGATTTTATCAGTAGTAATTAAACACGTGTGGCAATGTGGTAATGTATGTGGTAACACATGTGGTAATGTATGTTTAAAAATTAAAATGTAGCTATAATTTTATGCATAAATTTGGCTTTTTTTTTTAATTGAAAATGTTTTTACTTTCCGTGCAGATTTCTTATATGGTTAAGATTTATAAAATAAATAGTTGATACTAGTTTACAAGATAAAGGTGCATCCACTGCTATTTTAGTTACGCCTAGTGTTTATGAATTAAAAGCCTGTTTTGTGTTGCTTACGTATTTCAAAAGGTGATTTTCTATTTAACGAATTTTCCATATAACGAACTTATTTTCTGGATTTAGCGACTTCACTAAATAGAGGTCCGACTGTATTTAAAAGAATAAATCTTTAAAAAAAAAATTTATTTTCCAGCACTAGAAAAATTCCTCTATCTAAAACGAAAAAGTTGGCACCTATTGCGCAATTTCCATTGCAAATTGAACTTTATTTTATTAAGATTTGCAACAAGATTGTGACATATGGAGTAAAAAAAAAATGCCCTAAAAGTCAGGGTTAAACAGATACCCAATCTATAGAGTGAATAAAAAATTATCACTACAAATTTATAGTTATAAACATATTGTTAAATATCTAAGTAAATTGTATGAAAAGATTAAAGACCATTTTTCGGTCTACAATTTCTAAGTGTTAACTTCTTTGATGACTGTCCATATAGTTTGATATTTCCTATACTGATTTTTTTTTTAAATATTACTGGTCATTGTTCGGTATTACCCGCTCTCTTTTTTATTTTGTAAGATTAAAAGCTATATCCTGGTATTACCCGCTCTCTTTCTCCGACTCGTTAAATCAAGTATTGTTACAATAATAACCATTGAGTGTGTTCCGACCTAAAATCCATGTTAACTCTAATTAAGGCCACCAGATGGCGCCTGTACCAATTAATAACCATTATGTGTAATTTCCCGCTTTGTTTTTTCCATAAGTTTCAATTTCATTTCAAGAACAAAAACTGTTTTGCTAATCTCCTAGTGTCCTTACAGAGTGATAATAATATCCAAATTAGGCCACTGAAATGAAATTAGTGTTTAATTTAATATGATGTATTGAATAAAGAAATTTTTATTTCATTTTCAACTTAATAACATTTTTTAAAAAATAATTATGACCCTCAGTATAAAACGAGACAAACCAACAACGCTTTTCAGTCTCACTGCCCAAAATAGGAAAATTATCCATTGGCCCCTGTAACGGCACAATGCTTAAAATAATAAGAGAAATAATGGATTAAACACGTTAGCTTTCCTTTCATTTCCATTAAGAATTATCTTAGTAAATTGCATTCTTGACTTAATATTTTTAACTAAGACGGAACATTTTAATCATGCATTCTTTATGCAAGCGTTAGAGAAAGAGGAATGTGAAAAGATTGCTGCCTTGACTTTCAGACTGAACTCAAACTGTCAAAAATTCTAAATATGCTTTTAAACCTCTTTACATAATTTTCACAAATAAATTGATGATTGATATTTACTCTATTGGGTAGTATATTTCGGTATGTGTAAAATAAAAGATACCCACACTACGTCACTTGCAAGTATCCCATTTTAATAACTTACAGCGACATTTGGATTGGAGAATCTTAATTTTAAAACGTAATCCTAAATTTTAGTAGGGGAAAAAAAACAATAGTACCTTACCATGTGGTTAAGATCTATTTCTTATATTTAATAATTTAAAAAAATATTAAGAACTTATACTAAAAGTACTTAAATTTTTACACCGTATGCAAAAATAATATAAAAGATATAAAGCTAACCTTGATATTTGCTTTATTTGTGCCATACGAGAAAAAAGTAAATAAATAAAAAGTGCATCCCCCCCCTTAAAGTTGGCCAAAAAACATGCATAAGACATACGAAAATTTAATTATTTTAAAAAAATTGAGTTGAGCTGTTTTTGAAAATTTTAAACTCTTATTCTCATTTCAAAGTTGTTCTCAAAAGAAAGAACGCAAAATTAAGAACATAAAGTTTTGAAATTTTTATGCAATTCAGTAAAATTTAAGCCTTTGTTATTTTTGTTTGTGTAGAATACATAACATTGTTGAATATGAATGTATGTGTGAACTTTATTTTAGTACACGTTTGGATTTCTAGCGTTCCTTTCTCCTGGTTTGACAAAGATTTGGCGTGCGAAATACCTTCCTCTTCATGTTTTCCTTGGTTTGTCAATCTTCATAATGGGTATTGCTGCTTCTTTAATTGGCATAGCAGAAATGCTAATATATGCTTCGTAAGTATTTAGATTAATTATTTACATGTTCTGTATTTTTTCAATACATTCAGGTTGAGTCGCGATGGCTCAGGGGATAGAGCGTTCGCCTTCCAATGAGTCAGTCATGAAGTCCTCCATGTTCCCATAACAAATCATACCTTTGAAGGTTCTGATCCAGGAGGTATTTTTGTCTTCTGGATTGGTTCAAAATTACAGTGCGGAGTTGAACATTAGCAGACGTAAGCCCAAAATTAAGTTGACTGTTTAACGACATGTTATAAAATAAAATGAAATTCCCCCCTTATATATGAGCCGCGATGGCTCAGGAATAAAGCTTTTGCCTTCCACTGCGGTGAACCTGGTTCAATTCCCAGCGATGGCTGGTCGAAACGAATCCGGTTTACACCGACCACAGTGCAAAATTTCTCCTCCACGAAGTCAAAATTTCTCCGAATACTTGATCCAGGAGTTCCCTTGTCTTCTGGATTGGGTTCAAAATTACAAGGCTATGGAGTTGAACATTACTAGTCGTAAAACCAAAAAATCGGCTCGGCTGTGCAACGATAGTTATAAAATACATTCAGATTCATTTATTCAAATACATTCAGAGGAATTGTAGTAATATTAGCTAAAGTGCAGTGTGATGGTAACCATGATTGTGGCTATGTGGTCATCCTAGACCAGTGATGGGCATCATTCACGAAAATTTTCTTCATGACTAAATTTATTCAGAATAAATTTATTCTGAATGATTATTCATATGAAAATTTAGTCATTATTTATCATTCATTATGCAAATGTATAAAAAATTTTGAATAATGATTGATGAATAAACTCATTAGTCATGACAAATTTTTCTGAATAAAATTTTGAGTAACCAGCGAAAATTGCAATCGATATGTCTTTGTCTATAACGAGATGCAAAACATCGTTTGCTCTTAAACGTCTTATTTTAGGAATTTAACTATAAAACTAAGACAAGTATGAATATTTATTTTTATGTTATTTTAACTTACTCCAGCGTAACATACTTAGTTGTGCTAAAAAGTAAGTTTATAACAGTCTAGTTACTTAAGTTCATTTTAAAAGTTTGTTCTAAAATCTATAAAACACAATTTCTTATAGTTTTTGAAAGCAAACGATAATTTTATTTTAAATTTTTAAATAAAATTTTAACTTAAAAAATTAAACGCTTTTTTGCCGTGTAACCATTTCTCAAAAGTATGCATTATGTTAGACAAAAGTAAATTTCCTCAGCTATTATATAAATATACTTGAAAAGGATTAACGTTTTATTTGTAGTTGTCATAATCGTAGTCAGAGTATTCTGTACCCATTTTTGTTGACCAGTGAAATTATTCAGTTATTCTTGACTAATGAATAAAGGATACTGAATAAAGAATAATGAATGATTTATTCTTTATTCAAAGTATTTCTGACTAATGAATAAATCTTTATTCATTATTCATTATTCAGAGTTTGAATAATTATTCATCATTCTTTATTCATTATTCTGAATGACAAATGCCCATCTCTGTCCTAGACATCCTGATATCAATCTCTTTGACAAAACTCTTATAACAAATTAAAAAATAATTATTTCCTGGTAACTTTGTCGCAAGCAAAATTTATAGCCACATTATTTCTACAATAAATGTATGGTCAATCTAAATTTCAACTACTGAAGGATTATGTTCGCTTAGCTAGAAGGCCTACATTTTAAATGGAGGTCTGTACTGGATGACATCTCAATTTTTTATCGTTTTGTAGATTTTAGTATTATATCACCAAAAGGAATTTGTCTGCAATCTTAATTACCACTATTTTCCAACGAGTTGAAGAGTTCTTAAATGAATTAAACACTGTTAGACGGGAAGCATAAATAAGATTCTTCAAGTGAAATTTATCAGCAATTTGAATTTCTGCCACTTTCCAACAAGCTAAAGTGCTTACATTTCTACAGGAGCTCTGTGTCTGTTGACAGTAAACAATCATTTTTTTAATAGTTCAAAGCTAAATTTATTGACAAGCGAAAAATTTTTCATGCATCCCCCCGACCTTATCTAAAAGGCACAATACTAAAATGCAGAAAATGAGAAAACAATTTAATTGTCTCATGAAAAACGTAAAGAGCATAATTTTTGTAATAAATTTCTATCCCTACCAAAAATCTCTTCGTCTATTTAAAAATGATGCACCTTGCTTTTTTTCATTTCTGGTTTGTTAAAAGTCTAATTATTTTCTTATATCTAGTCATTATATCCATTTTAAATTGTGACCAAATTTTATAGATATTCAATTTCTTTTGTTGCACTTATTAAATTTTTTAATTAAATAATTGTGTTATTTAATCCAGAAAATAAAATTTAAGTAAAGAGAAAACGAAAAGTAACAGCATTTTATTGTGGAGGAATGAGGAAAAAAACACACATTGGATGAAAATCTAAAAACAGCACTCAAATAAAATTTAGAGTGATATGATTTTTAACTGTATAATATAGTAACAACATTTTATTTTTTGAATAACCATAATGAAAAATTAAAAATATTTCCCTATGCAAGAAATTCTGAAAACTACACTCAATAAAATACAAAGTGATTTGAAAGATTTCTATCTTAACTTCATGGAACTAATTTTTGTTATTTATTTTCAATATAAACTCAAAGTAGCGTAACGTACTTTTCGAATCAATAATGTATGAGCAAATTATAAAAAATAGATATATTGATTTTGAAAAAATAAATATACATTAAAATCAAATATTGTTTATTAATCATTTTCAAAAAAACAACTTGTTATATTTCTATAAAAAGATTCAATTACCAGTAAAAACAGTTTTTATTTCAGCAATAAAAAAAAATTGAAACTTTAAAAACATAACAAGACGTTGATGAATGAAAACCATAAACAAAAATATTGACAAATCACCATAATTAATTAGAATTGGAAAGTGGATGAACAGCAGCCATTTCAGGATTTCCCTGTTGCTATGGTATCAATATTTAGTAACGTTAAGATTAGTTTTTCTTTTTCCAGCAAAGAGACAAAAAACTACGCCAAAGAACAGCAAATTGTTGATGTACAAATTAAGCTCTTAAAGTATAAAAATATATATTTAATTATAGTTCAATTACAAAATTTTCTCCAAGAAATAATTTTTTAGGGAGAGAACTAACATTTTCTCAAAAAATTCAAGATTTATTCGACATATAATAACATAAAAAACTTAATGACAGTAACAAGTAGAGCTATCATAATTTTTAAAATCTAATTACTTCACAAAATAAATTATCTTTTTGATATTGTATTTGTGTATAAAAGATACTTCGAACAATTTAGAATAATTTTAAAAGCAAAAGAAAGGAATATGTACTCGAAATTATGAGATTCCGTTAGATAAAAATACGTTGTCGATCACACCATGTTAAGTTTACGAGAAAAAGTTTCTTTCGTTTTGTTTCGGTAAATTTTGGCTCTCGACCAATCAGAGAATGTTACGCGTATGCCGTAACTTTCTAACCAAGTTAGATGGAAGTGTAATTTGTTTATGTAAAGAAATCCCCTAACTATTCGTTTTGAGTAGTGCTGGTGGCTATGGTTATGAGATTTATCTATTTCAATTAGGGATGTTGGGTCATTATTTACGACGGGATTAGGATCGGGTCGGCGAGAGAAAGAGATTCGCAGGAGGGAGAAGCTTCCTCCCCCCCCCCCTCCCTTTAATATGCGCTATTTCTCGTTTCCATATTTTATTTTATATTTTCTAACCGTCGTTGAACATCTGGCCCAATTTTTTGAGTTACGTCTAGTAATCTTCAACTCCGTAGCCTTGTAATTTTGAACCCAATCCAGAAGGCAAGGGAACTCCTGGATGCAGCATTGGGAGAAATTTTGCCTTTGAGGAGGTCTTTTTGGTGGAACTAACTTGCATTCGCGTAACATGGAGAAGAAGACCGGAAGAATCTCCCACGGTAAGCCTGGGGGCAAAGGGACTCTAACTCATAATCCGTCTACCACTGAGGAAATTCCACGTCAACACTGTGGTCGGCGGTGCAAGCCGGATGCGGATTCTTATCGACCAGCAATTGCCGGAATTTGAATCCGGTTCATCTCATTGGAAGGCGAACGTTCTATCCCTTTAGCCATCACGGCTCTAGACAAACTATAACTCTAGATCAACCTTCGCACCGACCGCTGTTGCTTTCCAAGCAAGCTAGTACCCATCGATCTGATGCTGGGGGTCTTCATACCGCAATTGAGGATCCAACCTTAGTCTTTAACTATGACAGCTCAATGACATTAACCACTCAGTCATAGCAGATCACATTCAACTGTATAAATTCTTATTTTGAACCATTTATTAAATTATGTTTAGCATTCAAAAAATAGAGAATGGTTAAATTCCCCCCCCCCCCCTCCCGCTTGAAACAAAAGTAATTCTCCCAGGGTGATATTTATTGGGGGAAACTTTTTAACCTTGATTAAGCATTAGATGAGAACAGTCTCAAGTCGAAGAATTATTATTTTAACAATAGCTTTTTCGGTATAATTTGAAGTCTCGGGGTCAGGTAAATGTAAGTTCTATGACCCAAAGGTACCTTCGTCACTCATGTTAACTTTTTACCTTTTTTAGACTTAGTTAACACCATTTGATTTCCCATAATATTGATTATGTTTGAAACAGTTAGTAGTTGATTCCAGTTTTTGTGTTAAACTCTACATTCAATCCACTTAATCCATATTGCTTAATACAGAAAAATTTGATTGATGGTAACACCATTCTATTTCTTTATCTGGGTTATATAATATTATCGAACCTCGATTCATCATGTGCGCATCTTTTGTTTTCTCGTATTGTATCCTCCCTCACTTTAACGGGATTTGCATACGAGAACAATGCTATAATATTAATAATCTGATTTTCTCGTCGATCGCTTCGAAAATTTGCAAACATAAAACTGGTTGGTACGACATTGAGCTTATGTCCAACAAGAGGTAGTGAATTTGATCCCCAACGGCCCTAAGATCTAGTGCACGTTAAATCTGACGAGTGCCCTGCATAACAAATTATCCCTTTGGGGGTACCGAATTGGAGATTGATCGTTCTCTGGTTCAGATCAAAATTACGGTCTGCGGATGTATGAATGGGTTTGTCCTATAAACGGGCTGTGATGAGTGTGTAGCTCGTATTCCTAGTCATAGAATGGCGGCACAGAAAAACAAGAACTTAATTTCGCTTTGTTTTACCAAGCAGGCTTTCTGATATTGGCAAGTGGCATTAGAAACAACAACAAAAACTAACGATAAAAAAATGAAAAGATGAAGAAAAAAAAGCGAAATTACTTTGTTTTGAGAAGGAAAATAATAGCTCTTGCTGCTAATGATGAAGAAAATAAAAATCAAAATTTGTTACAGTTTGTGGCAAACACCTTAAGTAGCACTTTTAATTGCATCAGTTATTTTGCTGCTTGCTGATATTGGCAAGTAGCATTAGAAACAACAACAACTAACAATAAAAAGAACGAATGAAAGAGAAGTTGTTTTGAGAAGAAAAACAGCTCCTGTTGCTAATGATGAATAATAAAATCAAGACTTATTACAGTTTGGGGCAAACACCTTAAACAGCACATTATTTTGCATCAGTTGATAAAAATGTTGAAACTTGTGTCGAATCAAAGAAATGGTTTCAGAAACTGAAAAAGTGCGAGATGATACCGATGTAGACAACGAAACTGTGCGACGACCAGTGCCTACATTTTCGGAACACATCGAAGTTTTTGAAACAAATTAGAAACTCTGTATTCATGCGAGTTTTCAGAAAAGGAACAGCAATCTGTTACAAAATTTTGTTTGCACAGAAAAGATAAAAGAGTATACAAATATATATATATATATATATTTAAATAAAGGTGTTTATCCATTTTTCTTTTGCATGGTAAATATTTTTGCAATAAGAGCGTAATTTAAATAATTACAATGAAATTATAATATTGAAAATTTATTAATTTTCAAGTCAAGTACTTCTTTATTATTTTTCATATATTTTCAAGTCATTCTAAATGAATACGAACCGTTCGATCGAGGTTTAACTTATGTTTTGATTTAGTTTATATTTGTTTACAATACTAACTATACCAATACTATTACGTTCTACATTCAATCCGATTCATCTTCGTTATTTATTTCAGGTAAATTAGATTGATAATAACATCTTTTGATTCAATTCATATTATCGTTTACACCAGCTTTTGTTCTATCGAACTCTTAATTCAATCCAATCCATCTTTATGGATAGGTAAATTGAACTGATTTAAACACTAAAGGATTTCCTTTAATTCATAATATTTTTTATGTTTCATTCCAACTTTTGGGTTATTAAATTTTACATTTTATTCATGAATTAAACGTAAAATTTAAAATGAATCATTTAATTACCATAATTATTTAATTTAAATAAACTGAGTTGCTTAAATCACATTTTAATCTCCTACATGTTTTGTATGTTTGAGTCACAGCTTTTTTTGATTTGGTTATAACACTATAAGATTTCCTCACCTTGGTTACATAACATTGTTTACGTTTAATTCCATCATCCTATTATTAAATTCTATATATTTAAATCAGTTCATCTCCTTAATATAATGTAGATAGTTATAAACTATTTTATTCTTTTTGCCTTGATTATATAATGTTTACATTTGATGCACTTTATGTTTTATCCAGATCTTGTAGTATTCATGGGCATCGTTCGTAGGGAAGGGCAGGGGTATAAAAAAAAATTATTAAAAGACTTCTCTCAATATTTCAGATAAATAGAGAAAAAAAATAAAATTCATAAATCATTTGCGATTAAGGCCGGGATAGCCTGGTCGGTAGGGCGCTGGGCCCATGTCCAAGAGGTCGTAGGTTCGATCCTCGCCGGCCGAAGACTCCCCGTGTAGTAAATGGTGACTGATGCACGTTAAATCTGTCCAGTCTCAAAGTCCTCCATGTTCCCATAACAAATCAATACCTCTGGGGGTACGGATCCAGGAGTTTCCTTGTCTTCTGGATTGGTTCAAAATTACAAGGCTACGGAGTTGAACATTAGTAGTCGTAAACCCATGAAATTGGGTCGGCTGTTCAACGACGGTTATAAAATAAAATCATTTGCGATTTAAATTCATTAAAAGCGAAAACAAGAAAAAGATTAATCTTCTTCATATAATTAGCAAATTTAAGAATTTTTATTTAAACTTTTTAAAATTTATTTATTTATATTTTTTTAGTTTAATTTTATTTATATTTTTTTAATTTAAATTTTTGTTTTGTTTTGAGTGCGACTATATGTTTTTTTCGAATTTCGTCTCCCTCAAATGTTGGACACGTGCAACGCCCATGGTATTATTTAACTTTTCATTATTTAACATAGATGGATTGAATTGATTATAACACTAATTGAACTTCTCATTGACATAGATGGATTGAATTTATTATATCACTAATTGAACTTTTCATTATTTAACATAGATGGATTGAATTGATTATAACTTCAATTGAACTTTTCATTATTTAACACAGATGGATTGAATTGATTATAACACTAATTGGTTTCCTAATCTTAATCAGAGTTGTTTATATTTGATACTGTACTAGCTGTGCTATTTTGCTCTTTATTCAATTTAGATAGCAGTATTAAGCATTTTACACAAAATTCAGGACTGTGTTCTTATGTTTTTTTTCTCCCTGCAGGCCTGGAGGATACGGTAGCCTTCCATCAACTGCTGTTATAGGAAACCTACTAGGTTACTGCCTAATCTTATTCGCTATTTTTATTGGATACTTAGTGGTTACTCCAGAGTTTAAGAGACGCCTGCTGCCAGAAGAAGTTCAACTTCAATTAGAACAGAATCCAATCTGAAATGCTGTCATTTATCCTTTACCTCTTAATGCAGTTTACTTATGATTTCATCCAAGTGTTGCAGAGATAATTTATTAAACATTTTGAACTGTGACCGACTAGATATCTGATGTGTCTTTGTGAAAAAATCTGGCTTCTTTTTTATGTGCAGATATTCAAATGGCATAAATTCCTGTGATATCCTTGAAACTTGATCGGTGAGAAATTTGTAATGTTTTGAAAAAATTATGAGCTATGTTACTTTTTGGTTAGCCTATTTCATTTTTTGTGACATTTTAAGACGCTTTCATAATGGACCAAAACAAAATTGGCATTATCCAAAACAAAACCAAAAATGGGCGTCAGTATATAATACTATATATGTAACAAATGTTGATTTTATTATTATTTTGGCGCAGGACTAACTGGTAACTTTTCACTTGCGCCTAGCTAACTGAAATTATTTGTGATCGCGACGATTAATTTGTTTTAATTTAAATAAATTGAATGAATGTGTTTCTAGTGATGGATATAATCTCTTGATATATATATATATAACTGCTAAGAAAACAAAAATATGTAATTATATTTAACACTTGAACAATAACATTTGCTGCTACTTTTCCACCATACATGTTTGATGGTTTAAAATGAACAATGTTTATAAAACAAAAACCTTTTTGCTAAGGTATTATGAACTATATTGCCAAATATTATTTTCAGCCTTGTAATAACGATTTATGTGTTTTATTCAATTTTATAAAATGTGTCACAATTTTAAAAAATTGTGAGAACTGGCATTTTTTTTTAAGCATTTATATTTTTTTATCACTTTTAAGATTTTAGGGTTGCATAGTGTGTAATGAGTCAAGTATTATTTCTGTTAATGTTTTTTTCCCACATAGTTTTACATTAATTAATATATTGTATGTTTTGCACTTGTAACTCAATATGTATGCATTCCCTAGTGTAAAATATACCATTATACATTAATATATTTTATTTTATGCTTTTAAAAATCTCATTTTTAAACCAATAAGTTCATCCTTCTTTTTGTTATTTTCAGAACAAAACATAAATCACTTTATAACATAATTGCGTCATTGTTAAATTAGATCATCATAAAGTGACTGAGTGTGCTAAAGAATCACTAAATTTGACTAATGACCATCTTTTTTTCAACGCATTTATTTATAAACATTTAAAGAATTTGAACTAGTATTTTTCTTCTTAACAATTTCCTATTTCAAAGTTTTTGTTAAGATGTAAATATAGTTATAATAGGTCAGATCATTTTTCTGACACTCAGCTGCCTGACAGATATGTTTTTGTCGGACAACTCATTCCTGTTGGAAAATGAGCTTGAGAGCACATGTTCCCAACAGGAAAATAAATATATTTCAAGAACCAAGAAAAATAAATTAAAGAAGAAAAAAGAATTAAAAAAACAACGGAAAGAGTTTAAAGAATAAAAAAGAAACAAAAATAGTAATGAATAAATAAAAATTTAAAAATAAAAGAAACTTTTAATGCTACCCAAAATTAATTATAATTTTGGAAGGTCCCAAGACCTTTAGAAAGCAGAAGGGAAGGTTTACAACATAAATAGTCATTAAATACCGCTTTCACTTTATTGCCACATAAGTAGTCCAGCCTTATTTAAAAGGTTAAACAGTTACCAACAGAAATTTAATAACATCTCTCTTACATAACAGCCCTCAGGGGCAAACTTGCCAGTCAAGAAAATAAATTGCTGGAGGAAAGTACATGTCGGGAAAACAGAGTTGGGCATTTGAGTTGTCTGGTAAATGACCGCATGCATTTATAATTTTATATTATTTTAGATGCATAATTTATAAAAAAATAAGTAAAAAAATTAAAAGAAATTTTATAGGTATTTTATAACATCCAAAAAAGTTTTAATTGAAACTTTAAATCTTTCTAGATGCAATTAACGATATAAGATATTTTTAAAAAAAGAATACAAGCACACAATGATTTTTTTTTCCTCCAACTTTTAATGCTTTTTTTTTTATTTTTTATTGTAGGGTTTAACTCTGATTTTTACAAATGTCAATAAGTTTAAAATTTTTGTGAGCACCTTACTTCAAAATATTAAATTTTATAATACGAAAATGATTACAAAATAAACATATAACTATTGAAATCCCAATAGTGAAACAGTCATAAAACAAAGGGAGCTTCAGACTAATTTCAGAATTAAAAATAAATTTCTGTGCTTATTTTATTTACATGATGAAATTCGTTTTTAAAATATTGTTCTAAATGACTAAACCATTATAAAATTCACAAGAAAAAGAAATTTAAAAAAATCACACCCATACAATTAAGCCTTAAAAAATTTGAATTGAGGGGAAATAACCACAATGGATACAAGTTTGAGCAAATTTTTATAATTCATTGTTCATACACTTTAGATAATATTTCCAGCAAAATAGTGATTAAAATATCTAAATTTAGTTGTGAATTATGCTTAATGTACATATATACACAAACACACATGGCATTATTAAAAGCTTACAAATTTAAGCAAAAGTTGATATGCGATAAGTAAATAATAAATCACAAGTTTTAGTTTAAAATTTATACCAAGAGAAATAACTTTCTTTACAAAGAATAACAAGTGTCTTTGTGACTTGGAAACAAGGAGACATCTCAAAATACTTCAATTTTCGAGTTTATTTTGTTATGGTTAATTGATAGACTTTATGAACACACCACTGACAAAAAGATTTATACTATTTTAGTTGATCACCAACAGATCTATTTCACAAAGACACTCTTTATTGTATTTTAACACAGTAGAATGCATTGAATACAAAATGAAAAACAACTTACTAAATACATTTTGTTTTCAAAAAATGTAAATTTAATATTTGGCACCATATAAAACTAGGTACTTAAAGTTTATTAGTTTGAATTATTTTTGGAAAAGGCACATATTATTTGGCTTGATTTACATAATTTTTGCATATTTATATAGAGCTTAACAAAAAAACTTTTTTGAAAAAAAAAAAAAAAGCAGGAACACATATTTACAAAATGAATACAATTAGGTAATAAAAAAACAAGTTGTACGTCTAAAAATAATCACAACAAAATATATATAAAAAGAAAAAAAAAGATTATTGTCATATCAAAGGGAATGTCAACTTTCAAATAACTAATCAGTGGTTTATAAAGTTCCCTGGAATTTTTGTTAGTGAAAATTCTATTAATTTATTGTCTATCACTAGTAACCACTAAGTATTGCTCAAATGATGATTTGGTTATGTGTCCAAATATAATATTTAGCTAATGTAATTGGTTTCTTCGGTGCACAATGTTGACTACATAGCCACCTCCCAAATTACCCATTTGTTAAACCACCAATGGGTTAAATTCCATGAACCCTAGGCCAGCGATGGGTTGTTACACATGTGTTTTAATTGGTTATATTAAATATAGTACAGCCTTAATTGGTGTCAATTAAGGGTGCATTATTTTCAATGAAGCTATGTTCAACAAAACTAATGAAATTGGTTTAATTACTGAAAATAGTGGAGCTTGACTATATTGGTTTCACTGAAAATAGTGGAGCTTTAAGGTTCTATTAAAAACTGTAAAACTAGAAGCAGATTCTTAGCATTGTCAAGGGCATACTTTTCCGTATCAAGAAAAAAAATATTCAATACATTCACTCATTGGTTATACATAGTATAATTAACTGCATAACTTGTACAATACAAACTTTTTTTAGCACAATAAATCCTTTTTAATTTAGTTTTTCAAATTTGGGAATCTAATCTCATTCCTAATAATATTAATGAATTTTGAAATTAATGACTATGATCAAGAGAAGGGGTAATTCTTGATCACTAAAAATTTAAAATCTTTCAAATTCCAATTAGATTTTTCAAACAAAAGAAAGTAGCATAGGACTCATCTCATATAGCCTCAAACTTCCAGTAAATATTAAAATTCTATCTTGAATAGTTTTTTTACAAAATAGATGTTTGCAATTTTTGATCAGGAATTACCCCAGGTCACCCTAGGTACAACAATTATAATAGAAATTATAGTTTTGAGCAGAAATATTCGCTTTATCTATTTTCCTCTTTTAATATTTTATTTAATTTGGCAATTCTCATCTTCATAAGGAATTTTGAAATACATATTCATCTTTACATAGTGAAACTTTATTTTAGTTATACAGGGTTGCCACAGTAAAAAATGATCAAAAATAGTTGCTTTTAATAGCCTCAAGCATGAAAATAGTCGCCTGAACAGAAACAAAAATTTATCAAAATTAGTAGCCAAATAATTTAGTTTTTCAAATTTGGGAATCTAATCTCATTCCTATTAATATTAATGAAATTAATGAATTTTAGTTATTAAACAATTTTTAAATTTGATAATCACAAGCCTATTTAAAAGAAAGTTGGCATTCCTGCACCAATTATTTTGCGCAAGCAGCATACAGATTGACAATTAAATGTTGCATACAGTTTGACAATTGAATTGACTGAAATTAACAATTGGGAAATTAAAAGAAAATCAAAAACAGAGAACAACAACACACAGTACTAAGATCTTCACAAAGCTACAGTTATCACCCACTCATGTTATTTGAAAGATCTGATTTATTTACATTTATATACAAATTTTTTTTTTTTTTTTTTTTTTATGTTGGAAACTGCAATATTACTGTACTCCAGTGGGTTTTAAACAAAAATATAGACTAGATTTTTACCTGAATTATACTTATTTTAGTAAAAACATTAAATGAAGGGCTTAATTAAAAATAGTCGATTCCAAATAAATAAATAAAATAATGATTCAAGATGAGAAAACAAGAGTCCGGTAGTAGGTATTTTCTCTGTCTGAAGTTTCAACATGAAAAACATCATTTTATAATTGTAAATCGTCAGCTTCAATTTTTCATTTATCATTTTTTAAAGATCGGTTTATTGTGATTTTTACATTTTTCATTTTACCATGCAAATAAAATATTTTGTATAAAATCTTCCTTGTTTAACGTTCCAGTTAATCAAAAACCTATCAATCTTAGGTACATTAATCTGCCCCCCCCCCCCCAAAAAAAAGAATTATTCCAGTTTTTGTTTTTTTGAATAAGTAGTGTATGTATTTATTTCTCATCTGTGTTGTAAATATTATTACGGTAATTACATAATTTATTCGTAATTTTCCCAACAGTCAATTGAGATTTCACTGTATTCATGTTACTGTCAAAATTAAATTGCATTCAAGTTGTATAAATTCTTGCACGAAATTTAGAGACTTCAAATGTGCAAATACTTCTCTAAATAGCTGAAAAAAATTATAAAAATTACACACATCACTCTCAATACACCATTTTTGAATTTCAGCTCTTCATTTAGTGTTACATTACAAAAATATAGTCATAAAATATTGTGGCAGGAAAATAAAATTATATGCTACCTTTTTAAGAGTAAATTTGCATACATGATTTAACAGACAATTTAAAAATGCTTCAGTGTAAAAAAAAAATATAATAAACAAAAACAACCATAAGAAGCAGTCTTAAGTAACATTTTGTCAACACATAAAAATCAAGTTGTGTCTAAACAAAATTAACATAAATCAAAATATCTAAGCTCTAATATTAGGACTATATTAAACAAAGATTAATGAAGTAATATTTTTTTGATTTATTATGTAAGCAAAAGTAATAACTAAGTATACTTGAACACATATTTGATTTTTAGAACGAAATGTTAAAAAACATGAAAGATGAAAGAAGAAATTACAATTGATATCAACATATTGTGAGTATAAACTGTGGTAAATGATATCACCAGATTAAAAGTGAAAATCGGTATTGATATATTGATAATGTGAACAGCTGAAATTGACATCAACATATTGATAATGTGAACACAGCTGCAAATGATATCAACATAGTGAAAATAGCTGCAATTGATATCAATGTATCAACTAATTGATGAAGAAACATACAGCAATTCATATCAACATGCTGATGGTTAAAATAGCCGCAATATCAATATATTGACAGTGAAGATAGCTGCAACAAATATCAACATAATCCCAAAAAAATCTATTAAAAACAACTATATGATAAAATACAAATCAGTCGTCAGCCTTACTATTTTGTAATGACAAAAAAAAAAAAATAATAAATAAATAAATAAATTCTTCAAATTATTGAATAAAGGAGCACTGCTAAATAGGAAGCAGTCTTATAAAGTTTAATAATTTAAACTAGAAAAAGTTACACAAAGCTAGTTAATTTTATTTATAAATACTAAGGAATACTTCATAACTGCTATGGAATATTTCTTTATATTTTTGTTTGAAAAACAGTAAGAAAAACAATCAGTATAAAATATAGTTTGTTAGGCAAAATTGCCTAAAAGATTTTAATTTTAAAAAATATCTCAAATCTCCAGTCAATTGATATAAAGGAAAAGATTATTTCTAAAATACCGGACATAAGTTGTCTATCAAATTATCATTAACAATAAAACTAATAAGATAACACATTAAATGCAACTAAACAATAAACTATAAAATGAAGAATAATAAGTTCAACAGTTTAAAAAAAATATAATGAAAAACATAATACTGGTTAAAAACCATTACAATACTTTTAATTTTTTTTTTGATTTTTTTTAATTTGCAAGCATGTATCAATGTTATGCTAAGTAAATGCATAGTACATCAAAATGTCCAAGGAACAACAAAAATGTGTAAATATGAAGGGGGGGGGGAGAACGAATATACAACCTCATTAAATCAGTTAACTACTTTGATCATTTTATAAATCCTGTAAAACACTTCTGCATTTTAAATTCAAAATACTAACAGAAATTTCAGTAATACTTTTACTAAATAATAATAAAATATATTCATGAAGTATACAAGTACAGTGCTAAAAGAAATAAAAAGATTATAATGCATTTTCATTATTGCTTGATAATTTCAAGTTAACAAAAAATAATGTTTACACTAATAAACACATAATTCTTGGCTTTAAAAAAAACTATCAGCTAAAAAAAAGATTGATATTGAAAGAATTTTCTAGATAATTTCAAGGCTTTTTACTTACACAACAAATCAGTTTTATAAATAATTCCCTCGAAAAATATTGCTAAGTAAGGAAAATGTTAGTACCACGTAATTGCATATTTAAAAGAATCAGATTGAATATAGAACTTAATGGTGCAAAAAAGAAACATCAATAAATACTATTTGAAATGTAAACATTACATATTCTAGACAAATAAAACCAATTTTTTTAAATTAAATTTATCTGACATCAATAAAAAATGGATAGATCACTAGGTGCTCTGTGGCCTAGGCAATTTTGTAATTTTACATCCTTATTTCTGAACTTTTTATTTTGAACTTACAAATGAAGCGAACAATATCAACAAACAAAAATTTTCACTAACATTGCCACGAAAAAATGTATTGCTCTCATAGAGTTTATCCAGCAACTGATTTATTAATATTTTTGAGCAGTTTATGCACCATTTTCACTCGTAGATTGTTATAGGGAAGTTCTAAAACTGATTTGTTTGTCAAATGCAAACAAAATGTAAAACAGTAAAAAATTTCAAAAAGATAATTAAACAAATTGACAAAATAAAAAACACAGAACATAAAAACAAACAATCAGTCATTAACATATGATCACAGTTAATTTGATTTAAGGAAGAAATAATCTAGAAAATAAATTTAAGTTTTGCAACATTTAAAAAAGAAACTTATAACCATGAATTATGTCACTGAAGATAGCTTTGTAAATAAGCTAAAAAATAAATACATGAAATTGAAAAACATTTAAAATGGGTATTTTTATGTGATTTATATACACTATGTACAATGGCATCTATAGGTGGGAAAATAACCATTTCTGTTAAGATTTTTAAAGTGAAGAAAAAGAAATAAGGTCAAAAATTTATTTTTAATTATTGATATTTGTTTTTGAAAAAAAAAACTGCCCACTTTTTAATAACTCTATATAATAATCAAAGTTAAAATCACGCTACTATTATTTCAATGCACTAAAAATGCTGTTAAAAAATTTGCATTCAGTTTCATGATATGATTAGGGTGCTTTTTTCTTTAAATATCCACTAACTTTTTTTTTTTATGGAGCTATACCATAGAGCTTGTACTTATTTCTACAGAACTTGTACTAGTTGAAGGCCTATATTATATTGTACTATTCTTCGTTTTGAACTAGAATCAATAAATTGCTAAATTCAGTTAAGTTAAAACCCTCACAATGAAAAAAGTTAAAACCTTTATAAAGGAATTGTTAAAATCTAAAACTTTGTAAGTTCAAGTAAACATTTTTTTAAAAAAAAACACTGTCTAGTAAAAAAAAGCTTTTCATTAAAAAGTATAACGATTTACTTAAACAAAAGTAAAAGAAAGAAAAACAATTTAGGAAAATATGAATGCTTCACGAAATTCTGATGACAAAAAACACCCTGAAACAGCAGAAACTAAAATAAATTATTTTTTTCGAAGTTTTAAATTTATACGTAGTGCAATTTTTAAAGTAAATGTGAAGCTATAAAAAAAATATAAAAAGAATTTTTACAAAAAGATGTTTATAAATTTAAAATTAACATGAGAAAAAAACAATTATAATTTATTTGAACCTCAGTATCTATGCAATTCATAAAATATAATTTTTTTTTTTTTTACATATTTGGTGATTATGAATTTTAATTTTCAAAATATGTCAATCTTTTATAATTTATACAAATAAATTACAATATTTTTTGAATCAAGAAATCAAGATACTATTTACAGTAGTTTTAAGACAATGTTATTGATATGAGAAGCTAAAAATTTTAAAATTTGGTCCTAAAAAAATAAAAGAGATCTAACATCATTGACCAGTTTTGAGCTTCTTAATTGTATTTTTTAATGCTTGACGTTTGTTACAAAACCAAACTCGAACAACTTCCCTGTCATAGTTTAAATGTTCCGCAAGACCTGTCATTTCAATACCTAAAAAAATTAATTAAAAATAGTTATAAAAACTAATTAAGGAACATGTATTATCAATAACACAATCTACAGAGATACATAATTGGCTGCAAAAGTAGCACGATATACATTTTTTTTCCTTTTAAATTTTCAGGAGTAATTGTGACGCAAGATGAAAAACTCTGAAAATTTTATGTGTAAAAAATCGATATCAAGATATCAATTTATACATCATACATGTTTCATATTTAATATAATCTTTTGAAATAAGATTTTTAATTAAATTAACTACTAATGAAGAATATCACACTTTTATAGTAACTAATTTAAGAAAAATTTTTAGTTCTTACAAGAGTCGCAATGTTGGATTATGAACAGCAATATTAAATTCTGAAATGGTGTGAATATAAATCACAAAATTGGATTTTAAAATTACGTAAGTACGAATTGCTATGCATGGCTTTTAAATCACGTAAAAATATGAAAATTAAGTTTGATGTTACAAACACGTGATTGGACTTTGAAAATGCGAGAATATGAATTGTGACATTGGATTTAAAAATGTGTGAATACAGATCGCAAAATTGATTTTAAAATGTTTAAATACAGATCGTGACATTAGATTTTCAATACAAGTTAATAGGAGTGACAATGTACGATTTTTGAACCACGTGAATACAAATCGCAACGTGTAACTTTTAAATTAGGTAAATAATAAAATCGGTGTTTGATAGTCCAACTGCTTTAATAAAGGTAATATTAGAGGATTCCGGCATAATTCCAAAAATCCGTCAAACCCAAAGAATCTTGTTAACGGAATTATCCCGCCCATTGGCAGAAGAATCAAGTGTATGTAAGCTTCTTGTTAGCCGGGATTAGTAAAAGTTTCAACATTTGAATTTTAGATTAAGGAATTCTGTGAAAATTTCGTTGGATTATAAGTTTTTGATTAGTGAAAGTTCAATAACCAATGGTCTTGAGAAAAGCAAAATCCTGCAATAATCCCAGAAAATCATATGCTCCGTTTCTAATTTTTAGACCCCGAAGGTTAATACGAAGAAAAAAAACCCTAATTCCGGGGTACCCTAGAATACAGTAACCCCTCAATTATTTCAAGTTCTTGTAATTTCTATTTTTTAAATTTTTTCTACACTCTTGAGTGATTTTAATTAAAACCAGTTCTTAATGATTCTTCAACCATACTTAATTCTCCCAAACATTTTTTTAAAAAACAAATTAAGAATAAAAGTTGCAATTTTTGTTGAGTATTTATATAAATAACTTTTGTTTATAAATTTAGATTTTTAACAAAAAAGAAATTTTTTTAAATTTCATTATTAGTAATTTATTTTTACTTAGTTATTCCTGAAAGGAAAAAAAATAAATTGCATTAAAATTAGCTCAATCCAATGACAATTTTTTTAAAAAAAATATTTTAGAATAATCATAAGCTTTGTTTTCATTTTTTCTCTTAAATTATCAATTGGTCCATCTTAAAAGGCTATTTTCAAAAACAAATATTTCATCTAGAAATCCTTTTAAAACTTAGCACAAAAAAAAATAATAAATAAATAAAAAGTTCTTAGAGCATATTTTATTTTCTATCTAAAAGTGTTTGTTTAAATAAAAATTCTCTTTCAACTAATGGCATCTACTTTTTATAAGTCGATAAAACTTTAAAACAAGAAAAACAACAGGGGCTAACCCAGAATTTTTAGTTTAATTCAATTCAATAAAAAAAACATTCAATTTTCCTTAATACTAAAAAAATATTAATATACACATTTATAAAACAATAATTATTTAAAAAGACACTATTTACAATTAATACATACATATATATTTACAATTAATTCAAATTTACAGTATAATACTTAATACTAGACAAAATTGTTTCTCAGCATATCGTAAATGCCATGTGGGTAGAAATAATGGTTTAAAAAATTTCTAAATGGTTATTCTCGTATTTACAAAATTCTTAAATATTGTGATTATTTGATCTACTTGATCATCTGACAACTTTATAGAGGCACTGACAGGGTTGCAAAAAACCCACCTACCCAGAAAAACCCGGGCGGGTTTTACTGGGCAAAACCCACTCTGAAAAACCCAGTAAAACCCACCCTATGGTGGGTTTTACTGGGTTTTTCTAAAGTTGATTTCTTTTTTTTATCCTCTGTTATATTTAAGAGCTATTCTATTGAAATATATATGTAGTCTAGCCTAAAAAACTGAATCTATGGTGAAAATACTAACAACAATCTGAAAAAAAAAATTATTTGAAAAATTATTGAAGAAAAATGTATAGGTTTCATATAAAAAACAGAATAATTTGAGTATAAATCATACTACAATAAAAGTTATTTCATTAGGTTTTTAATTCAAAATAAACGCAGGCAGAGGAAATACATTATAAATCAATCAGGTTATCAGTGTTAGAATTCTTCAATCTTAAATGTCTATGTATTTTAACTAATTTTGATGCCTTCTGTACACCCAGTCTATTTCTCAATTTTGACCAAACTAGTCCACAAGTAGAAAACACTCGTTCCAATGATGCAGAGCTAGCTGGACAATTGCTTAGAGCAACCATAAAGTTGCAAAAATCTGTCATATCTCTTATCATTAGTACGCATTTCAACCAATTTCCACCACTGCGATGCTCTGAATTTTTTGATTACATCAGCGTTAAACATGCTAGGAGGAAATATTTAGTTATTTACTCATATATATTATTACAGCTATATGAGTAAATATAACATTTAACAGCAATTTAACAGTAAATATAACAGCAATGAGTAAATATAACATTTTGAATCTGGATGTCAGAAGGAACTTTTTTCAGACTTTTGCACCAATTTATTTCTATTAATTACACTTTAATTACCTATATGTTAAATCAATTCATTAAACTAAACTTAATTATTAATATAAGCTTTTTTAAAATAAGGTACTTACCCCTGCCCTCTCTTTTGAAAGAAAAAAACAATAAAACATGAAAAGCCCAATAAAACCCAGAAAAACCCAATAAAACACGCCCGTGTTGGGTTTTTCTGGAAAAACCCGGGTTTTTTGCAACCCTGGACTGAAGATGACCATGTATTGATATATGCCAGATTATCACCTGTATTGAATTATTTTTCTAGAAAAAGATTCACATGTTTAATAAATGTTTACAGATGGCTATTTTTTCATCATTCTGGATAATTAAAATTTTTGTACAAGTACCAATTTTGCTGTAACAATTTTTTTTCATTTTATTTGATGATGCCGTTTTTGAAAGTTAATGTTTGCGAAAATACGGATAATAGTAGTAAAATCCACCTATATTAGGCCCTGAACAACAAAAAATTAACATTTAGTATGACACTTAGATATCTTTATTCTGTGACATCTTAAAATTAATAGAATCTATACTTACTTTTAAAATAAACTTTAACTGTTCATATAAATTTATAAATATATATACTATACGCTTATTTATTTAGCGAAACTATTAACTTTTAAAAACCATTATAGCTACCTATTCTTCTTTCGTTACGTCATTATATGCCAAATGAGCAGTTAATTTTCTGATAAAACATTAGTTTTTTGCTAAGTAGAAATATATATATATATATATATATATATATATATATATATATGTATAGAAATATAGTATATATATGAAATATATTGCAATAAAGCTAAAAAAAGTTACATTTTTCTATTTAAAGATCTGAATTTGTTAATCATTAACCTATGCAAATTTAGTGTAGTCACACCTCCTTTGGCTGAAAAAAAACTAAAATCAAAAGTTGCCAAATAATGATTTTGAGGCTAAGCAAGAAAGTAAAATTTAAGGAACACTTTGCCATGTGGTTGACAGAATCTCAGAATGTTAATCTGGTCATTGATCAATTTTGAAGTTGTTTCTCTTCGGAAGTACATAACTGTCTCACTTACATAAACTGTGTACGATAAAATATATTAAACCCTTTCATTTTTCAGAAAAAGGGGAAATTCTTACCTGAGGGATGAGTATTAGTCTCAAAAAACTTGTTCAGAATTTCTAGAGCAGATGGAGTAAAAGACGTTCGCCTTTTCCTCTTTTTGGTGGGTTCACTGCCTATGAATTCAGTCAAAGTATGAACACCATTTTTATACCTCTCTTCAGCTTCCTTCATCCACCTTTCTAAAACTGGCTTTATTTTTTGGGCACTTCGGGGTGTAATGTCTAACTTTTCAAACCTTTAATTAATTAAAAAACGTTAAAGCTAAAATAAAAAAATTTTTAAAAAAAATTATAAATTATAAGGTTTTTAAATATTTTTTCCTAATGTGGGAATTTAGGCTCAACAATATCATCAGAAAAATATTTCATTTAACTAATATTATTATCAGTATCTGATAAATAGATAATTATTTAGTTCCTCTTTCCCCCATTAAAAATGTCTTGAAATTTTTGTAGATTTTAAATACTTAGTTAGTTAAATTATAAGGTTTTTAAATATTTTTTCCTAATGTGGGAATTTAGGCTCAACAATATCATCAGAAAAATATTTCATTTAACTAATATTATTATCAGTATCTGATAAATAGATAATTATTTAGTTCCTCTTTCCCCCATTAAAAATGTCTTGAAATTTTTGTAGATTTTAAATACTTAGTTAATTAAACTTTCATCTTCTCATATATACTCAAATTACATGTAACATTTCTTATATTACGAAAATATTCTTATTCTTTATGCATTTTCACTTAAAGTTGCTATAGTCAATTCACTATATATCAAAGTACAATAACTTTTAAAGGAAAAAAAGGTAACAAATTAAAAACAAAGGGAGGTAACAAATTAAAAAACAAAGGTAGGCAACAAATTAAAACAAACGATCCCCACAGATGAGAAATCCCATTCTCAAACTCAACAAACCTGCCCCCTAACTCAACTTGTACATCTCTATCGTGCTGTGATTCAGCTTACATGAAATAACACGTCAAATACACCACAGGTAGTACAGGAAACTCGAAAACAAGTTATGACGTGTCCCCTTTGATACATAATTTTAAAATAAAAATAGTGTGTCAGCAGTTTAAAGAAGGCAAAAATATATGCAAACTTAAAATATATATTTTAATACATAATTCCCCCCCCCTTGTTATTATTAGCTGAATAAAAAAATTTGAATTTAGAGTATCAATCATTGTCTTTTCTTGATACAGGTGTTTAATAATTAAAATCCTTGACAGCTTACATATAACTCTTTTTAATTTAATATTCTTTGTTTTGTCAATCAATACATAAAATATCATGAATAAATAAGGAGGTAAAAAAGAGGATAGATAATGAAGCTGAGAATTCATATTTTGAGACCTACTTTTAGTAATTAGGTGAGCCAGAAATACGGAAGTACTGGATTCCAAAGACATGTAATTTCTAGAATCTAGCAGAATCACCAATGGGGCATAAATAAAATATGAGGCAAGAAATTATTACCGCCTTGGTTTTGGGTATACTACTTGGCAATGTTAAAATCATGAAACACAAAACCAAACATTGGATCAATAATGACTGTGCAACATTGATATTTTACTATGCATCACCCAGTCCTGGTTGTTAATATATATATTATTTATTCATTTGCCTTTTTCACACTTTAAAAAAATTGAGTGATTTTTTTTTCTCAAAAAAAAAAATAAGAGAGAGCAAAAATGAGTAATCAAAATAAACTAACACTAAATTAAAGATACATAAAAGTCAAAGCAAGTCAATTAAGTTGAAATATAATTAAATTTATCATACACTAAGTTGACATATCATTTAGGTTGTAGCAGTAGTTAAAGTTACACAGAATTAACAAGGGCTGTAACGAATATTCAGCCACTATTTGGCCCTTTTACCAAATATTCGACCGAATGTTTGGCAAGGTATTTTTTAAAAAAGTATTTATCAACAAAGCTTCTTTTTGTGAATTCTAAAAGATTTAAAAAGTAATCTAAAATTGTACTTTTTAGTACACATTATTAGAAGTAGTTTCTACACAGATTTGTTCAGAACATACATGCAAATGTATGCTCTGAAAGACAAATGGAAAAGCGAAATGTGAAGAATTGAAAATAGATTACCACAAGTTGTGCACTGCTGATTTTTTTAAATTACAATTGGGAAAGTTAATTTAGTTGTTTTTTCAACACTTTTTTGTTTTTGTGCTTTGTTTTTGCTATTTTCTGTTATGAATATAGCACAGCAGCAATTAGCAGAGTGTTTCTAATAAACTAAACTCTTTTACTGTCACTTTTTTCTGATAGAGTAAGACAGATAAGCAGTGACATAGAAAACTATGATTTTTATTGTTAAATTTATATCTTAAGGAGTAAGAACTATTTTTTTTCCCCTATTTCTCCTTCGCTTTTTTTTTTTTTTTTTTTTTTGCTCAATTTTTATCAGCATTTTTACTATGGCACAGTATTTTTTAAAAATTGTTTCTATGAACATTATTCTTAATTCCTCAGTTTTTTCTAAAAATACAACAATTTGAAAAGTTAAATTGAGATTCATAGTTTTGAACATTTAATTTTTCATGGAAATATTAAGAACGATTTTTGTATTGGTTTCTGTCTAGATTTTAGAAAACTGACATGTTCAGCTTTAAAATTTTCCTTCAAAACTTTAGATCTTTATTCTTTCTGTTTCAATTTTGCATATTATCTATTTTATTGGCATTTTTATGATAGGGTGACATTTTTACAAATGTTTCCAATAGACTATCTCTCTTATAACTTTTTATGGATATTTCTTTTCTTCTGAGAAATATTATGTTTAGCAGTTTTTGTTTTTTAAGAACTAAGAGGATTTTCTTCCTATTTCTTTTTTTTTCCAACTAAACAACATGTTTTTTTCAATAGCTTTTGGTCAGTTTTTTATTCGCCTTAAATAGTTGTAATAGATAACTAATCCGGGTTTGTTTTCTCTTAATCCCATATTAATCAAATAGCTAAGTTCTGATTATTTCTTATTTTATAAACATTTTAAGAACAGCCGACCCAATTTTTAGGGTTTACGATTATTAGTGTTCAAATCCGTAGCCTTCTAATTTTGAACCCAATCCAGAAGACAAGGGAACTCCTGGATCAAATATTGGGAGGAATTTGCCTTCATGGAGGACTTTTGATAGAACTAACCCGCGTTTGGGTTATGAAGAGGAAGACCACCAAAGCCTCCCACGGCTAGCCTGATGGCAAGGGGACTCTAACCCATGATCCGTCAACCACTGAAGATATTTTAAATCAGCCCTGTGGTCGGTGCAAGCCGGATGCTGAGTTCAAATCGATCGCTGGGATTCAAACCTGGTTCACCTCAACGGAGGGCGAACGCTCTATCCCCTGAGCCATCACATCACTAAGTTTTGTTTATTTATCAATAATCACTACATCAGGGTTGCCACAGAAAAAAAATGGACAAAATAGTTGCTTTTTGTAGCCTAAATCCTAAAAAAAGTTGCCTAAAACTATGAAAATAGTTACCTAAATAAGAACAAAAATTTATCAAAAATATTACTAAAATTTTGTTAATGACTTAATTGTCATATACCATGATCAATTTAGTCAAGTTGGTGGCAAATATGATTTTATATAAACGTTAACGTTCTAACACAACTTCTCCTTTTATCAATAATTTATCTAGTATATATATATATATATATATAGTGAAAAGTGATTACTCAAATTCAAAATTCACGCATCTTAATATCGTATTAAAAATTGTTTTTTTGTGTGTATTAATTTTTTTTTTTAAATCGTGCAGAATTTCGAAACAATAACTATTGAAAAGGCGCCCGAAGAACAAAATAGACTTTCAAAGGAATCTGCAGATTGAACGAATTAAAAAGTGAAGACTCAAATTTGCAATTCAAAATTTTTTATTTTTTAAGAAAAAAAAGTTCAGTGTGTTCAAAAGTCATCGTGGGACTGCAGATTCTGAACCCAATTTATGCTAAAAAAACATCTCTAGGAGTACAGAAAAGTCTCCCAATAGTCTCCTCTTCCAGAAAATAGTTGCTTTTTTAGCCTTTTCAGGCAAAAAAAGTTGCCATAGTCGCATAATGCCAAAAATAGTTGCATTTTAGTCGCCTGTGGCAACTCTGCTACACTTAATTTTAAATATAAAATATTTATTTATAATTTTTTTTAAAAAATGCTGCTATTCGGCCGCCGAACATTCGGTATTAGGCCAAATCACTATTTATTCGTTACATCTCTAGAATTAACTATAATAGTATAGAAAGAAAATATTGACGAGTTATTTATTTGACTCAATTACATTTTTTGAACTTATTTAAATAATCCATTATGGGTAAAGTAGTTAGTTAGAACAGCTAATTATGCTAATGCCACAAATTATCACAAAAGCATTTTTGTGATAAAAACACAGAGAATCTTAATACATTAAGAAGCATTTACATATATGTACCTGCATATCGCACTCTGGCTGTAAGATGGACCTTCTGTTGCACTTAAAGCTTGCCCAACTTGAGTCTGTGTTAAACCAAGAGAGAGTCGTCTAATTTTAAAAGCTTTAGCAAACTCTTTGATTTCTTCTAAATTAATCCCATCTACAACATTAGCTTCAGTATTACTGATGGTATCTAAAATAAAAAATATATATACTGCAAATTTCTTCAAAACATACATACATTGTAGTATTCCTATTACAGAAACAGCATCAAATTTATTTCTCAAAATCATTTGCGCATACTCACTCCATAATTTTATGAAAGGATTTATTTCAAATTGCCAGAAAATTAAATCAAATTACATATGATGCAAAATTGAAAATGTTTAAATAAAAAATATTTTGAGTCTTGTGAAATTTGTGTGCCTTTGAGTTCAAAATTTCAAAAACAAATTATTAAATTGAGACTTTTTTTAAAAAAAATAGAAATTGCCAATTAAAAGCAGAGGTGACAACATTAAATTACACATTAAGTATAACAATACCTCACCATTTTGCCAGAGCAGGCAATAAAATCATCAAAAAGTCATCGAGCACAAGTAAATTCAACTGGCTTTAATTTACTTATTTTTAGGTGATGGTTATTTTTTTAATAAAAATAAATAAAACAGCTGAATTTACTGGTAACAGCAATAGAGAAAAGCACTGTTTCAATATAAAGTCAATACTTGAGTATTCATTAGGAGTAATGTTATATTTATAAGCAAAAAAAAAAAAAAAGCGATAAAAAATAACATTTTTACACAATTTTTTATTTACTATGAATACATAACTCTCAGGCAAGTTCATATGTCTACAACCATATTCTGTTCATATGTCTGAACCTTATTACCATAATATGGTCTGACATTGTGTAAGTCCATATTTCCTAATTATATGATCTCTAGTGAAAGCTAGACTAAAGAAAATGGTTTGAGAATTTTTCGCTAGTCCCAAAAACAATATTAATGAAACAGTTGCCACTTCTATGATTACTAAGCTGTGTTATTTACAAACCAAACCCATATTTTCCAATGAAATGACTTCTAGCTAAAGCTAGACTAAAGAAAATGGTCTGAGAAGTTTTTGCTAGTCCCAGAAACAGTATTAAATTGTGAAACAGCTGCTGCTGCTGCTTACACTGAATTTTTTTCAAGGCTAATCTGGAATACATATTTATTGTATTATTATTGTTAAGGAAAGTTGATAGGCAAATGTACCAGATTATTTAAATTTAATGTTAATTTAATTTAAATTTAATATAATAAAATTTTTTAATTTAATTTTAATTACTTAAATTTAATATGTATGTAAATTTAATATAGTATTCTGTTTTTAGATTTCTTGATAAATATCTTAGTTTTGCTTACAAGCACTTTATAAGATTTTATTAGCATCTTACAAATTGGTTTTCATCAGTTAAGCTTTAATAAAATTAAATTTTAAAAAATCTAAAAACTACCTACCACATAAAAAAAAGGGGGAAAAAAGCAGTGTATTGACTAAAAGTCAAGTTTTCAAAACTCCAAATGGCAATTCAAAAACGATATGAAAGTGAAAAAAAGCCTCAGGCATAAAATTGCCTTGTTTTAGGGGGAAAAAAAGAGGTATGGAACAATTTCTCACAAGGAATTTAAGAACCAAAAAAAACATACGTATGAATTAAAACATAGTATAATACATATAAATATCAATTAAATAAAAAAAAACACATGCACATCAATTAAAAATATATTACAATAAAAATATATACATATCAACACTTAATCTAAGGAAAAACTAGTCTATTTCTATGCAAATACAGTCTAACCTGTTGATTCAAATTATTTAACACCAAAATGAATCGGCAAATATATCTCAAAAAAATCAGAAACTTATTTTTTCCTAATTTGGAATTTTGATTGCAAACAGGTTTGACATGTATTACATAAAAAATATCAAGTTTTAATTACTTATTTGGTTCAGACCATTATCACAATCATCATCAGGAGATACTGCAGGTTGAGGGTGTACTGTCTGCGTCAACGTCGAGACTGTGGAGCCGGGAGAACACAATTTCGGTGCTACAATACAATTCTAAATGGAGGAAAAGTAGCACAAATTAGAATAACTTCGAAATTTATAAAACTATACTCTAAGAAAAAAACTGTTATTGTAATTTTAGCCAAATTGCCTATGAGCAATAGCGCAACACAGACAGTCAAGAGACAAGCTAAGGAGCTGAATCGTGACTCTCTTATGTGTACCTCAAAAACAGCTTCTTAAGCTGAACAGGAACAGTTTGAGGAAGATCATTGGTCTTTTCACTGGACACTGCATCCTCAAGAGATTTCAAGACATTTACTTTGTGATTGTGAGGTCTATTCTGCTCAAAGATTTGAGCATTTAGGGCAACACTGCATTTTGGCCTGGGAACTACAAGATGTCCTGTAAGGTGTTTGCTGAATTTCATATCTTGTTAATCATGATTTAAGGTTTGAATACAATAGACCTGTGGTCGATGTGCCCCGCTCTTTAGAGCTGACCTACCTCTAAATCTATCTATCTATTGTAATATTAGGGAACCACAAAAGTTTGTACTTGATCTAAATTATGATGATCTACATTTGCTCACTCTTAATGGAAAAAAAAAAAAAAATACAAAACAATATGAGTTAAATATGAGGAAAATATTTGTAGGAACAGTAACATTTAATTGAACTGTTTTATAAAATTTATTACATTCTAACTATCCAAACCTTTAAATTATCAAAATATTGCAACTTATTTCATTTCTTCAAATTAGTAAATAAAAGGACACTTGTTTCTCCTAAATTTAATTCTGTTTTAACATTGAAATTCAGTAATAAATTTAAAAAAATCATGAAAATAATTTGTTCAATTCCTTTGAGAGATTTACAATATACAACAATTTTAATAACATAAGTATATAGAGATGCATGAAAACATGTAACAATTTTTAGATTTATTAAACATTTAACTTTGTTTTTAACATTAATTACAACTAAAAAGGGTGGGTACTACACAAAGCCTAATTAACCAGAGATCTGATTTAAATAAAATATTACAAAAAAGAGAGTACTATATTTAGCTTGGTTTAAAACAAGTTTTTTTTATTTTTATTATTATTATCACCCATTATAATTTTTTTGAATAAAAATTTCTAAAATAAAAATCAGTTTATAATTACAATTTACAAACTTGAATTAAGTGCAGAATGGTTACCTGTGGTGCCAGCTGATTTTTTACAGGCGATGTCATCTGGGTTGTAACTATCACAGGATTCATTGCCATCTGAGCAGATTGCTGTTGTTGTTGCTGTTGCAATGCTATGGCTTGAGAAATGGCATTAAGCGAAGCATTCTAAAACAGAAATATTGTATACATTTCTAGGAGCATTTTTATATCCTTCAAATGTCTTCCTTCCTTTGTCCTTTCTTTTATATCCTTCTTAAAAAATTTTAAAATTCAAACAAATCTGAACTACTTGTAAAATTTTCAGATTAATAGAACTTAAAAACACACTTAGTTACCTTCTTACGGCAAAGAACAACTATTTAAAGCAGTTTTCCCCTAAGCATTTTTGGAAGGATGGCTCGTCTGCCTGCCTGCCTGCCCTTTGATGCCTATAAATGTACCCCTTTTGCAAAAACAAGCCACCATCCCTTAAAAACAATGCCTTTTTATTAATATTTCATTTTTAAGAAAAATTTAACTGTTAAAACAATAATTACACACAAAAATTATCTGTGCTTATAGATTTAATTCTGATTTCTATTACAAATATTAATTTTGTTAGGATTATTCTCAGCGGGTTAAATTTTTATAAGTTTCTCATTTTTCAAGGGAGAATATTAAAAAAATTTTCGAGTGATTTCAATTTTTAAAATTATTTTTTATACCATTTTTTTTTCTTTTTAAATGCACGTTTAAATGTTTATTATCTAAGATATTTTAGTATAAATTAGAGAAAAAATCTCTTAAGCTGTTTATCAAAAATTAATTGTTTTAGTTTACTTTTCTTGAAGGAAAAAAATATTTACATATTGTCTCTTAGCATGCCATTAATTATTATTTATATACTACAAATTTTTCTCTTTTTAGATAATGAGTGAAACTTACTTTTTGAAATATACACAGAAGCACCCTGCCTTTATTAATTCCAAGGAAAAACTCAGCTTAAAGTATATACTCATTACTTTAATACCAAATAAAAGTTGGATATTTATATGGATTATATTGAATGCCAAATATTTTTACAGCGAACTCAACTACAAAAACTAAAAGAGTATTTCCTTCAGCGAATGCATAACAAAACAAGCATTACATACTAATTAAAAAAAATAGTTGCAAAAGGTGCGAGAATTCATGCCTAACACAAAAACAATCCCTAATACCCTTTAAGAGCATAGAACTTATACTTCGAATACAAAGGTAAACCCAGGTATACTATAAAGGTATACCGGAATGTAAACTATACCTTCTAATTAGGGAAACAACAGATATCCAGCTAATATCTGGCAGATATGGGCAATTGGCCGAATATTTTGATTATCAGCCAGTACAAACCAGCCCAAAATTAAATATTGAAGAAAAATAAATAACATATATAAACCAAGTACAGTAGAGTCCTGATTATCCTAGTTTCCACTTTAACCGAAAATCAAATATTTCAAGGATTTTTTTGTTCTAGTTTATTTTCTATTTTTAAACTACCGTTGTAAAAAAAATCCTAATTTCATCTTCCAAATACCCAGGGAAACGAAATCAGGCCAAATTTTTAGCTTAATTTAGCTTAGCCAAATTTTTCAACACAAAATAAGCACCTTTTCAAGCACTCACAAAATATTTTTAAGCACTTTGAAAAATATCATAATCAGACAGGGTTGGCAAGTTTTTGACAATTGATGGTTTTATCCAGTTTTATTTACAGTGACGAAGATGATGGCGCATCACAAACGATGAAATTAACAAGAGAAATAAAATTTTCTATCGCTAATAGAGAAAAAAAAATTTCCAATGTTTAGTTGGTCCCTGTAATCAACCAAAATTCGAGAGATCTTTCGATTCTATTACAGAGGGTGGAAAATTAAGTCTGAAATTGAGAATCTCTTGCTAAATGCAGCAGGTTTGCACATGAGAGACAAAAATCCTTACCACTGAATCTAGCTCAGTATAAGCAAGTGCGGACCCGCAAGTATTTTATCAAACATGTAAAACAAATGGTGTTTTCATACACTACAGACCGACAGTACGCCGAAATAGATTGGGGTTGAATTAATTGTGAAAACGTTGAATAGGACAATGTCTTTTTGCATAATTTGTGGCAAAAACCAACATGGTAAAGAAAAATATCACATTTCAGAAAAGGGAAAAGTAAGCACTTTTTAAAAACACCCATGGAAAAAAGCACCTTTAAGGGCTTTTAAAAAACGAAAATCGAAAATAAGCACTTTTTAAAAACGCTACGCACAGTTTAATTCGATCAAATGATCGTTAATATCCTCAATAATGAAAATGAATCTAGCGAAGATGATGAAGACAGTGAAGATAAAAATCTCTCATACAGGTGAACTAAAAGCTATCAAATGTGCAATTGAAAACATATAACAACAAGAGACGACACTAACCTTCCTGTTATCACTAAAAAATGGCAAAACATTGCTGCAGAAAAGCACCAAAGTAATGCAAAACAAAAAAACAATTAAGGACTTTTTTAAGTAAAAACTCTTTAATTCTCATAAAGTATATTCTTAAAGTGTTAAGTAAGCTTTTTATTTATAATCTGATTGTATGTGGCTACTCTTTAATTCTCATAAAGTATATTCTTAAAGTGTTAAGTAAGCTTTTTATTTATAATCTGATTGTATGTATTTATAATCTCGTATAAAAATTTTATCTGTTAAATATATTACATTTATACCTACATTTTTTCTCAAAATATTCCACTACAGCTATGAAATCAGCCACAGCTATAAATATTCTAGTACTTATAGTAAACGATATACGCATAACTATGCATATTATCTTAAACCATTGTTTTCAACCATTTAGGTTTTTAAAATCAAGTAAAATCAGAAATCTTATCAAATATTAGCATTGTTGTTAGCTATATTATTAAAAAAATATTGCAATAAAATGATGTTGCAATAACAAATTTTTTTAGCAACACTGAAATAACAAATTACTAACTGCAATCAAATTGGACAAATATCAAATTTATTCAAATAATAATATATTTTTGAGTATTAATTTTTTACAAATCTAGCACATGACATCGACTTCATACGGGTTTAATAATAAATATATTTTAATAATATGTCCAAACATTGAATTACCCATAATTTCACATATATATACCAAAGTAATAATCACCTGAATTCGGTTTATAGGTGTTGGCTGTGAGGATGAGACTGTAGCCACTTGTCCTTTATCATCAGGTTGTTGTACTTGTTGCAACTGGGCAGCAGCCGCCATCTGTTGATTCACCATTATACTGTTCGGATTTCCACTCATCATTGGATGAGCAATAATCTACAATAAAAAATATATAATTATTATCAATATAATGTAAAATAAAGTTATTGTACAATAGTTATTTATTCAGCATGACCTCAAAAGCCCAGAGTGCTTGAGGTTTTGAAAATTCTAGTATTTTATTAAATTATTAAAGTTAATAGAAGTCAGATATTTTACAAGTTTTCACATCATTTTTAAAATTTTGAAATTTAAATTCGCTAACAAAACAATCGGTTAACAAAAATAAACGAAAAAATTTTTTTTTTAAATTATAGGTTATTAACATCTTTGACTATATTTGAATAAGCTATTTCTGAATAACAAAAAAATATACAGAGACTTTTTAGATTAGGTTATTAAATAAGTAATAACTGGGTACACCTCTTAATTTAATATGATTTATAAATACATTAAATTATAAATCACTTTGCATAATCTGTATGTTACACAAGCTATTTCTATATAACAAAACAAAAAAAAAAAAAACAAAAAAAAAAAAAAAAAGAAATACACAGATAGACTTTTTTGATATTAAATAACCTGGTACACCTCCAAATTTAATATGATTTATAAATATATTAAATTATAAATCATATTGCATAATCTGTATGTTACACAAGCTATTTCTGAATAACAAAGAAATATATAAAAAAAGAGATTTTTTAGATTAGGCCATTAAATAAGTAGTAACCCCTGTAACAAATTTAAAGTAAAAAAAAATTTGTGTTTACATAAGAAAGTATAGAATAAAAAATTTTAATTGTAAAAGTAATATTTTTTTAATTCTAATATTATAAGCGATATTCTCGAATTTTTTTGCTGGAAAAATGCACCAATTGTTTTCTCTTTCGAATTTTGTAAATCATTACACAAATTAAAATTGGTAAATAAATTAAAATTTGTACATAAATTAAAAATCGTAAAATCTGCGCTGTAACTCCCAAAATAAAGATCACAAATCATGTGAATAGGAATTGGGTATCTCTTTTTCAAAAAAAGATACTCAAATAAGTGTATGTTAAACATGGTGTTCTTTAAAGATAAAAAATGAAAGAAAGAACAGCATTTCTAGAGGGAACTATCTTTTAAACTTAAGGGATTTCTGATTTTTTTAAAATTTTATATGATTAATTTGAAATTCTAGCTGAAGCCAGTCATTACTGATTTTTTTAAAAATGAGAATAGAAAAATCATGATTATTTCTTTCCTCTCTGATGTGCAAAAAAGACATCTTTAAAAAAAAAAATCTGCAGGGAAAAAAACTTTCTTCGAAAATTATGTAGAAAAGAAAACCAAAATTTTTCCCTTCCCAAAGGAAAATCTTTTTGCAAAAACTTTGTGACTTTCTGCGACAATGTCGCCGCAATTCTGCCACAGGGGTAACAACCAAGGTACACCTCCTAATTTAATATGATTTATAAATATAATTAAATTCCACTTTAATTATCTTACTTGAGGTCCAAGAGATACCAGCTGACCAGCAGCATTTGTGAAGATCTGCGGAACGGAAGATATTTGACCCTGCATATTAGAAGGGAAACCTGGCGCAAGCATAGGATGAGATTGAACAGTTTGAGGATTACCTGCAAATATATTTTTCACTAAAGAATAAAAAAATTTACTATGCATATTTTTTACAATAAAGATTCATATTCATGACAATTTTAAAAGTATGTCTAGATTCATATTAGGGTGATTTAAAAATCACACATTGAGATTCATATTCACACAATTTTAAGAAATAAATAAACTTTCCAGTCAATAATTTTATTAAAACATTGATAAAATTCTGCGGAAAAATGCTTTGTAAATACACTTTTTTCTTGCTCTAATTCGAGGCATTTTTCATTTATTTAAAAAGTGTTTTTGCACATAACATTTTTAGATTTCTATTTCCAGCTTTTTTCATTTCTTTACCAAACTTATCCCTGTGAAGTACGAATCAATATAGAGTTTCAAAGAAATGAAAAATTTTTTATAAAAAAATCTGTGAATTTCAAACAAATTTCGCTAAATGAGGTTGCGACGAAAGGGTGATTATAAGAGCCACTCAACGCTTGCAGAAAGTTTTTCATTTCATCTAAGTCTGGCCACCGGTAAAATTTTCTATGCGCAATCTGAATTTTTTTAACAAAAAAAACGCACATTTACTATAAACCTAGTTCTACTAGTGTCTTAATATATATTTGTTGAGCCACAACGGCTCAGGGGATAGAGCTTTCATCTTCAAATGAGGTGAACCAGGATCGAATCCCAGCAATATCTGGTCTATGCCAATTCCACATCCCGCTTGCATCGAACCGACCACAGTGCTCACGTGAAATATCCTCAGTGGTAGACGGATCATGGGTTAAGGTCTCCTTGCCATCTGGCTACCATGGTAGGTTATCGTGGTCTTCTTTTCCATGTAACGCAAATGCGGGTGAGTTCCATCAAAAAAGTCCTACACGAAGGCAAATTTCTCCCAATACTTGATCCACGAGTTCCCTTGTCTTCGGAATTGGGTTAAAAAGGGATTGGGTTACAAGGCTACGGAATTGAACATTAGTAGTCGCAAACCCTAAATAGGGCCGGCTGTTCAACGACAGTTATAAAAAAGAAATATAAAATATATATTTGATGAAATATTTAATATATTCGTAAAAGAAGCAAATTTATTTACCAGCCATGTTGGGATTTTGAACACCAGGAACAGGTACTGGCTGAGAGAGCGCTTGAAGATTGGCAAGTGTGGTCGTGAAAATCTGGCCATTGGAAGCAACCAATTGAACGATTTGATTTCCTGCTAACTGAGATACAGGAATCGTTATCACTTGCTGAGTAGCTACACCTTAAAAATATAAATTAAACAGGTAAATAAAAATATAAGATGTCATAACCTAAATAATATTTATATTATATATATGTTTTCTTAATAAATAATTAACTAAAATGTTTTAGCAGTCTTCACCTGAAGATGTAGGTATAAGTAATTGTGCACCTTGAATACCTTGACAAGGCTGTCCTGCAGCTAAAATGAACTGTGGTGTATTTCCAACTTGATGCTAAAAAAGAAAGAGAAAAAACTCTCATTAAAAATGAATAAAAAACAAAAAATATTACTTCAAAATACAATATGAAATTTATCAATATATTATTTGATTTCAAATGTTTTCGTAATTGAATGAAAATAAAAATTTTTATATTCTTCACATTCGTTCAGGACAGCCTGGTTGGCAGGGCGATAGACTCACGTTTGTGAGAATGGGAGTTCTAATCCAGTCAGCCGAAGACTCCTCGTGGCGATTATTCTTCCACAGATTAAGATAAATCCTAATTGCAAATTTTTATAGTAGTTTTCTTTTTTTTATATATATTGAAAATTTCAGCTATAAATCATGAGGAAGGCCGGGATAGCCTGGTCGGTAGGGCGCTGGGCTGATGTCCAAGAGGTCGTGGGTTCGATCCTCGCCGGCCGAAGACTCCCCGTGTAGTAAATTATGGCTGGTACACGTTGAATCTGTCAGGTCACAAAGTCATACATGTTCCCATAACAAATCATTACCTCTGGGGGTACTGAATTGGAGATTGATCATTTTCTGGCTTAGCTCAAAATTACGATCTGTGGATGAATGAATGGATGTATGGCTGGGCCTGCGCTATAAACAGGTGTGACGCATGGGCATGGCAGAAATTCTTGACCCTATATGGTGCCACTGGAACTATCGCAACCCCTCTGCCTTAATAGCCAACGACAACAAGTCTTAACATTTTTTATAATTTTTTTTCCTTATAAAAAAAATGGCAAATTATCTTTTTATCAAAATCATGATTCTTGACTACCATGAAACAAATTGCAGGTTTAAAAAAAAATCTATTTATTTTTGTAATGAATGGAAAAGGAGAATTTTGAAAAACTGGGGATCAAACTCCAATTTTTTTACAATGACAGTTCAGTGTGATATATTATTTGATCATATCAATATATTATTTGATTTCAAATATCTTCTTAATTAAATGAAAATAATGCTTTTTTTTAATTCTTTACATTTCTTCATAATATCTTTTTCTTATAAAAAAAATGGCTAAATATCTTTTTATCAAAATCATGCTTCCTGACTACCATGCAACAAATTATAGGTTTTAAAAAATTTTATCTTTGTAATAAAGAAACATTTTGAAAAACTAGGGATCAAACTTAAATTTTTCACAATGATAGTTCAGTGGCTTAACCACTGAGCTATCACAGCAGAAATAAAGTAATAAAAAGTATTAACAGGTAAAAATCGAGTTTATCATCAAATAATAAAGGTCTAAAGATCAACTAGCCATCAAGGTCTAAAGATCAAAAGAGCCATCACACCAGAAATAAAGCGATAAAAAGTCAAAATCTAGTTTATCACCAAATAATAAATGTCTTAAGATCAACTAACTAGGTCTCAAAATTAACTTAAAATTAGAAAGAAAAAAAATTGGAAATACTTGATGAGAAGATTGGCACGAAAAGGAGTACGACTTAAAAATGTAAGATATCGATAATCAATCATTTTTTTTAAAGAAATAAAAGTCATAACAACCTGGTTAAATTTGTTTCTCTGAATTGTAAAAAATCTTTTCAACTAATTTTAAAATGTAGTTTTTAAAATATTTACAATTAGAAGGTTAAGAATTAGTGTATTTTTAAAATTTTACAATTTTACCAAAGCTTATAATATCATAACACATAATGTTGCAATGGATTTGAATACGAATAGGAATTCTTTTGAAAGATGTAAAGGGGGAAAAAAAGGATTTTTGAAAGTGTTGATTTAAGTTTAAAAGTCAAGCAAATCTGATTTTAATTGTCGTAGTACCATCTCTATTTAGAGGGGGGGAAATTGACATGTTTGTAAAAATTTAAAAATTACTCAAGAATAAATTAATAATTAAACAAAATAAAAAGGTTACAACACATATTTAAAATCAGAAATTTTCTTGTTTCAATTTTGATTGTAAATTTTATTTAAATATTTATTAAATTAAAAATTCAACATTTTAGTTCAGGATAAACTAAAGAAAATTTATAATAGCTATTTTTTGCAATACAAAGAGTATTTATTTAAAATGCTCTCAAGATCTACAATATGGCTGACATTCAAACAAACTAAATATTCTTTTAAATTGAAGAGCCATAAATAAATGAGAGAAAATTAAAAGATTTCAAAAATCATAAAGATTGTAAAAATCAATATTTAAATATTATGTGGCTTTTTTTTTTTTAACTATTTAATTTCTTACAGTACAAAGTTTAGAAAAAAAACCTATATCAAATAATATTTATAAGAAAATATAAATGACAAAGTTGACAAGTTTGTATAATTATAGAAACATACTTGCTGTACAGCACCCTGTTGCCCATTTACAGCTACCATTCCTTGCGGTAAAGCAGCCTGCATTTGGGGATTCGTAACGCAAGCTGTAGCACCTCCTTGCTGCTGCTGTTGCATTATCTGTGCTTGTTGCAGTTGATTCATAACATTTATATTAGGTATGCCATTAAGTCCACCTAATGCAGCAACTTGTGGTAATCCTGCAATACTCATCATCCCTGGTGGCAGCTGAGCGGATGTTATAACTTGTCCACCATTAGCAATGTGTGGAAGCATGCCTGCACTGGAATGAGCATTACCAAATTTTGCCATCATCGAATTAGGCAGTGAACCTAAAATGCAATAAAAATCATCACCAACAAATTTCAGTTTCTGCATGGATATTGTGTGATTGTAAATGACGGACCAGGTCAAATTACTTACCAAAATAGAAAAGAGAAAGGAAAAATAATATTGAAAAATTTAAACCCTGACAAATTAAGTATCTTCAGAACATTTTATTCTGTTTAATAATATATTGAACAATAAGCATAATACTGAATAATAATCGATTTCCCTAAATAAACAGAAGTTAAATTTTGTAACAGTAATCAAGTTATTAATAAGATAGCAGCAATAATTAGTTAATTAAACTATGAAAACGATTTCAGTCAGTTCAGCACAACCATTGACAACAAAACATAAAATATGACTCACCTCGAAATTAACATAGCTAATCATAATAGCTATCGAAACATAACAATTATTGTAACATCTTTGGAAGCTGGTCCCGAAAGGAAAATATTATAAACATCTTCTACAACACAACGAATTCGTAATAATTCGCGTCGTTGCGAAAAAACAAAGTAAAGGTAAAGGTTCAAAAGGAAACTTACTAATGTGCAGACTCCTACAAAAATTTAGAATAGTCAGGGGTCTGTCCTGGTCAAATTTACTACCGTTTAGCTGTACCTTCACAAATTCAACTTTAGAAAAAACGGGAGTTTCACAAATTCAGGAAAAACAGTAGTTTCACAAAATACTTTTCTTAAAATGTTATTTTTGTATCCCTTAAGAAACGATAAATCCATATTTTTGTGCTGAGTTTTTAATATAATTTTTCACAAATTATGTCTAAATTTTCACAAAATAGGTACCTCTCAGAAAAACCTAGACAGACCCCTGATAGTGCTGACATCTCTGAATTAGAATTAAAACAAAAATAAATGATATTCAATGAATTAATGTTGCTATCTTTTAAAAGTTACAATTAAGCTTAAAACACTGAATTCGAATTGAAATTAATTAAATATTAATAAAAAAAGAAAATATTAATAAATGATAAATTTTCAAAACTAAACAGATATGATACAAAGAAAGTTAGCAAAAAAAAAAAAAAAACATTTTAACTCTTTAAGTCACTGCCACAGGCCTAGACGGGTGCCTGGGGGAGTTCTTATTTTAAACAAACTATAACAACAGGGTTCCCACTCTTTTATGAAAGAAAAAATTAAGCACTTTTAAGGACTTATCAAAAAATTAAGGACTTTTTTTTCTAAAAATTAAGGACCTTAAAAATGGCATAATGATGATTTATCATCAAATAAAACATCATAGAGTAATAATAATAGATTTAAAAAATGGAATAGTTTTTCTTCAAATCAGTCATCCTTTAAAAAATTTAAAAAAAAAAAAACTAAATAAAGAAATGCTTAATACAAATAATCTGTATTTAATTAAAATTAAATTGCATTTAATCACCTCACGTAAGCTTTTAAGAATATAAAGAAAAAAAGAAAAACTGAAAGAATTCTGATTAAACATTAAGATTTTCTATTTTAAAAATAGAAAAAAAACTGAGTAAACAGATAGAAATATATAAATTAAAAAGGTAAATTTATTAAATTAATAAAAATATTATTTTGAGTGACTAATACTAAACCAAGAGAAAAAGAAACTAACAAATATAAGTTTATTGAAGTTAAGACAATTATTTTAGACTAAGTAAAACCTAATTACAATAAACTAAAGATTTATTAAAATCACAAAATATAAAAAATTTAATGACTAAAATCGGAATATATTTAGTACCTAACAATCAGGAAAAAAAGAAATAAATAAACTACAAAGAAAACTTACTAATTAAAATTAAGAACTGAGAAACAGAATTGATAATTAAAATAAGTGCTAACATAAATATTGAAACACAGGACAAGGCAGGATGAAATGATCAATTGAAATAAAACTGAAAAAATTCCATATCTAAAAATTGAAAACGAAATGAAATAATTAATTAAGTACAAAATTTATTGTGAACGAAGGGAAAAAAACAACAAAACGTAGTGAAATCAGAAACAAATCATTTATAAAAAGAGATAAAAATCTTTATAAAATAGTCTGCTTTTAGTTATAAAAAATTGTATGCTTTCATTGATGGGTAATACTGCACCTCTGAGGAATTCGAATTTATTCTATTAAAAAGTATTGTGTCTCATATAGATACTAAAGGAACTAAAATAATAGACCATAAAAAATTTTGTTCCTAATAATTTAAGTATTGTCTGAAATTATAAAACTATAATTTGTCATATAAATCAAAGGTAATAAAAATTGGATGCAAATATGGATTTATATATATACTACTATTATTATTATAAAATAGGGAGTAATGAATATTGATTTTGTCGAATAGTCAAATATCCGGAAAAATAAATCGGCCGCCTACCCAGTGATCAAACAACATTTTTAAAAATTATTAATCCTCGAGAATTATTGCTGTTTATGTAAAAATAGGCCTGGGCGTTGTAATAAATTTTATATCGTAATAAATCGTCAGTCAGACATCGCGATTTAACATATGCTTGAAATTTATCAATCATAAATCTTTAAATCAATCAAAAATAAATAAAAGAAATAAATCTAAGAAAAAAGAAAATGTTAATTCAAAAAAAATTTTTTTTTCTATAACATCAATAGAATTGCTTAATTTTTTGAATTAAAATAAAGATGGATTGACTTAAGACTGTCTTAAAGTAAAAACAAACACAAGCTTTATTTTAACTTTTTTTAAAAATCAAAAATGACTTCGATTTTTTAAAAATAATAATAAAACTGTTACAAAATATTTTACATACATTAAAAATTTAAAAAAAAAAAAAAAGAAATGTCCACTTAAATAAAACATTTTTTAAATTATTTGTTGAAAAAAAAATGTGCTTTTGAAGCACCGTTAGGCTTTTGTTAATTACTTATTTAAAATAATAAAGTTTTATTGACTAATGGTCAAATGGTTTTAATGTAAAAATAAATGTAAATTTATTTATTTATTTATTGCTATTTTCCCTTTTGAAAATGAAATACACTAAAGATTTAAATGTTTAAAAATAATACTGACTATCTAACAAATTATTAAACGAACACATATTGAAGGAATTTTGAAAAAATATTCTATATTTAAGAGTACTAGTGTTAATTTATTGAAAAGCGTTAAAATATTGCTTAACTTTTTATTTAACTTAAAAAAATTTAGTCATTTTAACTAACAGCCAAATTTTTTTTTTTTAAAAAAAGAAAGAAAGAAAGAACGCAAACTTTGTTTTAATTTCCTCAAAAATAAAAGCAAATCAATTAAATGTAGGCTTTGTTTTAATTTTTTTTAAACTAAAAGGGAGTGAAAATTTATTGGTTTAAAAACTAATCAAATTCTATCGAATTATTATATTTACGTGAATTAAACAAATTTAAAAAAAAAAAAACTAACTTTTCATGACAAAGTATAAATTACTTAAATACAAAATATATAAAATATTAAATTGTATCCTTTTTTAAAAAAATCAATAAAGAATCTTTTTTTTAATTCATGATTTCTTTTCATTAATATATTAACGAAAATTTCAGATAACAGCGATCGCCAAGTAACGGTAGGTCTGATGAAAATAATTCGCAACGTTAAATCTTGACAAAAAAAAATAGTGACGAAATAACGCGCAACGATCGCTAAGTAGGAAAAGTCTCACTGAAAATAATTTACTTGAAACGTTATATCCCGTCGAAATGAAACGCACAGCAATCGCAAAATAAGTCCTGTTGAAAATTATCTTCAAAAATCGTAAAATCTCAAGGTCAAAAATGGCACATAAAGAAACTATGCATCGCATTCTATATTTCAACACTGATCCTCGCTCTTTGTTATTCAACATCACAAAACAAACATCATCTTCGTAGCTAAAAATGTTATCTACATCATCGCAGCTAGACAAAATCAAAATAGTCTTCGTCAGCGCGGTGATAGTGTTAGCATAGGCAAGAATCCTCGCTTGTTAAACTGCGAGCGTTGCCTTGGATCAGATTCCTGATACATAGCCTAAAATAAAAGTTATTATATCGGCCTGCCGATAATTTGATAAAAAGTCGGTAATACGCGATATATCTATTTAAAAATGTCTAAGAATAGTGCTCGTTAAAATTGCTGCATCATAACAAAAACAAAAGTTCTTAGTTTTTTTTTTTTTTTTTTTTTACATGGTAAAGCCAAACAGAACTAAAAACCATTTTCAATTAAGAAAAATTCAACGTTGAAAATGACGAAAAAGAAGGCTCTTTAAAATATGCTATCAAAATAATAATAAAAATAAATAAATAAAAAAAAACACAAACATAATTAATCAAAAAAGCAAAAGAGAAACAGAAAATTTTCCTAAATTCTAAAACAAAACTTGCAACGTAGAAAATAAATTTTCAATTTCACCGGTTATCTAATTATCTGTATAACTTTAAAAGAAAAAGTGGAGATAAAATATATCAGGAACACTGTTAAAATGCCACGCTATAAAAAAAAAAAAAAAAAAAAATACTGCAAACATTTCACTTTTTTTTTAAAAAAAAGTGTCAATGATAAAACGACGAAAGTGACTTTCCTGATTAAAATTATACTTCGCCGAATATTCATAATAAACCTAATATTAAAAAATAGAGTAATTTATAAAATTCAATTTCAGAAGAAAATATAATACAATGAAAAAATTGTGACGATCACTAGATGCTGTTAGCCATTCCTTATATTAAGTGTCCATAAATTATTAAAAACACACTTTCCTGGCATTTCTAACAATTGAAGTATCAAAGCTACCATGTGTGCTATCAGAAGAATTGAATTTCTTGAATCCTATGGATGTAAAAGGTGATAGAGTACCTAAGTAATGTATAAAAATAAGTAAGACCTCTACCCACCTGTAGTATCACGTTCCTTTCTCCCCACACAAATTTTTTTCTTTAAAAATGATCCAGAAAGAAAGAATATTTTAATGAAATAAATAAAAAATCAATAATGGCCTGTTTTCTTCCACTCGCTTGTAACCCCTACTCTCACATGCATTCAAAATGCTCTACCCTCAATGCAGGGTCTCATTCTAGGCGACAGACGTACTTTTCAACAGTGGATATTTTCCTAAGATAAAAAAATTGTTCCAACCAACTAGCAATACTAGAAATTAAGGACTTTTAAGAACCTTGAATCAAAATTAAGTACTTTTAAGGGCCCTTAATTTTCAAAATAAAAACTAAGCAGTTTTTAAGGACTTTTAAGGACCGTGGGAACCCTGAACAAGCTATTTTGTGGGGGATACACCTTTTAACATTTTTAACACATTCTATGAATATCTACAACAAGGACACAGAGAAATTTTTAGGTAATATTTATTGCTAACATCTTTAAACTTGGAGGACGGTACATAGTTTGTCTAAAGTAAGAACTCCTCTAGGTATAACTATTTCGAGTAGGGGTGTTGGGTCAACTCATTGTTTAGGACAGGTTTTGGGGGAGAAAGGGAATGTTTTTTTCCGGTCTATTGTGTTAGCCATAGAGTGAAGAGAAGCTACCCTCCCTGAAATGTGCTATTCTTGTTTTCATAGCAGCAGACGGCCTGAGACTTTGGTAGGGGGAGATCTTTGAGTAGACAAACTATAGATGTTTTTAACCAGGCTTATTTTATCTTCAACTCATAACAGGCAAAAACAACAAATAAGAAAAACACATTTTTAACCAATTGTTTAGTTGGATAGAAACTGGACTTTTTACTCATTCATTTATTTTCTGGTGGAGAAGGGAGAGAATTATTAATAGTGGATATATTTTCCTGCAAACATATTAGTAAAGAAGACAAACATAACAGTTATTGTTAATGTAAAACAGCAAATCTGACAACATCAATTGTGTTATCATATTAATGAAAAAACTTATAAATCACAATTGCTCTTAAAATGAGAAAACCAATTTAACGTTGAATCAAATTTTTATGTTTTCATATTAGTTTCCTATTACAGTTTTGTTAGTTTCCTGTTACGTTATTACAAAAACTGTGACAAGCATTTTAAGAGTGCTTTTATTTCTCCTGTTTACAAAACAGCCAAAAAATATATGCATTCTTAGAAACAAAGATTTGAACTAGATATTGTTTTGCAGCATAGAAGTTACAACAATATTTACAGGGTGCCTAACCAAATCTTCGAATCAAAAATAAGCACTTTTTAAAAACTTTTCAAGCACTTTACAAAAATTTTCAAGCACTTAAAAAAATTCACATTCAATCAATGATATTATTGAAAAACAAAAACTTTTTTAAACAGTTTTAGCGTTAAAAAAACCCAAAAAGAAACGGACGTAATTCGAAACAATGAGTTCTTTCCCACATCACTGGTCCAATCCGAGTGAATTCAACTTGTCCCTTACCCCCTACATCAAAAAAGTGTTAGAAGTAAAAATAAAATAAACAAGAATAAAATTAAAAAGAAAAACATTTCATAAAGATCTGATATTCTCTATCCGAATTGGCGCACTCGGGTTTCGGTTTAAGTGTGTGCGCATGCGCAAGCCACAACGTGGGTACGACATGAAGTCTGCGTGAATGATTCCGTAGCAACACCCCATTTTTCGTGAAATGCATGGGATCCACCAGATATCACTGAAGGAAAAAAAATTATTCGTGAAAAAAAGCACTTTTTAAAAACACCAGCTGAAAAAAGCACCTTTAAAAACTTTTAAAAAAGAAATCCCCCCCAAAAAGCACCTTTAAGTACTTTTTAGAAACGCTACGCACCCTGCATTTAGCATGAGCAGTTATGACCCACCTTAAACATTGTATTATGCAGGTAAAAGATACCTGCAACAGGTTTCAAGCCCTGTGGCAGAACCGTGGCGATACACTGACATTCTCACCGAACATATCAGAATTCTTGCAGAAAAATTTTTCCTTTTGAAAGTAAAAAAAACTTTAGTTTTCCTTTCTGCAGAAATTTTCGTTCTATTTTTTTATGCAGTTATTGCTATCAGTTATTGCTATTCCACATAGTTTTTAAAATCCTATACTTTTAATAAGATATTATTTATAGCAACAACTGAATCTCGAAATGTAACCCCTTTCCGAAGATTCAGATTCTCCTGATTTTGGCGTTGATCTTTTTTTTTTTTTTTTTTTTATCCATTTTTTGGTATCAATCGTGAAATCCGTAGGAGTAACTCCTACGGATTTCACGATTTTCTTTAATGTGATGATGATTTACAAAATGCGAAGAAGAAAATAATATGAGTGTTTTACCCTTGAAAAAAGCAAGAATATCGGCCATAATATAAGAATAAAAAATTATTACAAATTCAAATAAAAAATTTCTATTATTTTTTCTGAAGTTTGTTTGTTTTTTTAAGTTGACGCTTCTATTACTTTAAATTAGTAACACGTATATTTTTTATTTTTAAAAGTATCTTGCAGAAAGATAAAGATATATTTATTAGTGACGCATGTCGCAGAAAGCCCGAAAAAATTCTGCCGCAGGGGTTTCAAGATAAAAACAAGTTTTAATACAGTTAATATTCATATACTCAAAAGAATAATGCACTGACCATGATTAATTAAAGTTTTTGCTCCATTTTCATCCATATTAGCACCTCCATTCATATTTTGAACAACTACAAGCTCGCCTGAATTTGGATCTTGCATTGTCATCATACCAGGCTGAAGCTGTCCTGCTTGATTGAAAACAGCGGTAGCCATGGGGACCATGCTAGGAGGAGCAGATGAGCAAGAAACCATATTTTCCTAATAAATAAATTAATTTTAGTAATTGGCACAAATAATTATTATTATACATGGTTTTTACATTTCAATTTATAGCTTCAAATATTTTAGATTCCAATTATTGGCTCTCGTTTACCGTACAAGAATTACATATAAATTATTGTTGGCGAATATTTGTCAATCATTAAAAAAATTTAAATACAAAGCAAAAGTGGGGGGAAATATTTCTTTTTGTTCATTTGTTTCTTTAAAACATGCTTCTTTTTAAAGCATGTTTAAATTTTTTTTTCTAAATTTCGCTAATATCTTTTTATACAAATCCTTATTATTTTTTTTTTTAAAATCTAAAAGAACCTTTTTCAAAACCACAGTTGTTTAAGAGAATAAAATTAAATTATTAATTTAGAGCTTTGAATAAGGTTTCAAGCTTTGCAGTCTTAGCAAAACTCAAACGATTCGGAATTTTACTATGTACGAAACCAAATGTTGAGAACATTCACAAAAATTATACAAATAAAGAAAGAAAGAAAACTTTTTTCTTATAGTTTATATTAAAAAAGTAAAGAAATTTAGTATTAATAAATTATTTAGAGCCATCTGTTACTAAAATTAGAAAACAATTAGACACTATAAAAATAAAACTTTTTTTTAATTAAAATATTTTTCTACTTATTTTTTAATTTTAAAAACACAGGTTCATTAAACAAAAACAAAAAAATATGTTTAAAACACATTTTTTTAATGTTTTAAAAACAAAGAGTTTTTAACAAAACAATCCTGATACAAATAAAAAAAAAGTCAATATACCATCTTTATAAAATGTCAGAAACACTATTTGCAATGCTGTCAAGCAATTTAAAAAATTTAAAGACGTATAAATAAGACTGCTGTAAAAATTTCTAATGTATCATTAAAATACTGTCAATTCTAAGCTCTGGAACAGTAACAATAATTACTATATTTAGAGAATAAAATATTTGAAATATGCTTATTTTTTAATTATTTTGTTGAGAAAAAAAAAGATTTTTATAAATATAATTTGTTTACTAACTAAATTTGGTAAATATTAATACCACTCTTATAATTAATAATGAAATAAATAATGAAACTAATAAAAGTTAAAAAATCTTTTTCCATTTTACTTACATGTTGTTGCAAATCACCACATGGGTTGAATACCTGAAATAAAAAAGAAATTTATGAAAAGACTAGCTAGTAATTTTACAAAATGTGGTCAATTTTTAAAGTTGTTCAAGATCATGTTTTTTTTAAAGAGAATGTTTTTATTTTAATTTAATACATTTTAAACAGATTTTTTACATTTTAATTTTATGGTTTATTAAAACTGTCATAAAGAGTATTAATAATATTTAATATAAATATTATAAATAAAACACTTAATATTTTTAAGGAAACTGGTAAATACTCAATTATAGACAAATCACTGAATAAATGTAATTGCAGGTATTTTTATTTAAGCTCAACACCCATATGAATTTGTAAAGACTGAGAGCCAATTTATTATTAGAAAATAGATATCAAATAAAAAGTAAATTCATTTAGTTTAGATCAGAAATTCATAAAAAATTGAAACACAAAAACAATTATTCTCATTACTTTTGGCAGAACAAATCTTTCTTACTCATTTATGTGCACTATTTAGGTGTATTATGTTAATAAATTATAAAATAATTTATCATATCATACTTTGACTATAAACATTTTATAAGTTTTTAATAGCACTTTTGTTTATGTAAACATAAAGCGTAATTCCTATTAAACGGAAACTTATTTTGCATATCAAAAAGAAAACTATAATTTAAAAATTTTAGGCTATTTGTATCTACATTTAGTCTCTTTTCTATTTTAAATACCAATCAATAATTTATATACATTTCTTTCCATTTATTTTGCTGTATAAAGCTTTCGATATTAATGAAATCAGACAAAAAAAAAAAAAATAATAAAACGCTATTAACCAATATGCTTTATAGAGTATATTGATTTTACCCATAATTGTTGAGGCATTATGCTAACTGCCTAAATAATGACACTTAAGAACCAGATTGAAAATTGGAAAAATATCCATATTTAATATCTCATTCGGATTTGAATCAATATTAACTTGTGCGAGTATTTTCTAACAGACAGAGGCTCCAAATTTGATTTAAACTTTAAAAAGAAAATGCCTGAACAGTAAGGTAACTTTAAAACCAAATAAATATTAAGGCAGAAAGTCAAGGATAAAAAATCCCATTATAAAATCCTATATTTAATATCTTTATTACAAGATAGAAAATTTCTAGCATTAATAAGGTTAAATAGTTTTCTGCTAGTAGAGAAAAAAATAGTTCAAATAAAATAGTTAATTACAAGAGATATTTCAAATTTGATTTAACTATTCCTCAATGTGTTTAAAAAATGTCAATCGGAGGCCTGATTTAAATGAAAAACAAACTGATCAAATAAAACTGATCAAACTGATAGCCAAAACTGATCAAATAAAATTCATTTAATTAGAATACAAAGGACAAACCAATTAACAAAATTTATTATTTTCAACAACAAATATCAAAAACTGGTTTAAACTGTCATACTAGTTGAAGGTAAAGCATAAAAATTTAGGCAGATAGCCATGATGTGTGCAAAGATTTTTTTTTTTTATAGTATATATCAAACATTAATTTAAACTGCAGATGTGTAGCAATTAAATATATAGGTACAACAATTATAATAGAAATTATAGTTTTGAGCAGAAATATTCTCACTTTATCTATTTTTCTCTTTTAATGTTTTATTTAATTTGGCAATTCTCATCTTCATAAGGTATTTTGAAATACATATTCATCTTTACATAGTGAAACTTTATTTTAGTTATATTACTAAAATAAAAATAATTTTATTTCATTGCAAAAAAAAAAAAAAATTTCTGTAAACTTTATACCTGCCAACATTAGAGAAATAAAGGAGTTTTTATAAGCGACATTTTTTAAGCTACGAGTAGTTTTGATACATTATGCATAATCATGCAAGTCAAAAAGAGAAATTCAAAACTAAAAATTTAAGCACTTACATTTAGCAAAATAAAAAATATGTATATAAATCTTAATCTAAAGATTTTTTTAACCATTATTTATAATTACTTAAACTATTAACACTCAACATACTGCCGTACTGGCAATAGCCAGTACGGCAGTATGTTGAGGGATATATATGTATGTCTTATCTGTTGAGGGATAAGAAGCATTTTTTGCCATCAGAAATTTTTTTTTATTTACATTTCTTCAAAAAATACAGAGAAGTTTCTGAATATACAGGAAAACAGGAGAGAGTCGTAAAATACAGGAGTCTTCCTTAAAAAACAGGACACTTGGCATGCATGAAACCTTATATAATTTCACAAATGTATTGATGTCTTGGGAAGACAACGTTTATAGCAGATCTTTTATTGTCATACATTGGCCTATATTTCTAGCATATTTATGCAATAAAAGGATTTTTATTTTCAGAAAAGAATTTTTTTTTTTACAACATGTGTCAGCATAAAAAAAATGGTAAATTAATATTTAGCATTACAGGCAATGTACTAATTACCAATGCAGAAATGTTACTTTTTAAGATCATGCAGAGTAGTCATAACAGTTTTATTTCAGGTTTAAACCATCAAAAACTTGCTAACCCTGATAAAGAATGGAATAGCTCAATAGACAATTAAAAAACAATATACAATTACAATACATTATACTATTAAGAGTCCAATAGCTAAATATACAATTAAACAATATTTAATAATTCAGCAAGTTAATTCAACAGTTATGAATATATTTCATGAATCATCATATATTTTTGAATAAGATATGCTAAATCTGATAAAGAATGGAAAGAAAAGAACAATTATATACAATTACAATAGATTATACTATTAAAAGTCTAACGTAATATCCAATAATTTTCAATTAAACAATACTTAATAATTCAACAAGTCAATTAAACACTTAATGGATATATTTTATTACAAAATCATTTTACCATTTATATAACTTAATTACTATATAAACCTAAACTAATTAGTAATTACTATAAGCCTAATTACTTGTTCAGTCTTGAATGATCTAGGGGAGACAGAATTTACCCCATTTGTTACTATATTAGCAGCACTTGTAGGTAAATTTTCTGTATAATCATCTACACTGTCATCAGATTCCATATCAAATTATGGAAATGGCATGATTTTCTACAGAAAACAGAACAAAAATATTAAAAACTAAAATATTACAAATTCACATAAATTATGCTGAATGCAAACAATGTAAATTTATGTTTGTCAATTGAAAAAAAGAAAGAAATTTAATAAATGAAAGTAATGACTTTTGTCTACAGAAAATATTGATCAGCAAATAACAAAATGAATGCTAAAAACAATTAGAAAGACAATTTTTTGCATTTATTAAAACTTTGAAAATAATACTTTAAAACTTAGCTGTGTTAGGCAACTTTCGAAATGCAAAATTTAATAACTCTAAGCACAGTTATAAAAAAGAAACTTTTAAAAAATCTGAAAACTTTTTTTTTTACTTTTCCCAAAAAAATATTATTTCATGTTGTGACTAACAAAGTACACAAAAAGCTCAAATATCAAAGTAAAAAAAAAAGTTTGTTTTCAAATAAATTTTAATTAAAAACTAAGGAAAAAAAATAACATAGACTCCATACAAAATATATATGAGGAAAAAAAATCAAATATAGTCTTAAAGCTATAATTTTAAACACACATTTTATTTATAATTTAAATAATGAAAAATATTTACCACATAACATAATAGTTTTACTTAAACATAGTGCTAAGTCATCAACCGATCAACAGTAAACTCTGTAGAAGTAAATGTCTCACTAGTGATGTCCCAAAAACAGCTGCTGAAAGAAATTCAAATAACTAAATGAATGCATTGAACACACAAAATTAATTCAAAAATTTTGTTTGTAAATTAGAGTTAATACTGTTTAGTAACAGAGTTAAATAATGTTTAAATTCATGATATTTCAGGGAGCTAGTATATTAATATAAGATAATCTTTTTAATGTATGCATAAATTTAATTTTTATTATGCATTAACAAGAAATGCGAGAAAAATAATATAATACGCATATATTTATTTGTATTATTTATTATAGATGTCACTTATATCCATTAGAAATTGTAAATAAAATTAAAAATTAAGAGATGATATAGACAAATGGAAAATTTACTTGTCCAAATAAGAATGTCCTTTAAAAAAAATTATTAGTCAAAATAATAAAATATAAAAAATATCACTTGCATAAATTATAATCCTACCCCCCCCCCCCCCCCACAAAAAAAAGCTGCAGATTTATTTTTGTAATACCTATTTTAATAATAAAAATAGTTGATAATAAATCAAGACACAGAGTCAAGATGAATACGAATTCATAAGCCTATACAAATGTTTTTAATTTTAATAGTATTAAAGTATTTTTGAAAAGTATCAATAACATTTCTTAGCAAACAATCTTTTTTTCAAGAAATTTCAAATAAAAAATTTTAATTAATAAAAAAAATATTTATTAAAATATTTTTTTGGGGGGGTGGAATTCGTGAAAACGTAGAAAGTTATTGAAGATAGTAAATTTATTTCATCTTTTTAAAAATCGGTTATAAGTAGTTAATCTAGTCATTTGCAAATTGAAATGGGCTTGAAATTGATAAATTTCGATAGAAGCTAAATATATCTAGTACCTATAATGCTGAAACAAGAAAACTTTAGGCATGTTTGTCTTAAAATGCAACCTTTATATGTTTTTGTAAAGATGACAAAGTTTAAGAAATTCAAATCTCAAGAATTTTTTTCAATTTGCATATTCAAATAACAACACTATTATAGTTACGCAACTTCAAACAATAAATTATGCAAATAATGAAAACAAGAAACACATGCAAACGTTACATCACAGCTAAGCGATTTGCACCAAATAAATAAATCTATCAAAGTCTATAATGACATCAAATTATTAAAGCGCACTGCATCACTAATTACAATAATGTTATAGCCCACCGAGCGTCTTACTGCAAATCAACCTATCAGCAAAGGGCCGGTTTCTACACCATTCCTACCGCAGATATAGATATCAAATATCAATTTTCATTCATAAAACATATTGTTTTATAGCACATAATAACCTCAGATTACAATTGAAAAAGCTAATAATAGCACTCATAATGTAAAGAACAAAACTTAAGGAGTAATTTCGTACAAAAATATAGCCGCCAAACATCACCTCCCGCGAACATTCATGGCCAAGCACTTAGAAGCATCAGTACATGCCCACCGCACTATAAATTATGATAATATCACAAAGTCAAACGAAAACCATGCGTTTTCTGTTTATGATGAAATTTACATTGTTTTAAGTTTACAAGTAAATTGTGGTCAAAATATTTGCAACAGTGATCACTTAAAATAAAAAATAAGCCAAATTTAATTTTTTAAGGAATGTAGCGTTACTTACCCTTTGTTCGGAAGATGTCTTACTAAGGGGTGAAAGTAAAAATTAGCGGAATTAAAAGCTCCCAGTTGAGTCGTTTATTCCATAAACTTGAACTTGTTATTTAGATGACTTTTTAAATCGTTCTAAATTATTTGAATGTCAAATAACTATCAAATAATTATTTAAATAGCTGTCATATTAACGGCGCGCCAAAATCCGTTATTTGTAAACATAACTGACCCCTCACTTTTACTTACATCGTATAACTCCGCAACAAAAAATAAGTTCCTTAAAAAAACCTTTTTTAAATGTTTAAAAAAAGAAATTAAAATAATAACTCCTGTGCATTACCATGTAATTTAATTTATATCTGAAAATTCTATAACTTATTATTTTTAAAGACTTTTTGAAGAAATTATTATTATTATAGATGAACTAGGAACATATGAATAGGGCTGAATGGTAATGTAAACAGAAGGGGTGGTATCATTTCATGAATACGATGGATGTAAGGAATTTGGAGGAAGCAAGTCGACAATTTAATGAGGCAGCTTAAATTTATGCATTAATAGATTAATATCGAAGTGCGCGTTGCTAGGAAAACAAGTGTTTAAACTTAGAGAGCATTTATTTACATGTTAATGGCTAAAATAACTGTTGAGGAAATCGAATAAAGGTAATTTTTTTAACCTAAAATATAAATAAATCGAATTGTCGCATGACGGAGTTACACTTTACTATTTATTTACTTTTTATAAAAAAAGTAGAATTTGTAAACTAAAATATGGTGTTGCATACAAATTGTGCACAGTGTTTTTCTTGTTGTCAATCTATTTATAAACTGATTTTAAATAAATATTTTGTTTCAAATATTATATCAATAAAAATTTCTTCTATTCTCAACTTTGTTACTGTCAAAAACATGTGATATGTATTTTGTGAGTAATTTACATCTGAAAGTACAAGCTACTCTTGCCTTATCTTCTAATGTTTGGGCTTATTTTTAACTTCGAATCGAAATAATGGTTTTGTTTCCCAGATTAATAATAAAATTCCCCTTTAATATGTATTAAATATTTAACGCCAAATACTAATTAATTTCATTAATTGTAATTTGCAGATGAGTGATCCTGATGTTGAAGAAGAGGAAGAATATTCTGATTCAGATGATACTGAAGAAGTAAGCAGTTTCTTTATATTAACTATACATTTATATTTCTTGGAATAAAATTTTTGTGGTTAAATTTTTATTACTGGTGGATTTAAAATAATTTTAATGCATAAAAGTCAAAGCACTGTAACAAGTTAATTCATACAAAATCAAAATTTTTTTCATTATTATTAATTTGTTTAACTGTTTTCAGTTAATTTTTTTTTTTTTTTTTTTTTTTTTTTGTAGTTTAAGTCAAGATCTTCCAATAATGATATTTTATTTCAAAGCTATGATAAACTCAAACTGAGATCACAGTAGGAATCCGAATCCAGTTGTGTAGAATCTGGCACTGTAGCTTTTATTATACTATTGTATTAGATTCTACCACTTAATTCCTTGAATTATACTTACTGAAATCATCTTTTTAAATCAAATATTTTTAAGTTTCTTTGAATAGTGTTTTACTATTTGAATCAATTGTTATATTGCCCATTGTTGAACAATCTTTGTATTAACCCTCCAATGGCGATATTTTTCTAAGACTGTGGTAAATTTAGACTAGGATCACCATAAAAATCGAAATCCAGTTGTGTAGCATTTGAACCTATATGTTTTGTTAGTGTAAGGAGCCAGTGTTTAAATCTTTAACTAAATCATCTTTTTTCAATTCTATATTCAAGTAATGTCTTTTAGTTTTTTCCTTATCTAATAGATTGATAAGTGTTTAAAAATTATGATTGATTAATAGTTCTATTGTTATATTCATTATGATTTTAAGTAAAAGAATCATTTAAATTAATGATCATTTATTTTTCTGAAATTAATTTCATATAAAAATATTATTTGATTTTGATAGGAAGTAGAACCAAAACTTTGTTATGAAAGAATAGCAAATGACGTCCCTAATATACTTCTTGGAAAGGATGCTGCTAGTTGCATTGCAGTTCATACCAAGGTAAAAATTTATTGTTTAAATTTATGTTATGTGTGAAGGGCATGCTATTTGTCAATTGTCAAAATGTCTCTAAACAAAATTATTTATCATCCTTTATTCTGTTCATAATGTGCCCATTTTCAAAGGATTGTAACTAATTAATTTAAAGATTTACAGTGAAATAATGTCAAACAGAATCAATTTATCGAAACTGTTTTTCAGGAAAGACTTGATTAAAAGTCTCTGAAATTTTATGTATATTCTTGTTTTTTATTATAGTGCTTGATGAATTTCAACAGAGATCTATTTAAAAAAACTATTTTATCATCTTGCATTTTAAAATAGGGCATGTTGCATTATTTAAAAATGTAGGTATTAAACGGAATTTCAAAAGTGAAAGCTGCAAACTATACTAAAAGCATTGCATTAAATACGAATAAACATGTATTAAAAAAACCTACCCAAAATGACTTTTGATCAAAAGATCATAAATTATGGAAGTCCTACGGGGTAGCTAAAAAGTACTGTTACATATATTAAATTATTTTGTTGTATTGATAATTAATAGAAAATTATTAATATAAAGAATATGATAAATGGAAGTTTACTTTTTTAAAAATTCATTCGAATTGACTACCATCTTTAACGATTATCAAAGATAATCTCTTATGCCATTGTCCGATTTTAGCATTAAACGTTGTTCCACTGGCAGTATGAATCATTTTAAGAGGTAATTTGTCCCAGTCACATGATGAAGAAGCTCTGAGAGCATTCAAACTTCTGTGTTACTTAGCATTAACTTTAGACTCTAGGATACCCCAAACACAATAGTCTTAAGGATTTAATGAGGGCCAATCTTCCTGCTTAATAAATATTTGTCGATTGACATGGAGCTAAGCCTATGTTGTTTAAGCTTGGTGTGACAGGGGAAAATCTTTCTGGAATATCCAATCTTTTTTGAAATACTATCTGTCAGCATGTGGCAATAATTGTGTAGCCAATACTTCCGTTTTGTAATATTCAGCATTGAGTTTTACCCCTTTATTGATGAATTTCAGAGGAAATTTTCCATTGGGTTCTTTACCCTCGAAATATAGAGGGTTGCTACAATCTGGATATTATAATCTTAATAGTTTGCTCAGAAGAGCAGTCCAAAATTTCATCCTCTTAATGCTAATGTTAACTTTTTACGTTTTTCACTGTATTTAAGGAAACTGAAGCATTTTTGCACTCAGTTATAAAATTTGTTTATCAAAACATAATTCCATGCAAAAAATGATTTTTATTTGTCACTCAACTCCTCATTTTATGTACCATACCAAAAAAGTTTGTACTTAGTTATAACTTGGTTTTACTGTTATAATTTGTTTTAACTGTTATAACTTAGTTTTTAATAGTTTCTGTTTAAAAATTTACTTTGAATTAAAATGCCTGGAAGAAAAATATGAGACGGAAGCAATCTAAGCCAAAGTGGATCTAGTTCAAATATTATAGTTTTGAAATAATTGAAGTTATGAGTAAAACACTAATTGAGTTAACTAGAAATAAAAACTACTTGAATTCTAAAAGGATTTAATACAACTTGGTTCAAAGACTTGTTTCCGTGAACTTATTTCTCTATGGCTCTGAAAATATACACCGTCTGCAAATATTAATCCAAGGCAAATAAATTTGTTAGTATTTATAGAGTTAATTCTTTTTTAAAAATAAGTACTTTATGTGCCAATGTTTTTCACATAGATATTTAAAAAATACTGAAGAAAACAGTTATAGGTATACAGGAGAAATTTAATTTCATATCTTGATTTTTAATAATTAAAATAACTAGAAAAATATGAAAGAAATTTTTAGATATTGTAAATATGATTAAAAAAATTTTTAGTTAAATCTCTATATTTAAAATATTTTCTAGGTTATCTGAATATAAATAAAAATTACAATTAGTTATTTATTTGAATTTTTATATGAGACTTTAATAACTTTCTTACTTTATTTTTTTATGGTGATACATTTGGAATACATTTTTCTCTTTTTCTAGTTTTTAGCTTTGGGTACACATCTTGGTGTTATTCATATTCTTGACCATCAAGGAAATAGCATAAGAAATAAAGAACTTGATTTGGTGAGAATTTTAATCATAATTTTTTTCTCCTAAATTTACCAAATAACAATATTTGTTATATCATTTAATTAAGTATTCATTAATCTGTTAGAATGTGTCTGTAATTTAAATTCATTAACATCATATTCATCCTCTCTATTTTTTTATTAGCATATTACAACTGTAAATCAGATCAGTATTGATGAGAAGGGAGAATATTTGGCATCTTGTGCATGTGATGGAAAAGTAATTTAATATAATTTGTTTTGAGCATGATTTTTTCATATTCAAATATTACCAATTATTAAAAACATCTTTAATTTCAGGTTGCTATTCATGGATTGTATTCTTCTGACCTTAATGCTCATGTCTTTGTTCTCAGGCCTGTCAGATCCGTTGCTATTGACCCTTATTTTGCAAAAGGAAGTGCTCACCGTAGATTTATAGTTGGAGAAGACAAGGTAAATGAAATAATGTGAAAAAAGAAATTTTCAAGGTGGAATTTGAGTAAATTAGCTTAAAAGGTTATCTCTTGATGACAAGGGGAAATTAAGATTATGCCTTGGCTTTATTTTTTTCTACAAGTTTTCAATTCATACGATCTATAAATTCTCAACATTAACTGTTCACATCATATAAAATTTATTTCAGATACTAAACAAAACTTTAAAAGAAATTATTATTATTAAATAAACTTTTAGATATGTCTAATGCTAGGCTCTTTTTAATTATGAAAATTCAGAGTCCTGGGCAAATATCATGCTTGTCCTTATGACAACCCTGGCTATATCCCCCATTGTCAAAAATACATAAAAAATATTTTTGAAAATTTAGACTTCACTTGTTTTTTCACTAAGCTTCTTAATTAATTCTTATTGGATTATTGAGGCAAATTTTAATTATAAGTCAGTATGTAAAATAAGAATTAATCATTATTGCATTTTTAAAAGCATTTTTGATAGACAAGACTATATCTCTTTAAAGGTTTTATGAATATTTTTTTTAATATTATTTCTAGCATTAAAGTTTTGATTTAAGAATTAAGAGGATTTTTTTTTATTTCTTTTTTTTTCTATGTTAAAGGGTTTTTTTTTTAATAGCTGTTAGTCTGTTTTTTATTTATCTTAAATATTTCTAATGGATAACTTTTATAGTTTTTTCCCTTTACCCAATGCCAATAAAATAGCTAAGTTATTCAATAATGAATAAACTTATTTACGAAAAGAAATATTTATTAGTGATTTAAAAAAAAAAAAAAAAAAAAAAAAAAAACATTTTTCTATTTAGCCAAATCACTATTTGTTACATTCCTATTTTACAGGTTGTTCTTTACGAGCGTCAATTTTTGACTGGCTATAAACCAAATGTCTTATATCAAGGAGAAGGAGCGATAAGAAATATAAAGTGGCGTGATAGATTTGTTGTTTGGGCCAGTGATAAAGTAAGATAATTATTATCCTTCTTAAAATAAATTAACAGTTTAGCTTTAAAAAATTTACTTTTACTCATGCTTTAACTGTTTAAAATTCATTTTTCTCATATAAATAGTTTTATTTTCAAGGATTTTTTTTTTAAATTGTTTCTGAAAAGGTTAAGATTTTTTTTTTTTTTTTAAAACTATAATCTTGTTGGTTTTTTTCATAAAAGTGTTTGATATTTGATTTTTCTTTTCTTTTTTTTTTTTATTTAAATACCCAATTTTTGTGAACAATTTTCACAGTGTTATTTTATTAATGTAACAATTCTTCATATTTAAAGAATAAAGTTATTAAAATTGTAACTTTCCTAGAGGTAATTACACTTTATAATAATCATTAGTCTCTAGCTATTTGAAATGCAAATAGTTATCTTACGCTGCACTAAATATTTTCGATGTATGTCACAATTGTTTTGAAGCTGTTTTTTTATTTTATTATTTATGATGAAATACTAAAAAATAAGTTTAAATAAGCTATTTATACAGGTTCAGGTTTTTGCTTAGAACTTTGTCCAAGGAGGTGTATTAATAATAAAGTAATTAGCATTAATTTTTTTTTTTTTTTTAAATTGAACAAAAGTTTGTCAATTTACATTTTTAATAATGAACTTTTTGTTCGTATTTTACTTTAAAAGGCAAAATGTGAATAATTTATGTCAACAAATATATTGATTTGAAATTGATGGTTTAAGAAATTTAATTTCTTGGTCAATATACTTTCTTTTTTTTTCCTCCAGACTGTTCGTGTATATGATATTAGCACAAGTAGAACGATTACAGTAATTCAGAGAGATCATGATCCATTGTGAGTACTACATATTTACACACATGCTACATTTATGTTTATATTTTTAATAACATTTTATCTTCTTGTTTTTTAATTCTTTATATTTATTTAATTATTTATGTTTATTTTAACTGTTAGGAACAACTTTTAAATTCTTTATTGAATGTTTAATCTAAGTAACTTGTAACAGTTTTGTGCAATAAGTTCTTTTAAATTAAAATTTTGCATTTGATTTTGTTATTCTCTAAAAAGTACTTTTAAAAAAGCATTGTTCTTCATTTTAAAAAAACGAAGCAGAAACATAATATGTAATTTAATGATCTAAAAAATCATATTTAAAGTTTAAATTAAATTGCTAAATATAAGTTTCATTTAAATGATTTTTAATGGTTTATTTATTGTAATAATGTAATAATTTCAAGAAATAGATAAGATTATATTCATTTATTAATTTTTTTTCCAAATTAGAGTTTTGTATTAATTATTATTATTTGTATAAAATATTATAATTTATTCATGCAAAAAAATTACCTCTGACTTGTATTAGCTTGCTCAGTTCTCAGAGTGTAATTAATTTTTATAGTAAATTATTATAAATTAAAGTTTTTCCGTTGAAGCTATAATTTTTTGAAATATTCATTTTTATTTATTAAATAATTATGAACATAGTTTTTTAGTAGTATATTATATTTAAATTGAGATTTTGCATTTGGTATTATTAATGCTTGGGGAATATTAAATAAGATATTCATCTTCATTTATTAAATATAGTCGAACCTAGTTAAGGCTTTTTTAGAAGGTTCCATCCTCATATAAAATGCTTATTTTTTGCAAATAATATGCTGTTGATATAACTGTTGTGAGTTTGCAACAGCTATTCTTGACTGTTAGATCAAGTTTAGCCTATCTAAAGCCAGCAATGTCTATGCTTTTTATGAAAATGGAGCAAAACTTCAATATGGAGAAAAGCCTCAGTTTTGTGAGAATTAAAAGCTTTTGTTGTTTAATTTTTGAATATTTAATAAATTAATCTAATGCTGCATTATCTGGGCTCATAAAAATTTGCAAAAACTGAAAATACGGCAGTTATTTTGTTAATTTTTATCTGGATGGAAAATTGTCCCCGAATTAGAAATTAGGATTTGTCTGTTCTGAAGCCAAGATGACATACATAGTTCAAAATCGCTTTGCTTCAAGTGTAAGGCACTTAAACTGTGTTTTATTTTAAATGGCAATAGAGCTTTGTGAAATGTCATGTAATACAGTGTTTTCATTACAGAAAAAAAATGGGAGAGAATTTCTCACTCTTTCTCAAAAACTGGGTGAGATTTCTAAAAATTAAAAGAACACGAATAGACTCGGAAAAAAATATTTCTTTAATTATAATACATTTTTAACATTTTCTAATTTCTAAACCATTGAATATTTTTGCTGCATCATCATATGGAAAATGTTCTATATCTACTTTTTCATCAGCTATTCTCATTAGGTTGCTCAAATGCTCATCAGTCAATCTATTACGATATTTTGTTATATTTCAGTTTTGGGTGCTAAATGACCTTGCAACAGATGCTGAACTATTCGGAATCACAATTAAATTTGTAGTATTGTGCTCACACTTTCCTATCCTCTACATCTGCCAGCATAGGCTATTCAATTATTTCTGTTATAAAATAGTGAAGTTCGTTGAAGTTATTTCCATGTTCATACTTCTTGTTAGGTCTTCCAGCATAGTTTCACAGACTTTACTTTTTGTCGACGAGGAAGTTTGATAATTCATTAACAGCTAAAAATAGAGCTAACTTTAAACAACTTATTATAAAGGACTCATTTTTTTTTCTCAACACTTGTCGTAGCTGTTTTCATGTCTTTTTCAAAATGGCGGATTTTATTCAAAGTGGATGAAGACTAAATTTTTTCCGAAATTCGAGAGATTCACGAATTTTAAAATTGATTAATAGAGTGTACGAACTTCTTGCCTTAATAATTTTTTAATGCAAGAAAAGAAAAAAATATGCTAGATTCTCACACTGTAGTGAAAACACTGAATGTACCATGTTAACTTGACCATTCATATAACATGTTATGGATGACCATGATTTGCATGAATTTCTTTTGACGTTGATTTCTCATTAAATTATATATGGATATAATACCTTAAAGTACTTATAACATTAACAAGGTTAACATGATATATCTTTTAAGGTTAACTCAAATTTCATTACTCTTGGAAAAAATTTAACTTTTAATGTAAAGAGAAAATTTATTTTCTATCTGAGCGGTAAAAAATTCACAGTTCTATATCTATAAGAGTAGGTTTTTTTAATGCTTTGTTATAGTTATGATAATTGCAACATTACTACAGTCAAACGAAATAATTGTATGAGTTGAATCTGTTAAGGAGTAGGGAACATTACAGGAAACAAGATAAGCCCTTTTGTACTCTAATATGAATAGAGTTTTCTTTCACCTCATTGGGCAGCTTCATGGGTGTGAATGTTATCATCATCATAGTTGGCCAGACAGCCCAATGTTGGTAATCGACTATCAATTTGACTATATTGTTAAGGTGAAAAAGAATTAAACTGAAAAGGATTGGAAAGAGCATTTCTAGATTAACAAATTAAGAGAAAAGTATTAATCTTTTAAAACAAAGATCTGAATATGTATTAACTTTTAATTTTTTTTAAAATCAGGTTGAGGGGTGATTTATATCGCTGCAATTTGTTTTGGAAGGACAGCTCAACTCTCTTGATTGGCTGGGCCAATAGTGTTAAAGTATGTCAAGTAGTGCCATCAGATGGACTCAAAAATTCACTTGTGCCATTGAAAGAGCAGTTGGCACCACCTCACTTCTACGTCAAAATAAGTTAGTTTCCCTATGTTTATCCCATGTTCAGTTGAGTTTTGTTAAAAAATAGAAGATAGTTATATTTTTGAGTGTTTTAAATTAAACTAAATACTATCATGTAATAAAAATAAATAGGATTTTCTAGAATGCAGGTGTCAGTTTTTAAGAAGATAAGATTGTTTTAATGATTCTTCACAAAAATTTAAGTCTCAAAATAGAACTTTCTCTACATTTTAAGCCTAAACTCCTGAATTATATCTTTTACAAATTTCATAACTTTAAAAATTGTCCTGTCACAAAACCTATAATTTTTCTATAATGTGTATTTAATATTATATTTTATTTGATTTCTTACATCCCAAAAAATAATTTTCGTACTCATAACTTCTTAAAATTACTGAAAATATTACCTTCAGCACTGTAAGTTTTGCTTGCTCAAATAATTATATAAAATATTTAGTTGAATTTAATGTTGTAATTCATTTTAAAAAATATTCAGTATACTAATGCAGATATTTAGATGTGTTTGAAAATTTTTGTAATTACAAACAAAAGTCATATCAAAACAATACCTGCACAGGCTTTGTTTTATAAGCATTTACTGCAGTGTTTTCCCTAAGCGTTTTTAACCCATCCTACCTTTTGATGCATCCTCTTGACCCTTTTTATAAAAATAAACCGCCATCTCTTAAAACCACTGCCTTTTTATTCATGTTCCATTTTTAAAAAATTGATTCACTGTTTAAATAATGATTACACTATGGTAAGATTATCTGTGTTTATAGGTTTTAATTCTGATTACTATTGCAGATATTAATTTTATTAGGATTATTCTTAACTGGTTTAATTTTTATTAAGCTTCTCTTTTTTTCTGAAGAGGGATGTATAGTAGTTAATTTTTTAAGGGATTTTAAATTTTATTATAAATTTTTTTTTTAAATAAATACTTTTTTTAAAAAAAATGCACCTTCAAATGTTCATTTCTCATAATTTTCACCTTAAGTTATAGAAAAAGTTTTCAAGTTGTTTATCCACCATTAATCATTTATTTTTAATTTATTTATTATTATTATTTTGATTTTTTTTTTTTTTTGGAAAAAAAAATTTGCACAGTGGTTGTTTTTTAGTTATTTTTTATAAACTACACATTTTTCTCTTATTTTGATAATAAGTGAGAATTGCTTTTATGAAATACGCCCATAAAATAGTATGAGAGTGTAATTTAAAAAATTTTAAGGATCAAATTCATTTATTTCATAATGCATATTTTGATAAATTTTTACAGTGAGTGCCCTTTCAAAACTCAAAAGTGCCTTGCCCTTTTTTATTCCTAAAAAAATTTTTCAATAATCATTCCCCTAATTTTCGAACATCTAGAATTTTAATGTAAAGAATTTTAAGTATATCAATAGCATAAGTGTGGCAGATTTTGAGGAAGGGCAAAATTAAAATATGCAATTCACTTGTTCTCTAAATTCAAATCACGACAAAAAATTTCTTAAATCTATAAAAAGATTCATCAGTTTTTTTGTTTTTACCATCAATGAATTTCAATCAATAATGATTGATAAAAACGTTCTCTGTTAGTCTGAAATATAGAATTTTAGAAATTTTATTACATTTAGAAATTTCGAATTGAGGGGCATGTATCCAATGTTATCTATTGATGATATCTAGTCTGAAACTAAAGTATTCTAAATATTTTAACTTAATCAAAAAATCAATTTCTTCTTCAAATGTTTGCTGCATATTTTATACAAATTAATTTTATTATTGTTCTTTTAATTTTCAGCATCAATATTCAACACTGATTTCTTTATTTGTGGAATATCCTCATTGGGTGCTGCATTAGTTGTTCTCACTGTCTCTCAAACAAATGATGTAATTTTACTTTTTTTATTATTTAATTTTTTTATTATTAAAAAAAAAAAAAAAAAATTGCCTCAAATTGCAAAAAATTTTCTCAAATGTTATTATTTTGAATTTAAAAAAAAGTTGAAACAGGGAAAGAGTGGTGTAATATTCTTTGCCAATTTTATGGTTTGACCTCTGTTATTTTCATTTATTTATTTATATCTTATTACTATCAATTTAATTCTCTATATGTTGTATAATTAAAGTGTTTCTTGTATTTATAGATTAAGTTTAAGTTTAAATATGATTTATTTTGAGGTTAAAGAAATAAATTGTTGACTGTGTCTTGTGGGCTCCCTTGCTATTCTCTCTCTATTTTTCAACCCAAAAAGCTGTTTTTGTGGTTTTAGTAATTCATAAATGATCAAACTCTTTGATAATTTTTAAATAAAAAATTATATATTTGGCCATGTATGTAATATGGTACATCTGAACTTACCAATTAAAAAATTGCTTATGGTTTGCAGAAGGTTGGTTACCCCTGTAGTTGATTACTTTATCGTGTGCTTGAACAACATCTTAAAATTCACACAATTTTTTTTATGGATAAATCATTACTTTTTAACCATTGTGTCTCTGAAATTTCACAAGCTATATCTAAACAATTCTTTACCTATTCATTTATTATATCAATTCTCTTTAATAAAATTACAATCACTGTATTAAACATCAATTTTCTTTCTTTTTTTCAGAAATAGATTATTTTTTATTTAAATTCTATTGATTTTATTTTCACAGAATGATTTGATATAATTCTAGGTAATGCATTGTCCAACTTCAATTATTATTTCACATTTTAAAAAGTTTATTGCAGTTATATTAATGCTAAGCAAAGTTATCATCACTTATTTCTGCCACTTTTTCAAGATTTTTATGTTCCTAATTTGATTTGAATACTAAGATAAAATTTGTATTTCAAGGATTCCCTCTGCGTAGGTTCCAGACCTCAACTAAGAGTGATTGAAGCTGATGGCGAAAAATACAACCTCATATTAAGTGATATCCTCACTCTAAGAGGTTATCAAGAGTATAGGTGCATTGATTATCATTTAGGTAAGAATGTTTTCTCAACTTTGCCATAAAATAATGTTAAAAAATTTCTACATATATTTATTGATCAGCTTTAAGTTAAAATTTGAGTTGTATTGAGGCTAAATAATAAATATAAATTGTTAACTGTGTCTAGACTCACTTGCTAATCTCTTAACTCTTGTGTTTTTCAGCACAAAAGCATTAGTATTTGTTGTTAGTGGTATTAATTTAAAATTATCCTTAAAAAGCTCCTATTTGTATCTCTTTTATACTTTGCTCTGTAATTTTGTATACATATTTTGGTATAACTAGCAATACACAACTATCTAATAACTTGGTTATGACTAACAATCTACAGTTTCACAATAGGGTGGGTCTAGGAGTTTATCCGAATGCCATACAGCTGTCACAGAACCCCAGCTGTAGATGAGCTGGTCAAAGCAATATCCCATTGAAATTCCTACCTAAACCCTGATGCTTCCATTGCAGAATGCTTAATGTTCTATAGCCTATAACATGGACCTTATTCTTTTAACTAAACGTCCTGGCATAAAATATCATCATCAGCACAACAGCTCTGGATGGGCCTTGGCCTTCCCCAGAACGTTTCATGCATTAAATATAGTTGACTATATATATTTACTTCTTTTTTTATAAAAAAAATAGCACTTATTTTAGCAAAATTTCATAAAGTTGATTTTTTTTATTTGTCAAACCAAACTTGTTATTTTAGATAGTTTAGCTGATGAAGGCTTGTATTTTATATTGAGTTTAAAAGATTTTGTTGTGGCAAAACCTAGGAATGATGATGACCATATTGCTTGGCTTATTGAGCATGAAAAATATAAGGTGAAAAAAAAATTTCAGATATTTATCCTTTTAATTTAATATTTATAAATTTAATATTTATAAATTTAATATTTATAAATTTAGTATTTATTAATTTAGTTTGTACTTTTTATTAGGAAGCAGTGGAAGCAGTTGCTGAAAGCAAAGAACTGCGAAAATATAGTTTAATTGTGAGTATTGTTTTTTTTATTGTTTTTTTATAATAAAATTATAGTTAGTTATTACATTTTAATCATTTAATAGAGTCTTAATAAAAAATGCCTCAATATCTAGTAACTCTTTTGCATGTTAACTTTTTTATTATCTTTATTAAAATAGTCTTTTTTTTTCATCTCAGAAAAGGGGCTTAATTTGCCATCATTTGTTGCAATGCATAATTTGATTTTACTAAAAAAGGTAAATAATTCATTAAATATAAGTAGCATGTTACACTGCACTGGTTCAATGAAAGATGAATTCAAGGATCAGATCTTAAGGGGGCAGAAGTGTGATATGAGTATTCATCTTCATCTTTACTCTCCCCTGGCAGTGGATAGAAATAACAATATTAGGATGAATTTTTCAAACTAAAATGCCTATAAACTTAATACATTTCGTATTGCTTTTATTCAATTTTAAACTTATATGTATGTATATAGTTTTTAACTTAAAAAAATTAACTAACAAAAATCACAATTATTTTTCATATCAATTCAAAATATGTTTTCTGAAAAATTAAGACATAGCATTCACAAACAAACATAAAAACATTTGTTTAGCATTGTTATATTAAATTTAAATACCTACCATGAGTCATTTGAAAGTGTCAAGCATCAGCATGATATTAATTGTAATTGAGATAAACTTTCTTAATCTAAATTCCTTTTTTAAAGGAAAAAAAATGTGGATATATTCTTTTTACTTAATAAGTTTGATATATTTTTATACTAAAGATAAATATTGTTATTTATTTTAACTGTGTATTACTGCTTTTAGTAATTTAGGACGTATACATAAGGCTGAATACATCGACCTTGGAACAAGGTCAGATTTTTCAATCATTGGATTGGAAAATCTGACCTAGTTAGTCAGTTTTTCTCATGTTGATTTCTTGTACTTCTGTACTACTTGAATGCACAACTGTTTTTGCATATTAGGCCACAAAAGCTAAAAATTGCTATGATGGAAGCACAGAATTTAAAATTTTTATTTAGCCCAAAATTTTTATTAGAAAACAAATTTTGTCGCTATTAAGTGACTGTAATAGTTGTAATTGGTATCTTGAAATTTCCTTCTTCTTTTTTTTTTTTTTTTTTACCCATTTTATTAAAAAGTATTACATTTCTATGTAAACAATATTCCCATGACCATAAACAAAATTGAGGACCTTCCAAGTTAGCGCTAAGTAAAACCAAACTACAAGATAAACAATAAAAAATTAGCTTCTTTTGACAGCAGATTTTGAAAATTCTTTAATATTTTTTATTAATAATAGAAACTATCAAGGGCTTTACTTTTTACATGTTTGTACATCCCTGTTCTATTATATTTATGTATTTTGCTTCACTCTATATATTTACATTAATGATAGTGTTTCTCAATTTACTCAAACAATCATCTGTATAACAGTTTTACTTCAGTGATAGATAACCTTTTAAATAAATCCAGAATTAGTTGATGAATCTCATTAACAGTGTTAGTTTTTGTCTAAAAGTCTTTTAGACATTTCCTTTATATATTTTAACTTTATTTTATTTTGTTTTCATGCAGACCGTTGGCAACCTATACTTAGATCACCTTTTAGAGCTTAAACAGTACAACGATGCTGCTTCCTTATGTTCAACTATATTTGGTGACAACAAAGAGGTGTGGGAAACTGCTGTGTATCGTTTTGCAGAGATTAAGCAATTGAGAGCCATTGCACCTTTCTTACCAACAGACCAAAATTTAACTCCTGCCATCTATGAAATGATATTAAATGAGTTTTTGCAGCATGATCAGAAAGTAAATACCTGCACATCATTCTTTAATTTTTTTTAATTAAAATATAAGTTATTTTTCTGGATTTTATTTAAGATAATTTTATTTTATAAAAAAAAAAAACGTATTTTCTTGTTATTAGTTTGATTTTATATTTAATAAAATATTCTCTTTAAAAATGTATTTTTTATAGATTATAACAATAAAATAATCATCACTGTTAACTGTGTCATTTACAAAGTAAGTTTTTTCATAATAGGTTTATTTCCATTAACTGTTAATTCTGTTTGAAATTATAATTTTTTTTATTATTATATAGTTTTAAATCATTTTGTATGAGACAGTCGAATATATATTTTTTTAACGAATTTATAGCATTTACAATAAACCAACTAAAATTGAGCTTTTTTCTAAATTTCAAATTGAAAATGCTTCCAAATTATTCTAAATGTTTCTAAATTATTATCTTAGTTATTTTTTATTTTTCTTAATTTCAAATACTGTGTCCTATATTTTTAAAAAAATTATGTAAATACAGTGTTGCCACTGTATGTGGCAACACTGTATTTAGAGACACACTGTATTTAGTGGCAACACTATATTGTTGCCACTGTAAGTGGAGAATGTGGAAAACCTGGAAAATCCAGGGAATTTAAAAATCATCTGAAATAACAAGATTTTTTAAATTTTTCTTTACAAAATCTGGGGGGAGGGCAAAAAAATGCAATTTTATTTCTTATTTTTGTCTTTCAGAAAATGCAGATCTTTCAAAGTGTAATCTATAGTATATTATTTCATTTATTCTATTTATATTTCTTTTAATGTTGAGCTGCTCCTTATTTCTATAAGTTTTCAGTAACTTAAGCTAGCATTGTTATCCAAATATTATACTAATATTCACACTGCTCACCAGAGCACTGTGAATCCGTGTTTCCTCTTAATGTTTTGCGTTGTAGGGAAAATAAAAAGAATTTTTTCTCCTGATATGAGTGGTAACCCTGATGTATCATGAACAATGTAAAGTTCCATCGATTGCGAATTCAGATATATCATTCGGCTGATGTTGCTTGACAAAATTTAGGATTTTCTTTACTACTTTTTTGCTAATTGCACAGTGATTCATCAGATGGTAGAGCTGTTTTTGTTTTTTTAAGTAAATAATTTGCATATATTTTCCTTTCTAAGAGATTCCAAATAATTAATATTAAACATTAAGTGGTTGGAATCAATGTTATGTAAATTAGATAGGAAATTTATGGTCAGATGCCCATTTATTGCTCTTTTCTCTTCTAACCTGGTGATTGGTTGTAGTGTTATGCTCAGCGATTGGAAGACGTGATCAGATGAAGTTCTGAAAAAATGGAACACAGATTTATCCAGCCATTATGCTTTCTGTCCATATGATTTGAAGCTCTAAAATTTTCTATGATAGAGGTATTAAACAATGAAAGATAGTTCCTCAGCCATTATCAGGCTGATAACAACAGGGCAATGCGCTGTTATGTTTTCGCAAATGGGTATCTATTTATTATGATTTACATTGTGATTGTATTGATTTAAACTTAAGATACACGTAAGGAAAAAGAAAAGATATGTTAAAATTGATTTAAGCTGCTACCAAGTGAAAACTAGAATGTTTGATCTAAAAAAAAAAAAACATTTATTGTAAAGAATTGCTTTGATTGAAGAAAGAATTGAGTTAATTTGGGCCAAAATATTTGTTGGGCCTTATTAGAGTTACTAATTTATTAATTGTTAAAAATCTAGATTATATAATTTTGACTATATAGTGAAAAGGTTTGCGCATGTGGCATGTGCAGAATAACTTGAGCATATATAATTTAAACATAAGATAATTGTAAAGGCGCTTGATTAATACTAAATTTAAGGGAGAAAAGAAATTTTTATATTTAATAAAAATAAGTATCCATTCTCGAAGTTATTCTCCCGAGAGAATCCTTATGCCACTTCGTGAAAAGTGATGACCATCTTATATTACATTCTAGCAGCAAAACAACAATCCGAATGATATGAGGAGACAAAAAACTTCTGTTGTCCCAACTTTTGCAACCGCACTATTAGTGGTCCGCTTTTTGGATGTGCACTGCTGGATAAATTCATCTCTTGTCGAGAGGAGCGGCTATCAATGTGGCGGTGGTGATGCTTTCCAATGCTTAGAAAAAAATCTGTCTGCAACTGATCTCAACTTGAAGGGGGGTATTAAAAATGACAGTGTCATAAATTTGGGGCTTAATTAAAGTGCCTAACAATGAAAATGAATAAAATACACTCATGAAAATAAAAATTATTAAATCACTGGCCATATTACAACTAGATACAAAATTATAAAGCTACGGAGTTGAACATTAGTAGTTGTAAACCCAAAATTGGGTCGACTGATCAACGGCGCTTATAAAATTTTAAAAAATTGACTGTATTATACTTTATACATAACGTAATTATGACTTCAAATCTCTAGGTGTCAACAGTTGTATTGCTTCAATAATGCCATGGTTTTCCTAACCATGATTATAGTGATAACAACTGAACTTAGTTGTGGTGTTTTGTCTGTGTTTTCTGAATGTGTCACAGTAGATAATGTACAGCCAAGGCTGCATTCAATAAAGTAAACTATTTTTCATACTTAAGCCTATTGTGGGTGTTGTATAACTGTGTTCAATTTTAGGTCACACAATAAACTATTCCTTTTACTTGAGCCTATTGTAGGTAGTGTTCAGCTGTGTTCTATGTCAAGTCGTAGTTTCTCTTTTCTACTAACTTGTTCTAGATAGCGCAAAGCTTTTACAATATGTACAATAAACTATTGCTTTTATTTAATAACAAAGCATAAAATTTTGAAGCACATATTTATAAAACAACTTATTTCTTTAAATATAAAAAATAACTTTCAATTACTTTATTAACTTTCAAAATGACAATTTATTTTGTTATCTTATTGTCTTTAAGGGTTTCTTGGATCTTGTACGATCATGGCCTTGTAACGTTTATGATGTCCCAACTATTATTAGTGTTGTATTAGAACAATTGGGCTTATTTCCAGACTCAAAAGTACTTTTGGAAAGTTTGAGTGAACTGTATATATATGATAAAAAATTTGACAAAGCTCTTAGTGTCTTAATAGAGTAAGTATCTCTATCAAAATTTAATTTCAGTATCTTTTCTTTGCATCCATTTTTTTTTAAAAATTGTTTTCACATATTTTATAATTACAATCAAAATGTTAATAGAAAGAACCATTTTGTAATGGAGTCAGAGTAACTTTATAAATATTTGAAACTTTATATTGTATCACAAACTATAAAATTTTTATAAACACTTTTTAACATAGTTATCTATAACATTGAAACATTTGTAAAGTCATGACACCAGCTGTTAGATCCAATCCTCAGAGAACTCTGCCACCTGACTATTAAACAAGTTCGTAGCAGTTTCTTTCAACATGTTATCATTTTCCAAGTGTTTCATACCAAGGAATTCCTTAAGTTTTGAAAACAGATAAAAGTCTGATGGTGCTAAGTCAGGGCTGTATGGTGGATGATCCACTACTTCTTGTTCATGATTGCAGAGGATCAAAATTGTGATGGCATGTCTTCGGATCATCCTCAGGGATGTTTCCCAGACTGTCGCCAATAGCCCATTGTGCAGCTCTAGTGCGACGTAAATGAACTACAACAACATCTTGTTCATGATAATAGGCCATTGAGGTAATTCCTCATAACGAACATTTGTTCTTGCTTCAGTAAAAAGCATGTACCATTTATGAACAATTCCATCTCTCATTACTCTTTCATTATAATCTCTAACAAGCTACCAGTGAGTTTCAGCAGAATGAAATTTTTTTACATTTAGAAACCAAATAACTGAACAACTCACTTTACGATTGGCAGGATTATTAATTGACCTGGTGACAAACGTAGCAGTATAATCATACAACCAATACTGGCAGAGATGTGAAACAAAATGGTACTGTGGTAAGAAATTTGACAAGAATTGCCGACCTTGAACTGGCACCACTTGACAGGATGCACAGACACGATGTGTAATCGGTTCTTACTTTAAAGATCACCATCGTACTTTAGGCTAGGCTTTCTCTAATTGTATGTCATAGTTCAAAGCTTTATCTTGTAGTTAAATTTTTACAGTCAAAAGGAAAAACTTTCTTTACGCCATAAATATTTTTCTGTTAAAACTTTTGAAAAACTTGTTAAAACCTTTTTAATAAGTATTTTTTTCTTGTTTCTGTTAATAATATTCTTGAAGTATGTATTTTGAATTTCATTGAAAAAAAGTTTTCTTTTCATAATTACTGCTTATTATTTTTTTAAAAATAAAATTATAAATACTATAATTTCATTTTTTAAGCATGTAAGTTTGTTTTATCTATGTATTGAAACCGAGCTAAATCTTACAATAGCGAGCAGATTATTTGAATTGAAGATGAATTTTTAAATTTTCCAACTTTAAAAAAAATACTTCGATAGTTTTTCTTATGATGGAAAAGAAATTTGAAGGAACAAAAAAATTCACCCAGTACTTTAAAAAAAAAATTAAAAGAATTAATGTGATCAGAATTAAGCAAGAACTATCTATCCAATGATAAAGTTTTTAACAAGATTTTGCTAATTACCATAGTTCCAAAAAATACAGAAAGAAAGAAATACTTTTTTGAAATTAAGGTGGATTTTAGAAGTTGTTAGAAGTTTCTAGTCTTAGTAGTTCAGTCTTAGTATTCTTACTAGTCTTAGTAGTTCAGAAGTTTCTAGGCCTGAAATCTTCAAACAAAAACTTAAGAAATAGATTTTTGAAAGAAAAATAGCTTTATTTGTTCATTGATTCAAGTATTGTATAGTGATGAAATCATTATAAATCTTAAAACCTAGTAAGAATCTTAAGTCATAAAAAAAGAATTCTTTTCAATTTAGAAGTAAAATTGAAAAGAAGGACTATTAAACATTAAGAACGAAATGTATTCATATTTTCTATTCAATGTTATTTTCCAAAACATGTATTTGATTCAATTACTATACTTGCTACGGAATGTTTTTAGAGAAAAGGTGGACTGAACCAGATCTTAAGACATTTTTTTCCACGTTGTCAGCAATGGGAACAGAATTGCTTAAATTTTTATTTACCTGATAAATTATACCTTTTGCTCCAAAAATAAATAATATCTTATGTAACAAAACTATATTTTAGAAGGTAAATTAGATATTCTTTGGAAAAATCAAATGTTATCCTTTCTAGTTTAATTAAACCGGATATATATTTGAATAAAATAAAAAATACTGTATTTTCTTCATAAAATATTTATTTATATCATTAAATTAAGTATTATGACCTTTGTTAAATATACTGTGGTTTGTAAATCAAGGGACATAATTTTGAATTTTTACTGAACTGATTTAATTTATCAGATTTAAGAACAGAAATTGTGTATTAAACTTTAATCATGCTCCTCTGTATTGCTAGAGGCCCTGCATTTCTCTATTTTTTACTGTATTTTTAAAATTGTACCTTAGATTTTGATCTGCAGCTTTTGTACTACCTGGCCATGTCTGACAAATAAAAATGTCCCGGTTTTGTCCATCAACACAAAAATAAGATGCCTTAGCATACTTTAAATATGTTTTAATTCTTGTTTAATAATTTGAAATAATAGCCAAAAGATGTGTTATCAGATGTTGAACTTACCTAAAATAAATCTTAAAACAATTGGAAGCTGCAAATAATACAGGAATTATCTACTACTAGTTTCATGTGATATTTGATGCAATAATCTGGTCAAAAGTAACAGTACTCTCTTTTTTTTCCCCTCGTAACCCTCCCCTCCTTGCTCTTCAATTGTTAACAGCTGTTGAAAATAAAGCTCCCGTAATAAATTTATTTTTGTATATGTTAGAATTAGAAGTAAAGACAGGGTGTTTGAACTGATACAGAATCACAATTTATTTGGAAGTATTCATGACAAGCTAGAGACTTTGATGGATTTGAATCCAACAGTTGCTACAACTATGCTTTTAAACAATGTGGACAAAATCCCTGTTAATCTGGTGGTAGCAAAGTTGAAAAATAAGAAACAGTTGCTATATGAGGTAATTCTATCTTTTTCCTATTGAAAGATTTCGTTAACTATATTACATGTATATGCATGTTATATTAAATCTATTGATTTAGTACTTATTTTATTTATCTTATTTCAGTGATAGTTATATCACTTTGTAAATTTATGAATTCAATGACTTATTTTGCTGGCTGATAATCTATTTCTATTCATAAAAATTTTCGAATTGAAACATCAGAAAAGTAATTAAGTTCACCTGATATGGAGTTTTTTAGTTGAAATTTAGGCAGTGTGGATATTTTGCAACTTTCATTTTTTCTTCTGAAAGGATAATATAAATGAACTTGTGTTATAGAGCAAAATTAGCAATCCCCAGTGACCGCAGAACAACTAAATATAACAAATTGCTAAAATTAACTAAATATATTAAAAAATTATATGCCAATCGCTGCCCAATTGCCACTTTTTTCCTCAGAATTGCACCTAGCTTGTATCTTATTACTTTAAAAAAAATTTATGCACATGAATATTGAATTCTGAGTTCTCTCCAGGTATAAAAAAGCATAGGGCACTTTGAGTTTTAAAAGGTTTGTGTTTTTCACTTAACATCTTAAAAATTTATCAAAATGTGTAATATTATGTGTCTATTTTAAAATGTAATTCTCATTCATTATCAATATAAGAGAAAAATTCGTAATTTATAAAAAATAATTAAAAGCATGCTAAAAGACAATCATTGTGCTTGAATTTTTTTCAAAAAAAGTAAACAAGTAAACTTTAAAAGAAAGTTATTAATTGATAAACAACTTGAAAGCTTTTTTTCTATGATTTAAACTGACAATTATGAGAAAATAAACAATTAAAGAGGTATGTAAAAAAAAGGTATTTAAAAAAAATTTTAAATCACTTAAAAAATTCATTAAAATGCAATACCCCCGTAAAAAAAGGAATTTTGCAAAAATGTAACCAGTTGAAAATAATCATAACAAAATAAATATTTGTAATAATCAAAATTAAACAGAGATAATTTTACCAGTGTGTAATTATTATTTAAACTGTGAATTATTTTTTTAAGAATGGAATATGAATAAAAAAGGCATTGTTTTTAAGGAATGGTGTCTTATTTTTAAAAAAGGGCACAACAAAAAGCAGGCTGCGCGGGCTGCCCTTATAAAAACGCTTAGGGAGAACACTGTTAAATTATTGTTAATATCTTATAATATTCTGAAAACTGCCTAATATTTAACTTTTTCCTTAATATTTTTCTTCATTTTAGAAATGAACCTTGCATTGTCAATTATATTTTGGAAAAGTGACCATTTGTTTTAAAAAGTAGCCACAATTAAAAATGTGGACACTAGCAACTAGCAAAATTCCTTAATATTGTCCTAGAACTCAGGATACATGTTTTCTTTTTTTTTTTTTTTTTTTTTAGTGTTTTATCTTTTTTGTAATAAGAAAGGTTCAAAATTTTACTTTGGTATATAGTTATAGTAGCATAACAAATATTTCTTCTGTGTCAAATTTTTAAGTAGTCTAAAATAATATATAATAGTCTTAATCTCAGATTAATGCAGTTCAATTTCATTTCTTTCATTCAACACTGTAATGATGAAATAATCAACACTATATAAGGGAAAATTGGGATCTCATAAACGGTCCTTTGGGAATCATTTTGCCGTAAAAGGGGACTATCCATCAATTAAACTACTATATAGCAAATCTTATTAATTGTAAAAAATCCTATTTTCATTTTAACAATGAACCTTTTTGCAAAATTCTCCACTTTAAAAATGCCATCTTTAATTCATAATTTTAAAACTACAACTTTTTCAAAAACATGATTTTTATAGTTTTTTCCCATAACGGGACCCTTTTGTAAAGAATTTAATTTCACAGTAATTTTATATTCATAAAATTGACAGCAGTTTTTCATGAAGGTAGGATCTTTCATAAAATGACTGGAAAAACTTTCATTTTTTATAATAAATTCCTATATCCCTAAAAACCCTATTTTTACAAAATTATGTGTAGATTTTTTCTAATAAAAAAACAGGACCTTTTACAAAAAAATCTAGATGAACCCCTGCTACGTGAAAAACTTGAAAGGATATGAAATATTTTTCAGTATGCCTACTCTATAGAATCATGAAACTTTTGTTGAAAGTTGGAAAATACCCCTGGCATTTAAGTTCTTCTTATCTTTTTCATATCCATTATCTTCCTTACAGGGTTCCCACTAGTCAGGGAGAACAGGGAAAACCTGGAATTGTCAGGGAATTTTATTTCAACTCTAAAAATCAGGGAATAGTCAGGGAAAGTTGCAATTTTCTTACAAAAACCAGGAAAATTCCTTCATTATTCCTGGAAAAAACCTGTCTTAAAATTGTCAGTAACAATACTCAGTTATTGAGGTTCGAATTAAATAAATCTAACATCTATTACAATTATTTATTGTAAAAATTTTACATTTTAGACATACTAAAATGCTTCCTTCCTTATATAATGATATTTATTTTACTCAAAAAATCTTATTCTTGGCTTAACAAATGAAAGAATTTAAATTTTCTGATGAAAAATTTCATAGTATAGATAAAATATGGTATGGATTTTCATTGAAATTTACCTGGGGAATACCTGGAAAAGTCAGGGGATTTTTTTTCTGAAATTGAGTGGGAACCCTGTTCTTATCTTTTTCCTTGTTATCATCTTTGAAAGATATTTCATGTTAAGCATGTTCACATTAAAAATACTTAAAAGCATTATATTTGTATACAATGTGAAAGGAAATCATTTTTTTTTTTTTAAAGTAATTCACAATTAAAGAGATTTTACTGTATAACCAATACTTTAAATCTGAAGTTCATACTGTTTTCTATTAGTATGATCACATCCTCCACAGCAAATGATACCCCCTCCCCCTGTACAGATCCTGTCATGAAAGTTATTTCATGCGTGAAAAACAACCCTGAAAGATGTTAAGAGTAAAGAAAGAAATATCTATTCCTCTTATAAATATTTTCTTATAATGATAAAAGTTTTCTTTCTTTTTAGTATCTGCATAAAGCCTTTTTAAAAGATCCTACATTAGGAGAAGAACATCATGGTTTACTTGTTGAATTATATGCTGAATATGCTCCTGAGCAACTACTTTCATTTCTCAGAACATCAAACAGCTACTCCCTAGAATTTGCTCTAGATATTTGCCAACAAAGAAGTTTGATACATGAAGTGGTTTTTCTATTGGGTAAGTGAATTTGGTTACAGTGACAAAGGTGGCCATTATTATGATTAGTCGGTAATTATTATGATGTCATAATCACAGTCTTACTGTTCAGTAACAAAAATTATGGTTTTTGAGAATTTTCATAATAATGTTTTTTTTACTACCATTTATTGATAATTTTTCTCCCTTTTAAACAATCCTAAACAGGATAAATTAAAAACATAAACAATGATAAAAATCAATTTTAAAAAAAATTCAAATCTCATCTAACCCCTTTCCAACAAGTTATTCCGATACTTAATCTTCTCTTCTTATAGAAGAGGTAATATGTATATATGTAACATAAAAAGCTTCTATTAATCTTTTTATGTTATCATAATTAATTATTCAAATAGAAACACTTTCTCATACTTTCAAAAAGCCACATCCTGTTTCTAACTCTATTTTTGTCTCAAGTATGCAGAATTAAGTAAAGAAATTTTTCCCTTTCTTCGTGGGAATCACTCGGCCTATTTCATAAACCAATAGTAATTTCTAAGATTTCCCTCTTTTCCCTAAATAGAGACATTTTCAGATTATTTGCAAGATTTTTCCTACCCGAAAGACTGATCGTCAATGGAGTAAACTTCACTTTTCGCTCGTCATCCATCAGAAAATTATCTAAATAAATTCTTTTGCTTTCATTAAAATCTTGTGTCTGTTTTCCTGCTCGGTCCAACTGCATCATTTTACATGTATATATATGTTACAGCCGAAGCCCGAAGTCTGACCAATTCGTGTTTTGGCCGGCCAGATTGCGAATTGGCCGGACCTTTTGGCCAAAGTCCGAAATTTTCTTGATTTCGGGAATTGGCCAACCAGATCGCGAAGTAGCCGTGGATGGCTGGCCAAAGTCCGAAATAATTTAAACGATCAGTGAATATTTTACTTTGGCGGCCTTCTATAATTATATAAATAATTCTCATAAATCTTCTAATTTAAAAATATAAAAAATAGAAGTTTTTAAATTGTCTATTAAATAATCATTAATTTAATAATCATTATTAATTGTTTAGTCATACATACACCAAAGGTCTAGTTAAGTGCCACTGCCTGGTATACATCTGCCCGGTATATCCTACCCTGATGTTTTTTTAAGGTCAAGTGCCCCTGCCCGGTATACATTTGCCCAGTATAATGATTTTTTCTTCCACCGTTGGCTGATCTTCCCATGCTAATTCGCGATTTGGGTGGCCAATTCCCGAATCAAGAACAATTTTGGACTTTGGCCAGCCATCCTCGGCCAATTCCCGAAATCAAGAAAAATGTTGGACTTTGGCCAGCTAATTTACAGCGTTCTTGGCCAATTCGCGATCTGGCCGGCCAGATCGAGAATTGGCCGACTTCGGGCTTTGGCCGTAACATATATATATAATATATAAATATATATATTAAAAATAATAAAAACAATAAATTTATTTTTATTATTTTTAATGCAGTAAAGCATTTCAGTATTGTATATATATATATATATATATTTGATAAATCAATTATTGATAAAAGGGAAAAAAGTTTTAGAAAAAGTATGTTTTTTTTAATGAAAAAATATTGCAACTGATACAATATTTTTTTGAAAGATTTCTAGTAATTAAAATTATTTGATTTTCTGCAAATATACTAATACTTTTGACATAAAAATTATCATATAGCATTTTCTAATACTAAAAAAGTTGTCTATTTGTGTGGCTTAAATGACTTATAAAAATACATAAAAAAATTAAGAAAGTATCATTAATTCTTCAGGTCGAATGGGCAACACTAAGCAAGCTCTAGAGCAGATCACAGAACAGCTTCAAGATATTGATCAAGCTATTGATTTTTGCAAGGAGCATGATGATAAAGAGCTTTGGGAGGATTTAATAAAATATTCCCTTGACAAACCCTGTAAGTCGATTTCTCTTTATTTAAAATCACTACATCATTATTGAATTCATTTTTTATATCTGTCTAAATTGTTTGCAAAAATTCTGTTTCATTTTTTAGTTCTATCCTTTAATTTCAATTTAATTTGTATTTTAATTTTTGAAGAAAAAAAAATTTAAAACCTTAAATCCTGATGAAAAAAATATATTAAAAAAAACAAGAAATAAGTGAATGCTACTCACCATTAGGTTACACTTAATGAAAAATTGCTGAGACACTAAATAAAAACAAACTTTCACCCCTTAATATTTTATTTCTAAAAATAATTAAAAGTTTACAGCTAAAAATATGCTTCACAACAACCAATTTTGAGAATCATTTATGTAATTAACAAATATTTCACAATTCATTAAAAAGATAAATTTATTAGCATTAATCTGAGCTGGAGCTGTAGAATTTTATATAAAAAATTTAATTTCAAATTTTCTTAAGACAAGTAATGAGTACAAAATTTTAATATAATTTATTATTATTCCACAAATTTAGAGAGCAATCCATATGAAATGAAAACAGTAAAACATTTAAATAAAAAAGAGTACTCATTATTTCATTTTAAACGAAAAATTTTTATGATTTTACAGGTGGCATTTTTACAATTTATTATTCACGAGAATTCTGTTTTATTACTATAAATTTGTCCAATTATATCTCAGGCATCTCAATTATGAATACAAAAGATAATAATCTGGATAAATTTTCACAAAGTACATAGCTTTTTATTTTCTCATTCTTGCCCTATATTTTCAGGCTATTCAAAACTTACCAAAATGAACAATTCACATACTTTAATATTTCATAAAATGTTCATTCAAAATTTTGTTTCAACACGAATTGAAAAAATTTACTGAATTGAAAACTCAATGGAACTAGCCACAACCAGCATGCTATTGGAAATAAGTCACTCTTCCAGAAAAAAAAAAAGAAGTGGCAAGGTTTAACCCTAGCATTGTAGGAATTAAAATGCCCAGAAATTAGAATTACTACACCATTAATCAATTGCAAAAATAACTACATTATTATCAAACAACAAATTATAAAACTATTTCCTCTACCTGAAAATAAGAACAAAACTAAAATATAAGTGTATTTAATTCATTCGAAATGGAATTCATCTCAATAACTAGAAATTTAAATCTTTATCTCATGCAATAAAATCAAGTGTAGATAAGAAAATATAAGCGCCAAGCATTACAAAATTAATGCTGGCAGGGGAAAATCCCCCCTCTATCTGCAAATTAAATCCTCTTTGTATTAAAGCTTAAAAGAGAACATAAAAATAAATTATTTGTACAAAAAGGAAATGCACATTCCTTATTGGCAAACCACTGTCACTTGCTCTAACTCTCTATTCCCAGTAAACATTAAAGTTGATTCTCATTAACATTGAATGTGTTTTATTTATTTTTACATTAATAACATGCTTTTCACTGCTATCAGGGTGATTAGACACGAAGCAATTACTATTTGGAGTATACTAAAACAAAATATGTCTTATTATTTCAAGCTATTCATGTCTCATTTTTAAAATGAGTTTGAATTAGAGCCTAAAATAGTGTTAGAATAATTACTTGTATACCTATTGAAAGCAAAGGTTCTTTTTTTTTTAATTCCTTTTTAGTGTTACAAAAGTTTTTTTGTTTTAATTACAACAGCTATTTTAAGAAGTCATGTGATCATCGCGAGATAATGGTAGTAAGTCTAAAAAAAATCTAGAAACTGATTCAAAGCAAGAAACCTTAAAAAAAAAGTATTATCTATTTAATTTCAAAATGCTATGATAATTATTTCTTTATAATTTTCTTAATAAGTAGCATTCTTTCACCTACTTCATCATTTTTTGATGGTAATTATTTTGTTTAGGAATTTGAGTGTTTTAATCAAAACTTTGCATCTGAAAAATAACAGTTTTGTTTTATTTATTAAACAGCTTTTATTACTGTCCTGCTGCGAAACATTGGAACTCACGTGGATCCAATTATGCTGATTCAAAAGATCCCAACAGGAATGGAGATTCCAGGATTAAGAGATTCTTTAGTCAAAATCCTTCATGATTATACATTGCAGGTAAACATATTAATCTGAAAGCTATATTATTGGAGTGTTTGGTCCAATTATATTTAATTCTATTTTAATGACCACCTGTGTTAACAATGGAGTGCAAAATTTGAATTTTAATAACTCTTCTTTAGTAAATGTTCTATTCTACACACATATTATTATTTTTTTCTCCAAAAAATGAATTTGGAACTATTATAAGTGCTAGTGAACCATGAATGGATCAAAGAAATTATTAAATTTTTTTGCAGAAGTATTATTTTACGCTGTAATTAAAATAACTTCAAAAGTGGTTTATTCATTGATTTCTTGTTTTATTTTGTATTTAATAAAATTTGATCGACTGCTAGATGATTTTTTTTTTTTTTTTTACAAATTTAGCAAAATTGTTGGAAAAAATTGTTTTAAACTTTCTACTTAGATTTAACACAGGTTCAATGACTTTGATAAGTCCCAGTGATCTTTTCTTTATTTTCTTTTTAATATCAAACCTATATATAACATGCTTTTCATTGTTCATAGTTTATAATACTTTTAATTTCATTTCATGGCTTTTACTAGGGATGTTTCACTTTACCAACTGCACATTACCTTCTTATTTATTTTAAATCCTATAGTTTAAAGCAAAGTGTCTTTTTTCAACTTTGCATCATATTCAACATTCAGTTCTGTTTTAAGCCTTCTAAAACATTTCATATTTATCATTTGTAAAATTTGCAAGTAAATGTAGAAAAATAACAGTAAGTCCATAACTAAAATTTATTTAAACCAGTTTAAATATTTGTTATAGAACTCTTTCCCACATGCCACACACATTATTTTAAACTTTATTTTCTACCAAGTTTTGTTTGTGTAACATTTTATCACTTTATTAAAACAATGCTGAATTTTTTATAGAACAATTTCATCAATATAAATAGATATTATTAATCTTTTTTATAAGAAAACTATTTTTAGTGGAACAATTTTATAGGAAATAGCAATTGCAAAATAAAATCAATTACCCTTGTTTGTAAAAAGATAACAATTAAAACTGATAAAACTTTTAAATCAACTTCTTTTTGTTTTGTGCACATTAAATTATTTTAGCCGCCATTTCAACAATATATTCTAACCTGATGAATTTCTTAATTGTTTCACTAGATATCTCTTAGAGAAGGGTGTAAAAAAATTTTAGTTTCTGATTGCTACAGTTTACTTGAAAAGCTTAACAAACTGCAGAAAAGAGGAATATTAATCGGAGGTAAGCAATCCTAGAATATCGTTTACTATAATTTATATTTCAGACATTCTGAGTAGTAATTTTTTATTTATATCTTTTATTAAAACTTATTGGTTGAGGTATAAAAATATTATTATATAAATATAATTTTAATAATGTTATATAATATATATCTAAAAAAGTTTTAATGTATTCCATTTATAATCAATATTACCTTATTAGTGTGTTAAAATGCTAGTTAGCTCTTCTTCTCATAAAAGGAGCCAAATATTATTTTCGAAAGATAAAAATTTTTTCATTGTATCCCTTTCAATGAAAACTTAATTAATCATTTATGATTCTAAGGTGGTCTTATATCTAAAATCAAAAATTTTCAAAATCTAAGTTTAAAATTAATTTTAGAATTCTACATTTTAGAAATAAGATAAGCATAGCTTAGAAACATTTGTTATTATTTTTACAATTATACTTGTATAAAGTTTGTAGGTATTTTAATCTTGTAAATGTTGAAATTTATTTTCTTTTTAAATTTATTATTATTTTTTTTTTTTTGTTTTTTTTTTGGAAATATACGTTATTTTAGTTTTATATCTTATTTATTTTGATGAATATTAGGCTTACATGATTATAGACTAGTTAAACTCCTTGAGCCTTCCACTTTTAGCTGCTAGTTTTTCTACGACAAAAAATTAATTTTCATCTTTCTTTTCAATGATAAATTTCAATATAGTTTTTCCTAAGATGATTGAAATATTAAATATCCCATTTTGTTATTATTGTGTTTCTAGAGAAAAAATATGTATAAAATTCCTATAATTATCATAAACAAGTACACTGTGACTGGAAATGGAATGTAAATTTAATTTTTTGAATGTAAATGCAGTATTTAAATATTTTATACTGCCTTGCTTTTGCATTAAATATTGTTTTTATTTGCAATATTACTATTCTAATCTACAAATGTAAAATTTTTAGTTCATTTTCATTGTTAATGATACGAAACTACTGATATAATTTTTTGTAAAATTTTTTTTTTTTTTTATCTTATTCACCATTATAAATTTAAAACGAAAAAATAACTTGTTATATTGCTTAATATTTTGGTTTATATGCAGGTCTAGAAATTGTTGTAACAATTTTATTAAATAAATAAATTTAGGATAATAATTATCATTTGTTGCTATGCTAGATTTTATATTTGACATGTTTAAATATATTTTTAGAGGATCAAATTTGCCCTTTGTGTGAAAGAAAGCTGCATACAAATGGTGAGAAATTTTCAATATTAATTATTAAGTTTTTTAAAATTCTATATTTATGTATTAAAAAAAAAGCCCATAGTAAAAAAACATAACAAGTATGGCATAATATGCAAATCTTATTGATATGTGATTATGTTTTTTACAAATATCAGTACTATTTCTCTTTCTGAAATTATTTTAAATTTTTTATTTCATTTTATAATTACTATATTTCTGTTACTTAATTTATGTAAAAAAAAAAAATTTAATACTCAGTAAAAAACTAAAATTTGTTTAATTAATAATTTTTTTAAACTCAAATAAAGTTAAAAAGATGCTGTTAATTTTTAAAAACTTTGACTATATTTTCTCAACTATATTCGCAATGTTACTCTTTTATGTAAAATAACAACTCTGTTTTCTGTATAGAGATTTTCATAATACTTGCTAACTTTATGCGTTTACTTTATTTGTGTGACTCTCAGTTTCTGTAAAAAACTGTCCGGATTTACCCTTTTTCTTTTTTCAGATGTAAGAATAGGAAGTGATATTATTGTTTTTAACTGTAAACATGCTTTTCATGAAGACTGTGTCCCTGTACAAACGGTATGTTAGATAAGCTTTTTTTATGATTATTGTTTAAAAATCCTAATTTAAAAACATCTTACTCCTGAAATGTTAATAAGTTTTACTAACTATAATAGGAACTTCGAAATAAATGTAATATGCTTGTCTAAAATTGTGAGTAATCTCAAATCATTTGAAATAAATATATCAAATGCAACATGATCTTTTCTGAAATTCCTGTTGAGATTTCATAATGTTCCATCATCTTTTAAAATGCTTCTCAACATTTTATTCTTTAAAAGATAGCTGTTATGTATGTTTGCTTCTTTCAAACAATTATGAATACAATTATTACTCTTTGCATACTTTGTTGAAATTTTTTTTATTAATCACATACTTTTGTAGAAAAAAAGTTTTTATATCCTTTATCCCTAATAATTATTATTTTGAACATTCCCTAATGATTATTTTTGCCTCTTATAATATGAAATTCTTATTTTCGAGTGTTCAAAATTAGTCTTTTCCTGTTTTCATATTTCTTGTTTTTAATGTAATATAAATTCATTATTTATTATTTTGGCATTACATTTGTTCATTGCTTTTCATTTTAGGTAATAGAAATTCATTTGTTACAATTTAATTTGACTAAAGTTTAATTTATATAATCACTGTAATGAATATAATTTTTTTTAACAGGAAACTTGCAGTATTTGTAGTGCTCAGAAGCGTGGTGCGCCTGAACTAATGCCCGGTTAAAACTATTCTTCTTTGTCAGTGCAACAGCCCCTTGCAGGCCTTGGCTGCCTCGTCAGCTGACTATTGCCATAAAATATATTTTAAATTCCATTAATATATATATATATTGCACACAAAAACAATTTAATTGAAATCTTTCTTAAACATCTGCTTTATTATTTAGAATTCCATGACTTGTAAAATGTGCAATTATATTGAATGTATGAAATTTAGGTTATTGTTTTGTTATGAATAGATCTATCAAACCTTTTTTGTTAACTGAATTTGTTAATTTATATGCTTAAGCTATTTGTAAATTAATTGATTTAAATATTTATGAGTATCGAAAGTAATACTATGTTGGTAATTTTCTAATAAGTCAAAGCTAACTCAAAGAATCGAAAACAAACTGTGATTTTATACCAATTCTTTAACAAGTCTAAACTAATTTGTACAATCTACAACAAACTGTAATTTTATACCGATTCTTTAACAGATTTTTTTTTCCTGCAGTAAACGTTTGATTTATTCTTAAAAAAATGCCCATAACATTTGTATAGTGTAAAATTAAATGTGTATATGTTGTTAAATTAAATTTATTTTTCAATTCTGGCTATGTTTCCATTTTGTTCTTTCAACAGATTTTTTATTCTATTCCATAAGGCTAATTGCAGTGCTTAGTGAAAACAGATTCGTAGTGACATTTTTTTGAATTTAAGTACATCAGTTTTAAAACATAAAGTTATAGCATGAAACTTTTAATGTCTTACCCCATTTAATAAAAAAAAACTAGTTTAAAGATTTGACAAAAAAAAAATATATAATAATAATAAGGTTTTATACGCACAAATGTCCATTAAATATTTTTTAAGTTCTAAAAATGCCATTTGGCATGTTTTCCCACTAAGCTCTGCTGACAATTTTTTATTAATTTAATTTCTTCTGAGACTGTTTTAGCTCTGTTCACTTACAATGATTGCTACTGGTTTCTATTTTTTTTTTTTTTTTAAATCCAAAGTATAATCTTTCAAAGAAATGCTTATATATGTCAATCTAGATTTTAAAATTAATTTTTTAACAAAATGTCATCAGTTTTGTTTTTTTTTAAATTTCTCATTAAGCATTTACTCTTGAAATAAACACTTATTGCTAACAGAAATTAAATGTCCTATCTCAGTCTCTGTTAAAATGGCCAACTTTGATGTACTTTCTCTTGTATACTGCATTTTTATAATCTTAAAGCGGAAAAATTTATACAAATTTTATCTGCTAATTTTATTTTAACCAAAATCTGTAATATCACACCACTTGCCACCCTCCCTACTCTTGTCACAATATCATAAGCCCCTCCAACTTGCTTTGCAACTTTTTATTTTCTCAAACTAACTTTTACTTGAAATTTTTTCACATTTTTAAATTTTATCCTTTTTTTTTGCATTTAAGAATGAGGGAATTTTAGAGTCTTGTGTAAGCATTGCGCATCCCCTCTTACAAAAGTAAGCAAACCTCTCTCCCTCTTATAACTTCTTGTGCAATATTTGAACGGAACATAATTCATATTTAAAATAATGCAAAATAAAACTATCTTTAGTATATAAATTTTATTATAAAAAAATCACAAATATAGTCAGGAACTTTTAAAATACATTCAAACAAAAACTAATAAAACCATATGGTAAACCATACCATATAATAAAACTATGTAATGATTTCCTGAAACTTTATTTTGATTTTTCCCATTAAGACATAAATTAAGATAACAACTAAATAAGCAAAGGAACAAATAGATCAATTGTTTGGTAAAACATTCAGTCAAGCCTTAGCAGTAACAATGAAAATCATGGATTACAAAAAAATATCAAAATCATTTCATAGGTACACATAAATATTTTCTGGCAATAAAATATATAATTAACAAGTTTCTTAGTTTGCAATAAATTTAAAAATAATGAAACTAATTTTAATTTATTAACAGGGCTCAGATGTTGATGATAAATGTATTTTGATTTTCATTTTTTCCTTTATAATTGTTTTGTTGGTTTTTTTTACTTTTTTCTTATTTAATTATTTTGAATATATTTTTTATTTTATGAGCATTAACATTTTTTCTTTATAACTTAATGTAAATTTTGAATTGAATCTTATTTTAAATATCCTCTAATAACAAATTTTAATGTTGAAAATATAAGGAATGCTTTCAGGTTCATTGCTTCAATTAAAATCAATGAAGAATATCTGAAAACATTTGATTGATTATGTCCAGAAATAACAGCAAGAAAAGGATGTTTCTTCAGAAAAATTAATACCAAAGATTATTCATGATGCATAGCGTTTTTATAGTGCTTATTTTCGATATTTATTTTTTAAAGGTCCTTAAAACTGCTTTTTCATTGGGCTTTTTTAAAAAGAGCGCTTAATTTTCCCTTTTTAAAAATGAGATTTTTTTTCTTTACCATGTCGATTTTCGCCACGTATAATGCAATAGCGTTCTATTCAACGTTTTCAAAATTCATTAAACCACAAGTTATTTCGGCATTCCATCGATCCATAGCGTATGAAAGCACCAATCATTTTACATGTTTGATGAAATACTTGAGAGTCAGCAAGTGCGTCTACTGAGCTAGGTTTGGCGAGATTATTGCACTACCATGTGCAACTCTGCTGCATTTTGTGATATATTCTAAATTTCAGGCTTCATTTTCCACCTTCTGATTTTGAACCGAAAAATCTCTTGATCATTTTATAATGGCTAACATAATCAAGAAAAGAGTTCTTTGCCAGAAATATGATAATGTAAAGTCTTTTAAAAATATTTTTGAGTGCTTATTTTTTGTTGAAAGATTTGGCTGTGCACCTTGTTATTATATATATATAAAGCTTTGTTTTTTTTATTATGAAAGATACCTGAATAATATCCTCCGTAATTTTTGAGGGAAAGAAGGGTGATTTGTGGGGGAGAATTGAATTTCTTCTAGCATGGATCCCAGTCTTTATTATTAGGGACTGAAATCAATCTTTAGAAAAATTCAGTGGACTGAATTCCGTCCCTCAATTAATATCTCTCTGCCTAATTTTTTTGTTAAAAATAAATCAATAAAAATTGCTTTTTAATAAAAACATTATCTTTTTTTTAATACTCCTAGCAAAATGATCAAGTAAGTAATGACCTCAAACTGCATTACAAAAAGCAGATTAACTGAACCACAACATCTCTGCTCGTATAAACAAAATTTGTAATTTCTGAATCTGCTTGGGTCAGCAGTTTTTTTTTTTTCTTACCCCTTGGTATTTTGAAATGCTTGGTATTTTGAATAAGTTACATTAAGATTATTTATTAAAAATGAAATTATTATTAAAAATGAAGAGCTAGAACATCAAACATTAATGAGTGAGTGAAAATAGAGATATGAATGGTTCCAAGAAAAAGTTAGTGGTGTATTATGCAGTGATTGGTTTTAAATAATGTACGATGATAGCTGCTTTTGTTTTATTTGCTATAAAAAATAAACTAAGAAAATGAGGAATAATAATTTTTTTCTAGAAGACTTTAATATAATATATAAGTTATTTTGATAGAGATACATTTTGAAATTAGACAGTTATAAGTTTCTGTAAATTCTAGTAAACAACGTTATAATGTTAATTGGTCAAAAAATAAGTTCAGTCTTAAAATTTTTTTAAAATAGCATGCTAAATTGAATGAAATCAATTCTGAGACAATCAGACTAATAATTTAGAAGTTAAGAGATTTATGTACAAATTTGTGCTTGTACCTATTTACGCTTATGATTTTGCTATCTAAATAAGTCGCATGTTATTTCTTACATATTTTTTACGCTGAATCAAACGAGACTGCACACAAGTCAATAGAACAAATAGTTCAAAAGTTGCAAGTGCTTTTATCTATAAAAAGTACCACTTTTGACATGACTTAGTACACTCTTTACTTTGCTATCTGAGGTACATTGTCCAATGAAATTTTTTATACTGAACTGAATGAGATAACATTTGAGTTGACAAGGTAAGTAGTTAAGAAGTTATAAGAAATTTCTTCATAATAAATACAATTCAAAACTAGTACATTTTGTACAAAAAAATATTTTTTCAATTTTTAAAAAAATTAGCTCTTTTGATTCCTGTTTGGTCTCATTCAATAAGCGAGAAAATATGAATGAAACAATACCTTCCTTTTCTGTGTAGCAATGTAAGATGTGTAAATAAATGGAAGTACAAAATGGTAGTGTTTGCACATAATTGCTTATAACTTCTAAACAATTAGTCCTTTCGTATCGTGTTTAGTCTCATTCAGTTCTACATGAAAAATTACATTGGAAAATATACTTTACATGTTCAGATGATAACTAGATAATAATGTAAACTATGTATATAAGTATTTGTCAAAAGAAGTACTTGAGCCGCGATGGCTCAGGGGATAGAGCTTTCTCCTTCCAATGAGGCAATCTGGGTTCGAATCCCAGTCGATAGGAGTTCCGCATTCAGCTTGCAATGACCACAGTGCTGACATGAAATATCTTCAGTGATAGACGGATCATGGGTTAGAGTCCCCTTGCCGTAAGGCTAACCGTGGGAGGTTCTCGTGGTCTTTCTCTCTATGTAACACAAATGCAGGTTAATTCCATCAAAAAGTCCTCCACGAAGGCAAATTTCTCCCAATACTTGATTCAGGAGTTCCCTTGTCTTCTGGATTGGGTTCAAAATTACAAGGCTACGCAGTTGAACATTAGTAGTCGTAAACCCATAAAAATTAGGTCAGCTGTTCAAAGATGGTTATAAAATAAAATAAAAAGAAGTACTTTTTATATGCAACAACTCTTAGAACTTCTGAACTATTCATTCTATTCAGCATAAAGAAAAACATAGCAAAAAATACTTTAATTGTTTAGACAGCATTGTCAGATGCAAAAACAAGTACAAATACAAAATTGCCTCGAAATTGGTTTGGTTAAATTCAATGTGAAAAAATACATCAAAAACGCTGCTGTAGTGTCTCTACCATTACAAAAATATAATTCCAAATCACTAGTATATATGGCATGTTAACTGGATTCTATGTTGGGGTACCTTTTTATAGATGAAAGTTGACTGTCACTAACTCCACTCCCCACATTGGTGACCTTCGGAGGTGATGTGAACACGCCTACCTCTGCAAAAACGCCCACAACGATTTAAACACGCCTACTTTGATGCATGGTCCACATTGAACAGTTGACTCGCTGCTTGTGACTGCAACATTATCCACCTTACCTCCTCGCGCTGTTGCTACTCAGTCTCACTCATTCACAATGTTGGACTACATACACTCGACTGCTAATGGCAATACAGGAGCAACCACGAACGTTAAATTAATACAGCTCTCACGATCAGCAAAAATACGGTGATCTTAATACAGCTCTCCCGGCTTCTCACAAAACAATAATGAATCAGCTAGTGGTATCTGTTCATCCAGTTCTATCACAGCTATAATTCTGATGGGGGAGTACTGTAGTGTCTCTACAAAAATATAATTCCAATTCACTAGTATAATAGCATGTTAACTCGATTCTATGTTGGGGTACCTTTTCCTAGATGAAGGTTGACTTTGTTGATAACTCCACTCCCCACAGCTGCCTCATGTTCCAGCATAAATTATACACAATTCTCCTCCACAAATAACACCTATTTACTTTGAAAAGGGGGATAGCACACAAAGGAGAGATGGGGAGTTTCCAGATATCATTTATATAACAAAGCTTTTTATAAACTAAAACCTTGTGTATTGATTTTTTTTTAAGAAAAAGTCTAAAAAGGGGAAAGCATACAGAGGAGAGTAGGTTTCCAAGTATCATTTTTATAACAAAACAAGGCTTTATATATATATATATATATTGGGTATTTATTTTTCGGAAAAACTGGACTATATGCAATGATTTTACTGGACTATATGCAATGATGTACTTGTTAAAAACTCTCAGAAAACTCAGTGACGCGACAGCCCATAGAGGGCCAATTAATAAATTGGCCCTCTGTAGGCTGACTAAAAATTTATAAATTGTTATTTTTATCAGATATTTATAAACATTTTATTTCATTCATAAATAACATATTTATTTTATTATTATCTTTTTTTTATTAAATTTATGAAACAAGTTAAAATTTATAATTAAAAAAAATATATATATATGAAACATATTTTTGTTTTGATGGCAATTACATAATAAGATGTTAACATGTTCTAGGTGATCTATTAAGTTATTCACCAATATTGCACCGAGTTAACAAAATTTCATAATTATTTCCATCATGTAGTTATAGAAAAAAACATGTTAAAATTTATTACTTGCACATGCCCAATTTTTTCATTTCATATTCATAAAAATATGGAATTATTGATTCAAAATATGCAGCTTGGAACTAAAATTTTAATTAAAATAATTTTTTCAGAAAAAATTACAAAAGGTATAATTGGATTGTTGAAAAGGGAATACGAAACGCAAACGGGGTGGAGCCCCTTAACTATTTACATTTGAATGTTTATGATTCTTCATAAGAAAAGTTATATCCGAAGCAAGAAAAGAGGTTCAACAAGTTCTATTACATAACAAGCTCTGCTTTGTGCATGTTTCATAAAAAATAAATAAATAACCTTTTTTGCATATTACAGAACTAGTTTTCATTTATATTGAGAGCAAAAAAAAAAAAAAAGTTGGCTTAATGATTGGTTAACAGTTGACTTAGTTACATCACAATATGAAAATTTTACTAGTTGTTTGTTGCTTTGAAAACTGTCTAAACTATATTTCAACCAGAGGTCTAAACTGTTAAACAAAGTTTTTTGCATATAAATACTATCATAAAAAATTAAAATGGCAAATAATTTAATAATGGCAATTTTAAAACTATTAATTAACAATAGGATTAATTTTTAATCAAAATGCAAATTATCACATTCTATTTATAAATTATGTTCATTGTATCTAAAAAAAATCATTGTAAAAATGGTTCATAAAAGTGACAGTCAATAACTATTTGCATGGAATGACTTATTTAATCAAATTATTAAAAAAGAATTTTATCATTGGTAACCACTTAAACTAATGATTTTAATCACTTTCAATCACAATTTTAATAAAAATTCTTTTTAAAAATATCATTGACTTAAATTATTAAAATAAGAACAGATTAAGAAAAGTTGGGCAATTTTCAAGAAATTAAAACCAGTGAGAGTAAAAAGTATAAATTATCAATAATTCAAAAATTTTTATACATACTGACAGACTATTAAACGACAAACAAAAGAAGTTTTTTTTTAAAAGGAAAGCCAAGTTAATAAAAAATTTCAAATTATTAGTGTAGTATTATAACTTATTATCAGAGTGCATTTGCTTAAAAGAGGGAATTTTGTTCCTTTCTTTATAAGTATGAAAATATATTTTTTTAATTTAAAAATTACTACATGGTGAAGTACAAATACTGAGAAAAAGAAATTCTCTAACTTTTCCAAAATTATTTAATTGAATTTTTGTATTGGAGGCATAAATTTTATTATTAATTTTTCAGTTATGCTTTATTCTTATGCAAAAAAAATGCATTACAAAACACTTTCAAAATTTACTTTCAAAATTTTTATTGCTTGATATTTGTGCTTAATAATTCAGTTAAGAAAAATTTTTAAAAAATCTGATTTTTTTTTTTTAATACCTAGACATAGTTAAGAGTGAAGAATTTTTATTAGCTAATGTGCATTAATTAATGTTTCCCTTACGCATTTACATAAAAGTTTGGGGATTATTTCCGTATCGTGATCTGTCTCGTCAACTACAATCACCAAGATGCCAAATAGATTTTAAACTTGCAAATTTTTTAAAAAAACACGTAGATGTTTGCTCGGGGTGGCACAGGCTACTAAAGGCTGCCTGTGTGCAGTGCTGTTCACACTGCGATAATCATGCAGTTGGCCACAAAAATGTGGAGTCTTAACCTCCATGATCCTCATGGCTTACAACAGGCTGTTGTGGAAAGCTTAACTTTACTTAATATTATCTTGTTATCAACAAAGCAGCTAGACTTACAAAACTGAAATGCTGTGTGCATCTCTGATATGTAAATAGTTGAAATATGAAAATATGTTTTGATATAAATATCTTAAAATCATCTTTAATGTGCAACTCTATGTACAGTTAGCCCAAGCTTCTTTAAGCTAGAAAACCTATGATGTAACACTCATGTCACGCTAAAACAAGCAAAGTGTGAACAGTTTAATAATAATTCTGTTATCAATATTTTAAATATTTCTTTCAAGCTGAAAATTAAGAGCAATAAAAAATCTTCTTCAATCTTAGAAGTTCTAATTATTAAAATTATGATTTCAGCTTACACTCAATATTATCATTCATAAGATTTTTCCAAGCTTCACATATTGTATGAGAGCAAAATTTGAATTGACTTGAAAACAATCACTGAATAAATAATGAGTCATTACTGTTTGAGAATTGTTACCTATTTATTTGTTTTAACATAGAAATAATTCTTTTCGAAATTATATTGTTTTCTATTCGAATTCAATTTAATTATTGAGAAAGTCAGAAACCTCAAAAATCAGCAAACAAAATCAAATTTAAATTAACAAATATATCCTTATTAAAACAATAATCGGGGATATTTCCGTATCGTGATCTGATGCGCCAACTACAATAGCCAAGGTGCCAAATAGATTTTAAACTTGCAAATTTTTTTTTTAAAAAAACACACTAGATGTTGCTAGGGGGTGGTTATGAGTTATACCTTTCGAGTTGGTCCCTCTTTGTGTTTTTTTTTTTTTTTAGTTTCTCACGGGCACTGTCCAGAAGTTGCCAAGACTTGACAATTATTCTGCGATCACAATACGGGAATCTCCTCCAATAATCTATAAAAGGAGAACTACACAAAAATTTAATATAACTCTTATAAACAGGTGTTATAGTGTAAAAGTTTGGCTCACATTATTCCTTACGTTACTGCCACTGATACTATAGATGTTTAGATATTATATTCATGGTCAATAAGAAAACTTTGTAGTGCCTCTTCAACTGAATTAAATACTTAAGGACCCAAACATTCTCATTTTATTTATACAAAATTATGTACAATTTATAAAATTTATACCAATCAACTTATACCTTTATCTATTAACTTTCATTAAGTTTATTGAAAAAATCTGTAATTTTTCTCTGCTTTAATCTTTCAGATAAATCGCCGATAATAAATTTATTTATATTCTGCAAGGAATCCCAAATATTTTTAGGAATATCAGTTTGCTGCTTGAAAAAACAAGTTAAGTTTTGAACAAGAGAAACTGCTTCCGAGAGTTTTATGGGTGACAATGAGGTTTCACAAAACTTGTGTGATAAACTAACTTCATCTGTACTATCACAATAACTCATGAATTCGTGACCATCGCTGGCTGATTCACAATTCACGAGTTCATTATTATTATTAGATGATTCCCCAGATTGTCCTTCTCCACATATCTGATCGTACATAGGTGTTACAATATCTTCATTTTTTAACTGTGGTAAATCTACATCAGCAACTATGTATTCCGATTCCTGTTTACTACAATTAGAACTTTTGTTATGCGCAATACAAGAAACTATTTCTTCGTCTGTCATTCCGATATGTGACATATCATATGCACTATTTTCAGGACCCCTCATGGCTTCCACAGACATATCATGTCTATCCCTAAAACGTGAAAGCCAACCGCTGCTACCTTCGAAATTTTTGTGACCTAATAACTGAGCGAATTCACGAGCTTTCTGTTGAATTAAAGGTCCATTTACCGGCGTATTTTTCGCTCTCATTTGCTTAAACCACATGTACACAGCTTCATCGATATCTGTGTATAAACTAAGACGCAATCTTTTACGATTACCGTTTAACTTATAATGTTCGTGAGACATCTTTATTTTAGATCGTTCTTTTACGATTCCGCTGGCTGTAGAGTTTGAAATACCAAACTCACGAGCTACGGCTGTTAGTCTCTTTCCAGTATCAATTCGTTCTAAAAACGTTAATTTTTCACTAAGTGTCAGTTGTTTTCGTTTTCTGATTACCTCACCCATTAGAGCAAAAATTATATTTTAACTTGATGTTTAAAGTTCAATAGAATGGTCTATGGAGCAGATATTTTTCAAACAGCTAGGATAATTGTTATACTCAGATTTTATTGCATTGATTGAAAAAAATTATATAAAATACAATTGTTTTTTTCTTCAATTAATGGAGCGTTATGATCGCCACAGCAGTTTCTTGTTTGTTTGTTGATGAGTAGACAGAGCCAGTCACAGTGATGCTAATATTCACTTGCTTTTTGGACTATTTCTTTCAATTAATTATCTCATATAATCTATAAAACATAACTGTAATGTTATAGAAATGTTTTAACAAAAATGAAATGATCAAAATATCTTTTTTTTTTCCTCTTTGATAATATTAAGTGCCTGGAGAGCATTTTTACTGCCTTTAATTTAAGCATTGAAAATCGCGCATATGTGATTAGCGCATGCGCAAGCAGTTCTTTTTATGTGTAGTTTCTAAACACCAGCTCACGCTAAAATGGCAGATAAAGCAGTGAGAACGACCTTTATTAAATAAAACTTTTATGGGGAATATGAAATCTGGCACCTGTTTTTAGATGCGATCGATTTTCATACGCTGATTTAACTCATTTATGTTCTGAGTACTTGTGGTACGAAGAAGTAGCTGTTGCTGTGCAGAGTGACTTTTCTTGAGTTGTAATCTTTCGTTGGGTCACATACGTTTTTTAGCGTTGTTTTTGCATCTTTTACTATAAGTATAAAATTATTACATCATATATTATATTCTATAGTAAAATTGGAATTCGAAAATATTTTATTGAGGGTTTTTTAGCGATATTTTATGATTTACATCAAGCGTCATATCAAAATGAATGGTGACATATTTCAAAGTAAGTAATTTGTTTTTACGTTTCATTTGAAACTTATTTTTTAAAAACTGTTGGTAGGAGTATTTTAGTTGGTTAATTAATTTTAGGAAATTAATTTAAAGTTTGTAAAATATTCTAATTCATTTTAATTTTATTCTAATTTGACAATCAGTTTTGTGAAATCAATGCTTTAATTACTTTATTTAAAAATAATGTATGGGAAACAGTTGATCTATCTCTCCCTTAAAAGTCATTGCAGCCTATTTTTACCAACGATCTTTCTATGTCAATAAATGCCTCGGAGGATAGTTGGATTGTTTTCTTTCCTCCATATTACGTGATGAAAAGCTGCCATTTTGGCCAAGCTTCTTTTTTACTAGTATTTTCGCGTATTTGTTTTAAAACTGCTAAAGCTTTTCATTATTCCATGCTCTTTCAGTTACATAGTAGGACTCTTCTTAAAAATTTATTAAAATGAAAAATTCTTATTCGTTATAGTTTAGCGTTGCAGCTTACATTCGTTTTCGTATCATTTAAAAGTTGTTTATGAAGATGCTAAACGGGAGCTTATAATTTCGTTTTATCTGTGCATCTTCTATTTTTCGCATTGCAGTTTTGTGAAAAAGCTCTTTCTTCTAATGTTATAAAAATTACATACCTAAGTAAAGTAGAACGTCTGACACTCTGATTATCTAATATATAAAATGAAGAACAAAACAAACAGATCGTGTTGGTTGATAAGATGCTTTTGAACATCTTCGCTTTAGCATAATATATTTATCCTCCTAACTTTTGTAAAGCGTGAATTTCTTATTGAGCTTTTGTAGATTTCAATTAAACTTATTAATTGTGTGATCTGACTTTAATCCGTATAAATTATTGCTTATCAAAATTTTAAAATAACAATTGTATATGCTGGTAGTTTAAGCTGTATTTTTTCAAAGGTATATAGCATGTGACTTACTTGAATCATTCATATTTTATAAATTTATATATATGCTTAGAAATTATATGAGAAATAAATATATTTCTGTTCTACACTAGCATTCTATTATTCACTTTGTTGATTTATTTTAAAGCATGTTTCTTTTATCTGCTACTTGTTTAAGTTATAAGAGCCCTCCTTTAATTAGTTAACTTCTTTATATTTTCTTCCTAAATATTTAGGTGTCTTCCTAATTAAGCTTCTACTAAGTGCAAAACTATAAAGGATGCATCTGTTTTTAGCTATCTCATATTTGTCTTATGAGCACACCCTCCTTATAATAGTTATAGAAATTTTCTTGCGTTTAAAAATGAAAATATTTATGAAAACTTTTTTATTACGCAGTTGGAATTGGCTAGGTCAGTTAAATAATTATGAGAAACTTTTTTTTTTACTGCTTCTTACAAGTAAAGGTTTTACATGTACATGGAATTTATATATTTGTCATGAGGACTGATTAAAATGGTATGTAATGTTGTAAAGTATATTTAAGTTTAGAATCATGCAACCATGTATTGTAAAAAAGGTCATTTAGAGAGCTGGTTGTTTTGTTTTTTTAAGGATATTTAGTTACATGGGTTTAAAATATGCCATGCATTTCTTTTCTTGGAATGAAGTTTCAAATTCTTGCTCTAATTTTACCTAATGCATCAATTAGAAAAAGGCAGGGTTGGGTTTTTGACTTCAAAAAGTGGTTTTTGACATGACAAGGGTATTATACTGGTTTAAACCGTCAAAAACTGAAGTTTGCCAAGAAAATATATAAACTTCAAAAACTACCAACAGTTGCCATGCATTATATTGAAATTTAATTATACTATAGGTAATCAGCAGGTTTTAAAATATTTTTTAGTTAAAATTAAGGTAAAATAACAGATTTAAAATCTGAGAAATTTGTATTCAAATGCATGTGCAGAAAAATTTTGCACAAAAATTGTTTAAATATTTATATTTTGAAAAAAAAAGGAACATATAACTAATATTTATAATCTTACAAGTTATGTTGTATAAATACAAACTTGATACAAGTGTATAAAAAAAAAATTTTATGTTGTACCGAATATCTTTATTATCCAGTATGTTAATTTGAATTTAAAAGTAGTTATATTTATGAATAATGATAAATATAATTCATATTGTTTATTGTATTTATTTATAATTATTACACTTATCATTTTAAAACAATTTTTATCTTTTAATTATTTTTTTCTTCACTTGTATTAAGAATACAAATAATGTATATCTTGAAAGCAAGGAGTAATTATTCAACAGCTGAATATTTAGATATTCAACAAAACTATATAGTATTCAGCAAAATGAAATTCACAAGTATTTGGATAAACTAAATTTTCAGCATAGTAAATGAATAGGCTGAATATACTGTAAATCGACACTAACTACTCTGTGTATTTAACAGAAAGCACTTAAATTTGTATTGTCTTATGTTAACTATGAATTTAAAAAAAATTGAAGATTTAAAATTCAGAATTACCGATTTTCTGAAAAACTAACAACCAATCACAAAAGTCAAACTAAACAGAAGAACATTACAGTCACTGATCCATGAAATATTTAAACAAATTATTATGGAAATTTTTTAATTATCCTATTAAATTGATTGTGAATGTTGCATGTGCCCAACCTGTTTAAAAGATTTTTCTTTAAAAGATGTCTAATGTACAAAACTGCTAATGTTTATCTCTAAAAATGTCTAATTTTTAGTATAATCTATACTATACACTAAATTTGGTTATAAATAAATTTCTTAATAATATCACTGCAGATTTTCAATAACACATGAAAATGAATACATAATATTACAAAAGATGTGAGTTTTCAAAAATACAAGATTTTGGTTACTATTCAAAATATAAGTGTTTCTTCAAAATTTTAAATTTATTTTATCTAGAACATATTTAGAAACACTATCCTTTATAAAAAATATATAAATTTTATGTATTAATTAAATTTCAAATATGAATATAGGTTTTTGACATTTATGACAGTGAGGTTTTTGACGTGACGGTTTAAACCATGGTTTAAACCGTCAAAAACTGTCACATGTCAAAAACCTGTCAACCCTGGAAAAAGGCAATAGAAAGAATTGTATGCCACAATGAATAGTTTGAAAATAAAATTTTATTTTATTTCTTTTTATTAAAATTAGTCTTTCTTCAAAATGTTTATTTCAGACTATTTTATCTTATTTCTTTTGATGAAAAGATAAAAGTATCTATTTTTCTCACAACTAAAATATTTTATGCATTCATTATTTTAAAATGTTATTATCCAGCACAGTATTAACAAAACATTTTGTGGTACTACAGTTGTTTGCCTGGAGGAACAAAAGATTAATCGATCGAATAATTAATGATTTAGGTATTCCTAACTGTCTTGGACTATTATGAACTGTGCCTTCTTTAAAAGTAATGGCTAACAGAAAATTGCCACTTAGGTTAATGTCATGTATTATACTCATTTATCCATGCAGCCTCTTTTGTATCAGCTTACAAATTATTAGTTAATATGATTCAGAACAGGGATCAATGTAAATTTTAATTATTTTTTTATAAAATATTGAAATTTGTTTTGGTATTGTATTTTTTTTAGTTGAATATGTATTTTATAAGGGTTTTTTTTTTTTTTTTTCCCCAGCTTTTCTTTACTTATAAATCTTTTTCAATTTTATCTAAAATATTCGTATTTCAATATGCTATTTATTTAAGAGAAATAGATTCCCTTTATGCACCTACTTGTTTAAATAATTAATGATATCTTTACATACGATAGTGAAATAATAATTTTTAATAATTCTTTAAGGCTATGAATATTTAATTTCATAATCATAAGAAGGAAAAAGTTGTTTTGTCTTAAGTAAACTTAGTATAAGAATTTAGTGTTTAGGTGTTGTTAAAGATCAATATAAACTCTTAAGAAAACTTATCTTGTGATTATATAAGGGATTTTGAAAAGTTACCTTTTTTCAATTTCCCAAATGGAATCTTTTCAGAAAATAAACTTAAGAAAACCAGAATATTCAGTCAGTATGATACTGAATACCTAAGTCAGTTTTCAACAGTAATATTTTATTTAAATCTTGATTTTGTGCAATTAATCCATTTTTTTATTTAAAAATATTCTGTTTTTAAATATTTCACAAAGTCTTTCGGTAATTATGTTCTTGAATATTAAGTTTATAATTTAGTTTCTTTTAAATATTTTCTTTAGTTTGATTTTTATTTACTTGTATAATTTTATCTTTTCAGATCATGATTCAACTAAGTGGATTAACAGTGCTGTAAGTAAAAAATTTTTAATTTCTACTTTTTTATTTAATATATCTTAGTGGACTAATTTCTTTTAAATATGGTTTTTATGTTAAATAACATGTACTGCTATTTATTTTGCCAGAGTTGGGAATTTGCCTTAAAAAAGAAAGTTAAAATGTAAAAGCTTATACTTATTCAAAATGAATAATCACTTATTAAATTCAGACTGTTTTATGTTGTGTGATATTTTCAAAAACATTTTCTGCCTTTGCATTTTTTATGTGGATTTTATTTGTATATATCCTCAATGATGCAGCTCAAGATTTAATTTTGCAATTCTGGAGATCTTGTTAGTTAAATTTTCGATAGGTAAAAGGTTTTCTCTGGGGGAAAAGACAATTTTGTTTTTATCACATTTTTAGTTAAAATCACTTTTTTTTTTCTTTTAAAATTATAAAAGTTCAGTCATGATAAAATGGACGTTTTATTTTTGGTTAGAGCAATGTTAAAAAATTGTGTTAGTTTATTTTGAATTTCATTATTACATTTCTAGTGATTCAGTATAATTTTAAGTTAAGCATTTATTGCTAAATGGACTTTAATGGAAGTTTTGATTGTCCATTAAAAAAGGGCTAATAGTAGTATTTATTTGAAAAACTGAACATTTAATTTTATCTCTAATTTGTGAAATTCAGAAAATTAAGTTTCAGTAGGCTTGTATCAAATATTTTTTTTTAATCTTTTGTGTTTTATTTGTAGGAGGATACTTGCAAAAATCAACAGACCAACCAATTTCTGATGTTCTGTGATGTGATTTTAAAATATGAAAAGTATAAATTACCAGCTGATGTAAGTTTTTTGCTCTCTTTAAAATAATAAGAAAATGCTATTAACCTTTTTTGAAAAAAAAATCAGGCTATAAAAGAAAAGAAAAAAAGACTTAATGTGAGTAACATGATTTTATCAATCATGAATTTTCAAGATAACAATTGATTTGTCACTAATCCTAGTAAAAGTTTTCTTTTATAAAATATACACTTTAAAAAATTATAACTGGAGTTAAGAATTGGTGAAACCTTGGTTATGTAGATTCTCATGGGAAAATTTCCAATTTACGCAAGTTGTCCTTTTATGAGAAACGTACATGAATTGCTTTTACAATAATTGTGATATAGAAATAATTAAATTATCCATGATAACTATTACACAGATAACTTAAACTTAACAATCCTATAATATTTACATTGCAAAAAGTATAGCTGAAGAAATTGAACAATGTTTTTTTATGTTTGAAATGGACCTCATGTGATACATATTAAAAAAAGTAAGCATGGCAGTACCCATTTGTAGGCGCTAGGCCCTATATTACTAGATTTATGTTTCCATTTTATTTTAATTTTTAGCCCATCGGGGATCAATTTCATTACTAGAAATTCCCATCTTCCTTAAGCTGATGGGGGGAAAAAAAGTTAATTTCTAAAAAAAAAATAATAATAATCTTGTAGTTATTGTAATGAGCCTTTGTTAATAATAAAATGGTTTTTTTTTTCTTTCATGTCTGATAAAATATCTTGTTTGTAATTATTAAACTGTTTAAATTTATATTCATGTATGCATCCAAACTTATTTTTCCCACAATGTACTAATCTGTTTTGATTTGCAAATCTTTTATAATTATGTGCACCAATTATTGATACGTTACATGAGCTAGGCTTTGTCTGTTGCTCCTGTTTTTGCATTCTGTTAATTGTTTCTTTACATTAAACAGCAACTGCATTTCCATGGAGCCCTGACTGCCTCAGAGCTTTTCATGGTTGGCCCTCAAAGGATATGGTGTGTACACGTTCTGTAATTTGGTGATTTCAAATACTTAATTCAAACAGTGTAAAAATTCTCTAATGTGTGTTCTTACAGTCAAATGTTAAAATGGTAATGCTTTAAAATGTTATTGGTGAAAAGTAAGTAGTTTTGATTCATTGGTGCATTTTTAGCAAATAGTTGGTTACGTCTTTGCAATGATGAAGCAGCTCTTTATCTATTTTTAATTTTAAGAAAAATTTATTAATAATGTTTAAATGAATATTGATATTTCAGTAAGTCAGTTGAGCTAAGTGGATGAAGGTTTTTAATGGTTTGAAAAGAAACCACTGATAAAAAAATATTAGCAGTGTCTAATGAATATTGAAATGTTTCAGTAGGTCAATTGAGCTATGTGGATGGAGGTTCTGAAGAAAATCACTAATGAAAAATATATTGGCAGCCTAAATTAATTTGTTTTAGTGTTTAACTATGCTATGATTTAATTTTCCTAGTCCTTAAATTTTGAAGATTTCAGTGGTTGGAGGTTCTAAATACATTTCCCAAACAGTTTATGAACCTTGAAGTCAAGAAATATGGGCAAGATATAACTTCATACACAAAAAGAGCTATGTATGAACTTACAACCTTCATCCACTTAAAACTTTTTTAGACTTTTCAGCTCTTCAATTACAAAATTAATAAAGTAATGCTGATTTACAGAAGGTATTTGATTAAGGTATAAAATGTAAGCGAGCATCACAATTTTAAAATTTTGTCAATTATATATTTCATTTTGCATACATAATTCCTATTTGATATCTTTGATGATCTAATTAGTCAGAAATAAAAATGAATTTCAAGGCATTGATATGTTTTTGTATTTCTGATATTTTCATTTCTAGAAAACTACTGATGTCAAAAATTTATTCTCATATTTTTTATTTTTTTTATATATATATTATTAAATTGGCTTATATGGTGCCCTACATTTTATGTTTCATTTGCTTTAAAAGAAATTATTTTTTAAAAAAAAGTGGTCATTGCTGATTAAACACTTTTTTAATTAACCTGTAAAACAAAATTGTTAAGGAAGCATAAATTTTAATTATTCAACTTTTTAAAAATGAAACGATATACATAAATGTTATTTGGATTCAATCATTTTTGGTTGGAAAATTGTAAAGAATTATAATTAACAAAGAATTATTCTTCATTCTTACCTATCTTAGGTGTTCAGTATTAAATCTAAGCCTGTGATCATCTTATTATTTTATAGTTAGATTTTTTTTTATGTATTTTGATATTTATAGTTCTTCTGTTAGTTTATCATCTAAATGTTAGATTTTATTGTTCATATTTTTTCCCTTCCCACTTTTGTGAAATTTAGATAGTAGTGCTTTATGGGTACATTGAATTTTTTTTAAATTTTTTTTTTGAACCTTGATAAAGAGCTGTTTATTGTATATATTTCTGTTTTTGAAGTTAATTTTCAGACTAACTTTGGAATCAGCATTTAGACGATTGCTGCTTCCATCCTATCATCGTGTAATACTTGCACAAGTTAGTACAATTAAATATTTGGTGTCGTAATCTATTTTAATTTTCAACTTTTACTTACGCCATGTAATTGTCTTAAGTTAATACAAAGATGTTTATAAACAGTGTGTAATTCATCTTCTTTTGTTTTTTAATTTTTCCTAGAAGTATTTAATTTTTACTGATTAGTATTGCCTATTATGTTTCTATCTTAAGATAATTATTCTATCGGGTAGATATTTTTTAGATATAGATTGCAATGGTAAAGCCAAAATCCTAACTGTGTCTAAATATTTTTTTTTTTTTTTTTAATTTTTCAAGTTATTTAGCTTAATAAGGATATTCTATATATAATCTAATCGAGAGTTTTTTTATCATTAGGTAAATATTAAAGTGATCATCCACACCCTAGTTTTTCATACAAACAGGTCAATAAATATTTTCAAATTTGACCCTTTTTTTCCAAGTATTGTTAAATGAAATTTAGCTAAGAGGACCTAATTTTTGTTTTCGTTTCATTATTTAATACTTGTATGTTGATTCTTTTTTGTTACCTTTTTTAATGGTTTTGTAAGTCTTAGAGCTCTGTTTTCTTATTTTAAAAATTGGTTAATCGTATTTTAGAAATGATCTAGAAAACCCTTTTGGTTGTGCTTGAGTATCCTGTAGATAACTTTTCTTCCATTTCTTGTTTATTCCTTCATTTTTATTTTTTTTTATATATTTGAGCTTTGTTTTTGGCCGCATTTGATTTCATTACTTTAAAAACATGTATTGAGTTTATCACTTCATAGCTTAATCCGGCTTTTGTGCCTTCAACTGATTTTTCATTCTCGAAATGTTTGATTAGAATTGGTTTTAAACAGATTCACATAGAAGCAGCTAAAATATTTTTAAAAGAAAGTCTTAAACAATATTTTCTTGTGTACTATATTCTTTTATATATAATTTAAAACTTTAATTCATTACTCTTTTGAAAGAAAAAAAAAATAAAGATTTGAATTGTAAGAGATCAAAGTATATGCTGCATTTAAGGAAAAAAATTGTTTTTCTAAAGCAATATTTTCTGTGTATTTTTAATGCTTTTATTTTGTGACTTATTTAGTTTTAAAAAGGAAAAAGGTTTGATTTAGATCCAAAATTGTTGAAGAACATGCTTCTATTATTTAAAATGGGTTAATGTATCTTGCTACTGTTTCAGGAGATGAATGACAGTGCCTATTCTCCTAGTGGTTCAGATGGGACTAATGATAGTTTCTCAAATGAAAGCAACAGCAGTTTTAATAGTGGCAATCTATCCAGTGATGACATGAAAAGTGAAACAGTTGGACATGGTGAGTATATTTAATGTTTTTAGTATAGATGTTCCGGATACCCGGCGATTACCAGAGCAAATTTTCATTTCTCTGTTTCTAAACAGACCTGCCCAAATAAGTTTTTTTGCTTCTTGCCCAAACTGGATTTTTCTAGTGACATGGTAACAAGTATTGGATCGATTTTATCAGATACAATTATTTATGTGCGACTTGACTGCAATTAGAGTCATTGTAAACTTGTGATTGTTTATATATGTAGTTATGGAAATTCATGTATTCCGTCCGTTTGGGAATAATTGAGGCTGAAAGAATTGTGTAGATGAGACATATTTTACTTTATATGCAAAAAAAATTTATGAAAACTATTTTATCGTAATTAACATAGTTTAATGAATACAAAATTATAAATAAGTAATTACAATGATTTTCTTCTAAGTTAATAAAATCATAATGAATGAAATAAAAATTGTTGAAAAATGTGATATATTACTTTCAGCAAATAAAGAAATGTAATATCTTTTTGTTGGGTTTGTTTGTTTAATTAAAACTTTGTAAATTATGCAAAACTTTGTGACAAGAAATATAAAAGCTACATTAAAACACATATCAGACTGGTTAAATTAACGTTATTGTGTTAATTTGCTATATTGTATGAAATTTTCTTCTGTGATTTTGACGCATTTTCTCCATTTTATTTTCTCTTTAGAGGATGATTCGTGGGACCTTATCACTTGCCCTTGTATGAAACCTTTTGCTGGTCGTCCAATGATTGAATGTTCCGTTTGTCAAAATTGGCTTCACATGTCTTGTGCCAAAGTTAGAAAAAACAACATACCTGATGACTTCATCTGTTCACTTTGCAGAGAAACCAAAAGCAACAAACGGCGCTCTGAAAGAATAAAGAGTGACGACAGGGGTTTTGCAATCTTGCGCTGAAGATATATGTTTTCTGTAAATAAACATTTTAGTCAGTTTATTTCACTTTATTTTCAAAGCTGCCATTAAAATTTTATACAAAGTTTATTTGTATAAAAACATTTGTACTTATAATTTGGAGAGTGACATGTACATTCACTTGTATTAAAATAGAAAAGTGTAGATATGCATATAAATGTATAGAAGTGTATGTCACCTTCATTGTTTTAAAATGTATGTTTGTTATGTGATTGGTTAAGTTACTTGAATTATGTTATGTTTTTAAAGTTTTTCTTAACTGATTATTTGGTAGCAAATGAATTTTAATAGATTTGTTTCTCGAGATTTGAGGCTGTCAGTCTTTGCCTTCGTTGATTTTTAAGGTTGTGAAAAAAATAAATCTGGTTAAATCTTGCTGGTCATGACCTTGTACTGATAATTAACTGGATTTGTTTATGATGAAACTTTCATTAGTGAAGTAAGAGTAAATATTTACTCAAAGATTGCTTAAGTTTTTTAAATTGGTTATTTAGTATAATTTTACTTGTTTCAATTCTGAATATTATTAGTTTGTCAATGAGAAAAGAGAATTTATCTACAATACACAATATTGTGTGTTCAATCATACAAAGTTATGAAATGTTAAACGTAATGCTTACGTATGGAATTTGTATTTTCTGTTCAACATTTGTAGTAAGATAGAATTCTCGAGATTTGAGGCTGTCAGTCTTTGCCTTCGTTGATTTTTAAGGTTGTGAAAAAAATAAATCTGGTTAAATCTTGCTGGTCATGACCTTGTACTGATAATTAACTGGATTTGTTTATGATGAAACTTTCATTAGTGAAGTATGAGTAAATGTTTACTCAAAGATTGCGTAAGTTTTTTAAAGTGGTTATTTAGTATAATTTTACTTGTTTCAATTCTGAATATTATTAGTTTGTCAATGAGAAAAGAGAATTTATCTACAATACACAATATTGTGTGTTCAATCATACAAAGTTATGAAATGTTGAACGTAATGCTTACGTATGGTACAATGTGTGGACCAGAATAAGATTAAATTTTTCTCAATATGGACTCTGTTATATTTGTAAGTTAGCTTATTTAATTTTAAAATTTATTTGTTTTTAAAATTAGTTGTAAAATTTTTAAACTACTTATAAAGTATTGGGTAGTTTTGATTTACATTTTTTAATCGAGTCTGCGTGACGGCCGTGTATGTTACTTTTCATAAACTTTAAAGAAACACTAAATTCTTTTTTATGTAACTCTCCCGGTTCATATAAATATGTATAAAATAAGTGATTTACAAAAATTTTATTTCACCTGTTTAGTTTTGCAAATATATTTGTTTATATTGTACATATGTATATTTGGATATCTGGAAAGTTTAACTATCAAAGTTACAGGCTGCCATTTTAAATGTGGATATATCAGCTACTTTTCAAATTTTAGGGTGCTAATTATGACAAAAGAACAGTAAAAAAAAAAAATTTAATTGCTTTGATAACATTTCTTATATGCGTTGTTGATGCTATTTCCTAAAACTAAATTTTCAAGCCTTCATTGTGTACTTATTGATAAGATTTTGTTTAAAGATGTTTTCAATTTTATCTTTGGTTGAGTTAAAAATCTACAGAAATAATTATAATTTTATTTTTTGCAAGACTTATTCAATTTTTATATAAATTTTGAAGAAAACTTTTCAAGATATTGTGAAGTTAGTTGAGTCAATATTTTTGGAAGTGAACTAAATCCATTTGGAAATAAAATGTCATATATTTATTTTAATACTCATTGTTGCATTTTTAGATTTAATCAAATTAGTATTAAAAACATCACCCAAAGTAATTTATCTTTCCCAATATTTTCAAAGTTAATTCACACAACGATCCTTAAAAACCTCTTATCACTTTCCATATGGACTTATTCCACTTTCATAAATAATGGCACTGTTGCCCTTTTTAATAATAGCTAATTAAGGTATATGATCTTTAATTATAACAATCTGGCCTAACTGTGATTAATTGTTATTGATCTATACTTATTGCTGTACATGTAAATCGAACTTAACATGTGGGGACAGATCTCGCAAAGGAGCTGCAGTCAAACTTATGTTTTTTCAATGCAACATTATTTTGTGTATGTCTTTCACAAGATGTTTATTACTGCCCATATTTTCTGCAAGCATTATGTAACCTTTTTTTTTTTTCACAAAGGCTTATCACTGGGTGTATATGTATTTAGATTTTGCATAACAAAACTTAGCTTTGAAATGTTCAATATGATTTCCATAGAATTCCAATCCTATTGTTATCAAAATTGAATAAAAAATTATAAAGTATGTGGTTGTTATATCTATATAATCTATTGTACTTGGAAAATGTTAACAATGTTGATGATGAAAATGTTAATTTTAACAGAAAAAATTAATTGGATTACATACTATGTGCATTTGATGTTGATCCTTACTTGTTTATGCCTATGAAGACATAAACCACCATAAATGTATATTCTTGTCTGAGTGTCGGTCCAAAGATCCAGTTTGACTGATTCAATTCAATATGCCTTTAACCAATTAAGCAAGGAGTTTTCGAAGACTAGTGTGAGGAATTAAAATCGAGCAATGACTTGTGTGCATGTTGAACTCAGGACGAGGGGCCCTCTTATAAATTTAAGAAAATCTGGTAAGGATTGCATTATTTATTTAATAAAAAATTCTTGATTCATATCTTAAGAGCTTTCTATAAAAATATATAGGAAAATATTCCCAAAAAATAAAATACATAAGGGCAATACAAGTCGAAATGGGGGAAGTACGTTTAGTATTGAATGATCTGAATTTTTTAAATTCAAGAGTGTCTGGGACCTGCTAATAGTTTATGCAGTTTCTCTGCAAATGAACGCACATCATCCGGCTAGCATACGTGACTGATTTCGGCCTGTAAGCTCTCCCACCCCCTGCAATATAACTGTTCTGCCAATAAAAGTAAGCATACATCCAAGTAATATTCAGATTTTTTGATAGTCAATGGTAATTTATTTCACGCGGCTGGTGGACGAATCTTTGAGCACTGCAAGAGCGATTTTTTCGACGTATATACCCCTCAAATACATTAAATTGGTTAAGGATCCTTTTCCGAGAAAGGAGATTCTATTTTCTTGTCAATTTATATAAAGTTTTATGAGTGCTCTATCCTTATTTATTATTAAGTTACTAATATTTTTAAATATTTCTTTCTTATGCTTAATTTATTGATTTCTTTAATTATTTATTACCAGATTTTTAAAGTTTAGAATCTTTTTTTTTCCCCTGTGTTATTAAGTTCTAAATATTTGGACATTGACTCTTCATAAAAATATGAAGAGTTTTTTAACCTTAAAATTTGAAAACCAGATTCAATCTACCACATTTTAAAGTGAAACTAAATTTAAATTTTAATTAGTTACTCAATAAATAGTGATTAACATCGATTAACCTGGAAATAGAAACCCCTTTCCGCTTAAAAAGATTTTTCGAAAAGGATTAAACTATAGAGAAAATGTGGGATAATATCAATATTCTGTTTCTAATTTTAACTTTGTGCAAAATGGTATTGTTTTTACAAAGAGAATGTATTTGATTTTTAAGGGTTGACATTGTTATTGCTCTGCTGTAAATATATTTTGTCATTTTTCATGTACGTTATGTTGTGAGTGAATCATTGAATGATGCTGTATTTCTTGCAATATTAAATGTTACTGTAAAATATTTTTGCTTCTGTTGTGCTATCTTGTCTCCTAAGCAATACTATGGGTGATATATATCCTGTCACCTAAACTATAACCTAGTAATAGATACTAGTACAGGTGGCTTCAAAAGCAATACACCTGTTTATCATAAAGTAATCACAATACGTTTTTGAAACACCCAACATTGGACAAGAGTCGTAATCGGGGGAGACAAAATTTGCATACATTAATTCAGTAAAATTACAGCACCTCTTGAAAAACAAGGACCTTGGTGAAACTTATCATGCATATTAGTTAATTGAATGAGTTTTTGCTTCGTTTTTTTTTTTCCCCTGTTTTCAATCAGTTTAATTTAGATTAGAGTAGCCAATGATTATATTGTAGAGTGCGTAGAAAAAAAAGCGGACACCTTGAATATCTTTTGATTTGACGTCTAATTACCCAATTCCACGTACTTGGATTCTAGGACAGAACCATATTTTCTACTAATAAAAAAAAAGATATTTAAATGGATTTCTGACCCTCAATGAGAGGTAGTCCCATCCAGAAGTTAGGATCCCAATAGTTTCACCATGGGTTACTAATTAGTGTCCTTAAATGTTAATTTCAGTCATTCGTAGTTTGTCCTGGGTGCCTAAGACCATCACATCAAAGTACTTGTGGTCTTTTTTATCTAGAGAAAAATAAATAGAAAGTTACTAAGTGGGTTTATGTCCGCTGCTCCGGATTCGACAAAACATTTTATAAGAATGAAGAGGATTACAAACTAAGGTTGCAGATTTTCGGTTTATTTTTACGACTAAAAAGGCTTAACAGTAACAAAGCCTTTAAATTATTTAAAATTAGTGATTGTTGAAAGCCCTATAAATCGAATTTACTAAATCAAGAATAAATCCTAAAGGACTCACTGGATAATATTGTCTGGAGCGAGGAAATAGAGTTAGTAGCGTTTTTAAATAGTGCTTATTTTCGTTTTTTAAAAAGCTATTAAGGTGCTTTTTTCATTGGGTATTTTTATAAAGTTCATTTTCCCTTTTCCAAAATGAAATATTTTTTCGTTACCCTGTCAATTTTCACTACAAATTATACAAAAAGCGTAGTTTTTGTATTCTAATGAAAACGTTTGAGTTTCTCAACCACAATCCATTTCGGCATACCGTCGGTCCATATCATATGAAAGCATTAATCATTTTACGTGTTTGATGAAGACTTGGGGATCATTCGCTAATTACATATTTTCACGTGGGTCCTCAGAGCTGTCGAGAATCACCGAGTTTCATCTTTCTTTTTTTTATTTCATTTAATAAAGATCAAATTTATTGAAATTTTTAATTGTAAGATTTTTTTATCTGAGGGACTGTCCACTAATTACATAAAAAAAATTTAAACTTATTTTACTTTTTATTCTCTATTGCTTTTAAAGTTTTCGGTGCTCTTAGTTTGTTTTATGAAAAAAAATTCAATATTTAAAGGCAAGATTTTAAAAAGAGTTTGAAGTGAGGGTCTTTCGGTATTTTAAAAGCAGCAAAAATTCTTATGTTATTCAATTCAGATTTGTCATTCCAAAAAAACTTTAATTCAACGCTTAATGATTTATTTTTAAAAATTATCACAGATCTCTTAAATATGAGTGTAAAAACAATATAATAATTTACTTCTGACAAAAAAGTTTAGCTTCAGTATTCACTGTATTTACAGTTCAAATTTATTTTTAAAACATTTTAATCATTTCATTAAAAAAATAATGAGCCAAGTAACAAATTTTAATGAAAATCTATTAGGGGCATTCACTAATTTATTTCATTTTTCTTTGTTTACTTTTTTTTCTCGAATCTTTATAAATACGGTATGATCAATGATATTATTAATCTTGTTAATGTTTAATTGAATATGCTTTTATAAACAACTTATTTAAATCTGAAAATTACACTCGATAACCTTTTTAAATAATAGTTAAATTAATTGTAATTTTGAATTTAATTTTTTTTCAGGTAATTAAATAATGTTTTTATTGATTTAAGAAATAGAATGAGCCACACACTATTAAAAAATTATAAATTATTTTTATGGTGGTTAATAGAATCAAGAAAAGAAAGTTATTTTATCATGATCATGTAAAGTGTTTGAAGTTTTTTTTTGCGTTTTGTTAATATATATGTTACCGGCAAAGTTTGAAATCCGGCATTCTATTGAATGCCTAGGTATTGTATATAATCCCTAAAATTAGCCGGCAATGTATTTCATACATTTCCTAGGCATTCTATAGAATGCCAAATGAGAAACCGGTAAAGTAGAAAATGCATTTCTGATTCGTCAAAATCACATAGTCGCTTTGGTGAATGTCCGAAATATTTACTAGACCTAGATCAGTGTTTCCCAAACTTATGTTGTAGTAGTTGTAGTTTTATTTACGTCGCACTAGAGCTGCACAATGGGCTATTGGCGACGGTCTGGGAAACATCCCTGAGGAAGATCCGAAGACATGCCATCACAATTTTGATCCTCTGCAGAGGGGATGGCACCCCTGCTTCGGTAGCCCAACGACCTGCACGCGAAGTCGAGCACTTTACGGTAACACAGTTTAACGAGGACCAATACCGCACACCCTCGGTCCCTACGCAGACTGATCCAAGTGGTGACCCACCCGCACACTGACCGCAGCCAGTGATGCTTGACTTCGGTGATCTGCTGGGAACCGTGTCTTAAGGATCAGTCCACTGCGGGACCCCAAACTTATGACTTTTGTGTACCCTTTCTGAAATTTTCCGTAACGCTGTGTACCACTAATAAAAAGTTGAATGTATTTTTTACTATAAAAAAAGTTGCACAAAAGTTAAAAATCACAACTGGCTGTTGACACCACTCATTATTAACAGTTAACTTTGCAAAAAATAGCCAATAGAAAAATACGTAATCGTAAGTTTTCATGGCTAGCTTTGTTTTCAAATAAAAATTTTTGAAATTTCTGTTTGTTGCAAGATATTTCGCATAAGAATGCGTACCCCCGCTAAACTGTTCCCTTACCCCTGGGGGTACGCGTACCACACTTTGGGAAACACTGACCTAGATACTTAACTAGACCTAGTATATATTTCGGACATTTACCAAAGGTCTAGCTAAGTGCCAATGCCCGGTATATCTTACACTGATGTTTTTTAAGGTTCAGTGCCACTGCCCGGTATATATTTGCCCGATCCTCCAAACACTGATGTTTCTTCTAATCTATCGTGAGTAAGTATTAAAATATCGAATAAATTAATATTTCGGACATTCACCAAAGTGACTATGTGATTGTCAACATCCACTAATTTCGGTCATTCACAGTAACATGCACATCATTTACATAATAACCTCAAGTCGTTTTTTTTTATATTTTGCCTAAACAGCATTTGTCATTCTATAGAATGGCTAGATATTATATACAATGCCTAGGGAAAGTATGTAATACTTCTCATCTTTCATTCTTTGCCTAAAAACAGCCGGCATTTTATAGAATACCGGTGTTTCATACTTTGCCGGTAACATTAAGTGCTTATTTTTTGTTGGAAAATTGGCTACGCACCCTGAAATATATGGAAAATATGCGCTGTCCGGAGCTAGTTGCCATTTCTGATATTGTGCTTGTGTCATATAAGGTTATTTTATTCAATAACATAGTTTAAAAAAAATAGAAGTGATTAATAATTCAAAGCATGTTGCAAAAGTCCGGATTTTTTTTTTTTTTTTTTAAAGATGATGATAAATTCAGATATATCAAATTACCATTCAAAAAATAAATATACATATATATGACGATCTAATTCTCTGAATTCGCCTGCACTCGATTTAATATTTCCACTTAATTTTATTTAAATCATCTATTACTTTGGAAGAAACTGCACAAATCAGACATTTGGCGATACAGAATTGTTTATTACAAGTTTTTTCAGCAATCATTACCATACGTAAAGTAGATTTACGGACTGTTTGCAATGATCACATAAATAATTGTGTTTTTTCCCCCCAAATTGTTTACGCATTTCCCCCCCCCCTTGTAGTTATACTTTAATTGCCTCATTTATAAATTTTAATATTAATGGCCTGATTGTCTCATCGAAAGAGTTTTGCCTAAGTATGATTTTTTATTTTTCTAATTGTTTTCCGTAAAAGTGTTTTTAACGATAAGTGTTCAAGATTAATTTAAAACTTTAAAGTATTTTGTCATTTATTAATTATCGTAATGATTATTCTCAATTTGCGTAATGAGAAAAGAAAAAAAAAATTTCGATCCATTAAACATCGAATTATTTATTTCATTCATTAAACACATTTTTTAAAAATTACTACGGGATAAATAAGTACGGATTTAACTTGTAAAATATATTGATAAAAAATTTACATTTATAAAATTAAAATAAAACAGTGCTTTTCAATAAAATATTTTTAAAGTTTAATAACATTTGTAAGGCGAATAACTTGGTGGAGTTACATCAGAACCATAGGGACACACCAAGGCAGTGCTTGGGGTCCCCAAGGCACTCGGGGGAACTTGAGAATCCTACTTTCTAGAGCCACGATGACTCAGGGTATAGAACGTTCACCTTCCAAAGAGGTGAACCGGTTTTGAATCCCAGCGAGGGCTGGTCGAAACGAATTCATCATCCGGTTTACACCGACCACAGTGCTGACGTAAAATATCCTCAGGGGTAGACGGATCATGAGTCCCCTTGCCGTTAGGTTAACCGTGGGAGGTTTTCGTGGTTTTCCTCTCCATATAAAGCAAATGCGGTTTACTTCCATCAAAAATCCCTCCACGAAGGGAAATTTCTCCTAATACTTGATCCAGGAGTTCCCTCCTTGTCTTCTAGATTGGGTTCAAAATTACAGTGCTACGGAGTTGAACATTAGCAGTCGCAAACCTAAAAAATTGGGTCGGCTGTCCATTGACGGTTATAAAATATTACTTTCTATAAATTGTTTTAAAGAAATTAAGAAGAAACACGTTGTCTAATTTTTTTTAATAAATATATTCGATTGAATAAAGCGTTTCTTATTTTTCAATCGTAACTGATTACCTTGCAAACACTAATGACAGAAATACATTATCATCAAGAATACTTAAAAAGATGCTCGAAATTTAATTTTCTACATTTCAATGAAGTTTCTGTGTCCTTCAACACACATTTCCTTTTTGATTTGATTCTGACTTTTCTTTGAATGTTCTTGCTTTCAAAAATATCACAAAGTATTAGGGGCCCTCATGGGCGCGACATGAAAGGTCACTGTGAACTTCCAAACATTTTCACTATTTGGCGTATTTAAATAAATTCATTTTCTCTTGTTTTACTTGCAAACCACAAATAAAATTATGATCTACTCATCTTACTTTTTTTGAAGTATCTATAAAGCTCCGAGGAATGGTTAGCAATAAGTAGCCCAAACCTTTAATGTATTTATAAAATGAAAGGGGAAAAAAATTATATATATATATGTAATAATCCTGTTAAACTTGTAATAAAAGGGTTAAAATCCCTTTTATTTTGTATATAGATAGCTTAAATAATGCAGTCGTAAGCCATGTTACACACAAAAAATCTTTATTAATGGTAGTAGACTGGTATCGATAACAGTCCACATCCACATTCCGCAAGGGAGGGGGTGGACAAGACTTAGGACAATTCCGGAACAAATTATTAGGATCAGAACATGATGAAAAAGCCATGCGAAAAGCATTGCTCTCGCTTTTATACTAACACAGATTTGAGTAAACAGGCACAGTCGTTGACATACTTGTATCCTTACGCATTAAGGAAAATCATTTCATGCTTCCTTAAATGGAAGTGAAAGGGGGAGAGATTCTAAAAATAACTCAATCGTATGTTTATCAGCCTTGAATTCCCAAAATAGAATCTCTCTACGCTTATTCTTTAACAAAGACATTTTATTAAAACGAAAGAGATTTAATTCTTTTATTAATACAAAAGTATTATAATTTTTGTATTACATATATATATATATATATATATATATATATAAGTCGTTAAATCCCGGTAATAAGTTCGTTATATGGACATTTCGCTTAACAGAAAATCACCTTTTGAAATACTTTAACAACACCAAACAAGTTTTAAATTCATAAACACTAGACATAATTAAAATAGCAATTGATACACCTTTATCTTGTAAACTAGTATCTACTATTTATTTTATAAATCTTAACCATAAAACAAATATGTATGGAAAGCAAGAATAAAGCAAAACATTATCCAGTGTTACACTATCATGCGACATACATTTTCAACTAAAAGCTAAATTTATGTATAAAATTATAATTTAATAATTACAAAAGTAATTTTAAACATACATTACCACATGCGTTCTTAAGTTTAATTGCTACTGACAAAATCCGTTAAATTTTATCTGAGTTTTTCGCTTAAAATGCAAACAAAAAGGCAAAGGGATTTTACTGCTTTCTCTAAAAGTTAAGTGGCTGCAAAAATCAATTCAAGCTCATTTCCCCAATGAAATGTGTTAACAAGTTTTAAATGTTCTGAAATATTTTAAGAAATAGGGAAAGTGAATCTAAAAGAAAAGTTCGTTAAATAGAAGTTCGACTGTTATATATATATATATATATTGGGGTACTTAATGAAACGAAGGAATGAGAAAAACCATCGGAAGGACCTGCGTCAAAATTTTCGGGTGTTAGTGAGCAACTGCGAGCAGGAAGCGGAGATTATAAAAGAAAACATTAAGAACTCTGGGCCGATTGAAACTGTATACTTGTTATTAATGGCAAAATGGGTCTTGGTTTAGATTTCATGGCTTCCTCACTTTTCAACTGCAATAATCATAATACACATGAAAACATGTGACACTTTTTTAGATAGCAAAATGAGATGCTTAAATAGACACTAGTACAAATTTGTACTTTTTGTATATGAAGTCCTTATAACTTCTAAACTATTGGTCTGATCGTCATGGCATTGGTATCATGCAATTAAACGTTGTTGTTTCTATTGTCCTGCCAGCAATCCTGCTAGAGAAACCTAACGAATTTGAGTCAGAGTAAGCGTTTCTTGTTTTTCAGTGGCGCCATCTATGGTTAAAAATACAATTTCAGTCACACATACCCGTCACATCCCGTTTTACAGGGCGAACCCATTCATTCACAGATCGTAATTTTGAGTGACCTGAACCAGGAAACGATCAATCTTCTATATAGTACTTTCAGAGGTATTGATTTGCTATGGGAACATGGAGGATTTTGTGACCCTGACAGATTTAACATGCACCAGTCACCGTTTAATACAAGGGGTTTCTTCGGCCGTCAGGATTCGAATTCCCGTTATAACTCAATTGACCGTGAAAAAATACATCTTGAACAATGTTTTACTTAACCCTCTCTAGGAAAAATCCTATTCTCCCTCTTAAATCATCCCCGTACACTGCTGTGCAAAGTACTGCAAAAAACGTAAATGCTTGACGATTGATTCCGAAAAAAAGTGACTTGACAACTTTTCTCCTTATATTGCTAAGGCTCTCAACGCTAAAATAGAATTTTAAACAGTTGATAAAATCGAGTTTTTTTTTTTTTTTTTTGCAATATATACTCGTATTAGTTTACCATATACGTTGAGTTTTCAGCGTAAGGAGTTTAGAAGTATTGTTGAGAATTATCGTCTGCTTAATTTTTTAACTTTGATCTAGTTCATAAAATTAAGTTTCTATGGAAACTTTTTTTTTTTTTTTTTTTTTTTTTTAGTTTGTTCATTCTTTTTTTGTGGAGAAGAAACAAAATGGATTTGAGTTTATATTTATTTATTTTTGAGCATTAACACATAGTTACGCTATTTTATATCTTTGAGTGTTTCGAGTTAAATTGATGAAGCTAGTATTTAATATTTTTATAAATAGAGCTGTAAAATAAATCATTTTGTGTGTTGTAAGTTGTTTACGAAATAATCAAGAACACTGACATCATTTACTATTTAATTCTTATTCGAAGTGCAAAACGGAATAGGTATAATTTTTAACATAGCTAAGAGAAAAAAAATATAAAAATTTTTTCCAAGAAGTCTAATTTTAAAAGGCGAGTGATTCATCTTAATTATGTATATGAAACTAAATACTGTTGAATTCTTGGGAGGACATAAGTATTTATTTTAATCACCTATTTTTAGAAATTTGCGACTGGAATCAGTTTAAAAAATTATCTTTTACATCAATATAATTTTATAATTCTAAAATGCATCAGGATGTTTTTTGAACGATAGGGTTACAAAAAATAAGAAGTAGTTTAATCGTTATTCGAATCATTTTATATCATACTATTAATTATTTGTTTTTATCGTGAATAGCCTTAAGAGGGTGGTAAGTAATTCCATATAAATAAATTGTATGCTGCATTAGTGAATGAATAAATTTTTAAATATTTTTTCCTTTGCAACCTCATTTGGGGGGCTCTCAATAGTTTATTGCTTTTCTTCAACTTAAACATAATTGAAGCATGCAATAAATTTTCTTTTAATGCTGGACAGTTTTCATTGTTTTTTACACCTCTTTTAATGAACAAATTACTTTTATCTCACATTAATTGCAAAATGTATACGTTTATGTTGCTTATTTTGATATCCCCAATTTATATATAAATTTTATTATTTTCATTATCTCCATTAATACAGTGCCAATTCTTTGAATTCTCTTTCGAAGACTTTCAGGTCCATCCACCACCAGATTATCCACATTCACGGGGATTATCTTTTCGTATGAAACCATTTTCAAATGAGTTTTCCGATGTAAAAAAAAAAAAGAAAAAAAAATTAGAGAACAATTTTTTTTTTTTTTCTTAGCATGATATTTTTCAACATATCTTAGATACTTTCACGTGTGCAAGCGGTTTTCTCTCCAAGTCACTTTTTCTTTCTTTTCTTTTTTTAAAAATATATGATATTATTTTTAGACTATTTTTTGTCTTAATGTTCAGAAAAACATGATGGAACAGTTTATAGTAAGGAAGCGCCTGTTATAAAATACATTCAACAACATTGTTCTGGATGCTTAGTTCTAACAGTCTCGCTACATCGCATTTTTTTCTATGTTAATTTTTGTAGCCACGCATTTCTAGATGTGAGTCCAGGTTTAAAAGCTCACCGACGAGTCAGAGCTTTTTTTTTTCTTTCTTTCTCTCTTTCATCCAGGTTATGAGATTTAATCAATGTCGAGTCGCAAAGAAGGGAGTCTGTGAGAATTGATAATGTTGAACCGTGAAACCGTGAATTTGCAAACGCTGACTAACAGTTAGCCGAAAGTGATTATAGTTGTTGTTGTTTCTAATGCTACTTGGGAAACCAAGCTGATTTAAAGCAGAGGGTGCATTTATTGTTATTTTAGTGGCGCAATCTATAGCCAAAAAAAAAAAACGATTTCAGCCACGTCACAGTCAGTTTTAAAGGGCGGACATATTCATACATCCATTCATTCATCCGAAGATCATAATTTTGACCTAAACTTGAGAATGATCAATTTCCAATTCAGGAACCACCAGAGGTATTTTTATTTTATTTTATAACCGTCGTTGAACAGCCAATACAATTCTGAGTTTACGAGTACCAGTGTTCAGCTATGTAGCCTTGTAATTTTGAACCCAATCCAGAAGATAAGGGCACTCCTGGATCAAGTATTGGGAAAAATTTGCCTTCGTGGATTACATGATGTGGTTAGCATGACGGCAAGGAGACTCTAACCCATGATCCGTCTATCACCGAGGATATTTTACGTCAGCACTGTGGTAAGCCGGATGCGGAATTCGATTGACCAGCCATCGCTGGGATTCGTACCCGTTCACCGCACCGGAAGACGAACGCTCTATCTCCTGAGCCATCACGGCTCCCCCGAGGAATTGATTTGTTATGGAAATTTGGGTGACTTTGTGACCCCTACAGATTTAACGAGCACCAGTCACCATTTAATACATGGGATCTCTTCGGCTGGCGGGGTTCGAACTCCCGTTTTCACACTAGCCCGACGTTCAACCAACCAGGTTATCAAGGCACTGGTGATAATAGTAAATAAAAATAATAATAATGGTGTTTACTTAACTACCTAGATAATAATGTAAAAAAACTACAGATACATTATTTGGTTAACACCTTTTAATAACAGTTGTCTGTCATTCTTTTCACACAAAAAATCATTTTGTTTTTAATTATAGGCTATTGAACATGAGTAGTAGAACTGAATTTTTATCTTTACCGCGCAAATCAGTAGGAGAACAGAATCCTGTGCCTCCTTTAGAACATCTCCAAATCAAAGACTTGCCAATGTGGTCAATACTTCCGTATGACACCAAATATCCTGTCTCGCAACGTCCCAAAGCATGCATGCAATTAATAACCAAAGAAATTGGGAAAACTGTACGTAAAATTTTTCTTGTTCTTAACTATATATCGCTGGTTCAAAACTAAAACGACACATCTGCAATGTTAACTCAATTGGAGATGTGTCGTTTTAGTTTTGAACCAGCGATATGTGTAGGGTGTTCTGTATTGGTCACCCTTAATGCAAATGTTTAAAATTTTTGTTCAAAAAGAATCCGGACAAGTTTACTTTTTAGTGATCATAAAACAGTATTTAAGCGGGGGGGGGGAATGATATTGAAGAACGTCTGACTAAAATTATAGAAATCTGTTTGATAGCTGGAGAAAACAGAGAGGAATTATAAGGCGATTGCTTAAAAGTTTCTAAGCTTTATCCAGCAATCAAACATGTTTTAATGTTCTGCACCATCGATAACCTTCGTTCAAACGTTGATTTGCTGCTTCTAATGTGTGTACTTTTTTACTTAATTTTCGACGAGATTTCGACGAGTTAGAGTGCGGACTACCCTGAATGACTTATGCTCTAATGATCTCAATTTTAATGGTTTGCGAAGGTGACTTAAAATACGCGAATTGATTAGTACAGATGGCATTTTAATTTACAAAAACAAAAACGTACTTTCTATGAATAAACATACTTTTTTTTTTACAGATTTGAATTTCTGACCTACAAAATATATGGGGTAGCTGCAATCTAGGAAATAAAGTCCCAATAGTTTGGCCTGGTGAACGGTTCAAAGTTAGGTCCCGTTAATGCTAATTTTAATTTTTGCACGACACTTCTTTTTTAAAATTCGATTTCTCAGGAACTATTCGATCGATTTCGGTAAATTTTTGTAAAATTGCGTATTTTGAACTGGTGTAAAAAATTGTATAGTTACAATTCAAAAGTCACTCGACTGTTATTAAATAATGTAATAAAACATAATAATACATAAAATTTTATAACAACATCAAATTTCTTGCATGAAATTATCTTTAAATAAATAAATGTTATAACTGTGTGCAAATTTTTTTTTCGATTCGCTTAAAAAGTTTCTGAGATATGTCGAAATACGCAAAAAGTAAAATTAACATTAAGGGGTCCAAACTTTGGACCGCTCTCCTGATCAAGATCATATTAAGATTGTAGCGACCCCTATATTTCAGGGATCAAAAATCCGAATTCATCATAAAGAGGTATGTTTATTCAAAGAAAATACGTTTTTGTATCTGATTTTGTAATTTAAAAAAAAATATCGTCTACGACAGTTTGCATATTTGAGGTCATTTCCTAGAACCATTAGGAATGAGTCCCTAGTACGTAAAGATCCGATCTTTAGATCAAAAGTTATTCAAGGTATTTCTCTTTCTGCGCACTGCACGTATAGTATGTGGTAAAAAAAAAGCGAAAAACCCGGAATAACTTTGATATAATGATTAAAGTTCTACGATTCAATTTTAACTGTTTGAGAACTTAACCTTAATTATGCCAATTACTCAGTGCAGACAATATTTTAAGTTACGAAGTAAGACCTAAAATCGTTTTCCCTCGCAATAAACGTATCTATTTTTTGACAGTTTTAAATTCTTGAACCTCAAAAAAAAAAAAAAAAAAAGTGGCTGCAATTTGGGAAATAGGGTCGCAATTGTTCAGTCAGAACTAAGGACAAAGGTTTGAACCCTTAAATGTTAGCTTTATTTTTTACATATTTCGCCATGTAATTGTGAGAACTTTTTAAAATAATTGACAAAATACAAAATTAAACGAAATTGGTGGAATAGTACTTATGAAGTAAAAGTTACTTTTTTAAATTTTGATAATTGTGGAACGATTCGACTGATTTTCGAAATGTGCATTTCAATTTTTACAATCAATTTTTTTTCTATTATTAATTAAAATAAGAAATAATTAATAAATATTAGAAATAATTTTTTGCCTGTAATTATCATAGAATAAACGAGTGTTATAATTTTGTACAAAAATTTCGTCTGAAAAAGTTAATCGGCATAATTAAGTTTAAACCCCGAACCATTAAGATTGAGTCTTAGTACTTAAAAATCCGACAATATATCAAAAGTTATACAGGGTTTTTCATTTTTTGCGCATTAAGCTTAGTTTTTACGAAACACCGGCTATAGATAACTTTCTGATGATGAAAGTACAACATAACTTTTAGAAGCCACAAGCTCCAAGAAATTAGTTAAATAACTTCCGAAATTTGCTATTTAGTTCCCTATAGGAGTTTTATTTGTTCTGGGTGAAATCTTTTCAGTTGTCACGAGAACTTCTCCAGATTCGCATACTGACAGTTACAGTCACAGGATTGTGGTTACAATGATAGGTAATTTCAAATGAGAGTGAGGGGTTGATTGTCTCTCATTGGTTCAGGTCGGGATAGCCTTATTTTTTTCTACAACTCTTTCTCTGAAGGGATTCCACTGTGGACTCATCATAAGACATGATTAACAGTAGATCACCGAAGTCAAGCAGCACTGGTTACGGTCAGTGAGCGAAAGGGTAACCACTTTTATCAACCAGCGAAGGGAACGAGGATGTGCGGTATCCGTCGTAGTTAAACTGTTCTAAGTGCTCAACTTCGTAGTATTCTCGTAAACCACTTATCGAATTTCTAGAGCATTCAAATTGCTACTGCACATGTGCGCGAATGGCAATACAAGTTTTAATCTTTTCCTCTAATATATGTCATCATTCCATAGAGAAAAAAGAATTTAAAGCCAATTAAAATGCAGGTTGTTTTTCGAACTACAGTGTTCAAGATTGAACTAGAAATTTTCTGCTTGAAGATACACCTTTTCAATCGTTTCCTGTCAGCTAAAAGCATAATGCCTAGCAGATCGTCAAGTAGAATTTAAATTCAATCCAAATGACGAATATTTTCAGATTTAGAGAGTTCTTTTCGACGTATCCTTTTCGATGTAGTCCAATAAAATTAGACTTTGTCTCTGGAAAAACTAAAATACCCCAAGTTTTTATCTTAAAAATCTTTGTTATGTTATTGTAAGCAATTCCTGAAAAATTCTCTCGTCTATCCTCTGTACTCGACCCCCCCCCCTTTTTTTTTATGGAAATAGGGATGATTTGAAGGGGAGAATTAAATTTCTAGAATTAAAGTGGAGAGGGGGAGAATTAAAATCTAGACTAGCAAGTGGAGTATATTTTCCGATCCATTTTTTAGACAGGCAAGTGGGCTACATTATCCGAAGCATTTTTCTAAACAGGCAGGTGGAGTATATTTTCCGATGCATTTTTCTTGACAAACTAGTGGAGAATATTTTCCGAGGAATTTTTCTTGACAAGCTAGTAGAGAATATTTTCCATTGCATTTTTCTTGACAAGCTAGTGGAGAATATTTTCCGAGGCATTTTTCTAGACAGGCAAGTAGAGTATATTTTACGATACATTTTTCTAGACTGCCAAGTGGAGTCCTTTCCAATGCCTTTTTTTAGGCTAAATGGAATGAGACAAATCCCGACACGGTTGGACTAATAGTTATAGGCTTTCGTACGCAAAACGAGCGAATTTGTTCTTATATCTATTTATGCATCTGCTATTGATATCTAAACTAGTAAAACATTGTTGCCGAGGTATTTTTCGACACTAAATCGAATGACAATATACTCTGACGTTAAGTCTATGAAACCTATAGTTCAAAAGTCGCAAGTTTTTAAGTATAAAAAGTACTTCTTTTGACAAGTACATATGTATACACTTCACATTGCTATCCAGAAATTATCTGCACTATAAATTATATTTTCTGACGTAATTCTTTACGCTGAACTGAATGAGACGATAGGACTAATAATTTAGAAGTTATAAGCGATTATGTACAAAAACTGCAATTTCATACTTGCACTTATTTAAGCATCTTACATTGATATGCTAGCTAGTAAGGTATTGTTTCCTATGAATTTATTTTTGTTCAACCGAATGAGATTTAACACGTATTAAAAGGAAAAATATTTCATAAGTTAAAATGAATTTTCTTGTACAAAAAGTATTATCGATTAATAGAACTTATTATGAAGAGAAAAAAAAATTATAACTTCAAAACTATTAATAATTTCAAATCAAATTTTAACTCATACAATTCAATATAAAAAGTTTCATCGGACTCTAATAGCCTCTAGATAGCAAAATAAAAAGTTTTTCTAAGTCATGTCAAAAATAGTACTTTTTATACATAAAAAGGCTTGCAACTTTTGATGTTTTGAGATATTTGATCTATTAACTGTGTATAGTCGCATTCAATTTTGCGTAAAAAATATTTTGCAAACAATGCCTCACTTGTTTAGATAGCAATATCAGATGCGTAAATAGGTGTAATAGCACAAATTGGGTTACCAAGATAATTTTTAAACTATTAGTTCGATCATCTTGGGATTGGTGTCATTCAATTCAGCAAAAAAAAAAAAATGCATCTGGCATTATGCCGGTTCCCCTTCGAAAAAGAGAAAAGCATAGGAGAGAAGATTACAGTAAGTGTCATTTATAATAATATTACAAAGCTTTTTCAGTCGAAAATATCTTGAGTTTTAATTTTTCCTAAGAAATACCTTTTCTTTTGCAATAACTATTATTTTTTTTTAATTTTATAACCGGCGTTGCACCTCGATTCTGAGTTTACTACTATCAATGTTCTACTCCGTAGCCTTGTAATTTTGAAGCCGACCAAGAAGCTCCTGTATCAAGCATTGGGACAAACTATACTTTTTTAAATAACTAATTGATGGAACTAACCACATTTGCGTTACATAATGAAGAAAACCACTTAAATCTCCCATGGTTAGTCAGGCGTCAAGGGGATTCTAATGCATGAACAGTGTACTGCTGAGAATATTTTACTTCAGCACTGTGATCGGTGCGAGCCAGGAGCAGAATAACCAGCCACGGCTGGGATTCGATCCTGGGGCACTTTTTTGGGAAGCGAACGCTCTATCCCCTGACCCACAGCGGCTCTGCTATAATTACTGGACTAATGGTAGTAAAGCGCCTAATGTCTTTCGTTTCAGTTCTGAAATAATAAATAAATAAAAGAAAAAGTTCTTTTTAAGCCTATTTGAAAAACGTAGTTTTTATTTATTTTGTTGTTATTATTCCATGTTAACTATCTTTCTCCTTTTTTGCAGCTATATGAACAGTATCCGAATCAGGAATTTAACATTACCACAGAGAAATCCATCCAACCCACGTCATTGTATGATACATTGCATGATCCCTATTTACGTAAATATTTTATGTCTAAAGCAAGGTTTAAACGACTTGTTAAAAGGGGACTGGTGACTCGAGATGGCAAAGTTAAGTCACATGTGTCTGATTACAATCAGTACCGTATGTACTTATATCATTTGTGGGCCATGCAAGTCAACCAACTGAGGAAAAACGAGGTAATTATTACCGAGAAGCAAGATTTCAAAACATTAAATATGCAGCTCTAGCCCTTTACTTCCAAGCTGATTCCCAATGGTAGCGGGTTGTATTATTTCTTTTGCAGCTGGAAAATTTATGGTAATGGTATTCTCTATAGCAGCGACCACTAATCCTTAGACATCACCTGATACAGACATGATTTTATTCTTACACACTTTCATTGATCACTAATTAAACACATGGTGTTCCTAAATTCCTTATTGCACAGTCTACAATGATATAAAAAAGATTCCTGAACAAACTAGAGCCTGACGGATGTGCTGTAGCAGCTGCAAACCGTGCTAGAAGATCCTTCGGTTTGTCCACAGGAGTAGCATAAACTACTGATTTTAAGTCCTGGCCGTTCAATCCACTTCTTCTTTGGTTTACATTATATCGAGGTCCTAGTGGACATAACGGGATGGTGCCATGTGCATTAGCTCATGGCACCATCATGCGTGAACCGCACGCATCGTTACATTGCAGCCGGCACACTTTGCAGCTATACACAAGACGAATGGGGCGGAGACTCTTAACTGTATTGGTTTTTGAATTTTTATGTTTGCCTCATAAATAAGGTGGTTCAACAGTTAACTTGTTCTGTTGTTATTCAGGGAACACCAGGACCTATGGCAGAAAAACAAGATACGTGGCTATATTTCAGCGTTCTGTCATGCAAGCCTTTTTCACGATTTCCCCCACCTCAATTAGGTTTACGCCCCCAAATTCTATGGTAAGTTTTATCCTCTTGATGTCTGCTCCTCTGAATATATCGTCCGAATTGTTGTACATTCTACATATGGTCCCGAAATTCGACTATTAAACGAAAAAAATTTTTTATCATAGCCTTCTTCAGCCTTTAGGTATAGGCTTGTCTCAAATGATTATTTAAAAGGACTTATAATTATTATAATATAGTGCTTGCATGAGTTGAACGCTATTTTGGCTGTGGAAATAAGACTGAATGGAATTAACGCAGTGATTTTTTTTTCATTTATATTAGGTGATTTATTTATATAGTTCAAAGAAAATGAGAATCATATTTTTTGGGGGGAATCAGTTCAACATCTAGCAGCTTTAACAACAAAAAAAAATATCATTTTCAAATGTTGTCTTTTGTTGTTATTCTATGATAGATCGAACTACTTTTTTCAGGCGCTATGTTTATTTTACGGCAATGCTCTATGTCCTGAATGACGTAATACGCTTGTCCCTTTACGTGCTTGGCAACGTTCCACGCTTCTCAGTGGGTATACGAATGTCTGACTCAGAACAAAATCTTAAAATCGTGCTAATAAACGATTACGGGTCCACTCGAAGCCAATATATTATTAACAAAATCGATTAACGATATCATTTTATGTCGATTAATTGTTTGTTTTGTTATTGTTTTAATAAATAAATCAGTAAATTCTACAACGATTCTTGAAATGATATGATTCCTAATATTATGAATATAATCTTGTAACGAATTCATATGTACGAAAAACGTATGCTGTCAAAGGAGTATAATTGCAATCAGCGCCATCTGTTAGCCAGATAATAAAAATCTACTTTATTTCTATTCTGAAACAATATATTTAATGTGTGAACATTTAATTTTTTTTTCCAGATAAATTTGAAGAAGCAAATTTTACAAAATCTGGTTGAGGCTATTGACAACGGTGATAATTTATGCAACGAGATTATTAAAAATAAGTAAGTTGGTGTGGAATGTATAAATAGTTTGCACAGGGTGTAACAAAAAAACATTAACGTAACTGAAAGGGGTGAAAAAACAGGTCAAAACAAACTATTTTGATAAATCAATGTGATGTCGGAAAGCAAAAGATAAGCTATGAAGAGATACCTACTTGATGAAACTACCTACATCTAGTTTTTCAGATAACTACAGTCAGATAACTATAATCATTATCAGACGATTTTATACAAATTCAGACGATTTTGTATTGTATTGAAAATCAGAGAACAATACAAAATCAGACGATTAACTGTTTAAGATTATTGTCTGTTGCGTACTAGCTGAATACTTTCTCTGAATAAGCAACTTTTTTCTTCCTGAAGGATTTGACAGAGGTGGATATATTATATGGATACAATCGGAAGATACATTCTCAGTTGTTTAGTCAGAAGACCTAGTAAAGTTTATTCCCTTATAGCACTCATATCTAAAAGTTAAGAAACAAAGACATCTCTGCAGATAAATGTATTCAAGAAAAAATGACCAAAACCAAGTGAAATTTTATATAGTACTGCTTATTTAAATCCTTTTCAGCTTTTGTCTGAAGATCTGACTGGCCCTTTCAAGAAGTCAGCTTTCAGGAGGTATTCTTAAATCAGACTAGGCACTGAATGAACGTGTGTTGTTCTCTACCAAAATGAACTCAGGGCCGACTGCGTGTTTTCAATATTTTGCTAATGAATTTCAACTTTCTTTATACCTTTGGAAAGCTTAGGTACCTTCCACACATTCCAGAGCATGGATGAGCACATCTAAATTGGATTAGAAAAAAAATCAATCGTGGACACTGGGCCCCACGTGTGTTCTTATCCCTATTTAGTCCCAGTTCAGTAAAAACAACGATTCTACAAGCGTTCGCGTATGGAGACAACCAGGAAACTAAATTACGAAACAACAAACGTGTACCGCTAGTTTTTGATCTCCAAGCTGCCTCCACATAGAAAGTAAATTAAGGATTTTTTTTTTTTCATGTTTAACATTCCGGTTGGTTCATTTTTTTAAAATTTATTTATTATTTTACAGGCAAGGAATGCTTGTTGTTATTTGACCTGAAACATAATTCAGCAGACGGAGATGGAATATATTTTCGATTTCATAATTTGGAAATCGATAATAAAATATTACCTCTGTAATAACAAAATGCATTTGTAAACATTTCGAAGCTTCGAGTTTTCCATACTTTGTATTAATTTTTAATTTAGTTAAGTTCATTCACTTTTCTACACGAGTTGGGGCAATTTTATTTTCCTCTCAGCGGTTGCTACGAATTTTGCACAGTTTAGATTAGAAAAATTGTTAGCATATGAAATAACGAGCAATGGCCATTATGCCTAAAAATACAAACAAACAAACATTTGTGTAAGCAATACCGAGCAATATAACTTTACCTTAAAAATATTAATGAAGAAAATAACGAGCAGAAGCATATATCGGGCAATGTTACGGAGAAAAAAAAATCTTCGTAAGAATTGTGCCTTTCTACCCTAAAATGTCATAATTCTTTTGATAGGAAAACGATGCCTTCCTTACCTATCTAAACGTGCAAAATCTTCCTCCCATAGAGAGGCAATTCCCCATTGGAACTGAAAAACTATCGCTGCACGCACGCAACCAGCAACATAAACTACTAGAAGGATGTTGATGTCTTATGCCTAGGGAGGGACTAACATTGGACGATTCGCACACGTGACCAAACGTCTCTATTAGTGTAGGTACAGGCTTTGAATTAGACGAGAACTACATGTAAACCTGGAAGAAACAACAGTAGAACACACTGTCTTGTATCTGTCTCATTGAAAATATATGCACTAGAGATACTTATAAATAATTTTACTATACATTTCTACAACTATTTTTCGAATTATTTTTAGAATAAATATTTAAAAATATATTCATAATGAATAATTACAAATATTTTAAAAAAATATTTGCTTTCTTAAACAAGGTTTGTTATTTACAGTCTGCTCAATTCTTTTCATACATTTATACAGTCTGAGATTGTCCACGCATATGCAGCTTAATGAAAGAGCAATCTAATCTTTCAACAAATTTTTTTAACATTATTTTTAAACAATTTCTCCATATTTATCTATTAATTATTATTATTTAATTTAGGGATGTTATTGATGTCGATACTGTCCTATTGGAATTGCCTGATAGATTTTTCGAACGGAAACAAATGAATGAAAATCAACGTCGTCCTCCATTAGTCGAATCCTCTTTACAATGGAAATGTTATCACGATAAACTGAAGCGAGTAAGTTAATTGAAATACTATCCAAATATCCGTTCTTTGTAACGGGGTAAGAAAGAAAAAATAAACAATCAATAAATCGGTATTAATCAGCTTTACGAAACTATGCTCAAAACTGAAAGGCGTATACCGGCACAATTAATAAAGCTAAACTATTTCCAATTATTTGTTTATTACCAGTCATCTTTGGCGATCATCTTAGTTACCTTTTTTAAATTATCTTGTACAATATACACCGAAGAGCCATTACATTATGACCACCTTTAGCCCTCAAAACTGCTAGCACCCGCCGTGGCATTAATTCCACAAGGTGCTGATAGTAAGTCTGGGGTATCTGGTATTAAGCGCTCACCAACTGACCGTCACATTGCGAGGGAGTAGCGTGGCAGCACGAATTTGGTTTTCCAAGTAGGACCACAAATGCTCTATTGGATTAAGGTCAGGTGAATTTGGGGGCCAAGACATGATTTGAAAGCCACTGGAATGTTCCTCGAACCAATCCATGACGATTCGACCCTTATGACATGGTGCATTATCCTGTTGGTAAACACCATCCCCCGCAGGAAAAACTGTTGCCATGAATGGGTGAACCTGGTTTGCAACTATGTTCAAGTAGGTTACAGACGTCAGGGATTGTTCTATGAGGATTATGGGTCCTAATGTGCCCCATGAAAATATTGTTCCTGGGCGAGAAACCATTAAAACCTGGACGAGCCCATTGTTATAGATGGAGGGTGGTCATAATGTAATGGCTCTTCGGTGTATAAACTTTAATGGTAACCAAGCCGAATGAACTATACATCTGTATTAAAATATTCTTTTTAAAATCTATTGTGGATGAGAAAGGAAACACTACTAAATGTTATTTTAAAAAAAAATTAAAATATTTACTAATAGGTGGAGATTTTCTTAAAAGTGTACGAGGACTTTTGTTGCATAAAATTTTTCTTACATTTTGATTTTTTACAAATAAACGTTTATTTCTAAAATATTTCATACAGTCTTGAATAGAATAAATATTTTATTATTAAATATCCATTCCAAAATATTCATTTTAATTAATAAATAGAGCCCTATTTCATTGAAAGTCATAAGTGTACGAAAACTTTTGAGAGCCACTGTATATACAAAAATTAATAAAAGAGATTCAAATAGAAAGAAATACAAAATGAGCTTTTATATCAATAGTAATTTTGTTGAATAAAATTATTCGAAAACAAGTATTATTTTTTTAAAACTCGTGATTCTAACAGGCAGACAGACAAGCTCTTTACTTTATTATTACAAATCACGTTATTTCATCTAAAAATATAAGTTCTGCCGATCTTTAATGCCTCCAGAGGATAAATTTTACAAATTTTCTTTATAGGATTATAAACAGGATTATCCAGCTATCAGAGAATGGTTAAATCAGCAAACAAAGGATTATAGATTTCGCGTCGAAGTGAAACTAAATGCTGCAAAAAAGAAAGAAAAAAAGGTGAGTTATTCGTGATTTTCATCCCTTCTTTTTTATGCCGTTAGCGTGTAAATATATGGTGCTCTGCAATTGTTAATTTTATACATATTTCAGAATCATCGTCAAAAATGACATAAATGAAGTAAAGTTCTCTGTTTCTTTTTTTTTTTTTTTTTCTAACCACAAAGCCGATTTTAACTTTTGTAATACTGCTAACGATGCTCCCAAAACCTGAATTTGAAAAGAAAAAAAAATGTTTTCAAAATCTGACGGAAGAAAAACGTTGACAAAACCTGATGAATCAATAACAAGAGAACGTGATAAAAAACATCAAAACCTGTTTTATTGAGGGAAATGACACAGGGGTGACTATGTGAAAGAGGCTTGAAGTCTCCTTTTGCAATCAAACAGTGTTTAATGTTTCTAAGCACGCTTTCCTTGATAGTAATTTACCAGATTTCAATAACTTTTAATACAGATAAATTTAAATTTGTTAACTCTTTTTAACGCTATACCTTAGAAGGAATCTGTAAATGAGTATCAAGGGGGTTATTACGAAACATCCAGTATATGCAGGGTGATCTTACGTCATGAAACAAACCTTGATAGGTGGTACATTTTGCTAAAATATACGTAATTTTGCACTGGAATATCTGGTTGAAAGTGACGCGATAAGGCACGAGCATAGATAAATCAATAAAATTTGTTTATTTACATAATCAACACAAAGTTCTTTGTTGCAGCAATATTTACAATAAATGATCGAGATTGTGACCACCAACAGTAATGCTAGCGTGAAAATAATGATTTTCAAACAGTTCCTAAGATGATAGGTATTTTACAGACGGACTAGAGTCGCTATGGATTATCGAGCAGCGAGATCCTCAACTAGATACCTGCAAGCGACGTCATTGCGGGATTCAGAAGCCAATCATGTTCGACACACACGCGTGACGTCGCTTGTAGGTATCCGATTTAAATGATTCAGCGTGATAACAAACCTACGTTAAATTGCTGTAACGTTAACCTTCCAAACACTGCCTCGTGACTAGACCCAATAATGTGATTTAAATCACAATATTGTGCCCAATCACGCATTCTTCTTCTCGAGTTACAAATCATCAAGTGAGTTAAATAGAATATCGTAAACTATTGCCTGAAACTTCATTTGAAAAAATCAGCGTTCGATAAATCTGATCTGATAATCACGATTGAAGTGAACAGGCGCATCATCATATTGAAATGACATTTGATTATCAAAGACAATGAGATCATCTTATTGTAATTTTAAGTGGAACATCTTCCAGGAAAAAAAAAAAAATTTCTCCTTGTAAATAAAAAATTATTTTTCTAGGTATGTGTCTCATTTTTTAGTTCGTGTCTCAACGCGCCATTTCCAACCATGTATGCAAAAATGAAAAATATGTTATGTTTTATTAAAGTATACCACCCTCATAAACTTGCCGCGTAATCGCCTCATCCACTATCACATAGGGTGATTCTGAACTATGTCTATAAATAGTAGGGAAGTTAAGGCACATTTTTGGATAGAACAGTTCAGCACCCCACTATCGAAAATGTTTTTGTTCGCTGCTTAGGACATGTCCCCATGATGTATATGCGCATTTGTCGAAAATTACATTAAAATTATTCCCAGAAATAGCTTTTTAATCGCTATTTTATGATTTGGCGACCAATTTGCCAAAATCGCCAAATCCGTCTCTCTCGAACTTGCTGCTTTTCCATCGATTATTCTCATAAAGTAGATTAATAAAATCAGTGCCTTAGAAATAAATATGAAACCCATCCATGCAATCGCATTTCCTCTCTATTACTTAATCTCATACAGTAACTTGCAATAATATAGTCCCTACACATTGAAATGCTGCTATTAAAATGAGCAGCACATAGTATCAAAAGCTTTCGGCAGCAATTGCCTACTCAATGTTTCAGTTTTAAAAACCTATAGCTACGCGCTGATTGGTGCCTGTGCATTCTAAAATCGATATACTTATTCACTAGAGGTACTCGCAATTTTCATCAGTCAACGGTGGGCCCCTACCTCTTGGCTAGTATTAAAATATTGCAAGATTTGTATTTATATAAAGTAACGTTTAATCCAATTTTCTTTTTCAGCTTCAAACTTATTGGGATAAAATTCGAGAAAATAACTGGCTTACTTTTTTAAGGAGTAAAACTCTCACAGAGCGACAACAAGCTACAAAGGAAAATAGATGCGAAAAAAGTCAGTCTGGACTTAAAAATATATGGACTAAAATTGAGCGAGATTTGATAAGTAGAGGGGAGGTAACCATGTTTTTTTTTTTTTTTTTTTTTTTTAATATATAAATCTAAATATAGCTCATGCTTTATCATTATAATAACGGATTATAAAACAGACTTAAAAAATAAAGAAATTGCGGTAAATATACTTCCGTAAACGTTTCGTCCATCAACGATTTATTTCTCAATTTATTAGGTATACCCAGTTTGACCTGCAAGTCACATAGTTATCGAGGGTATCTCGATCCTGATTAGTTATTGAAAAGTGACATTTGCTTACGTTAGTAGCTGTTCTTTTCATTAGATTTTGAGTAAACCAAGACCGTCAGCTATCTTCTCTTAAATGACGCATTCTATATTCGTTCGGAAAGATTCTTGTAAAAATATTTCAATTCTTTCACTATATATTCTTACTTAACACAAAGACAGGTATGAAGCCATGTAGAACATAGACAAACTAATTATGCATCGAAGTTACCAGGTACACAAGACAAAAACATATCACGGTTACGGTTACAATAAAATATATAAACAAATATAAAATCTAAGTAAAGTAAAAGACTCAGACGAGAAATAATTTTTAGACGAGAAACAGCTCTGTATCACAAATTTGATTAGTGATACAGAGCCTCAACTTTAACACGCCATTTTGTTTAAAAATGATCAGCTGGTGCTGACGTCATGGGTCACACGTGTCATCATAATTTTCATTCTTTTCTTATTTAAAATTTGCTGTTATGTGGAGAAACTTAGGTCAACTTTAACACGCCATTTTGCTTATAAGCACTCATCTGGCACTGACGTTATGGGTCACATGTGTGAGTATCTGTGATCCTCTTGAACTGCAAGCATCCAGTTAGTACTATCACGTGCAGATTTAAAATCTATAATTAGGCGGAATGTTGCAATTCGGTACATGCAACTCCAGAAGAAATGAAGTGCATATCTCATGTGATTTAATTGGTCAACGTCTTGCAGATTAATTGAACAGGCTTCTGAATCGACTTCCAAATCGAATATCCAATCGACCTGATTGGCTTCTGAATCGACAAATGCCACGATTTACCTACGATGACGTCACTTGCAGCTATTCAATTCTACTTTTTCTTTCGAATCCCTCATTTGTAATCTCCAACGATTCTTTCAGCAAAAGGTGATAATTTAAAAAAAAAAAACATTGGAAAAGAATTTGCATTTTGTATTGATGAAGTTAATTCCTCTATAATTTGAGCATGATAGCTAGCTGTTTTACTATTGAAATGGGCTGATAATTCCCTGAGTTTTCAACTTGAAAGTATAATTGGTTCTGGAAAGTATACTTGGAAATTTCAAGACTATTTAAAGAAAAACATGTAATTAATTATGTAAAAGCACCTTGAGAGAATGGGGGAAAACAAAGGCACTAAGAAGATATTCAAGGGGCAGTGCCACGGCAAAAGAAAAAAAGAGGAAGGCGGACCAAGAGATGTTTAGACGAGAAGAAGGAAAAAAGGGACTCCTATAAAAAATCGCAAATTCGTATTTGGCACCAGAAATTTTTTAAACGCAAAATTTTATTTTAAATCAAAGGCACCAATTATGAATATGTCTGAAAAATAAATATCCATTCTAAGACGAAGACTTTGAGTGTTTTTAGCCTCATAATGAATTTCATATCACCATATTTTGTGAGCAAAATTGCCCTTAAGGTCACAATTTTGAAGTTATACCTTCCCAAACAATGTTATATGGACATATATGCAATATGTGCTTAATAAAAAAAATGTTGGCCTGGTACAGCGATACGTAGATTATTTTCTTTATTTTTGAAACATCAGCATTTCGTTTTAAGTAATTGTTTAAATTTATAATATAATCTATGCATCAATGGCGTAATTAAAAATACATGTCACTAATCTTTGGAGTTTTTATTTAAAATGTTTCTCTTTTTAGGTTCCTTTTCGCTCACAAGACGTCTCATCTAATGTTCCACATATACTGGCCCAAGAAATAGGTATAGAATGTAAATTAGAAGAAATAGAACAGCAATCAAAAACGAATTCGCAGGAAATTTTATCTTCCTCTAGAAATTCATTATCACCTACAACTTTGAAAAAATCAATTTCTGCCCTAGGAAAAAAATTTGATTTTAAAATCGAATTAGATGAATTTAGTAGTAATGGTGACGAAGGGGCCATTTCCAAAGAATCCAACTCACAAAAAGCAAATGGAATCAATGCCTCTTTTTCTAATAATGATTTAGATAATAATGGTAAACGAAAAAAGAAATTTGCAAAAAGAGCTTCTTGTAGAAAGTTTAGTTGTTCCAGCATAGATACAACATTAAGGCCGAGTAGAAAACATGCACAATTTACTGCAAGTCATACTGATATTCAAGCTGGGGCAAAATCAAAAGGGCAGGACACAGAAAATGTAAGGAAGCAAAATGTTAAAAAGTTCACTTCTACGAACAAAACTACTTTAAAAGGAAAACATGCAAATGATAAAAAATTAAGTTCATCTTTACCCCCAATTCAAGAGGAAAGTCAAAAAAGCTTATATTCAAATTTTGGAGAATGTATAAACGATACCCAAAAATATTCTACCTACCCACTTAACAAAAAAGTGAGTTCGAATCCTTGTAAAAGTAATGAAATTGAAGCATGTAAGGAAAAAACGACTGAGTCATTGCCAGTGCTCGAAGTTAATTTACGGTCTTCATCTTCGAGAAAACAAAATGATAAATCCTCGAAAACCTTTTTAAATAAAAATAAGAAAGATACACCGGAACTACCTATTCTCTCTAAAAACGTATTTAATTTGTCAGACGAAAATGGAGAACAAGAAGTTTTAGAACAGCATGGAAATATGGTACGAGAAAAGGAGAAGTCTGAGTTTCCTCTTCTCTTTTCCCATTATTTCCAAATTCAGAGTGAAAATGAGTTTCCAAAACAAAATGGCGCAAAGATATACAAAGATAAGTCAGAATCGCCATTTTCATCCATGGACCCATATAATCCATTGAATGAATTCGGAGTTTTAGAACAAAATAAGGACATAATAGAACAGAAGAAGTTAGCAATACCATTCATTATTAATGACTTGAGTATTTTAGAAATGAAAGGAAAGAAATGTTCAGAAGAAAATGAGAAAAACGTAAATGGAAGAAAGTCAGAATTGCAATTTGTATCTGGACGTCTAGAACAAAATGGAGGCATTATAGAAGGTAAGAAGTTCGAAATGCCATTTCTTCTTAATGACCCGTGTTTTTCAGAAATAAAAGGAAATCAATTTTCTGAAATAAAAGGAAGTCAATTTTCAGAACAAAACGGTAAAAAGATAGACGAAGAAAACCCAAAATTGCCATTTTTACTTGAGAGTTTTAATTCCTTAAATGAAAAATATGGAATCATAACGAAAGACGACAAGTCAGCAACGCCAATCTTTCTTATTAACTCCTGCATCACAGAAAGTAAATTTTTGTATCAAAATTGGATAAAAATTGAAGAAAATACTGAATCGGTTTTTCCCACTCTGGAGTTGCAGAATTCATTCAGAAATAATGGAGCACAAGAACTTTTAAAACAAAATTGGGATTTGGTAGAAGAGGAGAAAAATAGTTCTGGGCTGCCTTTTCCTTGCAATGGCTCTCATGAATCAAATTATGAAACTGAAGGATATGAAGTGTTAGAACAAAATGAGAACAAATTAGCTGATTTGCGCTTTTTCCCTACCGACTTTAAGGATTTTTCAGACCATTCTAAAATAATATCAAATGAGACTAAGCTTTTAGAAAATAATGTGATGTTTAAATGGGGAAAGAAAATTCCAGACAAATCTTTGCATACTAGATCTCTGCGAAAAGAAAAATTTCCTACGTATTCATGTAAAATGTCAAGCACATCAGAGAAAACAAATAAAACTGGTGACCCATTTTTTACAAAAATTTTACTTGAAAAAAGAAATAAAATCGATTTAGAAATGAAACAATATCTTCAAGCAAATTCTGTTTTCTCCACTATAAAGACTTCAAAAATGCAATGCAACCAACAGAAAAATACTAAGGGGCGACGTATTGTAGAAGAGAATGATATATTGTTTGAATTGTTAAAAATGCAAAAGTATAAGTTAGATAGGGAGCTAAATGATTACCTCATTTCAAGGGAATCAAACTCATGGTGTTTAGAAGAAAGGAAATTCAATGATTTCACATCAATTATCAAAGCTTATGGGAAAATTCAAAAAAATATGTATTCTGCAAGAAATGGAAGTTCCAAATATTGTAACCAAGAAATTAAACAAGGTATACAGAGTGGCTATTTCTCTGGCTTTACATCAGAAAGTTTACTTAAAAAAGGGAAGTATAAAAATAAAAAAACTGCAGAAATATACCCTTCAATGCTAAAAAATCTTATCGCAAATACAGTTAAGAAGAACTTTCCATTTTTCACTTGTGCTCCACAACCTAAAGTGACGGTAGGTTTTACATACTCCAAATTCAAGTTAGCTAATCATCTACAAATTAAACCAAGCATGCATGAGTCTCATCTACTTCAACTTAAATTGAAACAGAATCATAATAGATGTGGAGATTTAATAACATTGGATTGCACAAGTTTCTACTTAATTGACACGTTTCTACTTTATTGCTCCAAGTTAAAACTTAATCCTGACGATCTACTATATAAATCAAGTATGAGTGCGAATTGTCCAACAGACGCTACGAAAACGCATGCAATAACTTATCATCGAATTGAGAAACCCAATTCCAATAAGGAAGATGAAATTGAGCAAATTAAAATTAGTTATAAAGATAACTTTACATTGACTCAAAGTAATTTTTCAGATGAGCCAGAAAATGTAGATTTCTCCAATAAAATTGACTGCATAAACAATATTAAGCTGGTAAAAAATGTCCACAAACCGGATATTGAAAAAACTGAAATAAATAAAACTGGCAAAAGTAGAAATCCTAATTGCTCGCTTTGTAGGGACTGTTCACCTTTAAGTAACTTCCAGGCAGTAATTTGGGTAGAGAAAATTCAGGAAATTAATCTTTGCGGTTCAAACCATTTGACACAGGAAGAAAGTAAGAGAACGAATGAGTATAGCATACATACTCCATATACGATTTTTAAAATGAATGAGAATTTGCAAAAGAGTCCAGCAACTTATGTTAGAAATGTAATAACAGATTGTGAAAAATACCTGCTTGGAGCTGGTCATAAAGAAATGCATGAGAATATTGCAGAAAATAATTACCAAAATAGTTATTCCTTTAATCCCAAAAAATCCATTGAATCTTCAAGCTTAATTCCGATTGGAATGAAATCAAACACTACTTCTGGAAAATCTATTTCTTGGCCACTTGTAAGGCAAACTGAGGAGTTAGAAATAGGCAAATTACTAAAGATTAATCAAAGGTTATGTACCCAAAGTATGCTTCTTTTCTTCCCAAAAAGAACAGATGATTCACAGCAATACAACATATTCATAGATAAGTCACTGCGATATAATATGAGTCCAGATAATTCTCTGCAATGCAAGTTTTCATACAATTTTCAGCAAATGTTTCATAAAGAGGAGAACCACGTGAGCTTCTCCCCAAATTTAATGAAACCGAATTCCTTTTATGAATCGCGCATTAATCGGCCACCGGTTAGACACATCGATCGCTTAAAAGTTTGCAAAGTACTAAACAATAGTCACAAATATTCTAAGGATAACGTTTTTCGCTTTTCTAAAAGCAAAAATGATTCAGTGCATGATAATGCAATAAAATTTTTGTCACTGCAAACTTTTAATGAAAATAAAGCAAAAATAAGATCTAAAATTTTGAAAATTCTAAAGAATGGCGATTTTTCTTATCCAAAAGCAATAGTACTCTTCATACGAAAAATAGAACTTATGAATAAAAATAATCAAAACAAGCAAGAGAAATTAGTTTTATTTCCTGATATTAACGAATTACTCAGAAAAAGTAAAGCTCTTAGGTCCTATAATGAAATATTTATGAATAGCATTAATGGTTGGAGAAACTATACTGATCTATTAACAATTCAAACAAAAACAGATCAAATAGTACTTTCAAATGATGCTGAAAACGAATTGAAATGGGAAAATAGTCAAGAAAATGATACAAAAGAACAAATGGCATATAAGAAAATTAATAAAAATTCTAATTCATATCTCAAATTAGATTTTAATTGCATTGGAAATGAAATGTTTAACTCAAATACAGGTTATAATACCCACTCTGTTGAGCAATATAAACAGAACAATCATTTGAATTCAACAAAAGAGCATGATATCGATACGAAAGGAGATGGAAACGAGTCATATATAGATAATGATATCATAAACACTTCCTTTATTTTTGTTAACCAGAAAAAGAAAGTTTATTTGAATTCAACACAAGAGCACAATATAAATGAGAAAAATAGATATAAGTTAAATATAGGTAATGACATCAAAAAGTCTTCCTCTATTTTTGTTGGTGTAATTGAGAAAGAAAAAAATGAATCTAACTTAAATAATGATATCCAAGACTACTCTCCTATTATTATAGTACACGAAGAGAAAGTTGATTCAAATTCAACACAAGAGAGCAATATATATGAGAAAAGTGAAATCCCTGAGGAACCAATTGATTTACTCTGTAATTTATTCGGTGGACTTAGTTTAACAGTAATAAAAAATAATCATGATAAAACAATAAGTAATTCTTTTAAAGTGAAAGAAATTCATTCCATAACTGAATCTAAGACTCGCACGAATAAATTTAAAAACAACGTAGCTAAAAATAAGAATTCAAAAATTTCTTCTAGAAAAGTCAGGAAACGGCCTAAAGTTAAATCAAGACTACACACAGGAATCAAGTCTGGATCTCGTTTGAAACTTAGATCTTTAGCTTCACCACCTAAATCAGGTTTACGAAATGCTACTCAACAGAACTGTAGAACAGTATTAGGATTAAGCACGACTAATTATCACAAAAAAGCAATCCATGAGACTAATTTTTCAGGAAAGAAAGAACAAATGTCTTTTTCAAAAGAACCTGAAAAACATGGTTTGCCTACTGAAGATGAAATAATAGAACAAAATTCGCCTCAAAGGATTGATTTTGAAATGAATCACATCAAGCAAAATTCCGCCTCTGAAGAACCAACTATGTTTATCAATAGAGAAAGTTTGCAGATCAATGGCATTAAGCCAGGCAAACAGCAATATTTATCGAAAAGAAAAGGATTTATAAAAGCTAATAAAACTCGCAAGTATTTTCTTGAAGAAATCACAGCACAAAATTTGTCTGAGAAATGTGATTCAGAAATGATCAAAGTTCAGAAGTCAGCATTTAAAAAACAAAGTGTGTGTATTGGAAGGGAGAACTTAGAGAAGACCAATGTTATTCAAGAGGTTATTTTAAAAGATAAACAGCAAAATTTATCCATGAGAGTAGATTTTACAAAGACTGGCAATAAGCATGAATTTATTCCACAAGAAATTCCAAAGCAAGATTTATTGGAAGAAAAAGTTTTTTTGATAAATGGCATTGAGCAGCAATTTAATTTGGAAAAATCCAATTGGCAAAAATCGTTAGATGGTAAAAAAATTAAGAACATTGAGCAGGTTTTTCCAGAAGTCAAACAGCAAGATTTATTCAAAAACAAAGGCTTAGTAAAAACTGATAAAAAGCAGGAATTTATTCCAGAAGAAATGACAGATCAAAATTTTCAGGTCAAAAGCAAAGACCTTACAAAGATAGAAGATATTAGTAAGCAAAATTTATTAGAAGAAAACGTTGTTCTGATAAATGGCATTGAGCAGCAATCAATGTTTGAAAGAACTAAAAGGCAAAGGTTGTTAGACAGAAATGAACATAAAACAACTCATAATGAATGGCAGTCTACTTTTGAAAAGTTCAACTTAAACTTTAATCAGGGTGCAGATGATGATAATATGACGTCATGCAATTCACTTTCAATTTTAAAGCACACGAAGAACTTCGTAGAAACGAGAATTAGAGATTTGGAAAAGATTTTGAATAGAAATTATATATTCTAACTTTCAAATGATAGGTAATGAAAACTGAAAAAGTTAAATTAAAAATATAACAAAATAGTTTCAGTAGAGATAAATCGCTGTTTTTTTTTCCTCATTATACCCTGTTTAGAAAAAATATGCATCATAAATTGAAATTCTAATATCGTTTAAAAATTTTTATTTTTATTTTCAAATAATACAATAAAAACTTGTTTGAAAGGAAATTGATTATTAAGATTAGTAGTGATTCTTTTTTCAATAAATAAAAATGTTTTTACTGAGTATTAGAGATCAGTTGAATTTTATTTGTTTGTGTCACTTTTTGTGAAAAATATTAAAATAAAAAGTTTTTTTTTAAATTAGGAATTTTATTAAACTGATATCAAAGAATGTTATTTTTTTAGAGGACAAGATTTGAAAGGTGCAACTGGCTGTTAGTTTACTAAGGAAAAAAAATAAAAGATTTTCATATTTTGAAACTGTGTTCAAATGCAATTGATACAAATTAATAAAACTTTTTAAATGAAAATATAAGCTTAATTAATTAAATATTTTTTTAATTCGTTATTACAGTAAAGAATAATTTATATTTAAGTTTTTTAAGAATGCTGCAATCTTTATTAATCCTTCAAAATGCTCATCATCCCTCAAAAAAATAAAAAACAAGTAAACTTTAAAACTCTTAACAACTGTTTTTTTTTTTTTTTTTTTAAGAAGTGCTTTAATTGACGTGAGTTGCTATGCTAGAATTTTGTCAAATAACCAACATCTTTTGCTGAAATCTTATAAAAATATTGCACAAAATTGTCTCTGAACTTTATATGCCTAAAGACTTACAACCTACGGGTAGCAACTTGTGATTGGCTGATAGCGAAAATATACGGAAAAGAGAAAGGAAACAAAATATCTCCTATAAACTTAACAAGAAGGGGTCAAAAAGCTATGCATCTTGATCAAGTGAAATCTCAAAGTTATAGGCATGAACAATCGAGTGCCGATTATCCTAATTGTACGGATCGCGAGTTTTTAAACCTTCTTCACAGAAAAAAAAATATAGAAAAATGCTTTTTTTTTTTAATTTTCAGAATATCTGAGAGGTGTAAAAAATGGCCTCGTTTCTCCTTGGTTCACGTTTTTTCTTACCCAGTCTCAATGCGGGTGGCAAGTATAGTTTCTAATAAGGGTACAAGTTTCTTAAATTTAAAAAAAAATTATAACTTTTAAACATGCCGTAATAGGCACCCATCCTAAGCTTGGAAAGTGTCAAGGTAAGATACTAATTTTCATAGCCATTTTTTAAAGTTGTCCAATTATCCGGATTTTTCGTTATCCGCTTCGGCTCTGCTCCCGATTGCTGCAAATAATCGGCGCTCTACTTCATTCTTTTTTTCTTGATCTCAAAATTAATATTTAATATGCAAAGTACCAATTAAATGCAAAATTAAGGTTTAATAAACATACTTTTTGTGATTTAACTAGCTATTAAAAATTCTAATAACGATAGATTTAACGCTTGCGTTTCCTAAAAAAAGATTATATAAAAAAAAGCTGAGAAAAAATATTAGTGTCAAAAACTTATGTTTAATTTAAATAAATTGTTCGTTAAACAATGTAATTTTGCAAAAAAGTTCTTTTTACAAATATAATTCTATTTTATTAGGCATAATTTTTTTATCAATAAAAAGAATTCCTTTGTTGTTAAAAAAAAAACGCAAAATTTTGCCAATAAGTTGAGCACATCAAGCAATAAGTTAACCAGTGAAAATATTAATTTTGATTTATCAAACTCAATTAAGATTATCTTATCTATAAAAATTGATTATTACTTTTAACACTAGGTTTGTTTTATAATGCCCTTTGGTTAAATGTTGAATGTTAAATTTTAAGAAAATGGAAAAAAAAAAGAAAAATTTTGGAAAACTATAATTGAAAATCATGTCATGTTTTGAGGTTGTCTTATTGGGCTATTCGCGATCGCTTGACCTTTACCTTTTCTCAGTAGTATAGGAATGTACTACTAATATTTTGACCTTTCTTAATATTTTTCGTATTTAATTCTCACTAATTATTATAAAAATTTCCATGACGTTTTCTTTTGGAACTATGTTCAATGTACTGTTCAGTTAAATATATTTTCCCAATTTAAACGTTTTTAATCTATTTGAAAAGTAAGACAGAAACTAAAGTATAGTTTATTTATAAAAAAACTCCCCTCGCCATGAAGTCTAAGGCTGTCTGCTCCCAAGGAAACAAGAAATGACGCATTTCAACAAGGTGAGCTTCTTTTTATCCCCGATCCCCTTTCTCCCACAGACCGAAGCAAAACCTCTCTCTAATAATGACCCAATTGCTTGAAATAAAAGCTCGTAACCATAGCCACCACCACTATTCCAGACAAATGGCTAGGGGTGTTCTTTACATAGACAAATTCTTCTTCTCCTACGATTCTCCACACCCTATTAGAAAAAGCATGACTGCAAAGTGTTGCATAGGTAGAGAGTTCTGCTCTACGCCACCTATAGCCCATTTCGATCACCAATAGTTGTGTAAAATGTCACTGATTGATACAAACAGTGATAACGGTGTAAACGAAGTCAATCGGCAGCCTCAATGTTTTTTTTAACCATACAATAACAAGTTTTTTTTCTTCTAAGTGAATCCATAACCACAGAAATATATGTATTTTTATAATGCAGACAGTTGATTTAGTTTTTTAAATTTTAAACTGCATATATTTTAAACTGCATACCAGGGCTTAAAAAATCTCAAAATTTTTATATGCCCTGCTAGGTGTATAAAAAATTCAAATTCGGTACAAAAAAACAAGCCTAAATATCTTTTTGAATGCATAATGCATGCAACATTTAAAGAAACCCTTTAGCTGCCTCAACAGAAAGACAAAACAATTCAAGGATATGGTAATAAAATTGAATTAATTTTAAACTTTATGCATAAAAATATCATAGCTTTGACATTGTAGAATAGCTGTTAAGTTTAAGAGTTGGTAAAATTACATCAGACAACAATCTTGCCTCCTCATTAAATTTTTTATTATCTTTTTATGAACAAAACTTGGAGTCTACTTTTTTGAAATTAAAATAACCACGACGGAATGGATAAAGAAGAAGCAAATCTTATTTTTAATATATATATAGATAGATAAATTCTTAAATGTAATCAAAATTTAAGAAGTCGCTGATTAAATATTTAAGTGCTCCACCAGGTATGTAAGCATAAAACATAGCCCCCTCCCCCTTTGCAATATAATTTTTAAGTCTTAATAAACACTATATAATATGAAATTAGTTTCTTTAATTTCAATTTTATACTTTTATTGACATAAAGTGAGTTAAAGCAAAACACTGTTTGGGTTATACATTGATATCTTTTAACTGTTCAGAATTTGAGAACTAATTTTAACTTCTTTCTTATAAAAAAAAAAAAAAAATAAAAATAAAAAAATTAAAAAAAAAAAAAAGAATGTGATTTGCTCGTATTTATATCATAGAAATAGTCGTAGTTTTAAAAATTTCTGCAAAAATAAAGTCAGTTTCTTAAATAAAGACCATTATTTATTTGAAAATGAGAACACTTTAAAATACAATAAAGAAATAAAATAAATAAGAAATGAGGAATTTTAATAAAATCAATTCATTTTAAAACTTTCACAAACAAAACAATTTTGCAAATACATATGAGTACCATGAAATAAATAAAGCTTTGCTAAATATTTCCATGTTTTTTTTTAAAAAAAGTATACATTCAATAAGAAAGTGTCAGAAAATAATTTTCTAACCTCATTCTCTATGACAAATTTTTCTTTGGAATGATTATAAGGACAAAAGAAACCATATTTATATTTTTAACTTTACATTATTTCATGTTCCAGGCGATCATGAAAATACTTTCTGCACATAGAAATCTCTAACAGTCTAACCACTTGACCAATCAAAACAAAATTTTTATTCAGTGTTATTTAAAAACTGAGATGATTTAAAAGAATTGTGCTCTCATTGTAAGAAACTTAAAATGGAGTTCAAAGGGCATAGTCGTATTACAGGAAAGGTTTAATTTTGACTGACGGTTATATTAAATACCTTTTTATAATCAATAGAGATTCTATATATTTGAATTAATCAAATAATTAGCATTATTTCGGAAGTGTTTTGTCCCCCAACTCCTCATAAAACTACGCCACTGTGAAGGTCAGCAAGAATAGTAGCGATGCTAGACACAAAGGAAACGAGCAAAATGCAATAAATGATCTATTGTGCTTTATTTTTTTCTTATTGTTGGAAGAATATGCTTAGTAGATCTGAATGACTGACAAGTTGAAAACATATAAAATACTCTTTTCTTCTTTTCTGCCTAGCACTGCCATAACTAAAAATATACTTTGAATTTCAAATTGTTCTTTTGTAAGGATCACATTTCAGCGAAAAAAGCAGGTGTTGCCAAGCAAAATTGGTTCACTGCAACTGTGAGAGATTAACTGATTTAAATCATCATGGTTTCAAGCGTAAAACACCAAATAAAACTATATGAAATTTGAACTTGATTGGTGAAGCAGATGGGCCCCTAAAAGTTCAAATACAGGGAGCATTTTTTTAAAAGCTGTATTAAATTAAATGTATTTAAATTCACAGTAAAATGGAAGTCAAGACACATAAAATTTGATTACATGTAATGGAAAAACCGATAAGACCAAAAAAGAAATGCCTTCCATATACAAATGGACTTATTTCCACCATTTATAAATAATGAATCTCATTTTTTTCCAGTCGTACATGACCTTTGAACACCGATATTCCACAAATTAAATGCACAAAATGGCAATAAAGGAGAAATGAAAAAAAAAAAAAAAATGAAACATATGAGTCATTGCACATGTACGTAAAAACCCTCAAAAGAGCAGATAAACAATTACAACTTATCACAATATTTAATGAAAACAGTTCTTTATGTACAAAAAATTGGTGAAAAGCCTATACTGGAACAAATTTGTTGCGGAACGGCAGACGGATTCAGCTCGAGTGGACTGAAGTTCATTATTATTATTAAAAAAACTTGCTTCTGTTTAATTTCAATTAACTGTAAATTAATGAATTGGCCATGTTTCATCCATCCACCTCCAATTTATTAATCTTGATGAAACAGAGCCATAGAAACTGTAAGGAGTATAGAACTGGTACCAATTATTAATGAATAAATTCACATGGTGAATAAGGGTTTTTTAAATTAAGTTCACTGTCCTCAGGACTTGTGATTGGACGTTAGCCATGTCAGTCCTTCATATAGTCCTTCGCCAGTAGTAGCACAAGATGGTTGGACATACCAATTACGATCTCGAATACGGGTCAGACCAAGCTTCTCTTGTATTTCATGTGGCTTCATGGCTGCAAAAAAATAAATAAATAAAAGAGATACAATTTTCTAAAATTTAAAAACATATTTTGAATAAGCAAGAAAAATTAAAAATTAGGTAAAGTATTAGCTGCAGATTTTTTTTTTATAGCTATAATACTTTAAATACAGGATTGCCACTCAAATCTGGAAAAAAAAGATTTCCTATGTTTTCCCTGTATATATTATACATAATATATTAGGAGGAAACACATATTCATTATGCTTTTGTGTAAGTTATATTAGGATAGTACTAGTTTTAATTGCTAGAAAAACTTATAGAAATAAGGTACAGCTCAACATATAACTAATAATGCTCAATGTATAACAAATCAAATTATAACATATAAGAAATAATATAGGTTGGCATTTTTAGAAGACAAAAATAAGAAATAAAATTTCCATTATTTTCCCAGTTTGTAAGTAAAAATTCATAATTCCCTGTATTTCTCAGGATTTCAGTGTTTTCCCTGTTGAGTTGAACCCTAGAAATTGGCTTAAAATGGCTGCCAAAAAAAAAAAAAAAAAAAAAAAGACAATTCTTTAAGATGCATAATTTTTATTCAAAATTGCTTGAAATATATTTTTAAACCTTAAGAGCAGTATCTTTCATTACAAAAAAATTATTCAACTAAAACTATTAAAAATAACTAAAACCTATTGCAAATAATCTATTATTTAATTAGATTTCGTAATGAGTATATCATATCATGTTATTTGTTGTTTTTCTAAAGTAATGCTAAAGCCTATACTAGGGGTACCCAACCTTTTTGAGTGAAGGACCACATGCGCATCAGATTGACCAATGAAGGGCCGCATGCCAAAGGGAACATCCAAAGTATTTAAATAGACATATTCACAGCAATTTTTAGTAGTAATTGTAATATCCTTTAGTAGTAATTGTAATTAACCTTGTAATATCTTAGCATAAAATTAAATACTTTTAAATGTTTAAAGTTAAAAACTTCTAAACTGATTACTTAAGAAAAAAACTGAATCCGAAAATCAGAATCAGTTAATCAGAAAAAAATTTAGATAAATTTAAATAATAAACTATATAAACTAATAATAATAAATAAAAAACTTTGGGAAAATTCATGTTTTTTAAAAATCATATTACATAATACAAAAGTTCATTTAAACATAAATTTTAAATTTTTAAAAAATTTGTTCATAGAATTAAATTTTAAAAAAAATATTCTAGCTATTAAAATAAATGCAAGTTAAATACTTTGATTTAAAGAAAGTTTATAGGGTTAAAATTGATAAAATTGAAACAAAACCCCTTCTGCGGAAAATAAAGAGTTAGCATTTAGTAGGGGAATATACTTAAACTTTAAAACATTTATTTTAAATTAATGATATGACGCAGGGGCTGAGAGAGGGAAGAAAAAGAAAGAAAGAAAACATTAACTTTGAATAAACTATTTTCCTTAATAATAAAAAACTATTAAGATACTTGTTTACAATTTTTTATGGCGACTATTTTTTTAACATGACACTTACTATTTACAATTAATAAACATATGCATAAACAATTAGTAAAATTTACATTACTTTACGAAACTTATTTTGATTATATTTTTTACAGTTAAAATTTAATGATAAACAAATCATTTCCCAGCGTATAATCATGAATGATATGAAATGGTGTAAGTATATAGAAAATGGTTAAAAAAATTTCTCAATGGTTATCCTGTAATTTGCAAAATTTTTAAATATTGTGATAATTTTATTCACTTGATCATGTGATAGCTTTTTCGAGCCATTTAAAGAAAATTTAATGATTTTGTTTAAAGACTGCTCTGTAATTTTGAACAGGCCAAATTTATTCTGGAAAACAGTCTTTCGACAGAAGTTGTGGGTAGTATTAAATTTAATCACTTTTGGAATTTGTCCTATATGGTGTTCATTTCCATATTTTTAAATCACGAGAATAAAAATAACGATGTGTTATTTTATAATTGTCTAAATACGAATTGCTATGTGTGCTTTTTAAATTGCGTAAATATAAAACGCAATGTGTGATTTTAAAATTGCGTGAATACGAATTGATATGTACAATTTTTAATTGCGAAAAGACTACTCACAGCGCGTGATTTTTAAAATGTGGGAATCGCGATATATGGTTTTTAAATCCCATGAATATGAATCGCGATAGGTGATTTTTAAATCTTGTTATTGTTAATACGACGCACAATTTTAAGATCGCGTAAATACGAATTACGATGTGTGAATTTTAAAGTACGAGAAGAATTAAAACGTATGATTTTTAAATCATGTAACAGCAAAAAGAATAGGTTGGGTGTGTGATCTTAAACTTGCACTTGTTCATGGGACTAAAGAAATATATACGTGTTTTGAATTATTTTTTAGCAAAAGGGAACGCGTTTAATATAAATGTACACAACTTGTTTTTTTATTATTATTCTTTTCAGGAAGGGATCGATTTTGTTAAAATACGTAATTACTTTTTAAGTTTCAATTTTTTTTAAAAACAGTATCGAATTTTAAGAGTTGTAATATTGTGCTAAAATATCAGGATATTCTAAATCACAAGTAAAAATGTAGCAATAATTGGGAAGAAAAAAATAAACGTTTGGAAAACCTCTTACATTTATGTAAAAATCGACAGAAATACAGCACGTAAAAAGTAATTATTTTAATACGCGATTCAAAACTCGCGTACTGTCAAATTATAGTATGAAAAATATCAGAATTTTTTTTAAATCACGGGTAAAAAGCGTAGTAATAACTACCAAGTAAATTATCAAAATCCCTTTATAATCACAGTGAAATTGGTGTAAATAAAACGCGCCAAAATTTTAATTAAAGTATCGAAATAGCATATAAAAAATATCGGACTTTCAAAATCTTGTAGAAATGTGTAACAATAATTGCCAAAATAACGATTGAAAAATAATTTGATTTGCAATAAAAACGGCACAAATAAACCATGTCAAAAAATGGTTATCTAAATCAGCGATTATTTAATCGCGATACGTAATAATACCATGCTAAAATATCGAATCTTTAAAAACCATGCGGAAATGCGTAGCAACAAATGCCGAAAAAGGATCAAAAGTCAATTAGATTTTTCATGGAGTTTGCACAAATAAAGCGTTTCATAACTTTTAAAAATCGTGATTTCAGAAAGTACGTGAAAATAGGCAGCAATAACTACCGGAAAGTCATTGGATTTACGATGAAATCGGAGCACTCGAAGAGCGTCAAAAGTAATAACTAAAATTAGAAATTCGTATATCGTAATAATGACGTGTTGGGATTTTCAAAACTATGCCTAAATTTGCAGAGGTAACCATCGAAAACTACTTTGGGTGAAATTGGGTGTATCAAAAATTTAAATAAGTACATTTCAAATTTTTTTTTATTAAAAAAAAAATTGAATTATTATTTTTTCATTCCGCACATTGAGGGTTGGCGGGCCGCAGGTTGTGCACCCCTAGCCTATGCCTAATTTTTAAATTCTCTAACATGCATACTATTCATTTTTCAACGATATATATATTTTTTTGCAGAATAATTACTGAATCAATCTGTAATGAGTATATCATATCATGTTATTTGTTGTTTTTCTAAAGTAATGCTAAAGCCTATACCTAATTTTTAAATTCTCTAACATGCAAACTATTCATTTTTCAGCGATACTTTTTTTCTTGCTGAATAATTACTGAATCAATAACTAATTGCATTTTTTATTAAAATAAAATTATCGTTTTATGAACTACGAGGGTTGTCCATAAAATAAGGTTCCCAAGGAGCTACGGACGCTAGAAACGCTGTTAGGCGCGATTTGGCGAGACTGGCGTGTAGCTAAGCTCCTTTTCTCCCAGTACCCTCCCCAGCGAGCTGTCTACAACGTTCATTCTTGTCTTGGTAGCCGTGAAAGTTGGAGCTTCCATTTGTTTTTCACGCCAGGCGCGAATTACACTCTGTGATTCGTTTTTTGTGTGCAAAAAAACGTTCCTCCGGTGGACATTCATTCCCAACTGTGTGAGGTGTACGGGGAAAAGTGTATGAGTGTGTAACATGTGCGCAAATGGTGCAGAGAATTCAAAGACGGACGTACAGACGTCCATGACGAACAACGTTCTGGCCGCCCATCGTTTTCGGACTAAGCGATTGCGAAAGTGGAAGCAGAAATGCTGAAAGATCGAAGTGTTACGTATCGGGACCTCAGCGAGATGATCCCTGATGTCAGCAAGTCCTGAATTCACAACATTTTGAGAGACTGCTTAGGATATGCCAAGGTTTGTGCAAGGTGGGTCCCGAAAATGCTGACTGATGACAGCAAACGGCAACGTGTGGAAGCGGCCCACGAATTTTTTCATGCCTACGAAAGCGATGGCGAGGAAGTTTTGGATTCTACTGTCACTGGGGACAAGAACTGGGTCCACTACATGACACCGGAAGCAAAGGAGCAATCCCGGAAACATCCAGGCTCGCCGAAGCCGAAGAAGTTCAAGCAAATTCTGTGTGCCGGTAAAGTGATGGCGAGTGTCTTTTGGGACAGGAAAGGACTATTGTTGTGCGAATTCCTGCCTACAGGCACAAAAATTAATGCGGATCGCTACTGTCAGACGTTGAAGAACTTTCCACGTGATTCAAAACAAAAGGAGAGGCATGCTCACAAATGGAGTGCGTCTCCATCAGGACAACGCTCGTCCGCACACCGCCCTTGTCACAACTGATCTCATCAACAGATTTGGATGGAATAATGTCACACACACACACCCCTTACAGCCTAGACTTACCCCCAGTGATTACCATCTCTTCCCTGAATTAAAGAAACACTTGGGAGGGACGCATTTCACAACCGACGAAGTGCTGAAAGAAGAGGTTTTAAGCTATCTTCGTGGCGTGGCGGCAGAGGTTTACGACTCAGGCATAAAGAGGATGGTACACCGCATGCAAAAATGCATTGATCTAAACGGCGATTATATCGAAAAATAGAGGGAAGTCTAAGCTTTCCAAACATGTATTATTCAATGCCAATAAACATATATTTCATAGTGAGAATTCGTTGGGAACCTTAATTTATGGACAATCCTCGTATATCTGTAGAGAGAATAATATAAGTTTATTTATATTAAAAATGGAAATTTGAAGACCTGGGTCCAAAGCCTAGCGGAATCACTAAACTGATATATTTTAAATGATTCAGGGAAGAAAATATTAATTTAAGTTTTGAAAGCACTTGAATATCTGATATGGTTATCTGTAGATCTGTATAACATAAAAGAACACTTATTGCGGAAAATTTGTCACCATCGCGGAAATTGTTTTTACTATATAACTATGAAGAAGAAAAAAACCACCCCTTCAAATTTTTTTTTTTACTTTTTTGAATTTCAGAGGAAATTTTTTTTATTCTTAAGCCTCTTCCTATGAATGCAAATGCATTTTAAAATTATATTCACAGGATTAAAAATCACACATTGCAGTTCCTATTTCTGCGATTTAAGATGGCACATCATGTTTTCACAATTTTATATCAAACATCGGATTGCACATTCACGCAATTTAAAACCACTTTTATGATTCGTGTTGAAACAGCCTAAAAATTATACATCAAAATTTGAATTTACTCTATTTCACATAGAAACACAGGGTTGCCACAGTAAAAAATGAACAAAAATAGTTGCTTTTAGTAGCCTCAAGCATGAAAATAGCTGAAATAAAATTATAGCTTAATTGTCAAATACTATGATTAGGGCCGGGTGATGTCAGAAATTTTAAATCGTGATACATTGTCAGTTAGACATCATTGTGTAATTATAGTCACAGTAAAACCAAACCCAAGTTTTATTTCATTTTTCTTAAATTAAAAATGATTTAAGATTTATTGGTTTAAAAATAATAATACTGTTACAAAATATTTTACATACATACATTATAAGAAATAAAGCAAAAGTAGAAAACAAAGCAAAGAAATGTTCACTTTATGAAAGAAATGTTTAAAGAATGTTCAATTATTTGTAGGGGAAAAAAAAACATGCTTTTGAAATATCATTAGACCTTCTTTTATTTAATTATTTCAAATTATAAAAAGTAGTATTAACTAATATTTAAATTCTGTACTTAATAAATGTAAAAATATTTTTACTTATTTATTATTTTCTTTTTTGAAAATAAAATCAATTCAAGATTTATTTGTTTAAAAATGATACTGATGATCTAATAAATTATAAAACAAACATGGAAAGAAAATAGGTACCTAAATAAAAGTCGAATTACATTAAAATATGAATGTTAATAGAAGGAAAAAACAATTAAAAACAACAAAACTGCCCCTCAGAGAGAGAAAAAAAAAGTACTTTATTAAATCTAATGGGAATTTTAATGTTTGGCTTTTTGGACATACATGATTGTATAAAAAGTTTCTTTCTTTTATTAACGTTCTGAAAAGTAACATTAATTTTTGCTAAAAAAAACTTCGCTAAGAGTAAAAATAGCTAAGTGTCTCCAAATAGTCGTTTATTCCTGAAAATAGTTGCTTTTTAAGCCTTTTCAGGCAAAAAAAAGTTGCCATAGTCGCCTAAAGCCAAAAATAGTAGCAAATAGTCGCATTTTAGTAGTCGGTGGCAATCCTGAAACATCAAGATTAATGTCCACTTGATTTTAAAATGGAACATCGTCGATTTTTTAAAATTAAATGTTAAGATTCGTATTCACATGATTTATTAATCACATATTGAGATTCATATTCACACAAATTAATAAAATCTCACATTGATATTTTAATTAAGACGTTGATATCATCCTGTGGACAAAAACTTCCTACTAGATCTAAAAATAACCACTAGGCACGTAGTAATAATAAAAAATAAAAAAAAGTGGCAACTTAAACTAAATAAATGACCAATCACATTCTGTCTCATTTTTATTTATTTATTTTTTCAGTCGTGTTCAGTGATAAAATTACATTAATGCAGAAAGAATCTGGAACACAGAATTTTCATTAAAATGTCTCCATTCAAATTATTTTTTTTTTCAGAATTCATCAACTTTTGATGGAAAGATTTAGGTAGACAAAGATCCCTAGCTTAACTATGTAATAATTTGTTCCCCTTTTAATGGTTTTTAAAACAAATTTTATAAAGACAACAGTATTATAAATGAGTACAAAAAATAAAAAGTAAATCTTCTTGAAGTGTCAACACAGTCTAAAGCTGATGTATTATAAATTCACTAAAAGATCAAGATCAAACAATATTTCTAATATTCTACAATATTTCTCCTGAACAGTTATCAAATAATATGAAATTTAATAATGCACAAATTACAGTTTTATATACCTTCTTTCCTTAAGCATATGAACAATTAGTTCAACAAAATAATACCGCTTATTTATCAGCAATTCCAAAGCTAGTAATTTTAAATAATATCAAAAGCTTCCTTATAATATAGAAAAGAAAAAAAAAACTTACCATCTGGCAGATCTTGTTTGTTCGCAAATACTAAAATAATAGCATCTCTCATTTCTCTATCATTAATTATTCTATGTAATTCTTGTTTGGCTTCATCTATCCTATCTCTGTCTGCACAGTCCACAACAAATATTAAGCCATGTGTACCAGTATAATAATGCCTCCAAAGTGGGCGGATTTTGTCTTGCCCCCCTACATCCTGCAAATTACAATGATATATGACTCATGAAATACTTAAAATAAACATAAAATGTACCATGCTTTACTTTTAAGGTTAAATGTAGGGTTTAATGGCACAACAGCTAGAAGTGGATTAATGCAGTAGTTCCTATTTTTTTTTTTGTGGAACCCTAAATCAGTGGTTCCCAATGTTTTTGACTATGAAGCCCTAAATAATTAAGCGTCTGAGGAGGAACTCAGACTTCATAATTAAGGTAAATAAAGATAATTGCGTATGTATTAACCATTAGAAGACTACTTTATTTTGACTTTTTTTATATTTGATAAGATGGATGAATTTTTTTACATTGTTTTATAATTAACAATCTTTTAGGGCAGGGGTCGGCAACCAGTGGCTCGCGAGCCGCATGTGGCTCTTTTGATGTAAACTCGCGGCTCTCCAGTTCGATGCGAAAAAATTAATCATTTATTATCAAAACCATTAAAAAATATTTATTTAAGATATTTAAAATAATATAATATTAAAATAATATATAATTTAAAATATTTTTAAGTACCTAATTTTTCAATAGTTTCATAATCGTTAATTACAAACCGCTACCCTTAACATGATCGTAATGAGATAAATTTGAACTGTTGTTTATCTGTTATTGTATGTTTATCTTTCAGCCAATTGAATTCCATTTCTATCTCACACATGACAGGAATACATAGAATCAATTTTTCAGAAAAACATGAAATTCCAACGTTTCACTGCATAATTCCTCAAGAAGTGCCTTGTACCCAAATATTTCGGACCGAGGTTGCGGACATGGTAATTAAGATTATTAACAGTATCTTGGCGAAACCATTCTATCATCGCCAGTTTAAAGCCCTGCACAATAAAGTGCGATGGCTTTCCAGGGATAACTTATTGCAATGTTTCGATATGTGCTTGAGTGAAATAAAAACATTCCTCAATGAAAAAAAGCGTTCAACATCCGAATTGGAGGAAGACAAATGGCTGCAATAATTCAACTTCATGGTAAATACCACAATGAAACTAAACCCGGAACTGTAAGCAAAGGACAACCAAGCCTACGCCTTGCTTGAAGAAGTAGTTTATTTCGTAAACAAATTAAATATTTTTGTTGATGGCATAGAGAGCGGTAAATTACTTCATTTTAAAAATCATAAGCAATATCGTGATGAGATGAATGCAACTATTGACATGAATTACTTCAGCATAGCTTTAAAAAACATGAAGAATGGATTCGCTGATAGATTTAAGCAATCCAAAACAAACAAAAGTATTCTCGCTTTCATAGTAAATCCTCTCAACACAAATACAAATGAGATATAACATTGAGATATTTGGAATTGATGCTGGATCACTTCAAATGCAATTGCTGAATATGAAAACCAAAGATTTGTGGAGTGGCAAGTTCACAGAACTCAAGAGCAAGTGAGCATTTCCATGAAAAAGTGGACATGAGGGTTGAAATTTCAATTTGTCTTAATTGTAACATGTAATATATCAAATTAAAGGTAAATGAATGAGGTTTATGAAATTATAAGGAAAAATGCCATAAAATGTTTCCTTGTATTATTTTTTTGAACTTGAAGTTAACATAATATAAAAAATTTCAATTAGGAAAATCAGGGTATTTTCATTTCACTCAGAAATAATATTTAAAGCTACAGCATTTTGATTTTCAGTGCATATATTTCTATTTGAGACCTTTATCTACCTTTTAAAGCATTTAATATTTCTTTAAAAAAGGAAAAACTCAAATCTTAATACAAATATATTTATAAAGTCTCTCTGTCACGCCCGTCACCAAAAATATACTTAATATGCCGTAGAAAATGCATACCTTCATGAAAAAACATGAAACTTCGTAAAAGTCTAATTATTGTGCTCCTAATTGTGTGTCTAATTATATAAGTGAAAAGTATTAAAAATATATAAATTTTTTATTTTGGGCTAAATTTTGGTGTGATGGGTGTGACAAAATCATTGTGACGGGTGTGCCAAAATCATTGTGACCGGTGTGACAACATTTTAAATAACTATAAAAACTTTTCCTAAATGAAAACAAAAAGTTTAAACCATTTTTGTTTCCAAATAAATTAAAATAATGTTAAAAAAAATAATTAAAAATTATATAACATATTTAAAAAAGTTTATAATTAAGAATGGAACTGAATAATGGAGTTTATAATTAAGGATGGTTTATATTAATGGAAATGTTGCTGATGATCCTTTAACAGATTTGACAGAATCACCAATTGGTACGTTCAGAACTAAACAGTCATTTGGGAAAGCATTGGCTCGTTCTTGTAAAGGTTTGCCTAGAAGCCCATGTAAGAAAAAAATGATTGTTCGAAAGTTAGCAATGGAAATTATTCCTGATATAAACAATTATTTGAAAGGCAAGAAAAATACTCAGCATAGTTTGACTACTACTACTGAAGAGAAAGTTATCCAATTTTATAATGGTGGTAAAATCAGCAGACAAGCTCCTGGAAAAAGAGACATGAAATCTGTTAAGGAAGCATCATCTGGTAAACGAATTCAAGTTCCAAAACGGCATATGTTAATGACAGTCGGTGAAGCTTTTGCTCTATTCAAAAAAGAAAGCAAAAATATTTTGATTGAAAAATCAAAGTTTTATAGTCTACGACCAAAGCATGTGATTTTGATATCAGAAACACCACACAATGTTTGTGTGTGCAAATATCATGCTAATTTCGACTTTCTGCTTAAATCATTAACAAGTGTAATTGTGGATTTCCCAGCATCAAGTAATGATCTGTTCTGTATGATGTGCTGTAATGCTCAGAGTGAGAGGTGTATGACAGGGATTTGTGAACACTGTCAAAAAGAAACTAATATATTTATAAATGATGATAATGAAGATAAATGCTTAGTATATAAGCAGTGGAAGGAAGTAAATGGATTTTTGAAAATGGTTGAAATTGTTTTGTCACAGATGCTTTAAATAAATTGAAAAATCAGCTGCCATTTTATAAGTTACATTGCTTTGTTAAAGCAACTCAAGCAAGCTATTTTGAAGAAGTTAAAAATAACATTGAGGATAGTGAAGTGATACTTCAAGTGGACTTTGCTGAGAACTACAGTGCAATGTCTCAGGATGAAATCCAAAGTGCGCACTGGACTTATCCACAAATTACGATATTCACATGCTGCGCATGGTTAAAAGATAATATTATTCGATCTTTTGTGGTAGTAAGCGACAAACTTCAGCATGATATATATGCTGTATAGGCATTTTTAAATGATATTTTAACGGATTTAAAGATTGAGTATCCTCAGCTACGAAGAACAAAGATCTTTTCCGATGGCTGTGCGGCACAATTCAAAAATAAGTATACAATTTCGAACTTGTGCTTCTTTCAGGAAGATTTTCAATTAAATTGCGAGTGGAACTTCTTTGCTACTTCCCATGGAAAAGGTGCAGTAGATGGCATTGGAGGGCTAATAAAGTCAAAAGTTTGGCATCAGGTAAAATCCAGGAAAGTAAACTCCGCTCTGGATTTCTTCAACTGCACTATGAATGTAAGTTGTGCAATTAAACCATTGTATATGAAATCCAATCAAATATTGCAGTCCAAATCAGTATTATACGCAAGATGGGAGAATTCCTTCTCCATAGAAAGAATTGAATCGCTTCACCATTTTCAAGTGAGCAACGCTACAAATCTGTTAATTGGAAGGACTGCAAAATCTAAGTTAAATAAAGTAACCGTCACTACTACTCCTTCCCCCACTCAGATCATGCAGACACCTGATGTTGTTCTAGGAAACTATGTTTTAGTATCATTTTCTACTGCAGTTAGTAGCAAAAAGAACTCAATTAGTAAGTTTTATTATGCTACAATTTTAGGCATAAATTCCAAAAAAGGAGAAGTGAGCTTAAAATATATGCATCCTAGTGGACCCCATTGGATTTGGCCTGAAAAAGAAGACATTTCGACTGAAAAAATATCTATAATAAATAAGAAAGTTGCTCCACCGACCCTTGTAACAAATAGAGGCCATTATAAGTTTTAAAGGGTTTATATGTAATTATGAAATTTATTTCCAATAAAATTTAATTATATATTTTCTATTCTCAAGTTTACTAGTTGTACTGGTAATTATTTTCTTTAAAAACATGCCTCTGAAAATTGTACATTTGCACAATGTCACACCCGTCACATTAGAAAAAAAATTACTGCATGTTAAAAATATTAAAACTACTCATAAAAAACATGTATTAATTTCCATTTGAATGTCTTTTAAGTGAAAAAAATTGGTATAATGATAATACATTTCAATATTCACAGGATTTTTTACAAATGTGGAAGCAAGTGAAAACTCATGTCCCAAAAGAGTCACACCCGTCACAAGATTTAAATTTTTTTTAAAAAGAAAATTGAAAACTCTTGCAGTTTTTTTTAAACTCAATTATTCGATCAAATGCAACGTTAAACATAATTAAAATTTTTGTTGGTATTTATTAACTATTTATTTTTCTGAAATGCAGATTTAACGTCAAAAAACTGTGTCTGAATGTCACACCCGTCACAATGGAATGGCCCAAGTTGGAAGAGTTGGTGGTCCAAAAATGCATGCACTTCACGCAACATAAGTGGACGCCTCTAAAAGAAATTTCTGCAAGTTGATGCCCTCATATTCAGCACATATAAGACAATATTCGGAAGAATAGTCTTCCAGAATACTACAGTGAAGTGAAGAAGTTAGCGGAGTGCTGATCCCTGTGGCAGAATTTTTTCTGGCTTTCTGCGACAAACCTAACTAGAACCAATATTTTTCTGCAAAATATTTTTATCGTTGTAAATATATGTGTAATGAATTTATAAGAATAGATACACTTCGTGTTTATAAAAAAAGCCTACATGCATAGAATAAAACTGTGTAGATTTTATTTTCTTAATTTCATAATATAAGTTTAAATTTCTTAATAAGTTTAAATTATTTAAGTTTAAATTTGCATAATCTTTGGTAATAAAGAAAAATTATAAATGTATAGATCTGCAGACAAAAATGCTTACTAGAACATAAATTAAGATTACCCAGAACCTGTAATAAGATGGAACTTATAAAAATAGCTAAGAATGGACAAAAAGATTAAATTTATAAAACAAGATAACTGAATTTGAAGTATCATTTTAAAACAGTATGATTTAACAGTTTCATTATAGTAGTTATATCAGGTACAGAAACAAATCAGGTGAAAAAATCAATATTGAAGTTGAGTAATCAAAATAATAAAATAGGATTGACTATATCCGAATTCTAAAAGCAAAAAAATTAACGCAATCTTTGTTTCAATTTTTTCTATATGAAAACAATTACAAATTAATTAGATTCGATTAATATTGTGCTGACTTATTGAAAGATTTTTTTTATTTTAAAAAAAGGAGGTAAATTAAACTTTTTTCGTGATCAGATTAAGTTCAGAACGAAAAAAATACACAGCGCTTGTGATTTGTAACAGAAGTCGCACTGTATTGTGTACATATATAGCATTGATTTCCCACGAAGTACGCAGAAGCGGTTTACGCCTTAATACGCTCAAGTCTATTCAACATTTCGAAACGAAATCGTCTTCATCAGTACTGAAACATCGGTATTAGAGCCATACTCATTGGATGCGATTTTTTTCGAATGCGTATGGAAACCTGTTTGATTCGTCTGTAAATATTTTCCACCAATCTGGTTTTCATTCGCATGCCAAAAAATCGTAGATAGTGAGATATCTATCAGGCTTTATTTCATTTATCATCAGATTGCGAGTGTATTTTTATATCGACGACTTAATTCAAAGGATATAGGCATTTTATCTTTAAAAAATATATATATAATTATTTTTTACCTTTGACTGCTTCTAAAATTTCTTGATTTGTTGGAGATGCTGTTTCATCCTTACTATCGACATCGCTACTAGTAAGAATATTTGGTTCGAATCTAGAACGTTTTTTTTTTTTTATTTTTTAATATTAGTAGCGGGGGAAGCTTCTCTTCTTTTTTCCTGTCGCTTTCCAGAAAAAATATCTCTGACATTGCTAGATGTTGTCGACTTCTATCTTATTTGTTCTTCGGAATGCCGTCTTGAAAAATGAGTTTTCAATTTTTTTTAATTATTATTGCTTCACAAGAGCAACAAATAGCCTTTTCGCTAGACATGATTTTTTTTAAAAAAAGATAAAAGAATCTTTTTGCGCATGAAATTTTCCACATAAGTGCAAAAAGAAAACTCAAAGCAAATTACTGCGCCAGCGATAGAGGCCGAAGTTGGCAAATTTCCAAAAATAGCTTAATACAGGGGAAAAAATTTCTCCCCTTTTTATCCAGTAACTGTTTGTGTTGGAGATTAACGGAAGATCACGAGCGCTTTCCCCTTCCGCGGTACGCTAGAAAAACAATTATTTAAAAACTATTCAGTAAGAAAAAAAAATTGCAGAACCATTATTGCTTCTGCAGAAGTTTCTGTGTAAAAATTATTTTTTTGTAAAACAGCTTCTGTTTCTGCAGAATCTTTTTTGAGAACTTTTATTTCTGCCAAACCAAAATTTTTTTTTTTCCCAAATAAAAAAAATCTTTCTGCAAGAACTCTGTCGCTTTCTGCGACAATGTCGCCCTGTTTCTGCCACGGGGGTGCTGATGATCATCGGGTCGCCATATTCGTGTGAGCAAGCGTTCTCTTGCATAAATATAATAAAAAGTAAAGTTAAAAGTCAACTAACAAATAAAAATCTAGATTTGTGTTTTAAATTTGAAACAACAAGTTATTAGCCAGATTTAAACTTTCAAAAGGCATGCAAAGCCAATACTCCCACTGATGTAACAATCTATATTTGTGTCTTTATATGAATAAATATTATTCCGTGTTTAAAGCTGTTTATTTTAAATCAAAAATCAAATGTATATAAAAGCGAATACTATAATATTAAATCAAAAAATTTTATTGGCTCTTGAAAAACTGGGAAATTTTGTATATTGTAACTTTTGGCTCTTCCGTTTTAATAGGTTGCCGACACCTGTTTTAGGGGAATTCACAGTCTTGGAGATGAATCTAATTTAGCTAAAAAATTTGATTTTGTATTGTAACGAAAAAAGAGCTGATATAAATATTGAAAATGGTTATTAGGGAAGAATATTTCTTTATTAAAGAAATCAGTTATTTTATTTTGATTTGAAAAGCAAAATATGAAATACTATAGCAATTTTTTATAAATGCAATAAAATTTTTTATGGGTCTTTTTTCATAATTTTGTTAGGATATATATATATATGAGGCAGTTATAGAAATAATGAGGCAGTTATTTTATCAAACAAAGTTCAGGATCATATTGTATTATGATTCCATCAAAATTACATCTTTACATTCATTTTAAATTCGTTAACTAACAAAATGCTTAAGTAACAAGACTTTAGTTTCATAAATAAACGTGAAATGTATTCTAATTGATCTTTGCTACTCAATTAAATGTTGAAAATAACAAATAAGATCCTTGTGTAAATCTAAAAAAAGTAGCAGCATAAAGTGTCAAATATAAATAAATTTAAGATAAAAATGATTTAATTTTCAGCAGATTCTAATGAGTTAATTGTTGACTTTTTTAAACTCATATGAAAATTTAAATACTGAAAACATTAATTTATCAAGGAAAAAAAATTTCTTAATGTCTGTAATATACTAACAAATATAAATATGTAGAAACTGGAAAACACTAGCAGTAAAAAGGTGAGCCGGATAAAAACTTCTTGAGAAGGCCAAGGCCCACCCTGGGCTGTCAAGCCATTAATGATGATGATATCTAAAATAAATTTATGTCGACATTTCATATTATTTAATCTAAGAAAATGCAAATAAAATTAAAACTTACCCAAACGTTAAACTTCACATTTTTGTAAGTGACTGTTTCTACGTTAAAGCCAACTGTTGGGATAGTAGTAACTGATTGTCCTAGCTTTAATTTGTACAGAATTGCTAGTATGAATTAAGAAAAACTATCGATCAAACAATCTTAATGTATAATCAATTCAAAAATTACTTAATTCTTCCAACATTAAATAAACAAAACAAAATAAAGGATGTGCTAAAACTCATGTAAAATGGAAATTTTGCACTATTTGTGCGTTAAGATGTTGCAAAGACAAAGAAAATGGGGCAAGCAATAGTTGGAGATCATTATTAAAAATTTTATGCTATACCCACAACCTTCATTTTTAAATGTAGAAGATTTGAGTTTATAGCAGAAGAAATATTTACAATACTTAAGATTTTATGTGTTTTTAATTTTCATTCTTCATTCAAAAAATCAACAGCACTTTTAACAGGACTAAGAATCAACAGTATTTTAACACAATCAGCTCATATAGATCTGAAATAAAAGAAAAATTTTATCTTTCTTTTTTCATTATCAGATGTAAATCTTATATTTTTCACTAATAAATAACAGATCAGACTTAAGCAGAGAGAAAAATCCAAGATGTTATTGCCTGAGCCAATAACTAATCCTTATTCATGTATGTCTATTCATTATCTAAACCATAAGAACCAATCTTCATTTACAGATGTGTATACACGAGTAATTCCAAGAAAGTGCAAAACTTGTCTGAACATTTTCAAAATGGAGAAGTTTTGAGCGCAGAAAGTGGATGTAAATGAAGAGCTTCTGCAAAATGCAGAAGAGTTGGCAGGCATGTAACACTACGCAAGCAAAAGAAGAAAAAAAATGCTTTAATTGTTGAATTATCCCAAGTATACTCATTCACATACTCACATTCTGTATACTAATTCAAGAATTCATATATACAAGTAATTCTAAGAAGGTGCAAAATTTAAAAAAACACTTTCAAAATATAAAAGATTTGAGGCTCACTGCAGAAAGTAGGATGTAAATGGGAGAGCTACCGCAAAATGCAGAAAAGTTTACAGGTATGCAATATTATTCAAAAAATAAACGCTCTAATTGTCGAATTATTTCATGGTGATGAAAATATCCAGTTTTGGTGTTCACGTTTGTTTCTATCTTGAATTGGCTGCTCAATAATTGTTTTACGTAATATGATCCCCCCCCTGTTTTTGTTTTTTAGAAGTCTTAGGTTTATGACAACAAGCCTAAAACAATCTATTTTTTAAAGGAAGAAATTGAGTGCACTTAACTATGAATCTTACAGGATGCTGTATGTTCCTAAAATATAATTAAAAAAAAAAAAAAAAGCCTAATTACTTAATCTTATTTAAAAAAAAAAAAAAAATCAAGACAAAAAATAAGAATAAATATAACATTCTCTAAGTAAGTGCGAAGCTTAACTACAGAGAAACGTTCACATATTACAATTACAAAGTCATCAATTTAGAAAACAAATGAAAATATTCAATTAAGCTTAACTACAGAGAAACGTTCACATATTACAATTACAAAGTCATCAATTTGGAAAACAAATGAAAATATTCAATTGTACAAAAGGATACTTGTTTTTCCAGCTGCATCTAACCCTAACATCAATATTCTCATCTCCTTGTTACCAAATATTTTAGATAATATTTTCCCCATCTCATTAGGCTTGTACTTCTTCACCTATAAAAATATTTAATATTTTGTTAACAATTTCAAAAATAAAACAAATTGCTATTTTAACTTTTTAAGACTCTCTATGGCTTCACATACTTACACTTCATAGTCATATAAGAAGAAAGCACGTTTGTTTCTATCTTGATATTCAAATAGACTTTAAAATAAGAAACTATATGGAACTGCATTAAACATAGTTCTTGCATAAAAATTTTAGAAAATATTTTAACAATTAAATACGGAAGGGAAAACATATCGTAGTACATTCCCATACATCTGAGGAGGACTGTCCAACCTAGGAACCGGTCTTTTCCCTAGATGGCACATTTGAGCGTTGCAATCAGGAATCCTAGCATAGCAGTTGGTGTTTCTACATAATGGACCACACATAATAAAATATATATATTGTAAGAGACTATTAAAAGGATAAAAGGTCATATCTTACAAAAAGTTAAGAGGAAGATTCTTGTTTCAGTATTTGCAACAAATTGGCAACCAAGTTTTGCTGACAACTAGTCAGTGACACACAAGAAAATTTACTAAATTTATGAGATTTGAAAATGAACTTTTACTTCTCAAGAACTTATTTAGGCAGAGGCAAGGTAGATTGAACATAGGGGCACGTTGAACCAGACTAAATTTTTTTTAATGTTAAATATTATATATAATTTTCTTTCCTTTCTTTTTCATTACCTTATTGCACCACTAATACTATTTTTATTTCAGTAAGTTGAACTTTAACCCAAAGTAAGTTTATAGACTTTAAAATACCTTATCTTCTAAAATTTGTTAAAATGTCTCTTTAAGAATACATCAATATAGTGAACTTATTTTAGAGAATAAGATCATTAATTTGATAATAATTTCACAGCTATTAATATTTATATGCTTTTGATGGAAATTATTATAGTGTTTTGTGAAACCCAGAAAATGGGATACATAGGCCAACTAAAAACCAGAGTAGGTTGAACTCTCAAAATAATTCAAAGAATCTTTATTAAAAGTAATGTTTTATTTATTTTTTAGAATAATACAATTATATGGCCTTAATAAAGATTAATAAAATTATCTATATTTTTTTAGAAGTTGGAAAATTATTGCAAATATACTTTTTTAAAAACTCAATTTTCACAAGCCTGCAATGAAGACGAGCAATCTAAAAGATATTTTATAATCAGAAACTAAAAAAAAAGAATAACATCACAGAATGGGACAAACTCGGAATATATAACTCGCAACTCACAGTTATCCCTAGGCAAACTGTTACATACTTTTATATACAAATTCGTAAGGTAAAAATCCATTTGGTGCCTTGGAGACTGTAATTGGCATAGCAGATTTTATAGTATGAAAATATACCCTATCTTCGGCATGAATGTTGAAGAAAGACAAGAAATTTCTGCATTTTTGAGCTCAGAAATAAAATTGGAATTTTAATAATTCTAAATTATTTATCCTGGAAAAAATGAGGACTAGAAATTATTGGATTCTTGACTAACTGCTGATATGAAAGTCAGTAAACTCTAGTTAAAATTGCATTGTAGCAAATTAAAAAGTACTGATTTCTTCAAAATATAAAAATTTATTTTTTTTTATTTTCAATATTTGATTTATTATATATTTAATCAGTTATAATATATAAACAAATTATGCATTATTGTAATCATTATTTACAGCAATATCATTAACATATGCTAAAAAATACTTTATCAAAGAGTTATGAACTACCAATTATTAATGCACTGTGTATAGTGGATTATTGCTGTGCTATTCATTATATTGAGATTCGACTGAATTTTAGGAAAATTTCATAGTGTATGCATATTATAAAGGAATTTTAACAAGAAACAAGATGATTGTCATTAATAAGAAAAATTTGTAATCGTGATTTTGCAGACGTCGACTTGATTGTAATTAGCCGATAATAAATAGGCCAATAATAAAAAATATAGCCCCCACTACAATGCAAACCGAATTGGTATGTAACCTTTAATAATTCAACAAAATAAAACAAAAATAGGAGATATAAAAACTCAAGTTATAGATTTTTTCAAAGGGAGTAAACAGTCTATAAAGAATAACTAGTGACATTTAAGCAAAACACTACGATTTAATAATAGTTACACAAGCAAAAAAATTAATCAATAATTTTTAAATAATATATATGTCATAGGCTTAGTGCGGCAGTTAGCGAACAATAATACTGTTGATGTAATAGGAACATACAATTTGTAACGAATCGAAATAGCTGCAAAGAGATGCTTTTATTTTTTTCCCATATAAGATGATGCTACATTCCACGATACTTACTAATGGTTAAATATCAAAACCGGTGATAGCAAGGCGTTGGTCGAAGGAAATTTGAAAAAGTTATAATGCGATAAAAGAATAATAATCCAATGAACATGCGGTAAAATTATTTACAATTGTTGTGCACAACATTGTCGAAAAACTATTTAAGTTTTTTCATAACTTGATTTGATAAACACATTCCAACGTTGCTCTCATTGACCTCAAAAAAGTCGAATGAAAATTAAACGGAAGTAACTATACCAACAACTCGATCGAATTTCCGGCTACATGGTATTGCCATTCTATCAACTTATAAAAATGTGGATTAAACATTTGTCTTATTTCTTTGATTTCAAGATTAGAAAAACAAACTAGTGACTTTGAAAAAATATGAGATATCGTTAAAATTGCAACATATAAATTTTTCATGCAAAAAAAGTAAAAATTTAACTTTAAACTTATATAATTTGCATTAGAATCTGGCACTCACAAAATCTTTCTGAGTTCGGAAATAGCATCTTTTCTGTAATGATCCTGCCTATTTATTCAGTTTTTTGAGTTCTACTTCATATAAATACATTTATAAGGAAAATTGAAACGTAACGGATCAAACAGTTTATACAGATTCAAACGATCATAGCGTTCACGTTTATATGTTTTCAAATTCAAATTTGGGTTTTAAAAACAAACAGTTTTTATTCCTAATTAAGTACAAGTAAATTAAGACGGGATATTGTTCCGTTTATTAGCAGTTTTAGGAGTGATATCATGGTTCCTTATAGTTTTATCAATATTGAAAGTTCTTCATTTGTTAATTAAATGTTTATTCTTACTCATTTTTAAAAATGAAGGAGTTTTTAATTTCAAGTAGTAGTTCCCTTGGCTTTTATTAATTAAAACTTCTATAAAATTAATTGATGTGCGTTAGTTCTTTTCTCTTTTAAATTTATTCATTTGAATATGAATGACAAAGAGCCATACAGAGCCACCAAACTGGTAAATATAAAAAATTTATTACTGATAATCTACATTTAATTGCAGTTTATTGGGGTAATGAATTTTTATTATAATTTTTTGATAAAGTTATATAAGCATTCTATTACATATATATATATATATATATATATATATATATATATATATATATATATATATATATATATATATATATATATATATATATATATATATATATGTTATAGTGAGTCGGGGGGGGGACTATTGAATAATCGGGAATGCGTTATATTAGATGTATTTAAATTTATTTTCTGTCTGCAAATTCTTGTTGTTTCATTTTTTTTATTAACATGATTTAAGAAACATATTTAACATGATTTAAGAACATAAGCAGCTTAATCTGATGTAATATTGCATAAATACTGCTTGTCTTTTTATATATTTGATTGCTTTAGTTTTTTAAGTTTTTTTTTTTTTTTTTTCGTTCTTTTTTATTAACAGTTATCAATTATTTTGATGATCACCTTAATCTGATGTACCTGTATACTGGACAAGTTCAACTTGTCACTTTATAAATTTTATCTTTTTAGTTTCTTAAATCTGTTTTTAATAATTTCTTTCTTATTAACATGATTTTTTAAAAAAAGAAAATATTTGTACTTTTTGGTTAGGCAGGCGCAAAGAAATACGACAATTTCATTAAAACTTTTTTTATTTTAGATAAATTTTTTTAAACTTTCATTTTGTCCAGTATTTAAAAAAATGCAAAAGCAGTAGAAGAAATTAAAAATAAGAGTTTGTGGTGTATATTTTTTAGGGCTTTTTGCTTGTGCCCAGCTGAGCAAAAACTACCCTAATATTTTGAAAAGATTTATACTTTTCTGTACCTATATACTGATTACATACAGTTTGTTATTTTGTAAATTTTATTCTTTTTAGTATGGTCTGGGGTCTGTCCAGGCCAAATTTACTACCGTTTAGTGGTACCTTCACAAATTCAATTTTAGGAAAATCGATAGTTTCACAAAATACTTTTTCTTAAAATTTTATTTTTGTATCCTTTAAGAAATGATAAATCCACATATTTACCATATTTTTTGTGTTGATTTTTTTTTATATAATTTTTAATTTTCACAAATTATGTCTAAATTTTCACAAAATAGATACTTTTCAGAAAAACCTAGACAGACCCCTGATGGTGTCAGTTAATTAAAAATGATTAGAATCTGCAATTCCCCTTACAAATCTGTAATTTTCCTAACTTCCCTTTTTAAGAAAATCATTGATTTAAATCATTAAAATTAAAACAAACATTTATTTGCCCTGCTTTTAAACAGATTGTGAGTAGTTACAGCTAAAATTTTAAGTGGAATCTGGGTATATTTCTGTATAAGTACCTATTTATGCCAACTAGAATCATCAAGGTGCCAATAGGATTTTAGAACTTGTAAAAATTAAAAAAAGCAATAGTGTGTGTTGAGGTTTACTGAGGCAGGCTACAAGTTATACCCTTTGTTTTGGTTTCTTTCTGTGATGTTTTCTATAGTTTCTTGCATGCTAATGCCCAGAAGTCTTATAAACTAGGGAATTATTTAGGTTCTGGGGCAGATAAAGAATTCTTTCCCAGAATCTCTTTAAAATTATAAAATAGTTTATAATTTTAAAGTTATAATAATTACTATAATTTTTTATTTTATTTTAAATCATTTACTCAGATGATAAAAATATGTAAATGACAAATATTGTCTGCTTTTTTTATTTTTTAAAATTTTAATTTCTTGAATTTCTACAACTGTCAAAATGCCCTTCTATAGAAGATCTTTTTTGTATTCTATGAATTTAGAGAAGCATTTTTTTCTTGTGTTGCAAATTAATATTTTTATGTGCTTTTTATATTATATATTTACTATGTTTATTAAATAAATTATGTTGTTTAATGTAGAGATATAAGAGGATAGATAGTATGAAAATAATATGTTTCAGAACTTTTAAGTTATTGTTTCTGTTAATTAAGTCAATTTTTTTTTTGGTTTTATCTTAGTTATTAATTTATATCTTAGCATTTTTTTGTCTGCAATTTATATAATCTATGACTGAATTCATGCAGAAAAGGCAAATAAGCAGTAAATCAACTGTCTTTTTTAGTAAAATGTTTGTCAATTATTAATTACTTAATTATATAAATTAAGTTTCTTAAAATAATATAATAAAAATGCAAAGCATTACATTTTGTTAATAATTTCCTATTTTTTTAATGATATTTTTTTTTTTTGTGCAAACTATGCAACTATAATTTAGTATTATAATTTTTTTATTATATTATTTTTAGTGGAATGAAGTTATTGCAGCTTTTAAAGCTGGGATGCCATTAAAGAGACATCGTAGACGCATGCAAAGCTATGTGAATTGTTTCACAGCTTCTGAGGCAGTAACATGGCTTCATTGTTTTCTACTGAATAATCCTAATTTTGGACCAAATGTTACAAGGTCTGTACCTCTCTTCCTAATTCGTGAGTCTATAAAACCTAGATATCATGCTTCTAGGGTACCTAAAAATTTATAGTTAAAATTTATATGGACATTACTTATGTATTTTGTAATGTATGCTACAAAATTGTGCAATATATATACATTTCTATTTCAGGTAATATTAAAATAATACAATGCCTTATTTAAATTCATTTTCTATTTAAAATGCAAATTTACTGAGAATAAAAAACTTAGATATCGATAATCAGTCTATTTCAAGTATGATATAAAAATTTTGCTATGCATTATTTAAATTCATTTGCTGTATAAAATGCAAATATTTCCAGTGAAAAAAAAAAAAAAAACTTAGTTACCAACTTTAAGATAAATTTAGATTACTGATTTCTTAGTTTAAACTAAAGTGGAAAGAAATTATAATTTGTTTTATTTTATCTATTCTAGATTGTTTTATTAGAGTTCCAGAATTTTTGTAATGGGTTTTGTTTTTTCTTTAATAGAACGCAAACTATCAACTTGTTGCAAAAGTTTTTAAAGTGCCATGTAATTGAAAGTGCCATAATGAAATCAAAGAAAAAAGAATTCCTTGATGATTCTCACATCTACAAGTAATTCAAGTTATTTTATAACTTTTAAAACAGTTTATGTGAATCATAATGTTTAGATTTACCCATCTTTAGCGTGAAGTACTGATTAAGTATTTTTTTCTTTAGGTTCAACCCTGTTTCATTAAATCAATCCAGACCCTCAGCATTGTGTCTAATCCAATCTCCAACTGGCTGCAAAGGGAAATCTAAAAAAAATGAACTTACCGAAATTCAGAATCTTCCAAAGTCTGTGCAGATTCAGAAAGAAAATATCCCGGAATGTCATTTAGTCGAGAGAAAAATATCTCCGAATGAGATTAAAGCAATATGGGAAAAAGTAACTCTATCAAGGTAATTTATTTAAATAGTTTTTTCTCATATGCAAAATAAATGATTTGAGTAAAATAATACAGGGTTCAAAATTTAAAGCGTTGGTCTGGGAGTACTAAAGTTTGACCCAGACCACCCTTAAAATAGATTAATAGTAGTCCTATAGACCAGCAATCGATTTGAAGGGGTGGCATGCTGTTTTGATTTTGTGTTTTGGTCTGTGTTTTTGTCGCAGTTAATGTATTTCATCATAGTTGTGACATATTTCATACAAGATGTAAATGGTTCCGGGAAACTGCATGGGTCAGTAATATATTTTAGTGAACATAGTAGTTATAAAAGATATTACAGCTGTGCACATGTAATTGGTTCTTTGGAAAAATAGCTAAGGACCACTTTGACTAAAAGACTTTGGATCAATCACTGGTTATTTTAAACCAGTAACTAAACTCTGCAGTCCTTTGGACCCATGGCTAAATTTTCTTTACTTTTTCCCGTGTCTAGTCAACACCTCCTAGAAGCGATAAGGCCACTGCACGGATTACCATAAACGAGAAATCTGATTCTTTAGTAGTCCAAAGGTAGTGACACTTTTTTATTTTACTTACTTATTTATGACACTTATCTTATTTTCTCCCAGCTGCACAGTTTATGTTTGTTATGTTGGACTACTAAATTGATCCATTCTGAGGCCTTCTTTCTTCTAGGAGGTGTTGGTCTAGTACCGTAAATTTAGAAAAATAACCTTGCAAAGAAAAAATGTTGGTTTTTAAGCGGATCTGTCGTTTTTTTTATTTTTTATTTATTTTTTAAGCGCTGGGTCTATTTTAGTGGCCCTGGTTGTCAGCTTCGTAATTTTTTCATATTGTTATTTAATATCTTTATTTATAAAATTTTAACAAAAAAATTAGTAGTACTGTAAATTGGTACAAACATATTTCATTGTTTTCTTTTTTCATTAGATTGGAAAGTCTTTTGCCTCATATTTCTTGTAGTGAACTTCTAAAAAACAAACCCATTGACGGTCACTTGCTCAAACATAATGCATCACGTCTTAGCAAGACTGGTGTTGTCATCCTAGTCGATAAAACAGGTAGTTTTCCTTTTGCTTTATCCTATATAACATTGTAATTAATGTGTTTTTATTTAAGAGGCCTCTCAACTGTCGATGAGACGGGAAGGGAAAATCGAAATATTATTTTATTCCTTTTTGCTCAATTTTCACACATAAACTTGGTTGAAACACCGAGCAGAGTAAACATCAACCATTTTCACAAATAAAATAGTTGATGTTTACTCTGCTCGGTGGTATCTTTTGAAGCATATTAAATACAAGATTGTCACCCTATCAAAATTTGAGATACCAGGCTCACAGTATTTTAGATTCTCTATTAATTTTTTCTGACAAAATTGTAAAAATATAATTCTGCTATCAGCAGTTTTTGAAAAGAACTAAAATTGCAAATAATTGTCTGTTTTTAGATTTTTGATGAATATTGTTTTTGTGTAATTAATATTAAAAGAACTTTTTTGTATTAATCAAATCTCTGTTTTCATCAGTTTAAACTGTAATAAAACAACATTAAAAAAAAATCTAATAACTGACAATAGTGTAATTTTAAATTACTTCATAAAACCCCAAATTACATAATTTTACTGCTTTGAAGTTTTAAAGAAAAATTTGCATCTAAGTCTAAAAATCAAGCACTATGTCTCCTAATCTAGTAAAACAACCCCTTTGTTTGCCATCTTTTTGTAAACATATAAACATATTGTGCTGTGCAATAACACTAGATCATATAAAGTTTGTTAAATACAAAAAATTATCGATAAAATGCAAATTAAAAATTTAACCTTAAATCCATGATAGCAAGGGTAGAGGCCTCTTAAAAATATGGTTCAATTTTTTTTAATCTTAAATAATAATTCTATTTTTATAGATGACATCCCACACTGGGTAATTTCTGCCATGAAGTGTTTAGCAAATTGTAAGTTAAGTTACATATATTTAAAAGTATGTCTTTCCTATTTTTTTTCTTTCAAATATTTTAGTCCAAATTACAATAGACAAAATCTTTTGTAGGGCCAAATGCTAGTGGTAGTGGAAGCTGTCTGCCCAATTATCCAGGATTTGAAAAAGATGTTTTCAAAGTAGTGAAAGATTTCTTTATAAATCCTAGAGTGCCTTTACTGCCAGACTTTATTTCATCTCTTCTAATTCAAGTGTTCTGTATGTACAATATTTCTTTCTTTAAAAAAAAAAAAAATCATTTCAATGTCTATCATGTTAATACATGATTTTGCATGTAGTAGATTGGAATATAATACAATAAATTACAATGCAGTGCCATCAAAAATTATAAATTTAGTTTCAATCAATGATTAACCTATATTTGTGTTATTATTATTATCACATGACAAGAAATTTGGCCTAGTGACCTTTGGTATTTTTGTGAAAAATATTCTATGAGAATAAAATACAATTAATTAGCTGTCGCAGTTTACAAACATGAGATTCTTCCAACTTTTGGCAGAATTTTTACTTTTCTAAATATTTTGTCTTAATTTTTTGGAAAGTTGTTCCATCTCTACATAGTCTAAAAAAATATAAATTAATTATTTTTAGTATTTGCATCTAGGTCAAAAAATTTTGCCAAATCGGTGATTTGTAAATGGGTGATCAAAGGATTTCTATATAAATATAAAAAATTACAATGAAAAAATTTCAAAAGAAAATGTCATGTTAAATATTTCTACATTATTTTGTAATTTTGCTTTATTATTATTTTGTTCTCTTCAACAATAATTTTTTGCTAATTTTTACACAAAGCTTAACAATTTGTTGATTGTCAATGTACATATGTAGAAATTTTTTTTTAATAAGCGTGGAAATAATATGAATGTTTTCTTTTTTGTACAAAATTATAGTTTTGCAGGATTTTTCCATGACTTGAGTTGATTGGACTTTTCAGACTTTTTATTTTATTCCACCTTTCATGACTGGGAATGCACAATAAATTTAAAAAAATTTTTAATTTTATTTTTTTACGTAGTTAGCCAAAATCTTATACCAGATATTGTAAAATTATAACTTAGTGTTATCAAAAAATTATAAAATTATTTTTGAATTAATTAAAATATCAATAAATAAATCAATTAAAATATCAATTAATAATTAGACCAAACTAATATTATTTCTATTGTCAAACTACTTTGTATATTATGAAATTTTTCATGGCTATTTTTGAAGGCTTGGCTTTATTTTTGTTAGAAATATTTTAATGAGAGTAAAGTACACTTACTTGTATGTCATAGCTTATGAATGTAAAATAGTCTTTAAATTTTTTTTAAAATTTTAATTTTTCTTCCATCAAATGAGTTGGGCAAGACATATAAAGTAATTTTATAAGTGAATAAGGTACTTATTCATTTCAGGTGGTCATAAGAAATTACCCAACTCTTATTGTCAGGGTTGGGCTTTTGATGTCTAAAAGCCTGTTGAAAAGTGTTAAAAACTGGCTTAAACTGTTGAAATTTGACAAAAACTGCCAAAAACCTGAAGAATAATGGAGACATTTTATTAGAAGTCAAGCTACATAACTGTTTATATCATGTACAATACTTGAATATAATCATTACTATAATTATGATTAATAAGTAGATATTTCTGTGTCTTGATCTATTGCGCCAACTACAATTTCCAAGGGTCCAAATAGATTTTAAACTTGCAAACTTTAGAAGAAGAAAAAAAAGGTAGAGGTTTGCCCGAGGGTGGCTATGTGTTTTAAGCTTTGAGTTGGTCCTCTTATGTGATGTTTCTTGTGAACCCCTGCTTGAAAGTTGTTAAGGGTTGGCAATTATTTTGGCTTAGATCACAATATCGAAATATTCCCATTAATAGTTTATCTTAGAAAAATATAGCTAAAATTCTAAAAATACTATCAACTGCTTGTAAAAAAACATGGTACTATTTATAATTTAAAATCATTATCATTTGATATATTATAACTAATTTTATCTTGCAGATAATGAGTTGTAACTGTTATAAATATAGTTATTGATATTATGTTTATAACAGATTTTTTAGCTTAAACATGACTAAAGTGGTCGCCAATATTTACACAATCACCTAATAGTTATGTGCTTACAATAAGTAAAAAATTAAATATTGATATTGATGGGATTTAGTTTTCACCTTATTTTCATTTCACCTTCATTAATTTCATGATACTTTTTTGGTGATCTGTAATTTGACAATTTTTCTTTTCCTCTTACTAGGTCATTTTGTTCCAAGAGAGTTTTACGATTATGGTGACAGCATCAAGAGCTCGTCTCAAGTTTTTGATTTGAGTCATAATTTAAAAACTTCTCAAACATCTTCTTCCCAAGTTAAAACATCAACACCATTAAGTAACGATTCTATATACAAGAGTCATCATTTAGATGAAATAAAAGCAGCAAGATTACTTGGCGACCCCAATGCCACAAGTCACTCGAAAAACCTTGAGAGTCCGAGTGACGGAAAACTTCTTCTTGATGATCCAACTGTCATGTGGGAGTATCCAAGTGAAGTCTATTTTGAGACTGATTTTGCAACAACTCAACCAATCACACGGGTTATTTCCAATCAATGCACTCCTCGTAGCAGAAGCAGCTCCTTTGAAAATCCTATGGGTAGTATTGAATCTGTTAGCACCATTAGTGTGTGCAGTCAGAAACCATATGTGCCAAGTGACAGTAAATTAAATTCCAGATCACCTTTGAAAGCATGGAGCTCAAACATGTATCTTCAAGATGAGGTTAAAGACACACCACAATGGATGAGAACTGCATCCGCATTTTCTAGGCTTAGTGTTACTGAGTGCACTCCATTGCAACGGGAGAAAATTGCTGAATCTGTAAACTCTTCTGTATCACAGTATCCTTCTGAGCTTGTTTATATGTGTGAAATGATTGATCTGAACACTTCAGACTTAAGTTCTAAAACTATAACTGAAAGTTCTGAAAACATTGAGTATCAAGAAGCGACATCGTCTCAGTCATCCACTGCCATATCATCAAGAGATTTTTCTAGTCCCACAAATCAAATCAGAAATGAGTGCAATAGTTTTGTTGAAAAATATGGAAAAACATTCATTGAAGGTGAAATTTTAAATTTCTTTTATTGTTCAGACATCCTACGCAGGGTGCATAGGATTTTAAAAAATGCTTAAAGGTGCTTATTTTTGATTTATCTTTTTTAAATGCCCTTTAAAGTGCTTTTTTTTTATATTCAGAGTTTGTAAAAAGTACTTAATTTTCTATCTTTTGAAATGAGGTTTTCTCTTTGCAGTGTCGATTGTTGTTCTAAATTACAAAAAATGCATGATTTTTCACGGTTTTATCTGCAATATTTAACAGAAACTAGTTATTTTATCATGATATGTAAAGTTTTTGAAAACTGTTTTGATTTTATGTTTATAAATTAAGAACTTTAAACGATAGACAAAAATAATTTTTATTACTGCACTAGTTCTAATTATGAATTTTTTTTTGGAAAATAATTAAAAATATTTCTTGAGTGCTTAAAAAGTTCTTAAAAGGTCTTTATTTTTTGTTGAAAAATCTGGCTACACATCCTGTTAATATGTAGGTAAAATCTAGTCTATGGTACTTGGTGTGCAATTTTGAAAATTTTTGCCAATACCAAAATGTGGCAACCTTAAACTAAAATGTTTTTATCAATTTACTTTACGAATAAAATGAGGTTTTATTTAAATATTTAAGATGTGACGATACATACAATACGCTCATGAATATAATAGTTATTAAACCACTATTACAACTTAATTCTTATCAACAATTGTCTATAATACTTAATACATAACAATGGATTTATTCCACTTTTTATCCAACTTAAGTTTAAACAACAAAAGCTTCTAATTTATGTATAATTTTTAAGGACCTTATATTGATAGCGATGCAAATTCACAACATAATGCTTGAGTATATCCGAAGAGAAGAAAAGATAGGTGCAATTTTGTTGTACGAAATTCAATTTTTATTAAAATAGAATTTATAATTAAATGACGTTTAATTTTTTTAAAAGAGTTCTAAAAATATTTTTAACTTCAATCTCATTTGTGTTCATTTATTAGAATTAGCTCGAAGCTAAATATAGTTGATAACTTTTTGAATTAAAGTAAGAAATATTGATAAAATCCAAATTTAAAAAAAAAAAAAAAAAAAATTCTATAAAATCAGATGAATTTGCTCAAAATGAGAACAAAAGGATTGAGTCAAATAGCTGCTTTAACATGAATTAACTAGCTAACATTGCAAAAACGAAAACTTCAATGTCCAAAAGGGACCAAAGTATTAGAAAATGTTGATAACCAGCCCCGTGGCAGAATCGCGGCGACTCGGCGACATTGTCGCAGAATATTACAGACTTTTTGCAGAAAGAATTTTCTTTTAGGAAGAAAAGAATTTGGTTTTTCAGAAGTAGTAAACAATTTTGGTTTTCTGCAGAAATTTTTTTTCTCTAAAATTATAATTAAAAGATACCTTTTTCGCACATCGGAGGGGAAAGAAATGTTCGTGATTCTTCTATTCTTATTTTAGAAGAATGAAAAATATAGAATAAAGTAAAAAATTACTTTTCTGCAAGAATGTTGAAAGATTATTTTCCTACAGAAATCATTCTTTGACGCACTCAGAGAATCTCGCCCTTGATATTAGAATAAAAAAATATTACATATTCATTTAAAAATTAAATACAATTTTATTTAATTCAAATAGGATTTTTTTTGTAAACACAACGTTTTTGTTACTTTAAATTTAGTTAGTAACATGCATATTTTTTATTATTAAAGGCATCTTGCAGAAAGATATTAGTGCTAGAGACGTTTGTCGCAGAAAACCCAAAAAAATTCTGCCACAGGGATAACCAGCTTACTTTTAATAAATTTTTTAAGTCCAATTTTAATAATGTTTGAATTTTTTCAAATTAACATCATTAATTGTTACAAATACTATATGCATGATATGAAATGCATTTTAACTTACACCTATTGATTTCATAGTAGTTTGCAATTTTTCCAGAAATTCAGTCTTCTGATGTGGCCAAATAGTTTCTTCCCATCATTATCTGATTCTGCATTTTACAATTAAATTAAAAGGACACCATGCGATGAAAGAAACATTTTGTCGCAAATTTTATTTCTTTTCATGAGGTTTCAAACTCTAAAAAGAAATTTTTAAAATATCAAAATGAAAATAAATTATAAGAAGATAACTTTGGACTACGCAATGGAGAAGTTCTATTCCAATAATTTGTTTGCATTTAAATATTTTGAATTTTTTTTTTCAACAATTCAAACTTCATGGCTTACTCTAAGCTTGCTTGAACTCACTTTTTCCTTCTTTCAAATTAGTCATAAATGTGAAAGAGAATTTGCAATGAAGAGTTTCTCCCTTGGTATGACGTCCTCTGAAAGGAATGTTTTAAAACTCTTACTCTTCAATCATTTGATCAAATTGTAATTGTTTCTAATTTTTATTTTAGTGTTTTTGTTTTTAAAAAGTAAAATATACTAAAACTAAATAATAATAAGTTATTATGCTTAGAAAAATTACATTAATATTAAATAAAATTACATAAGTTATTATGCTTAGAAAATGTATGTAATTACTGAATTTTTTTTAAAAATTTACTTACATTTTACTTATTACAAATAAGATTTTTATTAATTTTAATCTTTCAGTTATGTTCTATACATTACTATAAAACAATGTGAGCACGTCTAAGCAACATGCATGGCTTGACGGGGATTTCCTTAGACACATGTGGTGTGCTGTTAATAATTTATGATTATATCACCTATAAAATTCCTATACAAATCTCACTGTTAGTTGTTCATTATTTAAGTTATTAGATTTAAATTGTAAAGCCGTGTTTTTTTTTAAAATTATTTTTTTAAAATTCTTTTAGATAATATTTATTCTGATGATTTGAAATCTTCCTTTCAACTGATTCTCCTATTTTTACCAAGTGCTAGTAGAAGGCAACTTCATCTACTTTTGAGACTCATCAATAAAATTTTAAAAAATGGCCAGTTTATTGTGGGAAGCAATGTAAATATGCGAGAATATGTAAGTATTTTTTTTTTCCTGTTGGGATTTTGTAACAAAACCATTAGTGTAGGTATTGTACATGCAATGGTTTTTTAATAAAATGAAATTTTTTGCTCAATTTTTACAGGGTTCCCACGGTCCTTAAAAGTCCTTAAAAACTGCTTGACTTTTATTTTGGAAAATAAGGGCCCTTAAAAGTACTTAGTTTTGGTACAAGGTTTTTAAAAGTGCTTAATTTTTCAGCATCACTATAGTTGATCGGGACAATTTTTCAGTTCAATGTTTTAAAACAAAAAGTCGTTCTTTTATCACCTAGAATAAGATCATGCACGGAGAGTAAAACATTTTAGAGAGGCAAGAAGGGATGTGTGTGAGATGGCTACAGGCAAGGAGAAGAAAGCATGTCTTTTTATTAATATTTGGTTCTTTCATTATTATATTCTGCCTCGAATGATACTTTATGAGAAGAGTGACATTCTAAAGGAAAAGAATAGAGTGTGGACAAGGAAAATACTGCAGATGGAAGAGATAATGCTTTTTTTTGGGGTGGGGGGGCAGTTCTAAGGTACTTAAGTAGGAGACCCACACTGACCTTCAAAATTGACAGAATTCAAGCAATTCAGTTCTACTGGTAATTCATCTGCTAATAGGAATAAAGTAAAACCCTAAGAAAAGAAGTGTGAGAAAAACTTTTGAACTAGAATCTGTAATGAAAATTATTTCCAAAAATCTTGGAAGAATTAAATAGATTTGTCTAATATTTCAGTGTGTAATAAGAATAAGTAACTGTAAATTTATAAAAAGCAGCAACATTTTTCAAAATTCATGATTGTACTAAAATTTAGACAGATATGTAATAAACAGGGTTTGAAATATCCCATCCCACCTAGGTTTTATATCAAAAACCTGAGATTTATTGAGTTTTTGAAGAAAAACCTCAAGGTTTTCAAAAATATTTAAAAAACAAAAAAAAAAATTCTGAGTACTAAATAATGCATGATTTGCTCCTAACAAGAAAGTTAAATATTAGGTAACTATTTATAACTTGTTTTGCTACAATGTAATTTTTTTTTTTAAAGTTTTAGATTGTTATACAGTTAGATTGTTATTGTTTTTGTTTCTTAAGGATAAGCAGATTGTTACATAAAAATTTAAATCTTACTCAATTAAAAGATCCCAAACTTTTTTTTATTAATGTCTATTAGAATAAAATTCAAACTTAGATTTTAATAATCATTTTTCTCAGTTAACATTGCAACTTAATATACTGTTTCTTTTTTAATTTATTTTTTATTTTTTTAAAGTTTCTATTCAGCTTTTGGTTGCTTTAAAATTAGTAAATGTTTTTCGTCAGATTGTTTAGTAATATTAAAGTTAATTCCTAATATCTATTCAGCTTTTGGTTGCTTTAAAATTAGTAAATGTTTTTCGTCAGATTGTTTAGTAATATTAAAGTTAATTCCTAATATCGGTTTTGGCTGGAAATAATTGTAAAGCTCATCTTGAAAGTAAATATAACACATTTGCTGTGGAGGAAAAATTTCAAAATGACTAAGTTACACATTATTCAATATGTTTTTCATAAAATTTTTCAACAGATTTTTTCAAAACTATTAATTCACCATAAAAATAAAATATCAAATCACAATAATATTAGAGAATAATATTAAGAATCATACAGGATGATAAAGAAATATTACAAGTAAATGTCTATAAATTATGAAAAAATAAATAATTTATAAATCTTTGTTAATTTAGTAACCTTACCAATTTTCTAGCCATAAGAATGCGTTGATACCTTTGAAAAATCATTTTAGACCCTATTATTAATATGTTTCACCGAGAACTATTAAAAAACATATTTAGAACATTATAGTTTTAAAATTATAAATATTAAACATAATTGTATTTTTATTCTATAAAAATATTTATTACAATGAATTTTTAATAAATATATATTAAGTTAAGCCTAATGAAAAAAAAAGTGAAATGATTCAAGGTGCTTAGATATTAGCATGACCCATTTTTACTTAAAATAGGACTTAATTTGACATGACATAGTTAAGAAAACTACTCTCATGCATAACTCTAATTCAACTTCTTAGTATTAATTTTTTTTAAAATATATACCCTTATAAATGAAACATTTTGTTGGCAGAACTGAATATTTACCAAGATTGGGCTACAGCTGAATATGTGATGCATGTCTAGTAGCGAAATAAAAAAACTCGTAATAATTTTTTCAATATTATTCCATTATCTCTTTATTTTCTCTTTTTTTAATATATTTCTGCACCTAATTTTACAATTCAATTTCAATAAAATGATTAAAAAGGGATACAGATAATTTTCATAGATGTCGTTAATCCTTAACAATCTGAAACTGTTTTAAAAAAACCCAACCCGGGTTTGCAAAAATTGTCTGGTTCATACTTTGGTGAGCCCTGAAACAATTATTAAAACAATTTTATCAGTACTTACATTATAATAAAATTGTTTTTTATTATTTTGTTTTATTATTGATTTTTTTTAAAGAAAGTTAAATAATTAGCACTGTCACTGGCGGTATATATTTATTCGATAATAAACAATCATACTATTTTTAAGGTCCTTAATTTTCTTTTAAAAAGTCCTTAATTTTTTCAAACAAAAGTCCTTAAAAGTGCTTAATTTTTGCTTTGTTAAAAGAGTGGGAACCCTGTTTTACTGTAAATTTTTTGTTAACTATAAAATTTGTTTATTTCACTCTTGAAATTTTTTTTATATATTGTAAACTTTTTTCTGCTCCTTTAAAGTTGTTTAAAGAGTAAAAGCTTTGTGTGCATTAACATTTTTCACTCCTGTTTTTTTCCCCTTCTTTTGTTTGGCCTTAAATTAAAAAAACTGTAAAACCTATCGAGAGGGGACCTTACTTTAAATTAGTTAGAGAATCTTAAACCAAATGCATTTAGTTTATTTTGATTCGATTTTAAGGTAATATTAGAACTATGCAAATAGACTATTGGTAACAATCTACGTTTCCTCCTTAGTGTTAATCCAAAATCAAAATTGCTACACACAAAGAACTACAGTTCTGTAAGCTTATTCTTAAAATCTTCATTTTTGAAATAAAAAATAGTTATTTTTTACTTTTCTTTTTTCTTGCCATCAAATTTAACTGATTGATGAACTCTTCGAATAAGAATGAATAAAAATTTATTACACTCTTAATGTGCTAATCACATTTTTTTCCTTTTTTTATTCAAAGCAATTGTTAAAATAAAATTTTTAGTGACATACAAGGTTTAAAGATTATGTAAAAGGGCATTATAAATACTTTCTGGGGCCCTACCATGAGCTACCGGGAATAGAATGAAGATTCCCGGCTGGAAGGTGAAACTAGGAAAGTTTGGTTCCATGAACGTTCAATACCGCACCATGAACACTCCCTTGGAATCAGACATTCCATGATAACTCTCTCTCAGGGCGTGTTTAAAATTTAACCAATCACACAATTTACTTAAGATTTTCTTTCTAAGATTGGCAGCATTAGCATAAGTAAAATGAAACGAGCTTCTGCTATTTAGAAAATATCTTTGACGTTTTATTGTTTTCTTTTTATAATGATTTTTGTTTTCATTAGACTAAAAAAACATAAACTGCGAATACTTTGAAATATTCTTTAATTTATTATACATATAATTTTGTTAATTAAAAACTGTCATATTTAACATTTATAATTCATAGAATAAAACCATTTTTTCATAATAAATATTTCTGATATATCCTCTTTAATACGTTTCACTATTTGTTTTAAATATTTTTTAAAAAGTACAACTTTTAAAATAATGATCATATTTTAATGAATTATGATTCAAAATTTCATGCCTGAGTACTGCAAGTAGATAGATTAACCAATTATACTAGTTTTTAAAAAAAAACTAATTGCCAGAAAGAAATCAAATTTTATCAGACAAAAAATTAACGTTGACCAATCGGTCTCTTAGAAATTAATTGAATTTCAGAAAAGTTCATTAGTTTTCAATTAAATTTGTAACAATATGAATGACTAAAGTTACTACTTGCTTATTACTTTGGTTTATTTGTTACATTATTAAAGTGACTGTTTTTACTGATAGTTAAATAAATATATTCACAAGAAATTAAGTTATAGATTTGTGTAAAATGTTTTTTCGTGATTTGTAAAATCATTTCACGTTTGAAATACTTAAAAAATTATAGTTCAAGGAACTACTTTCACAGCTTTTATAGTATATATTTTAATGGAAGAATGAGAATAAAAAATTTTAAAATTAGTAAAAGAGGAAACAAGCACATATTTCATAAATATTTTTAGAAGCATTTTTATTCTATTTATTTTTCCCATTATTCTTTTTCACATTTCTTATTATAAAATTTTTTTTAACTTTATAATACATCATGCCTGTAACAAATTCTTTTAAATTTGCTGCTATCTGTATATAGTATAAAGAACTATCGTTCGGAATAAAGTTAAATACTGTTGAATTAAAAGTTCATCGAAATAAAATTAAAAAAAGAAATGATTGGAACTTCAAAAAAAAGGTATTGGTCAAGTAATATATCCCAGGTAATATAACATAAAAATAGTAACAATTATCATATAATGAGAGCATAATTATATTTAGTATGCCGTAATTTCTTAGTTAACTCTGAAAGTATCTTTTCGTTCACACATACTAATGAAACAAAACATCTCTTAATTATCGTCTTGAAAATGGCTCGGGCACGTTTATCTTTTAGAAATTTTGAAATCTTCTCTTATGAAATAGAAAATAGTTAAGACATTCATCGGCGAAATATCGTATTTAGTTCTCAAAAATTCACCATTCCATCCAAGAATGAGGATTCCGGGCAGTAGACTCCGGCTGGAAAGTTCTTGCAGTTGAGTTTCTTGCCAAGAAACAGTTTCCAGGGTGAGGAAAAAGAAATTCCCGCTTTACGTGACGTCATTCCCTCATGGAACTTCATTCCTTGTAGCTCATGGTAGAGCCCCTGATCAGGAATGTATATTTTACTTTTACATTACATGTATATATTTAATTATTAGTATAGATTAAACACAACTTTAAGTTTTATATCTTTCAGTTTGCCAAACAGGATAAATAAACAGTACCAAGCAAGGTAAAAAAAAGAAAAGAAAAGTGTTGCATTAAATGGATTAATTCTTATTTATATTTATTGAGACTTCTGATTTATGCTTAAAAGAAAAGTTTTATTGAAAATATTACATTGTTAAGCTAAATTTTCGCCGCCCCCCCTCCCAACACATTGATGTTGCAATTTTAAAAAAATTAATTGTCAAATTTCTATGCCCCTCATATTTTGCTCCTCCTATTCTGCCGCCCTGCAGTGGACTTATCATAAGGACACGGTTCCCAGTAGAACACTGAAGTCAAGCATCACTTGTTGCTGTCAGTAAGCGGGTGGGTGACCACTTTGGTCAGCCTGCATAGGGACAAAAGTCGCGGTATGGGCCCTAATTAAACTGTTACACCATAAAGTGCTCGACTTTGTGTGCAAGTCGTCGGGCTACCAAAGCAGGGGAGCCATCCCTCTGCAAACTATCAAAATTGCCATGGGATGTCTTCAGATCATCCTCAGGGGTGCTTCCCAGACCGTCACCAATAGCAGGGAGGATTGTGCTCCGGAAAAATTCCGGACTTCCGGATTTTTCGCTAACAGTGATCCGGAAGTTTCCAGAGAACGAAGGTGCAGACGTTTCAAAAAATCATTGATCTCAGAAGTTTCCGAAAATCAAATTTTCAAAGGTGGAACTTTTTTAAGTTCCACCTTTGAAGTTCACAGTTTATTTTATTTGTTTGTAAGTGAGAGTCAGATCAGATACTTTATAAGCTTATATTCAGGATTATTTATGAGCTGATTTTTTATCAGTAAATAGTTATTATAATCATAAACTCAAGAAAAAAAGACATGTTTGTAAATTTTAATTACTTCTCCCGGTCATCATATGTATATGTAAATGGTATAGGTATGTGTAACATTTTAAATATATTTTAAGCAAACTAAGAAATATAAGAAAAAGGAAAAAAACCTTGTTAAAATTTTTTTTCTAATTTTTCAATTGTAATTTAATTCAAAATTAATTACAATTGTAATTAAATTAATGTAAATCTAATTTTTCAATTCAACTTTTGTTTTTTTAACATAAGAAATTTTCCGGAATTTTGACTTGGGCTCACAATCACCCCTGCCAATAGACCATAGCAGAGCTCTAGTGCGACGTAAATAAAATACCTACTTACATTTTATTCTGCTTTTAAGTAGTTATGTTTTTTTTTCTTCTTTCGTTTCTTAACTAAAATAGTTTTTAAATTTAATGTTTGTTTCTAAATGAATGATTCTGAAAATGCTACAAATCTTTTTTCTTTTTGTTTTTTAAAAACTTTTTATCTGTTTTTACAAAAATATTTTAGGAATGAAAAAAGCAAATTTTAAAAAAAATTCACTTAAAAATTTAGAAACCTTTATTGTTTGGTTGATTACATATTTGGTTAGAAGTGATTAATCAATAATTTAATTGTTGTTCTATCTACTTTAGTACTTTCAAAACAGTCATTTTTATATAAAGTGTTTCTAAAAACTTTTTCGAAAACTTTTCTAAAATAGTTCAAAAGCAGATATTTTTACATAAGACTGTATTAGATTTGTACCCCAAGAAAGATAATAATTTTGTTTCAAAATTAAGGAAGAAAATTTATGATATTGATTAATTACTTCTGTTGAAATAAAGAAACTCAATTTTAAATTGCAATCAATAAAAAAAATTTAAATTGTTGGTGTAATGGCTTAAAAAACATTACACGTATGTTTTAAATTATAAAATACAAAATTGCCGCTGCTTGTACTTATAAAATCATTGAAAATTGCTACTGTTTGCTGCTTTTAAAATCATAACTACCTCTTAAATGCTGCTTTAAGTTTGAAAAATATTTTGACTTAGTATGTATGAAAAATAAATAAAATGTATTATAAATTTATATGAATTTCAGTATATTATACTTTGAGTAAAACCCCTAGTTCTCAGCTGTCAGTTACTGTCAGCTGTTTTTGAGTAATTTATTATGTAATTTGAATATTTGTTTTTATTTTATTACAGCTAATTGAAACATTTTTACCTGCCATTGTGCAATCCAATGACGTACCTGTTCTTTGTCTTTATCAAATGGTTGCATTTCTTTTAGACTATTGTGAAATTGTATTTCAACCTCCTCCTGGCTTAAAGGAAGAAGCCATTGAAATTTGCAAGCAATCTTCGGTAAGAGTATGGATATTTTTTTAACCATAGATATAGCATGCAATATAAATTTGTGAGATATGGCATGCAATATTTTTAAAGAAAGATATAGCATGCAATATAAATGTAAGAGATATGGTGTGCAATATAAATTTAAAAGATATGGCATGCAATATTTTTAAGGAGATATATAGCATGCAATATAAATTTGGGAGATATAGAGATCAGGCAAGACAAAGAATGCAAGTCTATGAAGCTGGCTACACTGATTAAAATTAAATATTTTTTTTAAAGAAACCAACAATTTAAAAATTTCTTATCCATCTTAATATGAATAATGATTGCATTTCAATATGCATTTTAATATGAATAGGGTAAATCCCAATTAAAGTCAAATTTTTTTTTTTTAAAGGAAACCAGCATAATTTACTATGCATTTTAATACAAAACTGTTTAAAATTTTTTTTGATTTTCATACATTAAAATTTATTGTAAGTATATTTTTTTTGTTTATAAGTTTCAATTAACAAAATTGTATTTTGTGTGTAATAGAGTTTCAGCACTTTTTTTAAAATAACATTTTTAAGAAAAATCTAAACAAAGGAAAAAGTAAAAATGAAAAATCTAATGATGTTTTTTTATTTTTATAAAGATATTATTCGTATTCCTTTTTATTGTATTGAATGTGAATTTTTTTCTTTTCAAAACTATAATAGTAATGAACATCTCGCCAATTCTTATGTTTCAAACGCATACTTGAAAACCACCTACTATATTGAAATATGTACTGAATCGTAATTTAGATACAAAATAAAAATGCCATTATCCAAATTTTTTTTTATTCCAATTGTAATTACATTTATAACATTTAACTAATTATAATTTGAAACAGTAGCACTAGTAAGAACAGTAGAATAATTTGGACAGTAGCACTTCACCTTAATAAAAAGTCAGTGTAGGGTAAACCAGTCAATGGCACTCACATCCCTTGCATAATGAGATTATAAATAAATAATATTAATTTATTATTTTGTTTGGTGTTTTATTTGACGGAAAAAAGTTTAATCATCATCAACGACCCCCTCTGACGGAAGATTCCTAAAATAAACGTTACGTAATATATGCTATAACTCCACTTATCCAAAGAATGAATAGCTTCCCCAAAAGTACTGCTGAATCAAACGTTTCAAAATGTATTTATCCTTTTTGCATTTTATACATCTCTTAGTCCATTTCCAACCAGTTTTGATTAAGAAAACTTGTGGCAATTAGAGTTACCGCTGAATAAATTATAGTTGTAACAATTCAATGTGGATTTTTTTCTGGATTCCCTTTCAGTCGCCTAAAGACTTTCAGTGCACAGCGTTGCAAAATTAAATATTGAATTTTTCAGAAGTCTTATTATCCAGCTTTAAAAAGGGTGACAATTTTCTTCCATCTCATGTTGGAGTAACTGGAAATCAGTGGGGTAACAAACTAATTAAAAAGTGAACTGAAATTTTGCAGTAAAATAATACTGAGGTTCCGTTTACTTCAGTGAAAAGAATAGTAAAAATTGTTATTGGGAAAAGTCATGATGCTAAATTACTTTGCAAAATTTTGAATAAAAAGTGGTGACATTCGATTTGTAATATCTAGTACAATTCATACTAGAACCTTATTGCTCCGATCCCTACGTTTTGAAATTATTTTTTTTAATAAAAAATATTATTTTTTCATCAATATATTTGTAACTGATTCTTTAAACTTAAAAAAATTATTTAATTCAATTAAAAATTAGAAATGATTTATATGTTTTAGATTAAGATTTTCTTTTTATTCTCGTTAAGATTTTGTTTTGCTATGTAACAAATAAAAAATTACTAACTCTCAAAATTTTGCAATGTTTTTAAGAAAATAGCAAATTTTTAAAATAACTGAAATCATCAGAGAAATTGAAAGAAAATTTATCTGAGAAGAGTTTTTTAGTTTTCCCAAATAACTTTTAGTTTTTTTTTTTTTTTTCATTAGGAAGTTGCATTAAAATATAATTATTTTTAATTATGTGTTAAAAAAAATCTATAAATAATTAACAATATGTTTAGATTGACTCATTAACTTTACAATAGAGTACTTGCAGACTGCAATGTATACACAATAACTACTTTTCTGTTTGGCACTAAAACTATCAAAACCTGTTTGTAACTTGAAAAGCAATTGAATTGTTTTGAATTTATATGTATGCATGGAATTCCACGTGTTTCGTTATATTTTGATCAAAAGACTAACAGTTCTAAAGTTGCAAAAAAAAAAATTATAAACTTTTTTTAATGTAGGGGCACAACCACAAATTGTATGTAGATTAAAATGATCTGTTCTGCCCAATTTAATGTTTCAGAATTTTTAGCACTTTTGAATAATATTGTGAAGGAAAAAAAAAGTTTGTTGACTCAATTTTCTTATGAAGAAATTTTATTTAATTATTTTGAGAGGAGGAAATAAAATCTTGTATGATGGAATTAACTTATTATTGTAACTATTATTAGTTACAAGTTATTCAAAATAATTTTACTCTAATTTAAGTTTTGAAAATGTTTCAAAATTGTTAAAATTAATGAAGTACTTGAATTGAAAATATGAAGTTCTGATTAATAAAGAAGCCAAATTACAATTTCAAACAACAGTATTAAATCATAATTTGGTAATTGAATTGTTTTCAATAAAGAAATTAATTTCAATTAAAGAAATTAATAATGAAATTAAATTAAAAGTTCAATGTGTTGTGACATTTCAAAACAACATATTGAAGAAACATAGAACTTTAAAAAAAATTCTGAATATGTTTATAAAAAAATATTTTTATTAATATTTATTACAGTTTAATTTGAAATTAATGTTTTATTTATATTTTAGAAAGTAGTATGTTTCTGCAGTTTTATGTTACTGTACAAAGTTCAGCTTTTTTTTCTTCAATAAATACTATGACCTGTCTGTTTAATAATCTGTCAATTTTGGTATAAATATCAATAGTGAGTAATCAATAATTAGTATCAATTAATTGGGTATCAATAATTAGTCATGATCAAGTTCAAGTTTTGATGATTAAAGCTGTATCTCAAATGTGGTTAAATTTTGTGAAATATTATCCATACGCATGTTTCATAACCAAGAAGCTTCTTTTGATGTGCAGCACATCATTTAAAAAATTATCAAAATTTGTGAAAATCCATGATCTGGCTACTCAATCGCATCTAATTGTGATGCATCTAAAAAAAATTTGACTGTTCTAATTTTTTTTATAATGTTATGCAGCATATGTAAACTTTTAAAGCATGTGATGCATTCACTTTTTTGCTCTCCCTGACCTTTTATCTTTAATACTTTAGTTGCACTTTACATTTACCTAATTTTCTATTAACATAATCCCTAACTAATTTTCCTTTTAAATCTTTGTTTATTTCTTACTCATAGTTTAGAGTGATTAAGGCTGTTCTTCAATATCATAATATAAAACAATGCTTTTTTTGAGAATATTCTGCTATTTTTATAGCTGTTATTATAAGTTTATATTAGTTATTCTTGACTCATGTTGAGTGTTAGGTTAAGTTTTGTCTATTTTAAGCCAGCACCCTCTGTGCTATATATAATTAAGAGAGAAGTTTTCGTTTAAACAAAAAGCTTTTCTGGTGTAATTTTTCAATTATTGAAAAAGTTTGCCCAAAACATTGTTTTCCTCAATAATAAAGTTTATTTTGTTTTCAGTCATATAAATAAGCAAAAAAAAAAGAAAAAAAAAAGAAATTATTCATTGAATGTAATGATTTTCATCTGTCTAAACAAATCGTGCCAAATTGGCAATATTTTTATACATTTAAGCTATTTTTTCGCAGCGGCAGTTAACTGATAATTCTTTTCTGCGGTACTAGTTTAAAATTATTATTTTGCTCCAAGTTCAAAGCTTTTCAAACTGCCTTTTTTATTTTCCTTTTCAATATAGCTTCTAAGATTTTCATAGAGTTTTTTAAAGCTCTTTCACCCTGAAAAAAAAAAAGCCACAGTTCAAATGCCTTAAATTTGAGGCAAATCTGCAAAATAAAACTACATATACTGTCTTGCCATAAAAAATTATTTGGGCTTCAAAATGAACAAATAAATCAAATTTTTAAATTTTTAAAAAATTGCCAATTTGGAATTTTTTTTTAACCTAGATAAAAAAAAATTCATTTGTTGATACTTTCTATTTTTTCAGATAATGTAGAGTTGAAGTAACTTTTTAAGTTAAAAAAAAAAATTAGATACGAAATGCTTTTCCTCTTCACAAAACTGTGGCCTTTCTTCACAATGACATTTTGCACCATTTTCAGAATTAGCATTAAGTGCGCTGGCTGATGGTAAGCTAAACACAGGGTTGCTGCGCTACCTGGAAAACAGGAAAAACTCAGTAAATTTTTTAAATTGTCTAAGAAACTTGGGAAATTTACATTTTGGAGCTAAAAATCTGGAAACGCCAGGGAGTTTAGTTTGATTTGGTGAATGCTAACGTTTCCCATTTTGTGCTAACATTTCCCACAGAGCAAATTCCTGTGCAAGAGCTTTGTTTTCCCAATTTGGTATGAAGAAGAAGTTTATTTTTAATTAAAAGAAATTATCTAATGAGAAAATATTAGTTTTTTTTTTTTTTGGCACTACCAGTACATACTGCTATATTACACTGAATTTTTTTCTTTTTTAATATTTTAAACACAAGAAAAGTCTGGGAATTTTATTCTTCAATTTGAGTAAACATGACCTAACAGTTATGAATGACCCCTAGCAACAATTTTACCTTGGCCACAGTTTGGTTCAATATGAGTCCTACATGAACATGTACTGAAGGACCAATATAGGGATGTCTAAATAATTTAATATTGGTCCTGTGTAGGGCAATCTCGACCTTTATTTGGCCAATATAGGGCCTATATTGGCTGATTAATGAATATAAAATATTGGGTGAATCTGATAATTCTAAATAGGGCCGATATTGATTGTAAAGTGGCAGTAAAATATCGGGTAAATCGGACAATTCTTTCTAGGGCTAATATCGGGAAAATAACGGATCTTTGAACCCTTATAAATTGAGTTAAGTCTTGTGAGTCCAATGAGGGCTCAAGTTATTTTGCTGCTATTGACTGTTGCAATCTCATAACAGTTGTGAAAACAGTATATCATTCACAAAAAGTATTATTTCACATGATGTCCTAGAAAAACAGCCTTAATATGCATGCGGATAATTAATGCATGGTTTTGTTGAATAAACTGCTGCTCACCTCAAAAATGTCGAATGCTCGCTTTTTCGATGGTTTTCTTGGGTTCCTAACGGTTGCACTCTTCCTGCTTATGCTCTATATGCCTTCATTCCAGATAAGGTTTTCAATGGATGATACCTGTTTTCTTACTTATTGTGAAATGGTTTCCAAACAGCAGTATGAAGAACAAAAAAAGACAACTTCAATGGCTGCTCTCAGGGATCTCTTGAATAATATCATATGTGACGGAAAACTATCAGAAAGAGAGAGGAAAAGAAAACTTAAGCAAGTAAGTTCTTGATGGCTTGTAATCTATATATTTTATTTGCAAAATTGTAAAGTAGACAAAGATAATTTTTTTAGCGTATGTAATAATTGCTAATTTAAAAAGTTTTTAATACTTAAACATTTTTTAGACCGAACTCCTGGTTTTGTGTATATTTATTTCTTTTTTCCTCACCAGTAGAGATTATAAAAACTAATGTAATAATAGAAATAATATTAATATAATAATCATATAACATAGAAGTTTTTATTATTATAGTAATAATGATAAAATTAAACACCAAAATAGGAAATTTAAAATTTATTTACTCCAAAACTAATTTAATTAAAAAAAATATATTTCTATAGATCTTAGGACATGGTAAAGAACTGGGCTTCAAAAAATTATCAAAAATAGCAATTTTTAAAATTATGAATTTCAAAACTAATTTATAATTTAAAAAGAAAAATGGAGACATGTTACACATTTTCAGGTATAAGAACATGAAGCTGCAAAAATTTAAAAAAATAAATAATACTTAAGTAAATATATTTTGCTAAACTGAATAATGTGAAAAAAAATCAGACATAAAATAGCTCATAAAATAGTCTTTTATTATACTAATAATTTCATAGATTGTTCTCCAAACCTTTTTCCGAAAATATGTCACGTGATATTGCTTCATAACATTTTTTTTTGGGGGGGGGGATATGATAGAAAGTTTGAAACAGCAGCATTGGTAATAGCAGGAATGTCAGTTACTTTTTTTATGTAGAGGGTTGATTATTTAATTTAATTCAAAAATCTAATTTTTTTTTTTTTCCAGTTCAAAAACAGCCATCCTGATATCTACATGCTTCAGTTTCCAGAACGAGTTGAACACACTGCTAAACAAAAAAGTTCTTTTTTCAACAAGCTTGTCAATTTAAGAATGTAGGAAAAATGAACTTTGCCATGCAAAGATTTTACTTAGCAATTTGGAAAATATTTTTGTGTTTATTTTGCATGATATGATGATTACTAAAATGTTGTCAGAAATTTTATCAAGAAAAAAAAAGAGCTATATTTTCTTATTGTGAAGTGTTTATAATATAATATTTTTATAAACTTTAGTTATTAGTGTAACGAAAGTGTTCTACTGATATCGCTTAAATATGTTTGCATTGTGAATGTTTTTTTTAAAATAAATTTGTATTTTACTATCAGTAAAGTTAAATTAAATTTATTTACTGATCTTTATATACATTTACTAACTTTGATTAATTTATATATCTCATCTTTTTTTTTTCCTTGTCAAGTTCTTAGAATAATATATTTACATAAACTTTTGCAATAAATGTAATTAAATTATCCATATTCAATAGATGCATTTTAATATGCTAATTGTTTTGTGAACATATTTATATTCAGAATATTTTTTTAATTCAAATTTGTATTATGTATTATATTTTATGTAAAGTAGAATTTATTTGCAAACAAGTAATTTATATTAATATGTTTAGAAGCTAAAAAAAAATAATAATAAATAAAAAAAAATTATATGAAAAATGAATTGAATTTATGCATCACAATGTGCTGTAAATTAGTCAAAGTTTTACTAAAATTATTTTCTTAATCTCAATTAAATGTATTAAGGAAATGTTTACTGATTTTTTGTTTTTTTTTTGTTGAGAAGATAGCAAGATATTGGATATTAAAAATGATTAAATATTAAAGTCGATTATTTATTAAAGACGATTTTTTTATTTTTCCATTTATCTCTATGAATTAAGGGCTTTCTTGTTTTAGTAATGATAAATTAATTATTTGCCTTATACATTTCGCTATTAACTGGTGGTGTTCATTTATTTATTTTTATTAAGAGAACAAATGTAATGTATATTTTTTTGCCCATGAAATAAATTTGGAGTATTTTTGTGAAGTAACCAGAGTTATTTTTTATTATTATTTACAATTTGTGTTTATAATCAAACTTTTCCTTTTGTTTTGAGAATTATTGCTATATTATAAAATTTATTAATTTACTACAAAAAATGAAACTTTTATGTAAAGTTGTGTTTTTTTTATAAATAGTTAATAAAACTTGAAGCAAAATTGTATTACTTTTCTGAGGTCCACAGTCGATTATTTTTGGAAGAATATATTTTTTTTTCTTTATCTTATTTCAACAAAACATTATTTATATGATACTGCATGACATAATTTTTTTCATTTTTTACATGCAATTTTTAGAGTTTAATTAAAGAATATTTATTACCTGACTTGCATTTTATTTGCAGAGCTTTATTTTTTTTAAAAAATCCCTTTTTATATTATTTTGTTACATAGAGTTAATAAATAGTTTAAGAAGTTATCTTCTTCAATAAGACCCCTCATTACATCAGCATTTCGTTAACACAACCAATGCATAAACACTTTTGCTGTTTAAAAGATGTTTTGTTATTTTTACGTCAATTAGAATGTCCGAATTAATCTGTTCATTCTAATAGGTGACCAATATTTACATAGTTGCTCTTTTCTCTCTAAAACAATCACTTCAAGAGCAAGTGTTAAGAATTTTTTTTTCTTCGAGTTTTTAATACAAAATGCTTAGTTTGAAAATTAGTAATTTAATAGCAAAAAATAAAAATAGCAAAAAAATTATTTTAGTCACTATTCCTTTGACTTTTACGCACATATAACATCAAATACATTGAAAAAAGGAAGAGTTATAAGGCACCTAGATTCATATTCTAGGTGGTTGTTATCTATGGTCCAAAAATTAAAGTTAGGAAAAAATGTATTTCTTTAAATTATTGACAATTAAAAATAGAAAACACTTGAATGAAAAGGGTCATAATGTCCTGCATAAATTTATCAGACTTAAAACGATGCCTTTCTAAGCTTTGCTAATTTCTGAGTAAAAGGTTCTATATGATTCATATCTTCTTGATTAAATTCTTTATTTTATATTTTTGGGAAATAATTGTTTTACTCGATGGTTTTTATTTTCTTTTTTTAGAAGTTAAAACATGTGGTATTTACAATTCTACTTGATTTTGTTCAGATTTAGCAGTTCTACAAATGCAGAGATGATTGTGCTAAAGAAAAAAATTTGGATTTTCGGAATTTTCACTAACCGCGATCCGGAAGTTTCCGGAATTCCAAGTTCTAGAAGTTTCAAGAAATCATCGATCACAATTATGTCTAAAAATTCTTGTATATTTTATTTAAAAATATGCAAGGAAGCACTCTGTGACTCCTGCAATACTTTTGAAAATCTGGAATATATTTTAATAAATTGCAATAAATTTCAAGACCTTCAACAAAAAATTTTCCTGAACATTTAAATTACATCCGACTTAAATTATTTTGGAGGCAGACGAAAGTCAAACAGGAAATTATTGAAATAATGGAACGCCTTTTCCTTCCAAGGGAACTTGACTAGACGGCGTCAACAAATGTGGGCTGTACAATTAACGAGTTCTATACTTCATGTAATGCATTAATTGTGTCTTACTGTTAACAATTTTCTGTATGCTTATAGTATTTTTTTATTATTATTATTTTATTTATTTATTTACTTATTTATTTAACCTTCGCAAATACTGTTTTTGTGTTTTTTAGAAATGATTTTCGATTAATTTATTGTTCAAATTTTTGTAAAATTTTCGAACTATTCATGTTTTGAGGTTCCTCTTGTTTGAGGATTTTTTTTTACGGCTACCTAGCCGTAACTCTTCTTTTTGAAATTGTATCTGTTTTAATGGCCTTTGGACAAATTCTGGTACTTTTCATCATCAAAATATGTTTGTTACCTTTTTTTTCAATGTTTTTTTTTTTTTGTTTTGATGCCTCGTCTATTATGTTTGAACACTCAAACTCCTATTTTCTGAGTAAACACCCTTGTTAATTTTAAGATTTCACTAAATTCTTTGAGGCCTTCTGGTGTTGCCATGAATCGCCACCAAGCCTACCTTTTTGAATCCTCTTTTTTTGCAGAGAGGCTACGTGCGTGCACTTAGAGTCTACAGTATTCTCCGGATGCCCCCTGAAGGGGGCGGGATGGGGTTAAGCTTTGATTTAAAAATATAAGAACTAGAATTTATACTTGGCATCTCTTTCATTTGTAAATATTTTTTCTTTTAGAATAATAAATGTGATTAGACATAAAAGTAAACTTATACATAATTATTCATTTAAATTATGCTGCATTTAATTTATTTAGAATTTCATGTTTTTAAAATATCAATGATTTAAATTTATGAAGACATACATTTTTTGAAATGTGTCTTTAATGATTTTACTCGAGAAATTTTCAGGACTTTTTAGTTGGGCTCAAAATTTCCCCTGCAAATGTGTGTTAACATTTAAATAAAATCGTTGCTTTCAACATGTTGGTTTAATATTTAATGTTACCATAAATTTGTCAGTTTCTTAATTTTTTTTTATTGTTTAACAAGGTTATGTCAAAATTTTTCCTGAAATTATTAGTCAATATTCACATTTCTTTTTACACGTTTATAACAACCACATGTTATAACATCTATTTCTACTTGGACAATAAGGGATGTTATTTTGAGCATTGACTGTATTATTTTTAGTATTTTATTAGGCATATTATTGGACTTAGTAAGTTAATTAACTATATAGCCTATATGGGCTGCATCTAATATATTAAGGTAGGGGTACACATCCCATTTTAATGAAAGGACATTTTCACAGCATTTTAACTAATGACGGGTCCCATGTTTAACAATTTAGACATGTAGCCGGCGATTACAGTAGTTTTTATATAAACATTAGAATTGTAGGCTCTAAATTAATTTTTTCAGTCAAATCAGTAATATATTTACATGAAATTAAATACTTTTAAACATTAAAATTAATTTATAACTGAAGAATGCAGAAGGGATACTTTTTTTAACTTAAAAAAATTTTGATTGAAATAAAAATAAACAATATGAAAAGGTAATTTTTTTTATCCCATCACAAAGTACAAAAAACACTGGTTTGAAAATAAATTCTAACAATAAAAAAAAAAAACTTTAATGTTTATACAATTAAATTTTTAAAAAAATTAAATATTCTATTGAGGAAGAAAAGGAAGCTAAATACTTAAATTAGAGAAAGTGTATAGAATTTATATTAAAACAAAAGCATTATAACACAAAATAAAATTCAACATTTAGTAGGGAATATATTTCAACTTTGTTGCTGTTGTAGGCCATTAAGACAAAACTGCGATTATTCTAATTTTCTAGTGACGCTATTTATGGACAACACATCCACTTATAGGGCGGACCCATTCATTCTATTTTGACCTGAACCTGAGAATGATCAATCTTCAATTTAGAACCGCCAGAGGTATAATTTGTGATTTCACCTTTTCAACAGCTATATTAAATGAATTAGAATGGGTTTTATAATTCTGAAATGCATATATTTAAAAAAAACTTTTCAGCTCTTTAACAATTAATGAAATAGTTAAAAATGCATGTCCTCTACTTGTCAAAATCAGTGAATTGCAACCCAGATAGCAAAATAAGGTTTATTTTAACTCAGCAAAAACCTTTTAATGTAAACATAAAAAGGTTTGTTATGCAGTTTACATGTAAACTTTCTAACCTTAAAACGAGATCTATGACAAACTGCTCTATTCTACACACATTACCCTAATCCAAAACCTTGGTAAAAAACCTTCCATATAAAAACTTTAAATCGAGGTTGACTTAGGGTTTTCAAGCAGGAAAAAAATCCTTCAATAAAGCTAGTCTCAAGGTGAAAATAATCTTAAATCTAGGTAATTATAAGGCTTCTTTTCGCAAAGTCTTGTATGCTCAGCTAAGCGACAATACTTTTTAAAAAGGCTTTAAAAAATAATTTTTAATCCTTCTACGATGAAAGGTTTGCAACTGCAATATATTTGCTTTATTGAAAAAAGGTTTTTTGTACAAACATTTTCTATTCTATAAAAGGACAATAAAAAGAAAATTCTGACACAAGGCTGTCGTTAAGTTGCATGCTTTCTGGGAATATTGTATTAAAATATCGGTAAATTCCATTAAAACGAGAGTAAGATAGTTAGTTAAAGTGAAATCGGCACGAATAAAGCGCATCAACAAAATGATTATAAAAGTGCACGATTTGAAATTAAATGCTAAACATCGAAAATTTTTTGAATCTGCAAAAATAGACCATGACAAATAGTGGTTACTTAAATACGCGATTCGAAACTCTCGAGTCGTAATAATATCATTAAAAAAATATTGGGATTTTTAAAACCAAGAGGATATCCACAGCAATTTTTCGATTTCACGAAGACTAACAAATAGTTAATGCGCCGAGACAACATTACTTTCCGGTCCCCCTAATATTTAAATCGAACTTTTATTAGTTGCCAAATATGATTCACTACAGAAATGAAGAAAATTTCTTTTTTTTCCCCTAACATGCGCAGTATAAAATAACTTTAACTACGGACAATATTTTAAATTGCGACACAAAAATGTACTTTCTCTGAATAAACATACCTTTATTTCCATGGATTCGGGGGTAGCCGCATACTGGAAAATTTGATCGAGGCTAATCTAAGGTTAGAACACCATAATGTTAATTTTACTTTTTGACTGTATTTCTCCATAACAAAAATGTTTTTTAAGCAAATTGAAAAACTTTCGCGCACAATTATCAAATTCGTTAATCCAAAGATAATTATAAAAAATAAATAATTTTTGTAAAGATTTATTATTTTATTAAATAACAGTCGAACAAATTTTGAATTAAAAGGTATACAATTTCCTACGGCATTTTAAAGTATGTAATTTTACATGGTAAAATACGAAATCGGAATAGATTCCGAGAAATCGAATTTTAAAGAAATCGTTTATTTAAACTTCAATTTCTCAGGAATAGCAGATTTTGCTCAAATTTTGTAATTTGCCATGCGGAATTATGTACTCTAAAATGATGTACAATTCATAACTTTTTTTTTACTACTAGTAAATAAAACAATAAATATTTACTAACAGTTAAAATTTGCATGAAATTATCTTCGAATAAACAAATTTTTTAATTGTATGCAAAAATATTGCGGCCACCCCTATATTTCGTGAGTCAGGAATCTTGAGTCCGTTGAAAACAGGAAAGTATGTTTTCGTAATTTAAGATATTGTTTGTCCTAAATAATTTACATATTTGAGTTTATTCCTTCGAACAGAAGATAGTCCTAAAACAAGAAGATCCAATTAGTAGGTCTTAAGTCCGTTTCTTTTTTTGGCGCACCATACATGGTTAACTTTATCTCAAAGCTCTTTATAAAATGAAAAACTTTTTTCACATTGTAAAAAGAATGGGTTGTAAACTAGTACATAATAAAGCAGTTGTAATTGAGCAATTTAAGTGAACAATTCAAGTTATCCTCAAGAAAACAAAAAATTTTTTGTCACTCCCTCAGAGTTATCTGGGACAATCTGCTCCCTCTTTTTTTTAAGCCACCAACCACATGTCTTGATATTTTTATTGGCTTTGGTTAACTATATCGCAATACTCTTTAAAAAAATGAAGAGTTTTTCTGACAAGATTTGTCGTGTTAATCAAGTGATTTTTTTTAAAAAAAGTCATTGACTATTAATTTCTTTTAAAGATATTATCAATTATGCAATACAAAACATTTTAATATAAGATTAATTTTTTAAGGCTTTCCAAGTCTAACTTTTATTGTGTTTATAAATTTAAAACCTATTTGAACAGTAAAATCTCATTAATCAAACTAATCTAGTTATTTTGCAATTAAAAAAAACATTAATACTTAGTGTGATCAATTGGAGTACATATGAAGTGACATTTAAGCACTGAAAATTTTCAGAGAAACAGGGCTAATTTAATAAAAAAACTAAACGATTGTTGCTTTTGTAATTTGTATCATGAAAAAAAAAAGAAGCTTGGAGCACTATTTCTATATGATTAAAATAGTTTGTGAAGTGAAAAATTATTTTTTAATACAATTCTTTGTCAAGTCAAACTTATATTATAATCAATTAGCTTACGCTTGTTAACTGCGAATAATATAGTACAATGCAGGAATTATTGGTTACAGAAAGTAGACAATATTCGTTTATCCCTAATTATGAAAAAATTATTTTAACCTTTCTACATATATTGTGGAATAAATAAGACATTTCTATTAATTCCCTAGAGTAAATATACTTATTAAATTTATTTTTATTGAAATTACTTAAGAGCTGTAATATATGGGTTGTATAGAAGTAAGATAATTATAAAAGTTTACAATATAAACAAAGTGTTTCATTGCAAAGATAATGATGAAAGAATTACACATCTAAGTCTCACAAACTGAATTTTATTACAAACATTGATCTTGTACAACACTTTTTCTTTTAAATATAACAGAAAATTAAGAAATAACAAAATAATTTTAATTACTTAATTTAATATAGAGGTAATGAAAAACATACAGAACAGCTAGGAATAGTCTAATCAAAATCAATTATTTAATTCTTATTATTTAATTACATACTTAAGTTTTCAATTTAAATAATATTGAAATTAAAAAAAAGCTTAGAAAAAATGTAAGATGGTTTAACATAAATTTAAGATAGGTACATACAAATAAAAGTTTCACTGTATTAATACTTAAGCATAACAGACAGCTTAACTGTATACCTATTATAATGAGATAATTTACAATGAATACAAATGAATGCCTGGTATCTACGAAATCTAGTACACAATTATATAATGAATGAAATGAGTTAAAAACATGTAGCATAAAACTAAAGACAAGTTATAAAATCAAGCTTAAAATTATATTCTAAAATTGAAAAATGCATATGTTGAAGATAGAATGAAATATGCATTTTATTTTTTGCACTAGACCTTATTGGAAATGAAGGTAGAAAATATGTACAAACCATAGGAAGTGCTGGAAATTATCAATGAAAGAATTCAGGAGGTTAAATTAAAAATATTAATGCGAGATAATATAACCACAAACCAAAATATAAAAAAATCATAGTAACATTAATCGTTGTAATATAACAATAAAAAAGGCAGACAATTTTACAATGTCGTTATTGCTGAGGAGTTTAAAAAAAAATCAATTTTTAATTGTTTAAATAAATGCAGAGACAGACATGGTGTATACAGATCTAAACACACATTTAAACACTCATCCCATTTAGAAACAATGTACAGTTCCACTATTTTTAGATAACACTCCTGATAATGATGTCAAAGATATTAACGTTTTACAGCCACGTATTAGCAACGTAAGTTTAAAAAAATGCACCAGTTTATATCGTTACGTCAAAATGAAAGTATTGTGCTTTTTAATCACATGTTCATTAAAAGTTTTTATGAATCACTATAAAGTAAAATAGGATGATTAATTTATAAGCAGTTTAAAAATCAGAATCAGATCCAAAGTCATATGCAATTGCTGCCTTTGCTCGCCCGCTTCTAGGCTGTGTGACCTTAGGAGGCGGTGAATCATTATCATTCGCTGAAAAATCACTTCCTCCAAAATCTTCAGAATCGGAATCCATCTTCTTCTTCTTTGCTTTAGATTTAGTTGGCTTTTTTGCTCCACCTTCAGCAGCTTTCTTCTTTGGAGCAGCTTTCTTCACAGTCTCTTTCTTTTTAGATTTTGGCTTAAAATCCTCCTCAGAACTGCTATCCTTTTTACGAGGTCGTTTCTTGGGAGCTGGTTTGGAAGATGGTTTCTCAGTCACAATCTTGAAACTGTCATTTGAATCTGATTCACTATCAGAATTTTTGTTTGCAACGATCGTAGCCTTATTAGATGGTTTATCATTGTTCAGATCCCCTCCAAGGAGAGAATTAAAAAGATCATCATTAGATTTAGCATTTTGTTCAGCAGGTTTTTCTGGATAGCTATCAGAATCGCTATCTGATGGAATCGGAGAAGAAGCACCATTTAATTTTTCTTTTGGCTCCTCTTTTTTAGGGGCTGGTTTTGGCTTAGGTTGAGTCTTTTTAGGTGGAGGAGCATCAGACTCTCGATCACTATCATCCATTGGATTAAAGTTATCTTCTTCATCGTCTTTCTCTTCATCACTATCAAAAGTGTATTTAGACTTAACAGCAGCTCTACGAGGAATATCTCTCTTTTCTGGTGGAATGTAATCTTCTGCTGAGACATCGACTTCAGAAAGATCAGAGTCAACATTTGATTCTGAATCAGACCAGGGATTTTTCTTTTTACCTTTACCCTTAGCGGGAGATTTTTTCTTTTCACCAATCGATGTGAATGTCAAAGCAGTTTGTTTTAATTTTTTAGCTCCTTTCTCTTTTTTAGCTGGACTTGCATTTATTCTTTCAGATAAGGATAGCTCTTTTTCATCTTCACCATCTTCAAGTTTTACATCAGCCAGTTTCTTTTTACGTCCTTTTTTAGCTTCACCTGGTACAGTTGGTTTCTTCTCAAATTTCTTTTTGTACTCGTCACCAAGTTCTGGAACAATTCTTTCACCAAATGGGGATGGTTTAACTTCATCTTCTTTAGCTCTTTTCTTTCCTTGTCCTTTACCTTTAGGTTTTACAACTCCTGCTTCTTCCTCTTGTTCTTGTTTTTCAATTCTATCAAGTTCTGCCAGAAATTCTTTGAGATCTGTTTTCCATAAATCATAGGGTGTTTTACGTTTCAAGTCTTCCAATTCCTTGACCTTTTCATCTCGCTTTTTCAAGAGTTCATCTTTCTTTTCTCTAGTTAAACTCCATAAAGTCATTCCAAGTAAATAGTCATAATCTGGTCCTGAAGTATCAACTTCTTCCTTTTCATTATCAGAATCATCAGCTTTGCTCTCATCAGTATCAACTTTTTGAGCGTCCTTCCAGGCTTTAACTGGATCTGAGTCGTAACCTCTCTCAATTAAACATTTAATCATTTCAAGCTTCTTGCGATTTTCAATAGTTATTTTCCCTTCAATTTTCTCAAGAATGAATCTTGCTTGATTCTTAAGTTTTAACGCTTCTGCTTCCAAGACGCCAACCATGTAACTTTTACGTTTCTCGTAAAGTTTAGAACGTACCTCGAAAAATTCTTTTAGAATTTCAATTGCACTCTCATATTTTTTCAAACACCCTAAATGATCAAATAAAACCATAGAACTCAAGGAAAATGTTGTGGTTAGCTTAAAAAATTTATGAAAACCTTGATTTCGAGCTTGATTAAATTTTTCTGGCGTCATAGTAACAACAAATCTCACAGTTGTGTCGGTATGATATTCTTTATAATCTGTGATTAAAGGGGTAAACTTCTCCTCTTTTTTCCCTTTATCATCTTTCTTATCCTTACCATCATCTTTACCATGTAACATAGTTTCTAAAACTGATTCTTTATAAGCTTGAGTCCAAACTCTAACAGGAAGTTCAGTAATCTCTATCTTGTTATCTTCTAAAATTGCAATCTCACCACTTACAGCATAATGTTGATTGTCTATCTTTTCTATGGTGCCTCTGAAATTTTTAAACCATGGGGCAATCTCCAAAGGCTCTTCACCATCTATCATTCTCAAAATGTTTTTCACAAGATCTCTTGGATTGTAGTTATAAATCTTAGTACTCCATCCAGTACCAATACCTTCAGCTCCATTGACAAGAACCATAGGGATAATAGGTACATAATACTCAGGTTCAATTTTCAAATTATCATCATAGAGATTATTTAGGAGAGGAGTATCTAAACCTGAAAACAAATGTTTGGTAATGGGACTCAAATTTGTGAAAATATACCTCGCGCTGGCAGCATCTTTACCGCCTTGTAGACGAGTACCAAACTGTCCAATTGGTAACAAGATATTTATGTTGTTGCTGCCAACAAAATTTTGGGCCAAACCTATGATTGTTCCCGTAAGAGCTGCTTCACCATGATGGTATGCTGAATGCTCAGCAACGGAACCAGCTAGCTGAGCCACTTTCACTTCTCGTTTATCATTTCTCTTAACGCAAGTGTAAAGAACTTTACGCTGTCCTGGTTTTAATCCATCAACCATAGATGGAATAGATCGTTCATTGTCTGTGTTACTAAACAGAATCAACTCTTTGTTGACAAAGTCATTATAGGTGATTGCCTCAGTATTTTTACCATACAAATACAATTCTGGAAGACCCAATTCACGCCTACGTTTCCTTTCTTCCATGCCATTAGTTAACCATTCCTTACGCATATCTACCATTTTCTTACTAAAGGCCAACTGGATAGCATTATCATCATCGGTGCCATTATAATGGAATCTTATACGATGACGTTTCATGTCGGAAAAATATTCCTTAGCTTCTTTAGCTGTGCTGGTACCCAAACCTTTGTAGTACTTTACTTTATACTTAGGCCAGTTTGGGGTAGCTGCTTTCCATTCTTCAAATTCTGGGATACTGTAGAAACACAGCTCTTCTTTACCTTTAGAAGCTTTTACAATAGGTGTGATGAATTCTTCAAGAAATGGCAATCTTAACAAACTAGGCCAATTATGATGAATAAAATTAATAAGCAGACCTTTAATGTGAGATCCATCTTGATCCTGATCTGTCATTACCATAAGACGACCGTAGCGCAATGTTTTTAAATCGTCAACAGTCTCATACTTTTTCTTATACTGCAACCCCATGATTTTAATGATGTTATTTATTTCAGCATTTGCCATGATTTGTTGATGAGTTGCTTCACGTACATTCAAAACTTTACCTTTCAAGGGAAAAACACCATATTTATCTCTGCCAACAACACCCAATCCGGAAACAGCTAAAGATTTAGCTGAATCACCTTCTGTTAAAATTAAAGTACAATCAATTGAATTTTTTGTTCCTGCATCATTTGCATCTTCTAATTTAGGAATGCCTCTTAACTTAGTTTGCTTCTTTCCGCTGCATTTTTTATTGAGCTCAGTTTGAGCTTTAAATCTTATCCATGACATAATGTTCTCTATGACACCACATTTCATGGCTTGGTTAATAAATTTTTCACTTAAAGCACATTTGGAGCCGAAATTCTTTTGTACTAATGTCATATTTTCTTTAGTTTGAGAATCAAATGTAGGATTTTCAATTAAACAATTAACAAATACCCATAAGTGGGTCTTTATTTGGAAAGGTTTAGCATCTTTACCCCCTTTATTCTTTTTCTTGATAACTTCAGCAATTTTAGCTGTCAGCTGATCTGTTACATGGTCTACATGACGGCCACCTTTTGTTGTGGCTATACTATTTACAAAGCTGACTTGTTGAAAACCATGATCACTATTGGTAACAGCGACTTCCCAACGCTCATTCACTACTTCGTGAACAACTTTAAGCGGTTCACCATTGTCATCCATTTTGTCTTTTAAATAAAGTTCAATATAATCCTTGAAACCTTTGACTGGTAATTTCTTACCATTCAAGTGAACTTTTACACCACGGGTACTGCCTACTATATCAAATGCACGTCTAGTCAGTAGGGCAATTGTGTCTTTGTCTAAAACTTCCATCTTAAATTTCGGTAGATCTGGATAAAAAGTAATACAGGTGAAATCATTTCCAGAAAAGGATGTAATTTTAGGATCTTCAGTTTTAGTCATATTGTTTGTCCAGGTCTGTTTAAATTGCTTACCGTATTGCTTTGATGCCGTTTCGACAACAAACTTGGTGCTGAAGATATTACATAATTTAGCACCATAACCATTCCTACCACCGGTTACCTTTCGTTCTTCATCATTATAATTTGAAGAAGTCAATAAATGTCCAAATATCATAGTAGGTACAAACATTTTTTCGTCTTTGTGTTCAACAACAGGAATACCTTGACCATTATTCCAAATGCTTATTTTATTTTTTTCAGCATCAATTTCAATTTTAATGCAATCCATATTTTTATCTCGCTGCTTATTATCGGCAGCGTTAACCAATATTTCGTCAAATATTTTATATAAACCGGGAACAAATGATATTTCTCTATTAACCATACCAACACCATCATCATAAACCCACATAGGCTGTTTAACATGTTCTACAGATCCGATGTAAGTGTCAGGACGGAGCAAAATGTGCTCTAATTGAGTTTTCTTTTGATAAATTCGTTCAACAGAGAGTTTTTTATTACCTTTTTTAGGTTTAGGCTGCTCATCCATTTCCCAATCATCACTTAAATCGCTATTATCCGACATTATTTACTCTTATTCTTTAGCCGGCTAATGATCAACAATATAATCGAACAAAAGAATGGCGTTAAGGCTTATTTTCATTTCGAACAAGCAACGATCTTTTGCATCATATTGCCAATTTAAAATATGTAATGATTCGTTTAAAATCTAAAATAATTGACTATGTTTGAAAACAATATTTAATATTTGATGCATCTATAGATAAATTTTACTTAAATTAAATTTTGTCATCAGATTTGTGATTTTCGATTTCTGTATATAAACTTAATTTCTAGCAGGCAATATTTTTTTCAATTTGACTGTAACCGAATTATAAAATTATTATTTGTTGACGACCATTTTCCTGCAGTTGATATTTCTTTTTTGATCCATCCAAGAAATTTGACTGTTTTAAAGCTTAAAAATGAAAATAGATACCAATAACGAAGAAAATATACAGAATGAAGAAGCGGGGTTTGTATATCAAATACTTTTATAGTCGTTATCTTTTATCATTTTATTGTTTCGGTAGTTATGATTTCTGGTTCAAAGATGTGGCGTAAAAATAATAGATTGGAAAAATTAAATAAGAGCGGATTAGTTGTATTTAAATTCAATACTTATTAACAGAACTAGAAAAAGTTCATTTATTAACATGTTCTTTCTTGTAAGTTTTTCTGTAATTTGCTATAAGATGTAGCATTGAATCAAGTAAGCAATTTTAAGGTTAAAATTTACAAGAATGTCCTCGTTTTTTTTTTGTTGCGATTTTTGTTTTTTAGAAAACAGACATAATGTGATAAAATCGCATTATAAATAAGAAGAGAATGGAGAAATTTGCATATACTGTTAAAGCTTCTAGTTACAGTACCCAATATAAGGGAGGGGAGATTTCCATATTGTAAGCTGTGGCAGAATAATCGCCAGGTCTTAGAAATTTCCAGGCAGTGACCCGCGAGGAACTATAAAACATCACAGAGAGGGACCAACTCAAAAGGTATAATTCGTAGTCATCCCCTGCAAACATCTACATGTATGTTTTTAAAATAATTTGCAAGTTAAAAATCTATTTGGCACGCAATTGTAGTTGGCGTGGATCCCCTTAAGGATCCGTGGAAATATCCCCCTAAGAAGGGACAGTATCGTGATCTGCGGCAGAATGATTGCCAAGTCTTGGCAACTTCTGGGCAGTGGCCAGTGAGAAATTAAACAAAAAGATTAAGAAAGGGACCAACTTCAAAGGTATAACTTGTAGCCACCACTGAGCAAACATCTTCATGTTTGTTTTTAATTACAATCACATTGTGTTTATACGGTTTTAAAATCAAACATCAAGATTCCTATTCTGATGATTTTTAATATTTGAACATCTCACATTGAGATTTATTACTCTCACAATTTAAAAATATATAATCTCGCTTCCATGTTTTTATTAAAACATTAATAACATTTTTGTGAATAAATGCTCTCTACATGCACTCTTTATCTTGTACAAATTTCAGGCATTTTTTTTAATTATTTAAGACATGTTTTTTCATATTTCTGCTTTTTCGGTTTTTTTATTACTGTGGCATAAATCGATATAAAGTTTTATAAAAATGAAATATTTTTTTAAAAAAATTGCGATTTTTGAACAAATTTGGCATAAAAGAGGTGGTGATAAAAAGGTGGAAACAAGTTATTAGAGTTAATCAATCTCTTTCAGAAAGTTTTTTGATTGAGATTTTATGTTCGCAGAAAGTTTTTAATTTAGTTATTATGGTAAAATTTTTTACAGGTCAAGCATGAGATTCTCTTTAATAATTTAAGTATGGTGTATATGTAAAGTGTAACAATTTGCAGGACTCTTAATGTGTACACATAGTAAAAAATATTAAAAAAAGTGTCAATATGTATGTAAATGATTTTTCAAAGAAGTTATTTGTTTAAAACAGTTTCACACACTTTTTTATTTACATTTTCATGATTTAAGTTATTTATTTTCAGACATTTTTCTTTCCAGCCTCATGCTTGACAAGTAAAAATGTTTTTTAAAGTGAATACATTTTTCTAAAACTTTTTGGTCTACCTAATTTTAAGCGACAATATTTGATAGGAATCTATCTTAACAAATAAAATTTTCATATGTAAAACTGCTTTATGACTTCTTAAGATAGAAAATTACACAGGTCAAAACTTCCCACCCTTCTCCTGCCTTAACTATTAGAGCTACATTTTCCAAATTGTGCCATCTCCCTACATTTTGAAAGTCAGCAATCATTGTTATTGATAGATTGTCATGTTTATTGATAGAATGTAAAAATTTTTCTTTGACTCTGAAAAACATAAAATATCATTTGTACTTATTAAGTAGAAATCTTAAAGTTAGGTCCTCATATTAATAAGAACCCTAATATGGAATAATCTAATATTTAGATCAAAATGAAGGTGTTTTTTTTTCCCTGCATACAGTACTTTTATAATATATTTTTTAATGATTACATTTTAGTTTGCATGTCTTTTAAAAAATTTTTTAAATTAAATGAATTTTTTTTTCTTAAGATTTTGATGGATAGAATTGTAGCTTTTTAATTTCATAAATTTCTTTTATAGAAAGCTGTTTGTTGGTGGTTTGAGCTGGGAAACATCACAAGGTAAAAAACAAGTATAATAGTTTTTTTTATTTTCAGAGATGTGTTAGGTAATAAACTCACACATAGTACCTCAGAAAAAGTTCTAAATCACTTATTGCAGATTTCTTTTATCAGTTGCTTAAAGATAAGAACCATAAGTTTAATCTGGAATATAATTAAATTTTCCATTCTGTAATTTATAAATTTCATACTTGCTGGGAATATAGGTGTGTAACTCAGTTAAAAAAAAAGTCAATCAGTTCTAATAACCTTTGTTAAAATAACTCTTTGTATCATTTACACTTACACCAATTTTTTCATTTTTTTTTTAACATTAACATTTAAATTAAGTTTTAATGATTAAAATTTGGGTAATGCAAAATAATGTAATATGTTAAGTTCATAAAATTTTTATATCCATATGTTTTTTTGTTTTTTTTAATTATATATTTCTAAGAATAACTTAAATTTATTCATTTGAAGTCTGCCCAAGAGAAAGAAGTGAGATTGCCCTAATACAGTGAAATTTCTATAAATCAACACCGACATTTCTATTTTTTTGATAACCTGGTTAACTCTGGTTCAAGGTGTCTTGCCACATTTTTCATCTTGACTGTTGCATTTTAAGGGTATTGGTTTGGGAAGGCCTTGTGCTATTAATCTTTATATCAATCCAATTAATATTGTGATGACGAGTCTAAAATCTGGCTGCTAGAAAATAAAAAACAAAACTAAAAAGAAAAATGCATTTCTTTTTTCTTGACGTTGTGATGCTCTTTATGACAAAAAAATAAAACTCAAGTGCAGAACTGCTAACCCTTAGGCTTTAGGCCTAAATCTCTGGGGTTTGTGTCCTGTCTTAAGATCTCAAGTCTCCAAAGCAAATTCTTATCCCTTTTCTTTTTAATCAGTATATGAAATGTTGGTCATGTACATAATTTGCATACCGCTCTTATAATTCTCCAAATCAGTGATTTTGTAGTTTAAGTGTATTGAGGTCCTGCAGTGGACTGATCAATAATACACGGTTCCCAGCAGATCACTAAAGTCAAGCATCACTGACTGTGGTCAGTACGCGGGTGAGTGACCAATTAGATCAGTCTACGTAGGGACGGAGGGTGTGCAGTATCGCTTCTTGTTAAACTGTTCTACCATAAAGTGCTAGACTATGCTTGCAGGTCATCGGGCTACCAAAGTGGGGTGCCATCCCCTCTGCAGATAATCAAAATTGTGATTGCAAGCTTCGGATCATCCTCGGGGATGTTTCCCAGTCTGTCGCCAAAAGCTCATTGTGCAACTCTAGTGCGCCTATAGCTACAACAAGTGTATTGAGTTTATCATTATTTCCATTTTAAAATTTTGCAATATCCGATAAACCAAAAAATAATAATAATAATTGTTAATAGTGTGTTCGCCAAGTTAAAGTTGCCGATATAAACCATTCTTCACCTGTGACCTGTGAGATAATATTCAGCCTCATAACAAGATCCAGACAGAATTCTGTTAGTTTTTTAAGCAAGCTTCTAAGATTTAATTGCAGAAAAGGCTTCAGAAAAAATTAATAAATGGTATTGTTAAATTAGTCATTCCATCTGTTTTAAAAAATAGATTAACTTATCATTTTGGAATATTTGGGAGATGAAAAAGTTTTTTTACATAAATTTAATTTTATGGATGTAAATGCTTTTATTTTAAATATTGTTTTACTTATTATGCTATGCTGATATCATACAAGTCTTCAGGCCTTTTGGATTTCTAAGGTTGGAATGTAGGCAAGCAATTTTTTAAAACTTTTTATTATACAATGATTATGTTGAGTAATCATACTCATTGTTAGTTGTTTACTTAATCTACTTCAAAGGGTGTTTCTATAACCGACAGTGTAAACTTTTTGACTGGTCCCTTGTTTCATGGGTGTCGTAGAATCAGGGTTCTACTTTACAATAAATAAAGATTGGGTTGGCGTAAGCAATACTAAAAAAAGCTAACTCAACTGTTATTCAAATGACCAAATCTGATTACATATTGGTCCTTAGACAATAATGATTGCTTTAACCATAACTCCATAACACGAGGCTTGACATCAGACGTTGATGTCAAAAGAGCAACAAAAACCTGATTTTTCACCTCCGATTCTCCTAGCCTACTTTTTGGCAAGCTTTGTCGGGGGAAGACGATTCTGAGTCGGGCTGGGAATCAGGCATGTAATGATTAGCTCTTAGTGTCACGTAATTTCTTCGCCTATCCTTGCAAGAGGGTGTTCTAAGCTTCAGGAATGGTGTTAATTTGACAAGCCTTTTTTCAGACTTGTAACGTCAGAGGATGGCTTTAGGATACCTCTTTTCAGTCCCCGTACAAATAGAGTATAAGAACCATGTACTCTATGAACCAATCATTATTGTCTCTAGATTAAGTTATTAGTTTGCACCTCTATCAGTTTTTGTGAGGGTTGGCAAAGTTTAGGACAGAATGGATTAATCCACGGTTTAAACCGTTCTGTCCAAAACCCCTTTGTCCAAAACTGTCTTAAACTGTCCAAAACCCTTTTACTCAAATTATGTCACAATTTTATCTGAACAATATTTAAAAGGTAAAATAAACATAGAACTAATAACATATTAATAATTAAATCTACTAGAAAATATTTGTTTTTAAAAGTATAATGTTTTATTAATATTGTTTGACTCTTCAATTTAAACATTAAACAAAGGAAGATTAATCAGTAATCAAGTTCAATTGATCCTCTCATTCAATAGTACATAACTGAAGTTTGACCTTGCCATACAGGTTAAGCTATTAGGAACTAAGTGTTTCTTTAGTCATAAACAGATTTATCTATAGTACTATTCGAGAATACTTTTATTTCAATTCTTTTCGCGTAGTAGTGATACATACCAGTGTCAGTAACTGGAACTGATGTTATGCCCTTCAAAACTGTTAATACATTTCTCAGTTATTTTGTATTTCCAATTTAAATTAATATATTTATATTTAAAACAATTTTTTTTTAAATAGATGTCTTTTTTATCATGCAGAAATTATAAAAATTTTTAAAAAAAATATTGTGAAAAATAAAAGGTTAATTTTTAAACAAATTTAGTATTTTTTTAAAATCATTATTATTATTTTTTAATATTGCATTATTTATCCTTATGCAAAAACATTATTTATCAGTATTAAAAGCATATTTATATTTAAAGGATGAGGTGTTCACTTTTGTTGTTCAATGAATTGTGGAGCTTCAAAAATTATAAACCTTTTCCTATTATATTGTATTAGTTTCCTTTAATAAGTTAAAGTAAATAGTATAAAAAATATCAAATATTTATTGATACATATAATTATTATGTGTACAATGGTTACACTTATAGAATTTTTATACACCTATAGAATTTTTATCTTTCACCAAAGTTCAAGGTTTTGGACACTTTGAGGCAGTTTTTCCCAGTTTAGGACAGCACTCGTTGCACAAGGTGGCTTCAAGTCTCTTTTTCCAAATCTCCCATGTCCTAAGTCAGTCCTCTTACCTTCTCCTGTCCATTTAGTTTTGCTTTGCACAGATTTTGGTGCATGTATATTTGCCAAGTAAATCTCAGCCTTCCTCTTGCATTTTACATCAGGTGCCCAAGTAAGTCCAATGTTAACTTGACTGTCGCATTTTTGACGAAGGATATGTCCAGCCCATCTCCATCTTCCCTTCAAAATTTCCTTGTGTGTGTGTGATAACTTTGACTATTAGTGATTTTTTATTTGAGATAGTGATAGTGATAGTGACTGTTGAGATAGTGATTGTTAAAATTATTTTTATACATTTATTCCAGTTTTTCTCTTTTGGTTTTGTAGAGGCTTCAATATTCAGCACCATACGACAGTATGGAGTAAACAACAGCTTTAAAAAAATTTATTTTGTGGAAATTTTTATATTTGATGCTCTCCAAAATTTTTGAAAGCTTCTAAAACAGGCTCTAGTTTTCGTGATTCTTTGGTTTATACATTATGTTTATGCTTACTCTGCAGCTTTGAGGAGAACTCCTCTAGACTTAAAGTCTGGGGCTCTCTGCTACTATTGTAACAAGCGTGAGCACGTGTTAAATAGGGTTGAAATGGAGAAAAGAAGGTGTCGATTGGTTTACTCACGCCGACCTATGCCAAGATGACTATATCTGACTATATGTTATGTTAGTTTTTGTTTACTCATTATTAAAAATTTGCTGAATGCTTCATTTTTAAATTATGAAAGTGATTTGAATATAGAGTGTAACATAACTGTTTACAAATTTAAGTAAATAAATTACTTAAATTAAGATATCAATGATGAAAAAGACAGAGTTAATTCAGTAGATACAAGCTAGTTTAAAACTGATTAATTTTGGTAAAATGTTTCATTTTAATTTCCTTATTTTAAAGTAATTTCACTCTCAATAACTTCTGATTTGTTCCTCGATATTGTGTTGATTAGCTAACATCACAGCTTCCCCCCCCCCCCCTTTAATTTTGTGTCACTTTTTTTCTTAAATGAATGTAAAGGCTAATCTTTTTTATTTTATTTTATAGAAAAGCTTCAAGAATATTTTTCTCGCTTTGGAGAAGTAGTTGATTGTGTGGTTATGAAAAATAATGAGACTGGCAGATCTCGTGGATTTGGTTTTGTTACTTTCAAAGATGTAAGCTGCGTTGCTAAAATCTTATCCAGTGGGCCTCATGAAGTGGATGGCAGAACAGTGTGTTAAGCTTTATAAAAAATTTAATTTTTTGAATTTATTAAACATTCTTAATTTCAACTGTCTTTTTTTTCTTTTTTTTTTAAAGATTGATCCAAAAGTTTGCAGCTCAAGAGATTCTCAGCAGGTACATATTTTTCTGATTATTTTTTATTTGTATGTTATTCTATATATGAGGTTCCCAAATGTTTCCCACAACTTTACTATACAGTACCTGCCACCTATTATAACCCTATTCTATCTGAGAACATTTAGTTTTATAAAGCGACTGGTTTTAAAAATCGTTTTGTCTACACTCGAGGAAATTTCCAATGTTGAACTTTACCTATACACTAAAAGCTGAATCAATATTTTATCAAAATTTACATCTATTTTATTTTTACTGGATCTGCATTTGACATTTCAATTAAGTATGAGCTGTATTTTTCAAGTACGAAAGGTTTCAAAATACACTATACTTAAACTTGTTATAATGAACTATCAGTGGACTCTGCAATAATTTGACTATAGCCAAAATTTTTCAAACGATATATTTTAGCATATTGCAGCAGTATTGTTGGTAATAGCGATTGCTATAGTACATAATTTGCTTTATGATTTATTGACTAACCAAAAATAGTCTCTCTGCAACATAATTTCTTTAGAGTGAGTTTCTTCCTATAACGAAATTTTTAATTAAAACATTTAAAATGCTTAATGCACTTACCTTGACTAAAAATATGGGAACCCATGCTCTGTAAAATTTATTCTGAACTTTAACCTTCTTTCTTTTTTCTGAATTAGAGCAAGAAAGCCGGACAATTTCCAAAAGTATTTCTGGGTGGATTACCTCCAAATTGTACGGAGACTGACCTCCGTAGTTTTTTCTCAAGATATGGAACTGTAAGTTAATTAAAATGTGTTTTTTATAACACTTTTTTTCTAATCTGTGGCATATTTCAAGCTAAAGCTCAGTAGTTGAATATTAACTTTTATCCTTTCATTCTTATTATAATTTTGCATTTTTATATAATTTTTACTCCACAGCTTTCTTTTTACTCTTGTTTTATTCTCATGTAAAATGTTGGTGATCAGTGAAACAACGGTTTCTTCTTCTTTTTTTTAATATTATATAAAAAAAAAATTATCTATGTTTTAAGCTTTGCTGCTTTTTTATCTTTTGCACTGCTTTCTCTTTGTCTTATTTTGTGTTATAATGAATTGTTAACACACTCATTAACATCAGTGAGTGAGTTATGGCAATAAGCCACACTTTTTTTCAAAGGTGGCATCTAACTGTTCCTTCATATTATTTCCTGAGAGGTGCTTTATATTATTCAGGAAATTTCATTAGGTAAGAGTACAATACAGTGAAACATCTTATTGCCTACTTGATAGTGTAAAAGAATATCTGCCTTTCCTTGCTGTCTTCTTAAATTCTTAGTCATTTGAATTGAATGTTTAACATAATTTTTTAATACCATGCTAAAATTATATTTTAATGGAAATAAAATTTTTTCTCTTAAATATAGATAATGCTTCAGTTATTCTCACAAATAGATATCAAGTTAGAAATCCTTGATTGATTTTTGACAATGATTGCTTTAAAACTTAGTGTTTCTTCCACGTTCGTCATTAAAAAGTTTCAAAATTTAAAACACAAATAGTTCATATTATATTCATTTTAATCTACCTTTTTGATATTATCCTGTCTAAAAGTATATTTTAAGTTGTATTGAATTATTTTTTTAATATTTAAAAATGATAAATTGTAATGTGTCAATTTCATAGTGTCAGCTTTTTACAATTAATCTATTTTATTTGTGCAATGCAGGTTGTTGAAGTTGTTTTAATGTATGATCAAGAAAAAAAGAAGTCTAGAGGTATGCAGAAATTAGTGTGAAAACTTTTTCTTTTTTTAATTATTAGGTTACACTTTTTATTCTATGCTTCTAACAGAAATTTTTTTAAATAAAATAATAATTCATTAGTTCAAATAAATTTTGAGCTAAGTTTTCCTTTTAGAATTCATATATTACCTGATTAATGTCATTTTAAACTGTTCTGCTAATTACATTCTGTTTAAATCTGGTGCCAGCTATTTATTTATTTTTTTAAAAAAATAATAAAAACATATTTTGAAACATTAGGGAATTAGTTAAAGTCACTTGTATATGAGCATATATTTCCAGAAGAAAAATCTTCTGCCTAAATGTTAATCCATTTATTCAAAGTCTTCTCTGTTAGACTTCTTCACTCTAAATAATATTTTATTTGACCCAGTATGCAATCAGAATTAGACATTGTTACGCTGTTGATTTTTTTTTTTTTTTATCTTTTGATTTTACAGAAAAAATTCATCTGACAATTAAGGCTAATCAAGGCTGTATCATGGTAAAATCAAATGATTCATTCAGCAAAAGCAAAGACTACTTCTTTTGCTTGACAGAGATTTGAAAATTTTTTGGTGAAAATATTAAACTATATTGATGAACAACTTTGGGACTGCCTATATCGATAATGACTAGGCATGGGCATTTCAAAAATGACTAGCTAGGCTGTATCTTAGTAAAATCAAAAGCTAAGACTACTTATCTTCTTAACAAAGATTTGGACAATTTTCATGCAAGTTTCACTATATTCATGATGAACTGTTATGAATAAATAATACTGGCACTGCCTTAGGTTTAGTTCCAAATTGACTTACAATTTTAAAATCCATTGGGGAAACTAAGTGAGAGAGTTGTATGATTGGCTCCATTTTTGTAATTCATTTACTAAGCTGTGTTGATTACTAATTCATTTTCATTTAATTCATGCAGAATTTCATTTTACTAAGTTATAAAATTAGTTTCAAAGTTCATCAAAAGATGGCAAGAATTGAGAAGAATTATGAAATGTTTCTGAAAAATCACCATTTATATATGCATTCACCATATGAATTACTATTTGCATGCGCAAATACTTCAATTAGAATGGTCTGAAATTTTTTTTAAAAAACAACATTGTTTTATAGTTTTTTAGTTTAATTGTATCTATAATTTTATAATATAGTTTTTAATTTCATTTGCTGTGAAACTTTGTAATCTAATTTTTAAACTTGGTGAAAATAAGTGATTTTTTCCCCTACGCAAGACGCAGCATTCTATCATCTTTTGATTCTAATGATTTCTGAAACTATCCTACCGTTTTTGGAAGATTTAATGTATAAATAGAGAATTTAGAAATTATATTTATGAGAAGCTCAACTCTTGACAGATGCAATTACCTTAGCTTTTCGAAACTTCACAGTCAATGAATTACATTCAGCCACAGATATAATGATGTGTTAGTCTCATAAGTTCCTTACCTCCTTAAGAGGAGGCTATACCTCATAAGAAACTATTCGTGGCTAATTCTATTTTGAATTTTGAGAAAAGTGAGTTTAAGTTAATCTAGAGTTCAAGTGTTGTAAAAATTGTTTTAGAGCTTAATGCTGAGTAATTTTGCAATAATTTGTTTAGATTTTGTTATTTCAATAACATTTTTTCAGTATTTAAAACATCATGATTAACTTTAGGTTTACATAAACTCTTTATTTTAAATTACTTATGTAGGTGGGTGAAAATTTTCCATGGAGGGTTTCTGTTGGAAAATATTTTTTAAGAAAGCATATCGTTGATATTTTAAAATAATATTTTTCAAAATGTCCAAAAAGTTAGGACAAATTTAGGCTGTGGCAAAGCATTTTTGCCATAATTTTTTTTCATTTTAATATTTTGAAATTATTACTTTCGCAGCATTTGAATTTTCATGGTTTACTCTTGGTTATCTTAAATTCACCTTCTTTTTTTTTTTTTTTTTAAATACTTTTTTTTATACTTAAAATTTCAAATTATGGAGTTTTAAGCAAATTTTGCCATAAAAAGTTTTTTCCCATAAAAAGTTTTAATAATGTGTTCTCTTAAAAAGTTTTTTTTCTCTTTCTAGTAATAGTAGTACTAATTACAAAAATAAAAATAAATAAATGAAGTTTTTAATTCTTGATTTAGTTTACAATATTGTTTATCACTCCTGTAGATAAAGTAAACATTGGCAGTATATTGAAAATGCCATTTAAAAAAAAATTTAAATTTAAAAAAAAAAAAAAAAAAAAAAAAAAAAAAAACATTGTCTAGTTTATCACACCTAAAATTTCTCATTCTTGTTTCTATGTGCTGTTTAATATTTTTTATTTCTGTGTAGCTCAGTTTGAATGTGTAGGTGACCATAGACCTGGAAATTTTATCTAACAATTTTAAAAGTATAATATTTATAGCTGTACACTGCAAATAGATTGATAGGTCTTTGACTACATCTTATTAAAATTTAGGTTACTAGTGTTCAAAAAATAAGGCAGTTTGTTTGTTTTAAATTTTAGGATGACATGCACTATCTTTTTGGCTGAATATTTTAATGATTTTATAATAGATTGGTTGTATAACCTTTACATAAAAATATATTAATATTTATGATGTAAAAAAAAAGTTTTGTAGTACTCTAATAAATTGAACTTTTGATTTATACCTTATTATTAAAAATAAGATTCATAGAAGAATTAAAGTTGAGATTCTCAAAAGTTTAGTTCATTTTGAGAATTTTATCTTAATGGAGTTGCATTAAAATGCAAAGAAAATTTCCATTAGTTTTTAAATTATACTTATTTTCAGTTAAGTATTTTGATAATGTTATTATAATAGTGTAATTAACTGTTTAATATATTTATTTTAATTAAATATTTAATTAATAATTATGATTTTCACAATTTTCTTGTATTTAAAGCATGTATTTTATGTTATTCTGTTACTTGTTTTTATGTATTATTTTTTTAAAACTAAGCTTATTTGCATTCCAACGTTTCTCACTAAAATTATTTAAGTTAATTATTGAAATGTTTAGTTTTAAAATTGTAGTTCTAGTCTAATAGATGCTTCAGAATCATAGATATATTTATATTATTTTATATGTCTATTTAAATAACAAAATATGTATTATGTCGTCAAATTTGTTGAAGAAAAAAAAAATTCTTAATAAAGTTATTTATTATTCAATCTCTGTATAGTTATTAATTTTGTTTTGGGTAATTCATTTTATTTAATTTTAAACTTGTGGTTCTCTTTAAATGAATATAGAATAATATGTCTAATTAGAATATATTTTACATTCTACAACTATGTCTTTTATTGGAAGTTTTAATGGTTGTGGGGGTAACTTAAATTGACCATTTTCAACAACAAATTGAGCAGTTTGTAAGTTTGAAACCTTAATATTAGTGTGTTACATTTAATCTTAATAACAATTGGAGTTCTGTGCATAAACTTAAAGAAGTTTGAGATTTTAATCTGTTCTAAAAAATATCGATACTGTCATCGTAAATAACCCATGTCGGATTAGTTTTGCCAAAATGATTAGGTAATAAAACAAATATCATAGTTGTAATTTATCTACTTTTTTAGAATTACTTTTGCAAATAAGCTTGGATTTATTGTAGTTGTACTTATTTTTATCTTTGACTAGTTTCTTTATATTAGTAATTAAGTAGATACGACTTTTATCATATGGATAGGATTTGGATTTTTATCGTTCGAGACTGAAGACAGCGTGAAACAAGTATGCGCTGAGCATTTTGTGAAAATCAATGGGAAGAAGGTGGAGTTATTACCCTTTAATATTATATTTATTTATATTTTATATTTATTTGCTTTTTTATTGCAGTGAACATCTGGAAATCATTTACTTATGTTCAAGAAGACATAATGCTTCAGTAATGGTGATATTTTAGCATTAAGTTTATTTTAAACTCTATGGTTATAGCCAAAATCTAGTTTTATTTACTGTATTTTTGCTAATGGCTGGCATCTTTGCAAATAAATGATATCTATAAAATATTGTATATATTTCTCAATATTTCATTTTATTCTACTAATTTTTATCTAAAAAGTTTAGCTATCACAAAGCTTTTTTTTTAAATGGTGATGTTTGTGTACATTATAAATTTGAGTATATTTTTTCAATGAGTAATTAAAGAAAATTTCTAATTTTATTGTTTTCAAAATTGTAATTGTGTAGCATGCTAAATGATAAAATAAGAGTACCACATTTTCTTTCCTGAAATTTTTCACTTACTATGAAGAAATAATATTTCTTTTTTTCTAAAAAAATATTATTAAAAAACGTAGAAAATTTTGTGCATTTGATCTAACTTTCAAGATGCTTATAAATTTAACTAATAAAATATTAAATACCTAATTTAATATTTTACTAATTATGGTTTCTTTTTTGCCATTTTAGTCTGTAAAAATAAAATATTAGTCATTTAAAAAACGGTATTAACTTAATTGCTGTGAGTTGTATATTTTTGATGATACCAATAGAACATTTGGTATCATTTTGCTCCTAGACATATTTTTTTTTTTTTTAACAGTTTGGTTTTGATGTACACAAATAGTATATATATATATATTTTTAAAGCTTTGGTGATAAATTTATTTTCCGTATTGTAGTTTAAAAAAATTTTTTTAGTGTTTTTATTAGCATTTTAGTTATTTAACATAAAAAATGAAGAGCTTTGAATTGAAAATTATCAGAACTTTAGGACTATAAATTTGTATAGGACACCATAAAATGATCATTATAAAATTATATCTTGCATTTAAAGATTCCATTAATTTCAAAGACTAAATTTAAATATAAATTCTTAAAATATTTTGAAAAATTTTATTTTTTGAACTCACTTATAAACTTTGGAATTTTCTCTTTAATTGAAATGACCTTGATTTGATTAATTTTAGCTTAATCAGTTATTGAATTTTTTACCATATTGAAACTTTAATTTACAATGTTTTTTTTTTTCAATTAAATTTCTAAAATGATTAAATATTTCTTATCTACTTTTTTCCGTTAATGATTTCTATTTTCTGGATTCAGAAACTTTGGAATCTAAACTAATATTATGAATCTGAATGATTCTAAGAGTAATGTAAGTAAAAGCAATTTTTAATTTTGATTTTCAATGATGTCAATATTTTTGGATCAAAAAGTAAATATTGATAATTGTGTTCAATTTGTTAGGTATCTGGTTATAACCGGTTAGTGTTAAATTTAATATAGCATTTAAATGTCATTATTTTTATGAAAAATACAAGTATTTTTTTATGTACTATTTGAATTAGATTCTTAATTTTATGTTCTGTTAAAACAGATTAAGATGAATATGTATTTTTATGAAGTTGATCTTATTAAGTTATATAGTTATTAATTTGTTTTAAAAGTACAAAGTGTGATAAAAGCATTTTGGAACTGAATTTAACTAATAAAATTAAATTAGCTTTAAAGTACTAAATTTTTAAGCATAATTTTTTTTAAATATTTTTTTATTTAATTAATAAGGACGTTAGTTGTTTTCTAACACAATTGTGTATTAAAAATCAAAAGAAAAAAAATTTTAGTTATTTCTATTTTGTTCCAAAATTTTTATGACATCTTGTAGAAAAGTTCCACTTTTTCCCTTATTACATATTCTGTAACATTAGAATAAGTGTAAGAAAAAAGTAGAGTAAGTTGTGATTGATTTTGTAGTGTATATATTATGTTTATTTATGCACTTAGGTTACTTGTACAGTTAGAATTATTGAAGTCTCAAGAAACCTTAAAAAGCAAAATAGGAAAAATTAGTTTTAATTCCTATAAAGTAATTTGATAGGAATATTTGCAAAAATTATTTTGAGCTATATGCTCCAATTTTATTCGGAATAAAAAGCATACTCACTGTATTTGTTAGTTACCATGCTTTAGATTAATGATGCAAGGTTAAGGTCTTGTAACCTTGTAAAAATGAAATAAAAAACTACAAATTTTAAATGCATTTTTTTTTCCAATTAATAATAACAATTATTGAATTGCTCTTTAAATTATTTACTGAAATAAAATTTTCTTAAAAAAAAAAAAAAAAAAAAAAAAAAAAAAAACTTCAGCATTTCATTATAAAAAATCAAATCTTAGTTAAATGTTTGAATTTTTGATAGTTTTTCAAATTTAAGTGATATTTTAATAAATTTAAAAAAAAAAACCTATTTTCCAAAGAATTTTTTTTATTAAAAATCAACTTTTGAAAAAAGTATAAAAATGTTAGTAAAGATCATTTTTTATAGTTAAAAAAATTTTCTCGATTAAATTAATGTTCTACACCTAAAGTCGTTTATAACATTTTCTTCAACCTGAAAAGTAGAGTTATCAGTTAAAATGATCTTTTACTGAATTCTTAAAATATAAGGGCATATCAATAAGTCATGCACATATCAATTTTTTATGAAAAATAATGAAATGAACATAAAAATTATTTTACTGAAATAAGGAACCAAAAGGTTACAGTGCAAAATCTCATGATAGTCTCAGTAACAATAATCAGCTACGGATACAATTTTCGTTGGTGATTATATCTTCAACTGTAAAAAAGCAGTGATTTAAATAAAAAAAAAAGGGCTGTATTGGTTATTGGTTGCACTGATATGGATGAAAGCCTGTATTATTCTGGGGTTCAACGGTAACAAAGGTGTTTTTACACAGTTACTCACCAAGCTATGCTTTATTTACTGTGGAGATTACCTCTCGGGAAGCCACGTAACATGTCACTTGATAGCAGAAAATCGTTTGCATCGTTTTTAAAATAATTGAGTAAATCATCTGCAGTTTATTTTATGTTATTTTTGTAGACTTGATAATGTGTAGATAATTCTTAGAATAGATAATTCTACTATACTACTGTAGATAATGTATTTTCTATAGATAATATAGGTTTAAGTTGATGATTCTTCTTTTGCTCTTCTTCCTCTCATGTGCACGTTTTTCTACTCTTGTGCATGTTTTTAGAACATGTTTGTATTAGATTCCAGCCTATGTAATTATTCTGCAGAGAGAAAAATTGAGCAGAGGGATGCAACTTCTTATATCAATAAAACTTTTTGCTGCTTGAATTGCCGAACAAAGTAACTTGATTAGATATGGTATTAAAATTATCTTAGCCATGTTCTTGCTGTGCAGTTTACGAAATTGTAATTTGTCAGTACTGTTTGTCATGTCCCTGTAATAAATAGTACTTACCATCCCCCCCCCCCTCCCTGTCAATCTTTTATTTTTTGTGTTGTAAATCTGGAGGCGACAACCTGTTAAAATTGATTAGGCCATATAAGAATTGTCATGTCAAAATGTCATTGAATTTATTAAGGTGACGTCGCAAAATGTCTTTGTATCTGCCTATGACACAGTTCATAAGAAGCTGGGGTACACGAAAAGTACATTCCCTCTAATCGCCAGAATACTTGTCTACTGCAGTGTTCTATGAAACCAGATTGTTCACCTTTTAACACGCATTATAGTTATGCAAAGAAGGAATAAGTCTGTAATTTGTTTACTCCCCTTTCTTTTTGTCATTAATTTCTTTTTTCTTAAATTTACATTATGTGCATTACTTAATGCTATGCTCTTGTTAATTGTCATTTTAGATAAATTGAAAACATATGGTAATTTTTTTCAGCCTATATTTTTGAATTTCTTATAACACTGTTTTAAGAAACAAAATCATTTGTTATTATTTCATACTTTATTTTAATGTGTTTTTCAGATTGAATGTAAACATGCTGAACCGCAGGATAAAAAGAGGCCCTCACAAGGTCAAAATGCTGGCCCTTCAAATCAGTGGGGTGGTCCATCTATGGGCCCAGGATGGGGACCTGGTGCTCCAGCTCCAGGTGCACCTGGACCATGTGGACCAGCTATGGGTCCTGGTGGTCCTCCTGGACCTATGCCTGGTCCAATGGGTCCTCCAATGAATAATGGAATGTGCCCGCCTGGTGGTTATCAAGGGGGTTGGGGTGCACCTCCTTATGGACCTCAAGGTCTGTAATATTTTTGCTGAAATTTAGTTTTATTTGTTACAAAGTAGAAATTGTGGTGACCGATTTATATTTTATTTGAATGGTAAGCTTAAGAATCTTAATGAAATATATTACTTATCAGGGTTGGCACAACTCATAATTTAAAAAAAAAAAAAAAATTTCAGATTTAAATCCATTTTTTACATGTAATAATCAAAGCTATGATTAAATATATTTATGATACTGAATACAATTTAAAAACAATGTAAACTGAAGTTCTTAATAGTTCGAATAAAATAAAGGGATTATATAATTATTGAAACTACTTCCTGGAAAACTTAAATCATAGCTTATATTGAAGCTCAATATTTTCGTAAATTTTTAAACCCTATTTGTGAGATAATATCAAATAAAAGATAAATAAATTTGGATCAGGAGCAGTATTCTAAATTACTCTTGGCAAAAGCATGTCTTTCTTCATTAACTCAAACTACAAGTTTTAAAAGCAGTTGTATTTAGAAATGAAGCTGTATTATTTAAATGTGTTTAATGAATAGAAAATTATTTCGTGCACCCCTCAAGTTATAAGTTGAAAGTTTCATATTACTTTAATCCATATTTAGTCTTTTTATGTTATTATTTTTTTAGTATATTTTGAATTTTAAACTATACTTTTGATAAATTTCCATCAAATAAATTCTCTGAATAAAACCTTCAATATTAATAAAATCAGACTTAAGAATCACAATCTTAAGAACATATTAAGATATCCTAATAAAACATATTTTAAACTTAAATCAATGTTTTTTTTAATCAAATCATTTAAATCATACAAATTCTGATGCATATTCACAAGAACTGCAACTGATTTTTGTTTTTATATTTAAGTAAATGAAACAAAATCTTCAATTTTGAATTAGTTCCAATAAATAATTTCTTATGTATATTTACTTATAAACAAGGACAAAATGGTACTTTTCACATTTCATTGGTTTACCAAAATAGTAATTAAAAGTTTACCTCTATTCAATTTGATTTTAGTGAGGCTTCTGTAGACAAGTTTCTGTGAAATGGTAATTTATCATAAAGGCATATAAGAGTAAAGTAAAAACTAAACCTCATTTGCAAAAACATTCTTTGAGTGAAAAAGGTAAAAAGTGATTGATATTTTGCGACGGATAGGATTAAATATTTTGATGAGGGACCAATTTTGCAATAAAATACTTTGTGAAGGCTCTGTTTTTACAGTAAAATATCCTTGAAAGGTCCTTTTTTACCATAAAATATTTTGTGAAGCATTCCCAGACCTTTTTATAAGGGTGGGTCACTACAGTTATAATAGTTAGTATGTTTAAATGCGATTTCAATATGTAAGATTTTGAAGGTGAAAGTTAATGTTATTGTTAGTTCATAGTAAAACTGTTTAATTTCAAATTTAACTTCATTTTGTCTTGTAGTCATCATTCATATGTGAATTGCCTCTCCTATTCACTTTATGAGAAATAAAATGTGTAATGTATAAATAAATGTATAAACAGCTCAAAAGGTATAAAAAAAAAAAAAAAATGAAATAGGGAAGGTTTTTTTAAAAAAAATCTTTGGGTTTATACAGTAAATTTGTGAAGGCATTTTATCTTTTATGAATAAAAATAAATCAAACTAGGTAAAAATATAATAATGATTTGAGTAATAAAAGTGATGTAAAAAGAAGTAAAATATTTTTTTTTCCTGTTTTCTTCCCTATTTTAACAATTTTTAACATTCAAACATCTATGAATTTTTCCTTTTTGAAAATCTGTATTACAGGGTGCATAGCATTTTAAGTGATTAAAAATATTTTTGTGAGCTTAAAAGGTACTTATTTTTTGTTGAAAAATCTGGCTACGCACCCTGTAACAGGTTTGGGCATGGACCATCCGGCCTACCCCAGGACCACGCCTATGATCATATTTCAATTAGCTTACTCAAAGAAAAACTTGTTTGGTATAGGAACTGAGAGCTTGAGATTGAAATTATTTAGAATTAATCTCACAGGTTAAAAATTTAGTAGGATAAGGATATACCTCACACGTTAAAAATTATGAAAATGTAACTCTCAGCCTATAAATTACCAAGGATACACCTGAAGTCAAAATTTAACTTATTGGTCGTTTATTCCTGCCCAATAACCTTGCCTAATAGGTTTTGTGTCCAGAATCACATTTTACTATCTTTTTTTTTTTTAATTGTTATAAAATTTTGTATTTCATAATTCCCATTAAAATGATTTAAATTTAAAAAGTTTCCATGTTAAAATTTAATACTTAAAATATAATAATTAAAAACTTTCCATGTTGAAATATAATACTTTCAATTTATGAATTTGGAAAACTTGTTTTGAAATTTTATATAAGGAAATAAATTTCCGAAGAATAATTCAATCTTTTGTTCGAAAATTTTATCATCAAGTAAGAATTCGTATAAATAATATAAATCTAATATAGATTTCATTTTACTTACAATTTCTTCTTAGTAACTGACTTGCTATTTTATTAATCATCTTAAAGGAAATTAATAATTTTGATATTTTTAATAACTTTGTCATTTTCCATCTAGTGGAATTTAAATTAATCTTAACACACTTGCATTCTTATTGTTTTGCTTAAATTCGCAAATATTTATCTAACTTTTTATTGTCTAGTATGTTAATTGTAATTTTTATTTATTTATTTTTTGTAGGTGGCTGGGGACCCCAACCTGGTAAATATTATTTGTGCATGTATTTATGAATTACTTTTTCAGTAGTTACATTTTTTTCTTTTTTTTAACAGTTCTAAAAATTTAATTGACTAGAAATAAACCTTTGTAAGTTAACCATTTAGGAGACAACTTAATAGTCAACTCAGACTAGAGGTCCACTTTTAAAGGGCAATTTAATTATCTTTTCCTATTTGGTACCTGATCATTAAGATCAACTGAGATAGGCCAAGGGTTATTTGAGTCCTTAAACGAGCCTTCCACAAATTTTTCATTTCTAAAACTGTTTCTTTGTGAAATAGTTCTGTAAAAACAAATTCTTCTCAAAATAATTTATCATAAAGGCGGACCCTTTACAAAATAATTTATCCTAAAAATCCTCCCTCTATAAAAATAAATTGCATTGTCTAGATCAGGGATGAGCGACCTTTTTAATCAACGGGCCAATTAAAAAAATTTTGGCGGGCCGCAAATAACGTAATACTGTATTAATAATTTACAAAACTTTATTTATAATAAACATTAGAATAAAAATATATATAATTTAAAAGAAAGTAATTTATATACAAATTTTAATGCAAAATAAAAACAAACAATAAAAGAACAATAAAACGAATTTACCTTAAATTTTTAATGAGAAACTTGGCACTGTTTTTTCGATACAAGCTGATCAATATCAGCCGGAATTGATGAGGTAACCTTGCGTACGCAGCTTTCTAATCTAATCGTGCATCACTCAGTCTTCATCGGTGGTCATTTTTTGATTAATTTCATGGTTGAAAATAATTGTTTACAAGCATACGTACTTCTGAACAGAGACATCATTTGCTTTACATTTTTCGTCAAAAGAGGAAATTTCTCAGGGCTCACATATGATTTATAAAAATTTTCGATGTTTACTGAGAAAAATAAATATTTTAGGTATTATTCTGCATGTCAATCACTTCCATTTGAAGGTCTTCGGGAACTGTATTCTCATCTATAAGAAATGGCGAGGAAAACATTTTTATGGAAACTGCTGTCTTCTCGGCTTTGAACGTTTGGAATCGTAATTGAAATTCGTTGATTAAAATGTCTATATATTGCGCGTATTTTTGAGAAGTAGTAACGTTTTCTTTTTTTAAATGTGGAAAGTGAGACATTATTCTGCAAAAGATGCTGTTTCCACAATTTTAATTTGCGCTCAAAGCCCTGAATTTTATCATATAAATGGTGAATAAACTGTCCTTTGCCTTGAAGTTCCACGTTAAGATCGTTGAGATACTGAGTCATGTCGATAAGAAACTCAAAATAGCACATCCATCCTTTATTACTAAAATGAGGAAAGGCATATCCCTTCATATCCACGAACAATTGTATTTCGCTTTTTAAGTTGTATACTCTTTTTAGCATTGCACCTCTACTAAGCCAATGTACTTCGGTATTAAAAACTACGTCGCCATATTCAGTTCAGTCGCCGACAATTGAGTAACTTGTCACAAAAAATTGTTTCGGTTTAGTATTTACTACCCTTTTATTATAATTAATTTTGTAACAATACGATGGGAGAAAGTCGATAAAATAAATTCAATTTTAGAAATGCTTGGCGGGCCGCATAAACATATTTAACGGGCGGCACGCGGGCCACGTGTTGCTCTTCCCTGGTCTAGATAAAATGTGGTATTTCATTGAAATTTACCTGGCATATCTGGAGAAGTCAGTGAATTCTTTTTCTGAAATTCAGTGGGAACCCTGTATATAGTTGCACTTCAAGTTTCGTTTTTTTTTGTAAAAGTAAAAAGTTGTTAGATATAAAAAAAAGCCTGACTTTTTTCTCCAATACACACCAAAACTATGTGCGTCCCTGTGGAAACCAGTGGCTATGGGGGGGGGGGGGGGGGGAGCAGTGAATCTGGAAATTATCCTTGGCAGGCAAGGAGTTGTTCACAAATTAAAATTTGATGAATTAATGGACTGTTAAAGTATTTTAAAACTGGAAAGAAATAATAGTTGCACAAATTCTGCCATTTAGTAGTGTTTATCAATGATTAAAATCTTCTAGGACTAAAAAATTTTCAAAAAACTTTATAGTAATGAATTTGTACTTCTTTACAAATAGTCTTTTAAACATTAATATTATTATTAATATTTGTTTGTGGACTTAAACCTGTTAAATTTTTCTTAACAATCAAGTGTCACACTGGTAAGAACAATTAAATTCCCTCTTTATTAAGTTGAATATTACGTAAGTAAATATTCTATTCGCAAATTGTAAACTTATTTCAGTTTCCCTGTAATTACAAAGTCGCCGAAAGGAAAAGAAAAAACACAGAAGTATATAAGTAGGAATATCCTACACATTGCTTGTAAAATAAGAAAAATTAACTAATTTTTAAAAAAAAAAGTTTTTTACCTTGTGTATGGCCTACACATATACGACTTATACGTTAGTTGTATTTGTAAACCGGAAAAGTATTAATTTCAGTATTAATTAAAATGTTTACAGTCTAGTTTTTCTTTAAATCTATCCTTTTCTAAATTATTTTCTATTTCAAACCATGCTTGTTGGGAAAAATTATAAATAAGAACTATTTTAAAAAGTGACTTTTTCTGATGTAGAAAACTAGAGGCCACCTTTATTAACAGAGTATTAAACCTTCTTTAGAAGACAAAATTTGAATATTGAGATGTTTTCCTAATAATAAAACTCTTGTTTTCCTAATGCCAACTCACATTTTTTTACATGTTTGTGATAATTCACTACACACAGGATGTTTATGAATATTCTTTGTTCAACCCACATTGGTCATTATTCCTCTAGCCCATTTTCCATAACCATTTTTAGAACATATTGTGTTGGTCATATGGATTTCATATTGCTATTTGATAGAACACTTGATATAGCTGTTTGATAGGCTTAAGAAACAGCTCTTTCCTCTACAAAATGTTTTAAAATAATTACAGATATGTGTAATTTTCATTTCTTACTTTTTATAGATAACTTTTAAAATTTTAGGTGGCTATGGTCCTGGATATAACAACTGGGGATGTGGACCTGGATATGGTCCTGGCTACAATGGTCCTCCTGGTCCTCAAGGTTATGGTCAACCAGGTTACGGTGGTTATGGTATGTTTTTAGAATTTATTCTGATATATCATGTAACGTAAAATATTTAAAATTCTCTCTTATTAATCTCTTATTTCAAGGTATTTAAAAAATATATTTTTGAATAAGTTTCATTGTTAGTCGTGCCTAAAAAAAAAAAAAAAAAAAAAAATCTATAGTTTTGTCCTTTTTTCAACAACTGTAACAAAGTGTTGTCCTTGAGCGTTTTTAGAAGGGAGATCCACCCTGCTTGCCCTTTGATCCCAAAAAATGTGTATTCCTTGCCCTTTTCATAAAAATAAGCCGCCACCCCATAAAAGAACTTCCCTTTTATTTTTTTCAAGAAAAGGTTGTTTTCTTAATAAAAAAATAAATAAAATGTTCACTAATAAAGGCCATAAATAAAAGTTTTAATAAAAAGTCCACTTCTGATTTATTTAATTATTGATAATTATTTAATTATTGATAATTATTTAACTTTAATTTTTAATTTGATTGCTTAGTTTTAGTTATATTCCCAGAGAACGTCATGTCTTTTTAATGAATTTATTAGTGATTTTAAATGTTACTATTAATTTTTAAAAATAAATACCTTTTATTTAAAAGTGCCTTTCTAAATGTTTATTTTCTTTTAATTTTGAGTTTAAGATATAAAGAAATCATTACATTTAGTAATCGATAAATTTTTTTTTTAAAGAAAATTTATACTGAGCATGTCTTTTTGCTTTCCTTTAATTGTTTTTGAAAAGCCTAAAACTTTTCTGTTATTTTGATAATGGGTGGGTATTACATATTTTGATAAATTTTAACTGTGGTAAGTGCCATTTCAAAACTCAAAGTGCCCTTTTCTGTGAGGAAGCACTCATCACTTTTTCATTCTTGGGGGGGGGGGGGGTTCATTCCTAATATCTATAATAATTATATGCAACAACTGTGATAATTGTATGTAACTCTTAGAACAAATTGAATTGTAATACTTTATTTATGTCGCATTGAAGCTGCTCAGTTGGGTTAATGGCGACAGTCAGAGAAACATCCTTGAGAATGATTCAGAGACACTCTATCATAAGTTTGATCCTCTGCGTTGGTAGCCCAACAACTGTAGAATAGTTTAAAGAGAACCAATACTGCACAACTTAGGTCCCTTCACAGGCTGATCAAGGTGGTCACCCATCCTCTTATTGACCTTTACTGTTGATGATTGACTTCAGTGATCTGCTGGATGCAGTGTCTTACAATTAGTCCACTGGGGAATGTAATCAATTGAATCTTGATCATTATTATAATTGGCAAGGAATTTGATTTAGCATCATTTTTGCCAAGATTACTAATTATGTTTGTAAGAGACTGAAATAATTTGGTCGCTTTCTTTAAAATGATTGCTTTTTTATGTTAATCAATAAAATGTTGCACTGTTAATTGACAATTTACACAGTTTTTGCGGTATTTGTTGGCAAATTTTAACAGTTTCTTGTTTCAAATAGTTTCTTAGGTACAACCATACTTACTGTTCAGCTGTAGTTGTATTAAATAAAATTTAAGTTTGCTATATTGAACGAGTTTTGTTTCTTAAGTTTAAGCTTGTTAAGTTTGCTATATTGAAGTAAAATACAGAGTTCTTTGAAATTAATCTGAAAAATTAAGAAGGTGACATAAAAAATAATTAATGTTTTCTGAAATGCTTGAATACATTTTTAGGATACAGTTATTATTTTAATAAGAATTTTGATTTATTGCTTGAACTAAAAGTAAAAGACTTTAGCTTTTTCAAGATATGTAGAAAATGTTGGGAATTCTTAAAACCCATGAGTTTGGTTTGTAGGTTTATTAATATGTGGGAATATCATATTATTGTATGATGCATTTATATGGTATAAAGGAATGATAGTTATTTCGTATTGTGATATTGATGTATATGCTTTTAAAGTTTTTGAGTGTCATTATTTTTTTTTTTTTTTTTGTCCACTAATATTATTTTTATGAATCTACTATTTTTTTTAACTGATGTAGTGTGGCTGAGGACATTTTATTAAACATGTTCCTTTGGAATATTATGCCACAAATAAGTATTAAAGCTGTTAATGAAAATAATAGTTTTTAATTCGAAATAATAAAAATTAATACTAGTGAATGTTATGAATACTTAGGCAGTAAATTATATTACAGACTTCTTTTTTCACTTTTGTATTATTATAACTTAGTATTTAATCACATGAGTATTTTTTAATCTTTTTGTGAAATGTTAGGGTATGGCAATTATGGGTATGGTGGACCAATGCCCGGTCCAGGTGGTCCTCCACCTCCCAATCCTCCTGCACCTGGAACTGAAAACTTTTCTGGCCCTGGAATGGGTGGTCCTCCTTCTGGGGGCCCCTCTGGATCTGGTACATCATCAAGCTCTCAATCTGGGCCTAGTCCTTCTGGTATGTTAAAATTTTTTTATTTATTTATATTTTGTTTCAACAATTGTTCTCTGATTTAGGATTTTTGAAGCTTGCTCCAAGATTTTCTGACTCTGCCATTGAAACAAGCAGAAAAGGTTTAATTGGTTTTAAGATTAAGAGAAGAGTAAAGATATTCCAACCTTCTCTTTTTTGTTATAAACTAATGAATTTTTTGTTGAATTAATATGTTTTGGACACAAACATTTCATTTTTTTTTAATATAAAATATTTTACCACTGACTGTATTTTTTATTATAGTTTTTTATTAAAATTTCAAATAAAGTATACTATAAGAAATTGAAAATCTGATTGGTACCTTTTAAGTAGAAATACCAAACCAAATCCAGTAAAAATGTTCCCTAAATTTCTAAAACTTGTAATTTTGTTCTTCTTTAGGATTTTTACTTAAAGGATAAGGACTTCACTATAAATTGGATCTTATGAAAAATCAGCTGTCAATAGCATCCGATAATTAGTTTATTTTGAGAATTATTTTAAATTATAACTATTTCTCCATTTGTGGATAAAAAATTATTTATCTATCTCAAAACCTTCATATTATAAGATCATATTTGACTTAATGTCAAAAATAGCAAATAAAATGTAAAATAATTAAATAAAATAAAGAGAGATTAGATATTGCCAGATATCATTCTTAACAGTTTTGTTGAAATTTCAAAAATATTAAAGATTTAAGAAATAAAATCTGTTTCTAATATGAACAAAGGTTATTGTATATTATTAACAAGTAAATTTACAATTACAGTTGATTATTTTTCAAATCCAAGTAATTATTCATTTGGTTGTGATTAAAATATTAAAAAAATATTCCTACATAAAATATAATTATTTATTTTATAATCGAAGTTATCTTTTTTTTTTTTCCTTTGAAGAAAAACTTATCTGAATCAGAGACAACTACAAGACTTCATGATTAGAGCAATCAGAAGTTAGAACACCCTAGTTGTTTTTATAAAAAAATTTTTTGATTGAAATTCTATATTTTACCCCATATATTTATTTTAATCAATTAACAGCTATGATTTTGTGAATTTTTAACAGCTTTATTTTAGGATTTTACTTTTTTAAGGTTAAATCAGTATTCATTGTTAAGTTTACCATTTTTTAAGACTAGTTTTATTTCAATTACCATTGTAACTTCACCGATATGTATTTTAATTAAATTTCCATTTATGTTAGGTTCTGCAATTTATTTATATTTTGATTTATTTTCTCATAGGAATGGGAAATTATTCTCAAGAACCATCTAACTTTGGTCCATCTAGACCAGGATATGGTCCAGGTATTTATTGTCTTTTGTTTTAGCAATAAAATAGTATTTTTTTACTTGTTTTCAAAGTTTCAATACCTGAAACTTACAGAAAGGTTTTGATTTATTTATTTCGTTTTATTGTGATTGTATTCTTGAAAGAGTATTAGAATTAGCTTTTTTTTTTTTTAAGACAAGGAAGAAATTTTTATTTTTGAACATTTTGGCTTTGAGTACCTGGACCATATCCTGGTCCAGGTACTCAAAGGCACTGACTATTACCTGCATGTTGTAAATCTCTGGACTACATTAGATGCAGGTCATCTTATATAGAGATGGAGTCTCTATATAAGATAAAATATCAAGCTAATTTCAGTAACTTTTTTAATGGAAATTATAAATATAAAATCAAAGTCTATGTACGTATCAATTCAAAGTATTAAAATCATTTGAAACAAAGTTGAACCAAAGATTATCAGTTGAAACAAAGATTTATTTATAAAATCAAATAAAATGAATTTTTCTGCACTAAAAGTTATAAATCTGTTGTAATTTAGTTTTATTAAAGAAAAAGTATTGTAAAGTAATGTGGGGATGGTAGTTATCGACCATGTCAACCTTCATCTATGAAAAGGTACCCGACATAGAGTCAAGTTAACATGTCTTATATACTAGTGAATTGTAGTTGTAATTATGTAGTGGTAGATACCCTACAGTACTCGCCCACCAGAATTATATCTGTGATAGAATTCGATGAATGGATGCCACTAGTTGATTCATTGCTGTTTTTGTGGGAAGCCGGGAGAGCTGAATTAAGATCACTGTACTTTTTGCATGCTGAATGTGAGAGCTGGATTAAGTTCACGGTCGTAGTCACTCCTGTGTTGCCTTTAGCAGTCGAGTGTATGTTGGCTGACGTTGTGTGTGATCGAGACGAGACTGTAAGGAGGTGGATAATGTCGCAGTCACAAGTAACAAGTCAACTGTTTCATGTGGACCATCCATCAAAGTAGCTGCTAACGCCTGCTAACGTAGGCGTGTTCGCATAACGTCCGGGTCACCAATGTGGGGACAGTAGTTATAGACAATGTCAACCTTCATCTATGAAAAGGTACCGCGACATAAAGTCGAGTTAACATGTCTTATATACTAGTGAATTGTAGTTGTAATTATGTAGTGGTAGATACCCTACACAATTAATTCAAATAAAATTCTTAATAATTATCTCTTTATTTTTAAGACAAGTTAATATTGTTTTTTTAAAATAAAGAATAATTAAGTTATTATTAAGTGACAGAAAATTATATTTATTTTGCCCCCAAGCGCTATTTTTCTCCTTTGCTGATATTTGAAAAACCTTTGTTTTACAGTTTAATTTGACTTTGTTTATTTTTGCTAGGGTTGTACACATATTTTTTTGTCTAAATAAATTTACACTGTTGATAATTTTTGCTTAGGTTTTTTTTTTTTTTTTAATTTTTTTTTTTTTTTTGTAAATATTTAATTGTTGACAATTTTTAAAAGTTTTGAAATTTTTTCTGGTGGATATTTACTTTATTGATCACGGTTGATACTTAGATGGTAGAGTAATTGAAGTATACCATATCTTCTCCAGCATTTGATACGCAGTGTTTCGTAAGTTGTGTTTCCATAGGTGGATCTGTTTTTGCGAGAGAATTAAAATAATTGCTATTAAATGCTCAGGTGGTTTTTGAGTTACCAATGAGTATAGTTAGTGTTTTAATGGACCTCAAGAACACTTGAAATAAGATGCTGGTCTTATTGATAACAGTTGTAGGGGAGAAGTGAAGGTGGTGTAGGGGTTGAAATTGCTGATATCTGATTGAGTGAACCCATGGCCCAAATCTTTTGTTCCATTGCAAAAGTGTAATGGTTTTCAAGGTGGCCACAGGACAGGGAGAATTCAGAGAATTTCATAAATCTTAAAAAATCAGGGAGATGTTAAAATACTCAAAAATTCAAGTTAAATGAATTGAGTTATAAATACATGAAAAAGTGAAATATTTTTTGTTGTTGAAAATATTGATCTTGTAATAGTTTTGTCCAAAAAATAGTTTATTTTAAGTTTTAAACACAAGTATAAGTGTTTTGTAATATATTTTATGTATAAAAATATGGCATGATTGAAAATTGATAATACAATCCATGTCACAAAAATCAAGGAAATTTTTATTAATTAGAGAAAAATTTGTTTTTTTGTTCATAGTGTCATCCCTGGCTGACTCTACTCCCACATTAAAAAAATAAAAGCTGACACAAATTCGACGGGTACCAAACATTATTCACCGAGCTTTCATGAGCTGACATATCACATTTATGCATAAAACATGGCATATATATATAAATTTATGTATATATATATAATTTTTATCGTAAACAGCCAAATGATGGTCACGATCAAGGCAGCAGGTCGACTTAATATAAAAAATGACTTTTAAAAATTAGTCTGCCAGTGATCACTTTTTTTGTTAAAAATACCTGTGCATTTTATTTATTTTTAAAAATAAATATGGAATTATGAATACATATTCTATAATCTGAAAATTACTTTATTCACGCTTGTTCCTTAACATTAACAATTTAGAAACAAATCATATATGTTTATCATATTTGGGAACTGCTGAAAAAAATACTTTATTAATATCATGTTTTTTTAATTGCTTAAAATGTTGAATTTTAGAAAAAAAGACCACATGGTTTTACAAATTAGCCACTGTTAAAAATGCTACAGCTAGCCGCTGACCAGTTACACTCATACTTTTTCTCATACATTATAAATATTGTATGAAAACTTATTGGACCCTTTGTACAATTTGATACGGTATATTCTCGATATCTCAAATAGCCTTGTCATGTCAAAAAAATATTTTCCCCCTTTCATTATATATACACCCAATGTTAATTTGATTATTACGTCTTAGAGTTCTTCTCAAAACCTTGTTATGTTAAAGTTTTTTTTTTTTCGAAATTGAAATTTTTTCCCCAGTAGAATCATAATGTAAGTTCTTTGTAATCCATTTCTTTTCTATTTCATGCATAATTGTTCTTTTCTTACTTTTAAAAATAAAATTATCATTGTTGTATTTAGGCTTATAGTAAACTATTGTTATTAATATTTTAAAATATATTTTTTTATTCTTTAGAACATATTAAGTTCTGAACTTGTTATCTCAAAAACTCGCTTTCTCGAAATTTTTTTAACTTCCCTTCAACTTTGAGATATTTAAAGTGTACTGTGTTTTGAAACTAAAAATTTTTATTTTTCTTGATTTTTTATTTTTTTCTCTCTCTGCGTATAGGTTATGGTTCTGGTCCAAACAATTATAATTCTGGAAATTATCCCCCACAAGGGAACTACAATACTCCAGTGGGAGGTCCTGATTCTTCTCGTGGTTCTGGTCAAGGTCAAGGTTACCATCCTTATCGGCGTTAAACAAAACCTATGTAGGATCAAACCGTTTTGTATATTGACATTGTTGTGAAGTTTTTGTTTTAATACGGTTTTGGAAATCATTGTTTCATTTTTTTTCTTCAACGCACCATTGTTTTTTATGCAGTGTGACCTTATATATCCTCTAAGCAGATATATGGTAATAAATTTGTAAACAATCATGAAAACCCATACATCATTATTGAATGTAAAGAGTAATGTTTTGTTAGATCAAATCATTGTTTTCCAACTTTTATTTTGAATTCAGATATTGTCATATTTTCATCATTGCTAATCTACAAAATTGTTAATTATATTGGCTGTCATGTATGGATTTTAGTTTAAATAAATAAAAAAAACTTTGTAAAATTTGGTGTTTAGTACTTTTTAGTAAGCCTTTGCAGGTCTGCCGCTGACTTCTAATCTTGAGTGACTATATTTGCCAAAATCTAGGCAAAAACTACTTTTTTATCATTAGCTACTAAAAATGAAGAAACAAAAATGTATAAATAAATTTAAAATACATTTTTTATAAGTAAATATTTTTAAAAAATTTAGTCACCACATACGACAAGGACGATCATCGTGCTTAATTCTTTTCCTACTGCAAATAAAGAGATTATAACTTATTTAATTATCGCCTGTTTCAAAAAGCTACTGTTCAATATGTCTACATCATTTCTTAGGTATTGATGAAAGCAGATGTTGAGAGCAGAAAATGTTCTAACGGGTATTAGCCCCCCCCCCCCCCCCCAAAAAAAAAAAACATTTAAGAATCCGTTTTACAAAATCGACCCTTTCTCGGAATAGTGTTTTACACTTCTATAAGTTTGGACTTTCAAAACAAGATACTTTTCTTTGTTTTATTTTAAAGTTAATATATTAAAAAGCTCAGTCTTTTTTTTAAATACATTTCTGTTAAGATAAGTGAAATATTTTCATTTTCAAAAATCCTAAATTTACAGTGCCTTCTTCTATCTATTAGATTCTCTTAGACCTATTCTATTTAGAGGTCTATTTGAATATAATTATAAAATGGAATTATAAAAAATTAGATAATTCCTCATATTCATTAGATAAATTATTTAGATGAGATTCATCATATAAATATAAGGATAGTTTTAAAAATAAAGAATGAAAAAAGTTGTTTATTCAAATTGTGATTATAGCTACATTAATATCTAAGTATTGAACATGTTTTTATTTCTCATAGTTATATTTTCCTTTTTAAATGGCCATTTTTACTGCTATATTTGCACAACTTATTCTAAAAAAATCATAAGTTTATAGATGTTATGAATTCTGAAATTGAATTAAAAGAAATTTATTGGTTGCAAAGGGTGTTTGTGTTTTCTAAGCTAAATGTGTTATAATTAAGAAGAAAAAAAAAAAAAAGATTTTTTGTAATATTTTCCTTTGTTTTAAAAATGTTATGAAGTTTCTATGTAATAAGAGCAATTTATGTACTTGAAGTAAAATATTTTATTTCTCCATTTTTAATCCAACAGTATTTTTTCATTGTCAAACCTTTAAAAAAAAGGGATATTTTAAGAATAATTTATTATAAAATCGTTATGAATTATAATATTATAAAATCGTAATAAAACTCTATTGACATAAATTAGCAGATAGTTTGGGGAAAAAAAACCTATTTGTTCTTTTTTCTTCCTTTATTATTATTATTATTATTTTTTTTTTAGAATTGTGAAAACGCTTATCTATTGTTGTAGCTCTCCCTCATATAAATGTCTAATTTTGCAATTAAGTTTTACAAGATCGTTATTTTGTGCTGGTTCAATATTTAATTCAAGGGTAATTCTTTATTCTGTTGGTAGGTAGTTAAACAGAATATCGTCCCTATTTTTTTCTTCTTTGTTGCAATAAATAACCGCTGAAAATATTTTACTCCATTCTCATGTGCCCTTTCTCTCTTCCCACTGCAAACTGCACTTGAAATCAGTTAATTTTTTCACTTTTTTTTTCAGCAGTCTGCAACATTCGCGAAGTCAATTTTCTATAACCAGTCTTTTGTAAAATATTTCAATCAATAAAAAACGCTTCATTTGAAAGAAAGCATTTTTTATCAACTTCTAGCAATATTAAATTAAATTATATATCATTCCATTAATACAAGCCCTATATTCATTTCGTGTATGAAAATAAGCTTGACTATTCTGTAACACAGTCGCTTTCGTTTTGGTGCAACGGAACTCTGATTAACCGGCCAAGGTAAGAAGATAACAGTGTAATGATTTAATGTTCCAAGATCCTACCAGTAACAAATTCTTTTCCCCTAGTTACGATGACGAGAGATGATCGTTTTGTTGTGTGTTGAATGTTTTTAACTATTATACACTTTTACTCAGAAATCGCGATTTCATGCGAGTTTAAATTTGGATGGACCGGTGCCAGGATGTAGAACGCCATGTATCCTATATAGTTTTTCACCTTTTGATTTTTTGCTTGGACTTAACATTTCGTTTTTTGTAGATAATTCTAAGTGTGGGACTATTGTAGCTTCCTGATCGTTGTGCATTGCTCTTTTAGGTGTGATCTATTTATAAAACGAATAACATATGAAAAAAAATTTCTTTGTTGATTTGATTACTTTTTTTTAAAGTGTTTTATACTTCGTTTGCTAATTTTTTTTTTCCCCACAAGATTCTATAAAAAACGCTAAAATTTATACGATTTAATTGCTCCGAAACTAATTTAAAAACGGGGCAACGGTTTTATCTTCATAAGAGTACAAAACTAAAAATTATAATTTTACTGTGATTAATATTTCTAAAAATTCGAAAAACCGTCAACAAATTCAAAATTGACAAGTTATCCATTTAAAAACAAAAATACGTTTCTACGAAAAAAAGAAGAAAAAGATTGTGACGTAAAATATATAAATAACATTTAGAAATCAGATTTATTTTTTTAAAAAATGTGTAAAATCTTATCATTGAATAGTTTTTGAGTTCTGACAGTGAAAAGAACGTCCGGTGAATATTTTCTGAAATAACGATGGCGGCAGTAAATTTCCTTTTAAAATATGAGAGATAATCAACAAATTTAACATACAATTTTGTGTCTTTTGCGCAGTCTTTTAATCGTAGAAATTTTTATGCACTTGAAAATTGAAATAAGTTTCTGCAGTATGTAATTAAATTTATATATGTATATATATAACTTCGTGCAACATTTATCTACATTGCTAACCAAACTATATTTAAGTATTCACTATTACAATTTTCGAATTTTTTTCTTTTCCATATTAGAAGGACGGGGTAGCTTTTGAAAATAAACTACTTGATGCCTTAGCTCTCAATTTCTGAAGAAACTGGCTCTTTCGTATTCGAAAACAGGAGTTCCATGACGATTTTTTGAAGGTGCTACCCAATGGGAAAAAAAGAGATTAGATTTGTTAAGGAAGATATGAGAGTTATGAAATAGAAAATTTTTTTCATTGCTATTTAAAAAAGTCCCGCAGTAAAGACATGGTTCTCAGTACAACACCGAAGTCGACATCACTGGCTGAGGTCAGTAAGTGGTGGGTGATCACTTTGATCAGCCTGTGTAGGGACCGAGGGTGCGTGGTTTCGGACTTCTCGAGCTGGCCGTCGGACTACCAAGGCAGGGGATCAAAATTGCGATATCATGTCTTCGGTTCTTCCTCGGGAATGTTTCCCAGACTATGCCCATTGTACAGCTCTAGTGCGATGTAAGATATAATCAGGGTGTACAGCCAGATTTTTTAACAAAAACTAAGTACTTTTTAAGCTCTCAAAAATATTTTTTATCACTTTCAAATAAAGAAAAATCATAATTAAGATCTGTGCAGTAATAAAAAATTTTTTTCTTTCTATCGTTAAAAGTTTTTAATTTATAAACATACAATCAATAAAATTCAAAAGCTTTACATAAACATGATAAAATAACTAGTTTCTGATAAATATTGCAGAAAAAATTGTGAAAATCCTGCATTTTTTAAAAATTTAGAACGACGATCCACACGGCGAAGAAAAACAAATCTTTTTTTAAAAGATAGAAAATTAGCAATTTTTGCAAACCTTGAATAAACAAAAAGCACCTTTAAGGGCTTTTAAAAAACGTAATTCAAAAATAAGCACCTTCAAGCACTTTTTGAAAACGCTACGCACCCTGTATAATAGAAATAAATTTTATTTATTTTTTAAGAAAAAAAAATGAAAGAAAGATTGAAACAAATTTTGAAATTATGCTGAATGGCCAAATTTAATTTGTGGAATAGATACAATCTTTGGGAGGTCACAGTGACTTCCCATTCTGACTCCCTGACCATTTGGTTCATGACTCAGCTAATGGAAAGGGCGGGGGGCGAAATGAGATGACATAAAAAACGAGCTATATTGCTTTATTCACATTAAATTACATAAATATTGAAATATCACATTTGCATGAACATGGATTTCTTTGAAATCTTGCAATAAACAATATGGCATTAAGAAAATCAATGGTTTAATTAGTTCTAAACACCAGGTTTGTTATTTCTCAACATTGAAAATTTGACATAAATAAATCTTTTAATTTCTGTTTGACTACAATTCACACAATACAAATAAATAAAATATGTCACATTTTTACATACATTACAGAAGCGATAGTGAATATGAAGATTGTAAGTTTGTACAAAATCACACACATGTTTAGAAATGAAATTATTATACAAAACTATACATGTTGTATAAAAATTAAATTTGTTCAGATTGGTTTATTTTTAAAAGATATAAAATGAATCTGTTTTAAGTTAGAAAGAAAAGAAAATATATATATGATCAGGAAGGAATGCTAAAATCATTCATGCCTGGAAAAAAAAAAAAAAAAGAGATTGGAAATTATAATTCAGACAACGCCTCTAAATTCATTTATTATAAAAAGGAAAATTTTATTGAAAAAATAATTGAGGATTACAAGGTATCATAAGTTGTTAAGCCTTTTTTGGATACCATGAATTTACCAAAATTATTGTAATTTACAGTTTAAGTGGTTTTTTATATTGTGTAAATTTCATTAACATTAAATCGGAAGAAAATATTAGTTTTATAAAATGTAAACTTACATTCGAATGTGAATTTTAATTATTAAAGAAAATGTTAACTGTTCTTAATAAAATTTTAATTAAACTAAACAAAGAGGAAACTGTTGGAACTTTTTCCTGCTCAGTTATTTTTAATAAAATTGATTTTAAGTACTGAAGTTTTGAATTTATTTTTTACTTAATTTTGAACAAAATTTGACATTTTAATTATTTTTTCTTTATCTTATTAACCTAATTTATCTGCGAGCTAAAAATAACTTCACAAAACTGATGGAAAACTACAAATTTAGATCATTTCTGCCAAATGTGTTTTTGCTAAAATATTTTATATTATTTTCATTCATACATTTTAATTTTTATGAATGACCAAAACAATTTTTTGACACTCAAAATAAAATGTAACGTTTTAATTTATTTTAGAGAAAAATCTTTGAATAATGAATTTTTCTTTAAAAAATATATAAATATCTATAAGCTAAAAATATGACGTCGAAGATAAAGTAAAACTAACAATAATACGAAAAAATTTCTGCCCAAACCTGTATCAAATTACTTTATTTTTAAATAGCATTTTTTTTTAAACTTAATGGCTACAAAATTATTATATCGTAAGTAAATAATGTAAAAATAAAAAGGACGAAATTATTGTTGTCATTTCTATGTTTAAGCTATTCCAAAGAATTTATTCCTTGGTTATTTGGCACTCGTATTTAATTGACGAAACTATTTTAAATCATTAACAAAAATAAAAATATATATTCTCATCGTATTTGATTTGGATTACTTTTTCAAAGATGGAAGCTGATGGGAAAGTGTTTGAAACAAAAATTATAGATCAATATATAGACCGAAAAATATTATTTTGCCAGATATAGAATTTGTGAGTTGGTTAAATCCATTATAACAGCTTGTTGTTTGAAAGTGGTTTAATATTTCAAAGAGAATATACGTTTTCAAAGATGGAAAGTGACGGGAAAGTCTTTGAAACAAAAATTACAAATCAATAGATAGACCGAAAAATATAAGGTCGTTAGATATGGAATTTGTAAGTTGTATGTATCGATTTGTAAGAGTTTATTGTTAGACAGTGGATTAATATTTCAAAGAGAATATACGTTTTCAAAGATGGAAAGTGTTTGAAACAAAAATTATAAATCAATAGATAGACCGAAAAATATTAGGTCGTCAGATAATGTTGGTTTTGATTTTGGTTGGTTTTTCGTCAGATTTGTTAGGTTTGTAAGTTGTATGTATCGATTTGTAAGAGTTTATTGTTAGACAGTGGATTAATATTTTACCGTTGTTCTTTCCTTTAATTGAAAAGTTATATATTTTCACAGCTGAAAACAATCATCGTAAGCTGTAAGAAAATACATTCGAAACTTTATTTTTTTTAAAATTAATTTTATCAAAAAGGAAACGGTCGGAAATTTGCACTATTATGAAGAATGAGTTTTCATGTGGAACTACGGCATCACAGACCAAGTGTATTTTCCCTTAGTGTTGTTTGAACACAGGTGAAAGACTAAAATACATTCCAAACCTTAATATATTCACTCAAAAAAAAAAAAAAAAAGATGCTGAAGTGTTTGGTGCACTAGCACTGACGCGATCCATTATGGTCTTATAAAAGCTGGTTCATTGACCATACCATGGCTTAACAATATTGAAACTAACTTGGCGAAAATATTAAAAAATTTAGACTAGATTGGCCAACAGTTGTCTGCTGTTTTTTTTTTTTTTTTAGCATCGCCAAAACGCACACTGCACAAAAGACTAGGTCAAAAATACAGGAATTGAAACTTCATCATCATCCGTACTCACTAGACTGGTTTCCTGCTGACCATGATTACTTTCTAAATTTAGGCGCTAGGACTGACTACCACCTCTTCCAAAATTTTGAAGCTCAGGCCGACTACCACTTCTTTCTAAATTTGGATACTCCCGTTTCCTCACTTTATTTAAAATTTGGGCACTTTTAATGTTTACCAAATCTCTCTAAATTTGGACACTCTCACTGACTACAATTTCTTTCTAAATTTGGACGCTCAGACTTATTTCCACTTCTTACAAAATTTGAACCCTCAGACTACCACTTCTTTTAGAATTTAGACAACTTTTTAATAAATAAACAATTTAATTCTGAAAATGTTGTAAAAATGGCCTTCGTTACTCATGTCTATAAGCTGTTAACCAACTTTATCTTTTCTTCTACAAATTTGATATCAGACGACCTAATAAAATTCGTTCAAGATAAGACTAGAATTCATAAAATTTAGGAAGATATTCATTTCCATATGGTTACCAAGACCAATTTATAACTCTAAATTAATTACGAAATTAGTTTCTTTAATTATGTTCTTACAGGTTGTCCAAAAATTCGCCAGTGAAATAGTTTTGATAGGAAACATTAAAAATCGTGAGAGTTCTTTTTAGAGACGTCACTGGACTTTGCAGGTTCCTAGGCAAAGCATTATGCAGGGCCCTTTTAATCTTTTCTTTCTGCGGGGTCCCTTGCTTACCGAAGAATTTTTGACTAAATTATTGAAAACTTTTACAGGATTTACATATTTGTGATTTTTCTTAAAATTTCATTCTTAAAAATGAGCATTTTTTCATTTTATTTTCAAATTTATATTATGGATTAAGTTTTTTTAATTATTTATCAGGCTCGAAACACATGAAGTAGAGATGAAAATTTGTTTTGCTTAAAAGGTCGCACTTAAATATTCATCTAAAAATGTATTAACATTTCCTTTTCTAACTCTATTGCTTTTGATTTCTATGAATAGTTTTCTGTAAGCGGGGCCTTTGGAAACATAAAAACCACGGGTATTAAGAGTTATGTCTAGGTGGTTATCTATGTGCATCAAACAAACAGAAAAACAATTTTTAAATTTTAAAAATAATAATAAAATAATTTAAAAAAAAAATTTTTAATAAAATAATTTATAAATAAAATAATTTTAATTTTTAAATAAAATAATTTTTGGGGCTCTCCTAAATATGCTCTATGCTCAGCCAGTACAGTACAGTAGCATTACATTTACCCACTCTTGTAGAAAATTTCAAACACCATTTTGCTTAAATGTGGCTGAATTTAGCTGATGCAGGTATCAATTTTATTCTCTGAAACTTGGATGATCTTGAGTTTATTAGTATTAACCTCAGACTTAAAATAAATAAATAAATTAAAAGAAATAGCGCAACAGCGTGAAATCGCATGATCTGGATGGCCAACTCTGATCTTTGAAATGGCAAATTACGCGACCAGCGAAATGCACTGTGATAAAAGTATTGCGAAACACGAAAAACGAGATGTTTTGCGTAGTACTACATTCTTAATTATCCTGTACTATCACCTGTTCCTCAGCCATTTTTAATAATTCTATACTATCACCCAGCCCCTTTTAACAATTATGTTCTATCACCTGTCACTAAGCGAATACTAATAATCTTGTACTATCCCCTGTCACTGAGGCATTTTTAACAATTCTGTGCTATCACCTGTCACACAGACATTTTTAATAATCCTGTACCGTCTGTCACCATTATTAATAATCCAGTACTATCTTCTGTCATTCAGCTATTTTGATTAATTTTGTACTATCACTCAGACATTTTTAATAAACCTGTACTATCATCTGTCGTCAGTCAGTCATTTTTAATAATCCTGTACTGCCTGTCACTATGCCATTATTAATAATTCCGTAATATCCCATGTCACTCACGCCATTTTTAATAATTTTGTACTATCACATGTCACTCAGCCATTTTTTACTATTCTGTGCTATCACCTGTCACTCAGACATTTTTAATAGTTCTGTATTATCATCTGTCACTCAATTATTTTTAATAATCCTTTACTGTCTGTCACTCAGCCATTATTAGTAATCCTGTACTCTCCCCTGTCACTCGGCCATATTTTATAGCACAAATGGAGCAAAATTCTAATTTCGCGTAGTTTTTTGGACATCCTTTACATTAAATTCATTTTTTTCCTTGAAATATAAAGACTTTTTGCACAAAAACAGTAATTTTCTTAAAATTTTGTTTTGGAGATAGCAGGTAAAACTTTAAATGGTGCATATTATCATACAAATTGATAAAACTCTGCAGTATTAATTAATCCATCTTTTAATACAATTGAAAGATGGATTTTTAAAAATAAGAAAATAATAGATTTTCTAACGTCTTCGAACATTTTATAGTTTGAAAACCAAAGACAAATCAACATCAGTTTTATTTTACATAAAAATGGTTCTCAAGTTCACATTTTTGAGTTGAAAATATTTATTATAAAAAGTTAACTTTTGAAAAGGTGCGAAAAAGTTTAAACTTATTCATAATTTCATGAAAAATTGAGTAAAATGCTGAAAATTTTCCCAGGAAATATTAATTTGAATAAAAATCCTTATAAGTACATCAATGAAGATATAATCAAAAATGAATTATTTTTTCATCCTAAATACAAAGAATTCGAGAGAAATTTTATTTTGTTAAGTTCTCACTACGAAGGTGCATCAATCGTGGTTTCGTCAACATTATAGTTTCTTGCTGCAAAATTGGACTGTCTGGTAAATTTAGATATTTGATCAATTGATTGGCGAACCTGTAAAATAAAGAAATAGTGAAGTAACAGTATCATTTATTGAATGTTATGTTACAGAATGCATTTAAACTCTGTTTATGATAGTTCTGATCATTAATATTAAGTAACTTTTGGAGTATCACAGAATGCAATTTAATTCGATATAAAATAATTCTGTTCATCAATGTTAAGATATTACAGAATGCAATTGAATTCAAGTTATAATTTTGTTCATTGATGTTGATTTTGCACTTTTCCCACTTTTCCTACAACAAAAGTTGCTCGCACGTGTTGAAGCAAGAGAAATTGTAAGTTGGCGCTGATGAATCATTTATAACGCACTTTCTTCCCCTTAATCACTTAGTTTTCACCCCTTAATTACCTAGTATAGTTGTATCAATACATTTTAATAAAAAAAAATTCACTCACTCTTGATTTTCAATTTTTATAACCTATTGTACCGAGCACAGGGGTTCGTTTCGATTGGAAATGAATGAAACAATCCTGAAGACTTCAAAATTCTACTAGCAGAATTTTCCCGAGAATACACCTAGTTATAACACTCTGTCACAACTCAAATAACTGTGTAACAGTGAGGTCTCAAAACACAGGCTTTGAGACCTCAGACGGTTTGAGACCTCAACTCACTAGAGCATTGATTCTCAACCTTTTTTTTGTGGCGGCACACTTTTAACGATTTCGAAATTTGACGGCACACATTGAAAAAAAAATTTGTTTAAAAGTTGTTTACTTACCTATAATACACTGTGTAAAATAGTTTGTGATAATAATTTTGAATGTGAAATAAAGTAATATGTACTACAAAAGCACGTTTATTAAGGGATTAATTATTTCTTCCGACTAATTTTTTATTAGTTAGTAACAGTTATTTATTTTTTTGCTTCATTTTAATTGTAAGCTTGTTTTCTATAGTTATTAACTGTTGTTTTTTTTCATTGTTATTTTTTGTGATCTCTTGTTAACAATTTTTTTTTTCTAATTATTAATTGTTAGCTTATTTTTTTGTTAGTTATTCTTTGTTAATTTGTTTTATAACTATTAATTGCATAGCTTAAATGATTAGCTTTTTATTTCCGTTTGAAAGTTAATATTTAGCTTGTTTTCCTTTGTTAATTAATAATTATAATAGTCATTAAACTTCCTACTTATTTTAACATTTTTTAAAATTATGTGTCAAATACAATTTAAACACTTTCTTCTTATTTTAACTTATTTTAAGATTGTCAGAGACAAGACAATCGCCGAAGCGTGGAAAAATTATAAAAAGTATATATATATATATATATATATATATATATATATATATATATATATATATATATATATATATACTTTTATATACTTTTTATAATTAAAAAAGCATTATAATTTTCATCGTATCATTTCTAATATTTGACGGCACATTTTAAGAATTTGGCGTCACACAAAAGTGCCGTGGCACAGTGGTTGAGAATCACTGCACTAGAGACTCAGATCACTATTGCAGTCATAAGCAGACTATAACTATTGCAGTCATAAGCAGACTATAGCAAACAGACTCCTATTTATATAGACTTTGGTGACGAAACACCGGAACTTTCGACGCGATTTTCGACGATTCACGATAAATATTGTTCCTATCACTTTGAAACTCGAAAATTTTCTGAACAATAATTTTGTCCCAAAAATGGCCGTGAAGTTGGCAGAAAATGTAGCTAAAACGAGTCTTCCAAGAGAAATACATTAGGTGTTATTTTTTCTCTAAATTGCTTAGGAACTCAGCGACTTTCTTGCAAATTTTCAAATAAAACTACTTGTTTAGGGACCACCTGGGATATTTGACCTCATAAACACAAGAATATTTATAAAACTGTGCAAATATTTACAAATTTCTAACACTGCGCTGATTTAACCTAGACGCTCGTGCAAACGTTTAGAAACTGCTTGTAGAACGAGCTGCTCGCGCATGCGTATCGCATGCATTGAGGATGCTCCACGTCATGTTTTAAGTTTCCCCTTTTTTCCTGTCAACTTATTACATATTGTTAAGCTGGTCTGCAGCTCATTTTGTTCTCTCTTTAAGTTCATACAAATAATATACAAAACTAGCAACTTTTGTGCTTTTTTTGGAAATTTTCTTCAAAGGGTAGAAAAATGTATGCTTTCTTTTTTAATATTTGATTGTTTGATCTTAAAAAGATTTTGATCACTTCAAACTATGACAATATAATGAAAAATCTAACTGATCTGCACGGATGCTTTAAAAATGTTGTCTTCCTTTGAAGTAATATCCTTGAGTTGTAGTAAAGGTTGTGTTAAAGAAAAAAGTCTGGATAAAATCTTTAGTCAATTCAGATGTGTGTGATTGTGTTAATTTTAAAGTTATATGTAATTGCGAGCTTGTAAGATTAAAGTTGTAGTTAAGAATAGAAAAGGTTAAGGGTTTAGAGAGTAAAAGTTTGTACCTGTCCTAAGTCATTCAGCCTATTTTTTAGAGTTGTTGTTATCCTTAATATTTCCTTTTCTACAGCTTCTTGCTGCAATTTCAGCAACTCCAAGTAGTTGGACATCCTAGGTTTATGAAAGTATTTTATCTTAATTCTATGGTAACATTTACAAATATGCTTTGCACAGAGCGTCACAATAGTAAGTAACTTTTAAAAAAGCAAGTTTCGTTAACGCTGTTTATCGAAGCTCTGTCATTAAGGAAAATAAAAAGAAAGTTTAGCCATAGAAGTGCCTTACACTTGAAGCAATGCGATGATTTTAATTTATATATATAAACTTGCCGTGAAAAATTATCTGGGCTTTAGAACAGACAAATGATTAAAATATTTTAAAAGTTATCAACTTTTTTTTAAAAAAAATCGCCAATTTTGCGACATTTTCCTACCTAGATGAAAATTATCAAAATCACTGCCTTATTCTCAGTTTTTGTAGATTTTGAAAATTTTAATTAGTTTTTGAAAGTAATGCAGCATTGGAGTAAGTTTTTAAATATTAAAAAGTTAGACCACAACCTTATTTCATTTTCAGAAAACTGTGGCTTTTCTCCATATTGGTGTTTTGCGCCATTTTCAAAATAAATATCGACAGCGATGGCTTTAGATAGGCTGAGCTTGATTTAAAAGTCACGAGTAACATTTGAAAACTTAAAACAGTTATAAAAATAGCATATTAGTCGCAAAAAAGCCTCATTTCACATGACGACGGAGCATTCGAAAAACAGCCTTAACTATTAAAATAAAATAAATAAAATAAAATGAAGGTTGTCACGTTATTACCGCGTTTTGGGTAATGCAATTTTGTATTTTTAGAGTTTTCAAAAATAAAATCAAACAAACAGGATAATAAGAACTTGCAAATTAATAATTAAGTGAGGGAAAAAAAGAATGTTACTGCACTCTGACGAACCCCTATTGAATAATGCGTGATTCAAACCATAATAACCGGTTTGATTTTCGATGAAACTTGTAGATGCTTTTATTGGTCACTTTTCACTTCCCTTCAGTTTACTCCGGAAATTAAACAGATTTAAGTGCTTTTAACCTCATCAATGATTCGTCAGGGCATTTTTTTTTTCTCTCCTTTTACTCTATTGAGTACAGTTTTTAAAAAAGTTTTTTAAAACATACAACTTAACGCACAGTAACACCCATCAAAACATTTATAATTTGATATCATATCAAAGCAATATAGATCAGAAAATGTGGTCGAACCTTTGAGATTTTGATGTCCAGCTATCTTCAGAAACAACTCTGTTATGATACATAGAAACTCTGTAGACTAGAATTGTTGCCAATAGGAAAAGAATCACTAATCTACGTAACAAAAGAAAGAAACATTGACATTCAAACTAAATAATATCATCGTCAGGGTTTTTACGAATTCTACAAATATTTAGTGGTGGTAGTAATTTTTTGTTAATCCAAGTACGAACCTCCTTTTCTAAAATATCACTTTAATGTTTAGAGATCTGAGAGCTGAAATTTTTAATACCGACGTCCACTATCTATCTGGCCAAAGGCATTCGGACACCAAACTAAAGTTCGTTGTGTGTTTTTTTTCCTTCATGGTTTTGCTTGGGTCATGTTTTTGTGGTTTTGAATTTTTTTTTTAATAACCGGTGTTGAACAACCGACCCAATTCTGAGTTTACGACTATCAATGTTCAGCTCCGAAGCCTTGTAAATTTGAATTTAACCCAGAGGGCAAGGGAACTTCTGGATCAAACATTGGGACAAACCAGTTATTGCGGAGGACTTTTTGATGGGACTGACTCGCATTTGCGTTACACGGAAGAGAAAATCACAAAACATCCCTTGGTATATTCGACTGCTACGAGGTTATAATTAAAGATATGTCTACCACTGAGGATGTTTTACGTCAGCACTGTGGTCGGTGCGAACCGGAAGCAGAATTCGTATCAACCAGTCACCACTGGGATCCAAACCAATGTTTCGAAATAACATCCACCTACATTGCACTACTGAACTCAGCAGCAAAAAAGTTCCAGAAACAATTTTCTCTTCAATTCCGACGTCGTTGTTGTTTGTTTTCTTTTTCATTTTCCATGATATTCTTAAATCTTGTTCTTCTACCTGCCACATTGTACTACTGAATTAAACTGCAAAAGTTACAGTAACAACTTTCTCTTCAATTCTGATGTCTGAGTTTTCTTATATTCTACGATATCCTTGTTCCTCCACTTACCGCATTGCATTACTGAACTCGGCTCTATAAGTTCCAGAAACAACTTTCTCTGCAATTCTGATGTCGGAGTTTTCTTATATTCTACGATATCCTTGTTCCTCCACTTACCGCATTGCATTACTGAACTCGGCTCTAAAAGTTCCAGTAACAACTTTCTATTCAATTCTGAGTTTTCTTATGTTCTACGATATCCTTGTTCCTCCACTTACCGCATTGCATTACTGAACTTGGCTCTTAAAATTCCAGAAGCAACTTTCTCTGCAATTCTGATGTCGGAGTTTTTATTTTCCACGATATTTTTAAATCTTGTTCTTTTACCTGCCACATTGTACTACTAAACTCGGCTGTTAAAATTTCAGAAACAACTTTAAAAGTTTCCGGAATGCATTACGATTCGGTTGTCGAGGGTTTGTTAATGTCTTTACACATTATTCTTTTATCAAATGTTTTGATTTTGGAGATCGAAAACATGAATCTGTTATCATACCCTTCGAGCAAACCTCTTGCGAGCTTTTTCTTATTTTCGAAATTAAAAAATATGATTAAAAAAAAAAAGATTTAAGGATATCGACGACATAAGAAAACCTCGATGCCGGAATTGAAGAGCTTTATGAAGGAGGACTTAAAATTTCGCTTCTGAAACTTTTACTGCCGAGTACAATTGTGAGTTTCGACTGGAGGAGGTTATTTCGAAGCATATGAAATTGGCTATTTAATTCCCATAATATTTTCAGAGTCCTTGAAGTGATATATTTTCATGAGTTATTAGCAGGTGTGAAGTAGATGGGGTATGTGAAAGAATAGTCTCCCACCAAATTTTTTTAAAATTTATTTTTTCGATTTTTTTTTATTAATTGTGTAAAATTTGTTTATTTCCTTAACTTTTTGTGTGCTGTAATTTTTTTGTTATTTACAAGTACTATGTTCCATGTAATTTTTTGTACTATGTGCAGTATCATTTATTGGTACTGTTACACTGCTGCATGCATATTTGAAACGAAATACCAAAGCCACTCTTAAAGAATCCGCATTCTCATTAATCCTTTACTATCTCAAATAACGACGTAAACTCAAAAGAATTTTAATAAATATATCTTTAAGGTTTGAATGGATTAAATATGTTTATAATATTTAATTTAGTTATTTGTTTGTTTTTACTATTTACTATTTTATTTTATATTTTATAACCGTCGTCGAACAGCCGACACAATTTTGAGTGTGCGACTACCAAAGTTCAACTCCGTAGCCTTGCAATTTTGAACCCAATCCAGAAGGCAAGGGAGCTTCTGGATCAAGTATTGGGGAAAATTTGCCTTCGTGGAGGATTTTGTAATGGAACTAATCAGCATTTGGTTTACATGGAACGAAAAATCACGAGGTCCTTCCCCGGTAAGCCTGAAGGCAAGAGACCTCAAGCCTATGTTCCGTCTGCCAGTGAGGATATTTTATGTCACTGTGGTCAGTGCGAGCCAAAAACGGAATTCGTATTGACCATCCTTCGCTGGTATTGGAACCCAGGGCAACTTAATGGGAGGCAAGTGTTCTATCCTCTGAGCCACCATGGCAATACTTACTATTTCATATTTTGCATGAACAGCTCAAATTTTAAGGGGGACCCAATCAAAAGACACACAATATTTCACTCCTGAAAAAAAATTTCCCACTAGCTAAATATTTGATAAATGATTAATTTTTAGCTTGTTTTTAAATTATCTAAATTTAAATCGGTGAATAATTAATGAAACTTTGAAATATTGGAGGGGGAATTTTTTAAGGTTTCTGATAATTGAGGGAGAGGACAAACATATGTGTTTGCCTCCATAATATTTTGTAACAATTGTTATTTTTATTTAATATAAAATGTGTTATAAGTTTAAATTAAATGGGTAAAACTCTGCTTAAATGTAATTATAATTTACAGAATTTTAAATTAAATGTAGTTCAAAACAAAAATTTCGTTAAAACTTTAACATGGTTTTTTAAAAATGGAAAAAAAGGGCTTATGAAACATTAGAATTTTCCCCCTTCCGCTGCTAAGGTTGCAATTACAACACTGGTTACCATATCCTTCCTGAAAATTAATAATGGCACTTAGTATTTCTTCTAAAAATTATACGCAGGGTGCAGGGATGATTACAATTGTATCATATCTACGTTTCTTTTTCCTCACCACCACTTTGTAACATTCGTAAAAACCCTGTTTCATCTTTGTTTAAAAATAAAAAATAAAAAAAATTAAAATATTTGCTTTGAAAAATTTAGTTTAACAATTTTTTTTTTTTTTACTCACAAAAGTGTTGCTGCCAATAACACAAAGACTGTTTTTGTAAACCTAAAAAAGAAAAAAGAAATTTAATTAGCAGAAAACGAATAATGAATAATTTTTTTTAAACACATTTCCAAATGATTTACTTTATGTGGAAGGAAATTAGGCTATAATAATCTAGTATATAAAGTGATAGTGATACCTAAATTAATGTTAATTTGTGGTAAAATAATGCATGTTGTTTTGTAAATTTAATTTTAAGTTATTTTCCACACTACTTTATGCAAATGATTCAAAACTCCACTTGGTTCCAGTTCTTCCGAGGTGCGGCTTTTAAATTGTTAGCAAAATAACTAAAATTTTTGAAATCTTTAGATTTGAATTGTCTTTATCAACTGCTTTATAAACTATTTTACAAAAAGCGTAGTAGTTGGAAGACTTGCCAATATTTCATTTTTGGAACATGTCTTTTAAATAGAAACGAAAAACTGGTAAATCATTCACTTCGTTTTTAACATAAAACAAGACATGGGTATCAACTAGCTTTTTTTAATAATACTAAATTGTGGATTTAGTTCTGAAATCGGACTATTGCAAAATTTTTAAACCCGATTTGAAGCTAATTGAATAAAATATTCACAAAATGTAATCCCAAATATTCTACCATTGTTGTTTTATGAAGTCACATTATTACAAAATATTAATTAGGCTGATAAATGGTTAAAAGTCAAAATAAACGATAGCTGTCTCCTCATAAACATTTTAAATACTGCAAAAATTACCAAATTTTTGCAAGTTTAATTCTCTACGATTTTATGAAATCTCATGCACAAAGTGATACAGATGGTATCTCTAGAATATTATTAACGCTTTTTAAATTTTTCCAGGTGTATAGACCTCGTAAAGTGTTAGCTAGCTAACTATCAAAGCAAGAGGAAATTTACCTGGTTTAGAAATCACTTTAGAAGTTTAGCAATCACTTGTTTAATGCAAAATTTATCTATTGTATGAAAGGTTTTGTAACAGGAGTCTGTCCAGACATTTTGAGAAAGGTCCCGTTTTTGTAAAATTGTGAAAAAATTACTCGTAATTTGTGAATATAAAATAAACGTTAAGTCACATTCTTTCAACCAGGGTCCTGCTTTTGTGAATTTGTGCAAATAGGGTCCTGTTATTCCAAAGAACCTGTTATTGAAGAGTTTTTAATTTGTAAATAGATACAAGATTATGCTCAACACTGTAAAATTATAATAAAAAAAAATTAATTTTCAAAAATAAACAGCAATTGCTGCTACTAAATTAGAGATGCAACTTACAAATATTTGGTATTTAGCCTTTATTGCTGAACGCAGAATATTTATTTCGGAGGAATAAAGGAAGAATCGTTTACCGAAGACAAAACTTAGTTCGTTTACATCAGTCTTTCTTCCCCACCCCCTGGGAAGGGTTTATTCGACAAAACAAAAATGAACAAATTTGTGAAGGGTCCGATTAAAAGATAAATTATTTTGTGAAGGGTGCGTTTTTAAGTTAAAATATTTTGTAAAGGGTCCGTTTTTATGAAAAGATATTTTATGAAGGTCGCAGACCCCCAGGGCTAAAGAGAGTAGAAGGGCTGGTTCACTTCTTTGAAGAAACTCTCGCCGCGCCAATCCTCAGATTTTCTCTAGTGACGTCACTTTGGCGCAAATCTCGCACTTTTACTTCAAGAACAGAGGGTTCGGCCTTACTAACTCTAACTAATATTGGAGCATTTCTTTTTGTGACATATTCTAAGACATTTGTTATTTTCTATAATGACTTTCCTCAGTTTTTGCAGTGATTTTACAAAAATTTAAAGCTATTAACGAAATGCCAGTTTGCACGATTGCAACTTGCAAAAATTCTGATAGAAAAACAAAAGGGAAAAATATAATGTTCCGCGTGTTCCCTAAAGTAAATGAACAACTATGTAAAGAATTTATTCCGAAATGACACAGTTAATATAAAACAGCAATACGTTTTTTCTATCGTTAAGAACTTTTATAAAAATTCGTTATCTAAATAGAAACCGCTTCGTTACTTCAAAAAGAAAGGCAGGGGAAAAAATTAAAAAATGGATAAAGTCAAAGAAAATTAAAACGTAAGTAAAAAGTATAAATAAAATATATAGTGTATTGTTGAAATTCTCCTAATTTCATAACATATTTTTTATTGTAGTTATTCTAAATATTTATGATTTTTTCAAAAATTATATTCTCTTAAATTTAAATATCTATAAATTATATCATCTTAAATTTAAATATCTATAAACAATTGTAAAATTTCTAATGTCATTATGTAGCTAAATTATTATTTTGTTTCAGTTATTAGCGTTTAAGATTGATGTTTCCTAATGATTAAGTATGAACAAATTGCTATTAACGGCATATTATAAAATCAGGGATTCTAAATTTAACTCAACTTATTGTTATAAAAGAATATGTAGATAAAAAAGTGTCGATATAAGCTTTCATTTTTCTTAATAATTAAAGTTAAAACTGAACTTTTTAAAATAAAGTATTTATAGTGTCATTATCGTCAACTAGTGAAATATTTTTATAAGTTTAAAATGGTATTTTTTAATATAATGGCCAAGAAAGTTTTTTTGAACTATGTTTGTGAACGGAAATAATGTGTTAATTACGTAAAGTTTGAAAGCTAGTAACCAGAAAAAGTCTAACTCATTTTTACAAAGAGAAAGATGCAAAGTTATCATAATATCTTTGCTTGCAATCTCCAAGATCTGTGGACACAATGACGTCATGAGGAGGGAAATCGTAGCTTCAGCTAAAAGAGCGGAGTGAACTAGCCCTTCTATTCTCTTAAGCCCTGGCAGACCCCTGTGTAAGGTATCGAATTATTGTGGTGAACGTTTTATTATAACTTATTTTAACGCTTTTTGGCGCAACAAATTTTGGCTGAACATTTTGGCAGCATATTAGCCACTTCGACCATAAATCATAAACTCCTAGTAAACATAGATGCCTGAAGTCTATGTAATTTTGAACCTAATCCAGAAGACAAGGGAACTCATGAACCAAGTAGTAGGGGAAATTCGCCTTCGTCGAGGCTTTTTTTATGGAACTAACCCGCATTTGCGTTATATGTAGAGGAAAACCACGAACACCTCCTACAGTTAGCCCGACGGCAAGGAAACTCAAACCCAAGATCAATCTACCACTGAGGATATTTTACGATAGCACTGTGGTCGATGCGAGCCGGGTGCGGAGCTGTATCGACCAGCTATCGCTGGGATTCGAACCCGGTTCACTTCATTGAAAGGCGAACTATCTATTCCCTGAGCCATCACGTCTCCACGAAAAAACGTTGTCATTTCTTCGAGGAAATGAATTTCACCAAAATTAAAGAAATAATTTGTCATTCTATCCTTTTTTTTTCTTCAAAAATAGATCATCGTAAAGCCTAACGTATATAACTTTTCTTGTAATCATTTCATCGTGGACACCATGTAGGTGGATCGATGTTGCCCAAACAACACAAGAGAGATAGAGCAAAACGATAAATTACACACATGTCCGAAACGGAATTCGATCCCGTGATCTTTCTGGTACGAGGCCAATGCTTTGGCCACTATATAGCCCCAGTCGGCTTGTTTCGTCATTTCAGTTTCGATCGTTTATTCATCACTCTAGTTTCGATATTCTAGTTAACAGTCTCGCAGAATGCACTGCAACGAGGTTCCTAGATGAAGAAACATTTTCGTCATTTATTTGAGAGTTCGCGTTTTGTCACAAAACCACGTGATTTCGTGACGAAATGATTCTTAGAATTAACAAAATACATTGCTGAATCGTCAAAAGTGAGAGTTATATTTCAACGAGTGTAGTGATTGCTAAAAAACGGTGGAATTTAGGAAGCAAATGGTTTCGCATTTTTAGTAGATTGCGATACTTTTGGAATAAGTGTTGCCAGACTGGGCAACACTGCGTCGAAAAGTGTTAGAAACAAGATATACATTTCATGATATTAATTTAGCTACCACTATAATTATTTTGGCGAATCAAAGACAGCACAGTTGAATACTACATGATCTTAATAAGAAATATGTAACTTAGATTTGAAAAATTTTTAAATCAAAGTGAAGCTTATATAATTTCATAGGAATAAAAAAAATTTTCTCTTACATGCACTCTGAGGTTGTTTGGACGTTCCCTTCGATCCTGGTGAAACATTCTGAGAAAGAAGATGCTGAAAATAATATTCTTTAGTTAGTGTTAAAAATCATTTTAAAGTCAATATGTAATTACACTTAATTTTGAATAATTTAAAAAATCCTTGGAACATGAAATTATAATTTGAACACAGAAAATTTGATACTTTACACTTAATGTAATGTAAACTTTAACTAGAATACTTGGACCTATAAATTCCATAATTTATATAAAAGCTCGATTAGTATAAACATAAGTTTAAATGTTTTGCGTTGTAAATTTGATACTTAGAACTTGATGCAATGTAAACTTTAACTAGAAAACTTTGCCATATAAATTCCATATAATGCTGGCAGTGTACAATTTAATTCGAGTTCTTTGCATTGTAAATTTGATACATAACAGTTGATACCAATGTAAACAATAAATAGAAAACGTAGCCCTATAAATTCCATACTTATATTAAGGCGTGATGTTTGCAGTGTAATCTTTAGTTCAAATACGTTGCATTGTTAATTTGATACTCAACAAATGATGCAATGTAAACTTTAAGAAAAATACTTTGCCCTATAAATTCCATACTTTACACTAAAGCATAATATTCACAGTATAATCCTCAGCTCGAATGTGTTGCATTGTAAATTTGAAACTCAACAAATGATGTTATGTAAACTTTAAGAAGAATACTTTACGCTATAAATTCCATATTCTACACTAATGCGTTATATTCACAGTGTAATCCTCAGTTCGAATATGTTGTATTTGTAAATTTGATACTCAACAAATAATGCAATGTGAACTTTAAGAAGAATACTTTACTCTATAAATTTCATATTCTACACTAAGGCATGATATTCACAGTGTAATCCTAATACGAATTCTCTGCATTGTAAATTTGATACTTAACACTTGAAGCAATGCGATCTTTAATTAGAACACTTTGCTCCATAAATTCCATACTTTACAAGCGTGATGTTTGCAGGGTAACCCTAACATGAATTCTTTGCTTGTTAATTCGATACTTAATACTTCACGCAATTTTAATTTTAGTTATAAAACTTTGCTCTATTAACTCTATAGTTTACACTAAGGCGTGTGTTCGCAGTGTAAACTTTATTACCAATACTTTTCATTGTAAATTTTATGCATATACTCGTTATAATGTCTGCAAATTTCAATTCGAATACTTTATTCTGCTCGCACTGATTAGTGGGTTGATGTAAAATATTCTCAGTGGTAAACGGATTATGGGTTAGAATTCCCTTGCCATCGAGCTAACCATGGGAAATTTTCCTCTTCATGAAACGCAAATGCAATGTAGTTTCACCAAAAAGGTCTCTAGTGTCAACCAGCGCACAAACACGGACGCCGTGATTGCCCTGGTTTGTTTTAGTACTACGCTGGTGGACAAAATTAAGAGATGGAAGACATTTTTCCAAATATCTCAAAAAATACTGAATATAAATAAATGAAATTTGGTATGGATATAGCTTATTCCATGATAATAAAGTATGCAAAACAAAAACGAAAGTGCCATTCACTGGCAAGACCTATTGCCAATAAATCCAATGTAGTCTGAACTTCAGGATAACAGATGACAATAAAAGTGAGGCTTATACAGTGCGTGTTGCCTCTAGTATGGTGTATGGTCACCCCTGACAGACAGACAGCATGCACAACGAGTATGCATGCTGTTAATAAGGGAGTTAAGGAGGACTTGTGGAAGACCCTCCCATTCTTCCACCAGAGCAATTTTTAACTCCAGAATGGTTCTGGGGGGAGGTTGGTGCATCGCAATAGCTCTCCCATGAGCATCCCAAGCATGTTCAATAGGATTCAGGTCAGGGAATTTGGCTGGCCAATCCATTCGTTGAATATCCTAGCTTTCCAGATACTCATCAACCATGAGAGCCCTATGTGGGTCACGCATTGTCGTCCATAAAAATGAACTCAGGGCCAACAGCGCCCCTGAAAAGACGCACATAGGGCTCTAGGACCTCCTGTCTGTACCTCTGGGCATTCACGGAACCATTGTCAAACACATGGAGCGGTGTGCGGGTATCTTGCACGATCCCTGCCCAAACCATGAGTCCTCCACCAGCATAATGGTCCCTTTCGATAATGTTGCTGGGAGGGTATCGGGTTCCAGGTTCCCTCCATATCAAGAACCGTCCAGAATCTGGTTGTAGACTGAATCTGGACTCATCGGTGAAGAGAACATTAGCCCATTGAAGTTGTGTCCAATTCTGATTTTCTCTTAATTTTGTCCACCAGTGTATGTACTAGAAGAGACACATCACGGTGGTTCGGGTATAAGATTGCAACTATATGGCAGAATTAAAAAATGTTTATTAATTTTTATTTAAAAAAATTCTTAAAAATTTTTTATTTTACAAACATTTTTACATTTTTATTAGCGATTATATTTTAAAACATTTGGCCTTTACAAAAAACTATATTTATTAAAGAAAACATAATAATAAAATGCACAGGAGGTGCATTTTTAACAAGAAAAATAAAAATGGCTTTTCATTGGCAGACTATATTTTAATCACCCTTTGTTGTATTCAGTCGCCTGTGGCTGGTGGTGTCCATTAATTTTACCCTATATTGTGCTGTCATATAAACTTGATTGTTTAAAAATACGTCGGAATTAATGGATTAATCTTTCAAAAGGTAGATCAATATTTCATCTCTTCCCTGCACGAATCGATTTACTCCACTTTATGAAATGTCTTAAATTTAAGAGGATGATTAAGCGGGAAAAACATTTAGTTTAGACATAGATTTAACTATTTATAATATAAATAAATTATATTAATAAATTTTTCAGATAATAAAAATTAACAACACTAAACGGCACATTATTTACTTAGAATTTATACTATAAAAGGTAGTTTTAAAAATAAGGTAAATTATTAAATCGCCTTTTCCACATTTTGTTTAGTGGAATTAATTTGTGCGATGAACCATCACTTCCTACATCAGAAAGCCTCCACACGGTATTTTATAAGTAGTCTGCGCAGACTATTTAAAAAGTGAACCAGTTGTGCGCATGAACCCAAATTTTATTTTAAAAGTAATTGAGAGAAATTTATCATATATATTTGAGAATCGAATTTGTAGTGGTTGTAAATAAGACAAGCTAATAATATTCAAACAAATTTTTAGACATATATTCGCTACCACTTTTTTATTTTTACAAGATTTTTTATAAAATGGCTCTTTCGTAAACTGCTTTACCTTTATAGTGGCCTGATCGGTCTACCTATAAAAAACCGTTTGGAGGTGTATTATACTGTTTTGGTCTATGTATCAGTGGTATATGAAATTTCCAAAAAGCATAAAAATTCTAACATAAAAGATTAATTTGTTCTAAATGTGTGTTTATAGAACATACTTCGTCCTTTGTTGCATTCCCAGGAGCATTTGCTAAGGGTTATCTGGTCAACGACCGATGAGACGGCTATTTGGGGTGGTGGGCAGTGACGACGGGCCGCTTTGGCTGAGATTCGAGGGAAGATTTCAGATTTTCGACGGGACAATCGCCGAATAGGAAGTTCTTCCGGGCGAACAACGACTTGGGGGAGTGAGGGGGATACAGGAGGCACCACCTCGTCAGACGTTCCCGGTTCTTCCTCGCTTGGTGTTGGTTCCTCTTCCGAAGAGTCCTGGAAAAAGCAAATTCTTAATTCTTCGCAAAACAAATTTTTAAGATTCACAATAGACAAATTAAAAATGATTAAAATAAAGATTAATAATGAAGAGGAAAATATTAAATATTAATTATGAAAATATTAAATTTAATATTGGGTATCTTAAAAATTAATAACGAAAATGCTTAAAATTATTATTGAAAATATTAAAAAATAATAATGAAAATGTTAGCTATCATGAAAACGTTAAAAATTAAAAATTAAATTATAAAAAAAATAATAATAATAATTAAAATATTAAAAGTTAATAATGAAAATTTTCAAGATTTATAAGGAAAATAATAAAGGAAAAATATTAAATACTAATAAATAAAATACCTAAAAATAATATTGAAAATATTAAAAATTAATAATGGAAACATTAAAAGTTATTATTTTAAATATTAATTATGGAAACATGAAAAATTAATAATGGAAATAAAAAAAGTAACAATGAAAAGTTAATAACGGAAATTTTTAAGATTAATAATGAAAATATTAGGAATCAATAATTAAAATATTATATACTAATAAGGGAAACATTGAAAACTAATAAAGAAAATCTAAAAATAGAAATACTAATAACAAAATTAGTAATAGAAATATTGAAAATTAATCATAGATTTTTTATTGAATTTAATTCACAAGTAAAAAAAAATATGTGAATTACATACTGGGTCAGCCGATTTAAGCCAGACATGGTGCATTAACCTATAGGTAGTGTTTCTTTGCAGCAAAGAACCAAAAACGTACTAAAAAAATTAATAAAATATTAACATTGTATTAAAAGATAAACACACATACAGAATTTAAGTAAAATAGTTTTTCCATTGGTCTTACTAATTTGCAATAGCACTACTAGCAAGGATTTTTTTACTTTTAAGATACCGCTATATAATATTTAGAGATTTGACAGCTTAAATTTTTCATGCAGAAATATTTCCTTCAAAGAATAATAATTATTGGAAGTCATGCGAGTTAAAAAATATATTCTGCTATTCAAATATTTAGAGGAGTTAAGGAAAAATTCTGAGTTGTGTCAAAGAATTTAAAATTTTTATTCCGTATCAACTGTTTCAACTTGGCCCTATCGGAATCTCGGAAAATATTCATTCGATTTTTCAATTTGTTTCTAAGAGATTGAAGAATATTTACTGATGATTTCTAAAAGAATGACTCGTATGTGAATAAGTTTAAAATATTTTATTTATTCACACTCACAGGTATAATTTTTTTTCTATTTGTTTTAATCCCTTGTGGAGATAGCTCATTTAATTTGGGACACAGAGTTACGGTTAAAAAAAAGCTTTATTTTTATTAAGTTTGTATCCATGTTGTCCAAACAGATTTACGATGTTGTTTATAAATAGAGTTGGCACTCAAATCTAGAGAAAAAAAATTCTCTGTACATATTATACACAATATATAATATATTAAGAGAAAAAACACAGAATCACTGTACCCTTGTGTGAGCTATAGCAGGAAAACTATACAAGATTTAACTGTCGGAAAAAATTAGATAAATAAAGAACAGCTCATCATATTTAAAACAAATAATAAAATAGTATAGTAGAATAAAATACTATAGTGAATAAAATAGTATAGAGATGAACTACAATCTTTAAATCTCTCAAAGATTGCGCTTTGAGAGGGCAAAAATGAAATTTAAAAGATGTCATTTTTTAAAAGACGAAAATACGAAATAAAATTCTCTGTATTTTCCCAGTTTTTAAGGAAAAACTTAAAATTCGCTGCATTTTCTCTATTATTTTAGAAGATTTCTAAATTCTCTCTATTTTTCATGTTCTCTTTGTGTCGAGCAAAGCAACCCTGTTAAACAATGACAAAATTCGTGGAAACAAATTCTATTTATCTTAATTTTTATACACTGCCACTGGTGGGAAAACTTTCCTAAAATTCTATTTACATTAATTGTTATCCGCTACAGCTATGAAATATTTTCTGAAAATTCGTTGAAATGTTAAAACAAATTCTTATAAATGAAGAATTCGTTTTAATTTAATTTGAACAAATCAAAGTTTTGAAAATTTTATACACAATTTCGAATATTTATTTTGTTATATGACTACAAAAAAACGTTTTTATTATAATAAACTTCATGAAATAAAAGAAAAGCTGAAGGTATATTAATTCATAGGTTATTATGATATCTAATTCATTATTATACGAACCATCTTTGGCGCTATCCTCGATAACAACAACTGGAGAAAAAGATATAATTTTGAAATATATAAGATCTTTAATAGTGATTATATCATTAAATCTATTAAACTAAGTAGAATGAGATGGGCCAGGCATGTAGTGAGAATGAGCCCAGAACGAACAACATTAAGAGTCTTTAATGCTACCTCTTCCAATAAAAGACCAAGAGGAAGGCCCAAAAAGCGATGGAAAGACTGTGTGGATGAGGATTTTGCCATCCTAAAAGTAAATAACTGGAAATCAATTGCTGGGAGAAGGGCAGAATGGGAAAAGCTTCTGAGGAAGGCCCAGGCTCACAAAGGGCTGTCGTGCCAATGCTGATGATGAATTCATTATTATAGTAACTATATATTAAACTAAACTCAGTGGCGCGACAGCCCATTGAGAATCAATGCCTACTGTACCCATCTCAGTTTTCTTGACCTTGGGCTCTGGGGTACAGGAGCAGATGTTCCGGTTAGGTGGTCAATCGAACGCATTTTTACTTTGCATTTTTTGCTTAATTTGTTCTATTTTCATTTCAATTTTTTTTTTTTTTTTTGGTGCTTCTCACACTATTGCATTGATATATTTTGCTTTGGCTCTATTAATAGAATACTTCTTTTTTTTCTCCAATGCCCACCTGTGTTAACATCCGTCAATTCAGGCACATAAAGGTCTATTTTGTTGGCCTCTCTTTCAGGGACACCATATTAGGTGGGTCAACGTCGCTCCCACAGTGAGGACAGATAGTACAAAGAAGGAAAGAACATTCATGCCTTGCCCGGGATTCGAACCCAGAACATTTCTGATGCAAGGACAGTTCCCTGCCCTTACACAGGCCAGTCGGCTTAATACAATACTAGAAAGCACTCTTTTTGGTGTCGTGTGAGCTGATGACGAGATTATATCTTTTCTTGTTTTGTTTTCTAGATTATTATTTTTTTTTCCTTTAATTTTAAAAAATATTTTATTTTTTATATTTTTCTCTATGTTTTCTCTCTCTGTATATATATTCTATATATATTCGCTAAAATTTTGCTATTCCGGAAAGAGTTAAACAGCTAATATTATTGTAATAATCTCCAGCCTATAGTGTGATTCTATAGCTAAGTATGGTGTTTACCCATGCATACTATAGGTTTCTTAAAAAATTAGGACTCACAATTTTCTTTAACTGATAAAATTCATTTAAAATAAATCTTAATTTGTTCGTCAAATAACTAAAGGAGGACTTTAATTTTGGTCAAGGTCAATAATAATAATAATAATGGTAATAATTTTAAAAGGAGAAAAATATTGATAATTACCGTCATTTAATTAACAATTTTGATATATATATATATATATATATATATACATACATCCTAGTCCTAGTGTTTTTATTTTATTGGGCACCTGGGTCGCGAAGCGGCCCCTATCCCATTCATCTGGAATTTTAACACAGTTTTGGTTGAGCATTGAGGTAAGCAGGCAGTGGAGTTGCTTTTATGAATGTTTCAAACACTTTGCTTGAATAACTAAAAAGGAATCAAAAATAAAATAAGCAGCTTGCTCTAAACTGTGTGTGTTTGATTTTGGAGTTGTTCAGAACTGTATCAGCATGAGGAAAAGTTATTTTCAGAAAGGTTGATGATATTATTTGTTTTGATAGTTATGATATGAGGCGTTCGAGGTGAAATGTGCAGCTATTGGTCTGTAGTTTTTATCTTTGATATAATTTTCAAATTTAAAGACTTCATTAAAATTTGCTGTTTTACATTCTATGGCTTTATCGAAAAAATCTGCGTTTAGCTTGTATGTATGCTGTGATAGAGTTGGTATTTTGAGGTCTGCATGTACATTGGTATTTCGTATGAACCATCTTGCACTGGTTATTTTTCTAAGGATCTTGTTTTGGCATTGGTTTAATTTCTTCAGTAGATGTTGAGGTATCGTTGTCCAGGCAGGTGAGGCATAGGTGAGTATTGGGCGGATCATTGCTGTATATAGAAGCTTCTTTAGTTTAAGTGACATATTCTGATTATATATTAATGGTTGTATGGCTATTATTGCTGCATTTGCTTTATCTATTGTGCTTTTGATATGATCATTTCAGGTGAGTTTGCTATTGATTATAAGGCCAAGATAATTTGCTTTTTTAACTATTGGTATTGGTATATTGAACATTTTTGGTTGAAATTGTGGAAATATTTTAATTCTTCTTTTTTGTAAAATTAATATTTGTGATTTTCCAGCGTTTACTGCAGTTTTCCATTTTAAGCACCAGTCATCGATTTCATATATATGGTCTTGTAGTTTTTGAAGAGCATGATTTGGGTTTCTGGATTTAATAATAATACCGGTGTCATCTGCGTAATAGGCTGTTATGCTATTATAATCGGCTTTGTTTATAGGAAAATCATAAGTGTATAATATGTATAAAATCGGTCCCAGAATGCTGCCCTGAGGTACTCCGGCTGTGATGTTTCTTTTTGTCGATTTTTTGTTTTTGATGGTGATTTGAAATGTTCTATCAGAAAGATAGCAGGATAGGAGTTTGATAATGCTGGTTGGAAAATTTAGTTGTATGAGTTTATATATTGTGCCAGTATGCCATACTTTATCAAATGCTTTGTATATGTCGATCATCAGGAAGGCTATTGTTTCCTTATTTATGATTGCTCTGCCAGTATAGTCTATTATTCGGAGTAACTGTTTGGTGGTATCTAGTTTTTGTCGGAATCCATACTGCTCGTCGGGGAGGGCTGTAAGTTGTGGTTTTATTCTGTTGTAGATGATTTTTTCGTATATTTTTCCAAGTATGTTAAGTAGACTGATTGGGCGATAACTCTCAGGGCAGCTTGGGTTCTTGTTTTTCTTGAGAAATAAAATTACTGATGCGTTTTTCCAGATTTGTGGGTAGTAATTATGAGCAAGGCAGATATTAAAAATATGCGTGATTTTGCAGATGTAGTTGTTTGGTAATAGTTTAATCATTTTATTCTTTATCCCGTCCTCACCTGGAGCTTTATTGTTTTTCAGTTTTTGTATGATGCTGCTAACTTCTTGATTATTGGTTGAATTTATTGTTTCTGGGATGGGGTGTTCAGTTTGAAACTTATTAACTTCTTCTGTGATGATATTGTGATGATTTTGGTCAGAGTTGATATTTGGTGAAAATTGATTTTGAAGTGAATCTGCGAATATTTCGATTTTTTCTGATATTGTGTACGCTGTGCCTGATGGTCCATTTATTGGTCTGTCTATTTGAGGAGTTGTTTTCAGTTTCTTGGCCATTTTAGATATAGAGTTGTCGGTAGTGCAGAGGGATATATATATATATATATATATATATATATATATATGCATCTTTGTAAGCTTTCACAAGTAAATAAAACAGTGGTAGTCATAAATTACTATGCATTTAGAATAAATTAGAATACATTTTCATTCTTTATTCTTATAATTATTATGAAGTAGTAGTAGTCATGACTTGTTTAGTTCTCTATAAATAAAAGTAAAAATGTGTTGTTTCTATAACTATTAATTTATATTTTTCAAAAATTGATAACCCTAAATCACAAGAATATATTCATATTTCCTTATTATAATTTATTATTATTCGTTTTGATTATTTATTATTATAATTATATATTTTTATAATTATTAAAAACAATTTTTATGAATAATAATAATAAATCATACCTTAGTAATAAATTCATAAATCATGTTAACAACAAAAGAAGTAACTGTGCTCTGTGAATTTTGTGTGTTTTCTTATCTACCTTTTATTACATATTCTCCAACCAAATTACGTATTATTAAAAATTTATCTAGATATTGACCTAGTAGTACTTTTAATAAGCGGGCAAAACACAAAGAAATATGAACTAAATCATATATTTAATATATTTCGTGATTGGTAGATTAGAAATAAGTCGTGTATTATGTATAATCATAAAAATTTCTCTACTATTGATTACTTTATTACTGCTATTGATTGCTTACCTTTCCTTTTACAGTGTAAAGTCCAACAGCGTTTGGAATGATTTTTGCCGTCCGCTCTTTTGTAACTTTTATCACATCTGTTACGGGCAGGAGAATCTATAAATTACAAAACAAATGGAAATATTGTGCTGCTTTATCTTGATTTAACAGCAAAATATGAAAATATTGTGCTGTTAAATCAAAATGAGAAATTGAGTGATATCTAGATGCTAGTGATTAACAGTAGCATAAGAAAAAAAATATCTAAAACTGTACCTGGGTTTTTCTTCCAAATATGTTTGAATAAAAGGCAAAATAATTCTCAGTGATGTACAGATGGCCTTGTAATAAAATATCAGCAACTAAAGCGCACGAGTAATCTAAAAAAAAAAATCGAAACACTTTAATAAAATGCATTGTTTAAAATATGCATGTAAGTTTCTTTCTTTCTTTATTTATTTAAAATAAATTGGGTGCCTGGGCCGCGCAGCGGCCCCTAACCCATACATCGTGAAATAAAACATTGGATGAAAGACATTTTGAATTTTGCAACATTATGGTGGCAATAATAAAAGGAAAATAATACAAAAATAAATAATAAAAGAATTTACAGTCAATTTGGATTTTACATGGTTTTCAATTCAATTGGAAAATTTTACTTTTAAGTTTAATAATAATAATTTTGAATTTTTAGAGTTCATATTTAATGTTCAGAGTTTGTATTTTTGATTTCAGCTGATCAGAGTAGACTGCAGGTTGAACAGGAGATTGATGTAGCTCTGGATGCAATTGGATAGTTGATGACTAAGGTCGATGACTCTGTGCACAATGCTGATTCTATGGTTTGACGATATTCTGACTGGATGGATGATTCTGATGATATTTAGAAAAAGTGGTTTCAGTTGGGGTAGAACCTGGGATCTTTGTAGTTGTAAGCGGGTGCGTTGTCCATTCGGCTATGGCAGTTTACTGTTATTTATGTTGATAATGATGAAGTGAGGCATCTGATGTGTAAAAGGCTGCAATAGGTCGGAGATGGCAATCTTTTTTGTAGTTACAGCAAATGATAGGATTTGGTTGAAGTTGGCTGTTTGGCATTTTTCGGCTTTTTTGTAGAAATCTGCATTTAACTTATTAATGTATTCGGAGAGGAGAGGAATTTTGAGGTCTTGATGAATATTTTTATTTCTAATGAACCAACGGGCGCGGGTGATTTTTCTGAGGATTTTATTTTGGAATTGATTTAGCTTTTTCATTATATGATCAGGTATTGTTGCCCAGGCTGGAGAAGCATATGTTAAAATAGGTCGGATCAAACTGGTGTAGAGGAGTTTTCTTATATTCAAGGATATGTTTGGGTTTTGTATTAGTGGTTGAATAATATTTGCTGCTGCTGTAGCTTTATCAGTTATATGTTTAATGTGGTCTGTCCAGGAGAGTTTGCTATTTATTACGAGACCAAGATATGTAGCTTTCTTAACTATTGGAATGGAGGTGTTGAAAAGTTTCGGTATACAGTTTTGCGGGATTTTTATTCTTCTTTTTTGAATGATTAGGATTTGTGATTTTTCTGCGTTGACTGCTGTCTTCCATTTCTTGCACCAGTTTTCTATTTCAATTAATTGGTCCTGCAGTTTTATGAGAGCTAAGTTAGGGTTTCGTGATTTGATTAGGATTCCAGTATCATCTGCATAGTAGGCTGTAATGCTGTTGTAGTCGTCTTTGTTGATGGGGAAGTCGTATGTGTAAAGTATGTATAGTATCGGGCCCAGTATGCTGCCCTGAGGTACACCCGCTGAGATATTTCTTTTGGTTGATTTATGATTTTGAAGACTGACTTGGAAGGTTCGGTTTGTTAAATAACGGGATAGTAGTTTAATGATGCCAGGAGGAAAGTTTAGCTGCATTAATTTGTATATTGCTCCAGTATGCCATACTTTATCAAATGCTCTGGATATGTCAATCATGAGAAATGCTATTGTTTCTTTGTTAATTAGAGATCTGCCTATGTAATCTATTATACGTAGTAGCTGTTTTGTTGTATCAAGTTTTTTGCGGAATCCATATTGTTCGTCTGGTAGAGCAGTTAAGAAAGGTTTTATTCTATTATAGATGATTTTTTCGTAAATTTTGCCTATTATGTTTAGGAGACTTTTTGGTCGATAACTCTCAGGGCAGCTTGGGTTTTTATTTTTCTTTAGAAACAAGATGATTGAGGCATTTTTCCAGACTTTGAGGATGCATGTAAGTTTCCTAATTTAAATAGGGTTCTTGTGTGCACCAGAAAATTTAAAAAAAGTGGTAGTAATTCCATTGCAGCCATTTTTCAACGCTTTTTGAGAAAATTTCTTCTTGTGGTAAGCTAAGTTTAGGTTTCAATGTAGGTTTCTTTGTTTTGTAAATTTAATTTCCGCACCACTATAAGAAATTATTCAAAAGTTCGTATGCAACGCAAATTTTTCAAGCTCTCTTGTGTTGCTGCTTTTGAAATGTTGGCAAGATTCTTTGTTTTATAAATTTCATTTAAAGTTATTTTATTAAGATTACCAAATATACTGAAAGCTTCAGATTTAAAATGTCTTCTACTATTAAATTATTTAGAAAAAAGTTAGTAGTTGGCAGCCCGGTAATTCTAACATTAAAAAACATTTTCTGTAGTGTTTGTAACTGTCAGGATAATTCTTGTTAATTCTAAGTTAATACATCTAGATTCGAAGAAGAATAAATAAGTTTAAATCTGAAGTGAAAGATTATGCTAAATAATTCTCTGCTTCTTTATAACAAACTTAATACCACTTCTCATTTATCCAGGTGCAACGAATCCTTTTGAAATAGAAAATTACCTTAATTTTAATTGAAAAAAAATATAATTTGAAGAACTTAGTATGATTTCTTTATAAATTCGACGCATTATCCATTTTATTTGAAGAAAGAAGTATTTAGAGGTGTATTAGACTTGTGGTTATTTCCGGGATATCCTCAGTTTTCTTTTTTTCATAAATAAAATTAAGCAAAATTTTATTAATTAGACGCTCCCTTTACTACACATCTACATTGTATAAGATGAGATAAAAATTAGACCAAAGGACGGACCAATTGAACCAACCGGATCAGGGTTTAAACCCAAAATCTCATGAACACAAAGAGTTCATTTATGCACATGAAATCATGATGGTGGTAGTCTTTTTCTTTATGTTAAGGAGCACAAACGTTCATTTAATAAGAATAATTTAATAACCATGTAAGTGGTTTAAAAATAAATAACATATTTGAATTTAACCAATACCACTTAGAAGCTGGGTCTTCGTACAGGTTTCTATAGTAGACCATTGTAATGAGCCTAAACAGCGCAGTGGGAGATTTATAAGAAAGTTGCCATACCGTCCAGACTGCTAAGGGATCGTATTTCTTGTTTATGGTACCCAATGCGAAGGTCTTCTCTTTCTTAAGAGGTGTTGTTTCATTACCATTTATTTACAGAATATTATGAAAAATGACGCTTATGCGGTATAACGCCTTCCTTATGAGCCATTCACACGTCATCCAATTGCATAAGACGCGCAGGCGCATGTTTAGAAACTACAAGAAGACAAACTGCTCTCGCAGGCGTGAATCGCATTTAGTGAATACTGTGTAGGTTGACCACTTGTGGGACTTAAAATAAATGGTCAATTTATAAGAGGGGACTTAAGTTGCCTTTTCCAGTTTGGTACTTGGTCATTAAGACTAAAGTCAACAGGTAATTAACATACAGAGATGGTATTTACTGACGTTTCAATTAAAGCGATGTGCGTATTTAAACCTGTATAAAGACTATTTAAATACAGGAGAGTTTCAAGGATCTCGAAAATAAAGCGTGTGGTAATACAGGATACCATACAGATATGTTTTGATAATCATCATGCAAATACAACTCGGTATATTATAAAACTACAAAAAAAAAAAAAAAAAAAAAAAAAAAAAAAAAAAAGAAAGAAAAGAAAAAAAGATAGCTTAAAACGACGAATATGACTTTAAAATAAATACATAGCACAGTGGTTACCAACTGGCGGCCACTCGGGCTGGATGCGGCCCGCATCCGGCCCGAGAAGCCTTTTTTTGTTCCCCGCGAACTAAAATATATTGGTTGTCATTTTTTTGCGAACAATTTTCGTAAAAATTCTATATGGGTTTAAGATACTTTTCTCGCTTAAAAAAACCTAATTTCTTCATTTCTGTGAAATTTAGCATACCAACGGTGCAAAAAAATTTATTTCTCAGGTTTTGTATCCGAGAAAATATTTATTCAAATACAAAAATAATCGTGTATGTTGCTCTTTTTTCATTTCGTTTTTTTTTTTTTTTTTTTTGTGAATATAATTTAACATGCGCGTACCAGAAATTTTCTCAAAGAAATTCTCCGATTTAACGATTTGAAACCACTTATTTTGGGCGAAATTATTTACATCGGTAAATTTTAAATTTAAAATATAAATATCTACTCTCTGGTGGTTGCAGCAGGCAAACCTCAATTCTCTAATTGAACATTTTGTGCTCTACTATGTAAGTTTTAATACCAACCTTTAAAAGTTGTATATCTTAACAATAAGATATTCGTTGCACATTAATTGTTTAATACATAGGTGCGCATTAAAGTTATTGTAGCTAGAATTTTTTAAGATGCAATTAAATATTTTTAAAAATCTACTTCTCATTTTAATTTGTAATTCAATACTTTTGTTTTGTACAACTTGATAAAAATATGACAGTAATATTTAATGTTCCTTCAAACATAAAAGAGTTTTATATAAAAGTTTGATAAAGTTGCGGCCCTGGTGTTTTTAATTGTGGCCCTCGGCCTCGGCCTCATGTAAGTTGGAAACCCCAGCAGCAAAACTAAAAATTTAATATACTATTCACTTGAATACCTAAACTATTTACAGAATTTTTATGTTGAACAATGATATTGGATGACCATAGTAATGAATTCGAGTTAAGAAAGTTTATCCGAAATAGGTTCATTTCAAATATACGAGGTTTGATCGTACTCACAATTGAGGAGATGTTCTTCGGAATTGACTCCAGGGAATCGAACGTGAAATCTTCGATTGTGTGAACGAGCTAATCGTGAATGGGGTAGAGGGGATGGGGGTGTCGTCGGTGTAGTGATTGGAGCACTATTTGGCATGCTCCACTCTCATCACTGCCCATTCAGCATCCTGAAATAAAAATGCAATTTCAATTAGAAGAAATATTTTATATTTCTTCTTGATTTTAATTTCAGTTTTATAACTGGCGTTAAACAGCCTCCGCACCTTTGTAATTTTGAACCTGACTCAGAAGAAAATGGAACTCCTGAATTAAGCATTGGGGCAAACAGTAGCCTTGAGCCACGATGGCTCAGGAGATAGAGCGTTCGCCGTCCAATGAGGCGAACCGGGTTCGAATCCCAGTCAATACGAATTCCGCATCCGGCTTGCACCAACCACAGTGCTAACGTGAAATATCCTCAGTGGTAGACAGATCATGGGTTAGTGTTCCCTTGCCGTCAGGCTAACCGTGGGAGGTTCTCGTGGTCTTCCTTTCCATGTAAGGCAAATGCGGGTTAGCTTCATCAGAAAGTACTCCATGAAGGCAAAATTCTCCCAATACTCGAACCAGGAGTTCCCTTGTCTTCTGGATCGGGTTCAAAATTACATGGCTACGGAGTTGAACATTAGTAGTCGTAAACCCATAAAATTGGGTCAGCTGTTCAATGACGGTTATAAAAAAATAGCCTTCATGAAGGACTTTTTGATGGAAGTAATCCGCATTTACGTTACATGGAGAGGAAAACCATGAAAAACACATACGGTTAGGTCGGCAGTGAGGTGATTTTGACCCATGATGTATCTACCACTGAGGATATTTTACGTCAACACAGTTGTAAGTGCGAGCCGGGAGTAGAATTCTTTCCAACCACTGGGATTCGAACCTGATGACCTCATTGGGTGGCAAATGTTCGATCCCCTGAGCCGCCACGACTCCATAATTACAGTTTATCAAATATTACAGTAAGATTTTGCTCAATTATTCTAGAATTGTTAACGATTCTTAGAACTGAAAAAAGTAGCTGAAGTTGAGCGGTGAAAAACCAGCAAAGACAAGTTTACATTATAAATGGAAAGAAAAAGAAAAAAAAACACACGAGTAAATAACACTAAAAATACAAAAAAAAAAGGAAAATATAAAGAAACCCCTAAACTTTTTCTATAATATATTTTTTTTTTTTTTTTGTTGTTTTTTTTAAACGATACTTTAAGTTATGTTCAGGAAAAAAATGAAGATTAGGAAAAGTTAAAGTAATTTATTAAAGAGTATTTAAAAAAATGTAGCCCAATAAAATTTTTAGAACATACCCTAGAGGTACAATTTAAAAGTTCCAGAATATCATCTGTGTTGGATTCAGTAACGCTAGCAGTGTCCTCTTTCGACTCTGCAACGTATTCTATACCGCCCTCATATGCTGCGTTCCACAAAAAATCTCCTTCATCCCCCATCCACACTTCAAAATTCCACACTATTTTATAGATTTTACAGTAACTAACATTTGAATCCTCATTTTGTAAAGCGTTTAGTATCATTTGAAACATCACGTTTATAAGAATAACTCGGAAATTTCCTGTTTTTGTAAGTGTGTTCTTGATTCAAAATTTTTAACTTTGTAAACTTAATTTTATATATATATATATATATATATATATATATATATATATATATATATATATATATATATATATATATATATATATATATATACAGAGTGATTCAAAAAAGATGGGCAAAATTTTAGGAAGTGATAGTACACACCCAAACAAACAATTTTTATCAAAGAATGCAGGGTTGAAAACAGAACGCTAGGGGTCGTCAAAGTTTATGTTCTTATATGAGGCAAAAGCACACAAAGAGCGATGAAGTTAAGTTATAAAAGCAAATTTAATGGCATATGATTACAATACGTGTTCAAAACAGTGGCCGACAGCGGCTATGCACGCAGTACAACGACGAAGAAAAGATAGGCGAACATTCTGAAACACACCAGGTATATCACGAACTTTCCATGCAGCGGCCGAAAGCTTGGCGACAAGTTCTTCAGCAGATTCAATGGGAGTCTCATACATTAGAGCCTTCAGCTGTCCCCACAAAAAGGAATCGAGACATGAAAGATATGGCGAGCACGGTAGCCAAGCTATAGGATCACCTCGACCAATCCATTGGTTTGGAAAGGTTACGTCCAGATAGTTTAGCACTTCTCGTACGTAATGAGCTGATGCTGCGTTCTGTTGGAACTAAATGCATCGTTTGCATCAAACTTTCCAAATGCGCCAGCACCTTTGCGTTTTGTTTTCGACCATGCATCCTTTGATAAAAATTGTTTGTTTGGGTGTGCTATCACTTCCTAAAATTTTGCCCATCTTTTTTGAATCACCCTGTATATATATATATATATATATATATATATATATATATATATATATATATATATATATATATATATATATATATATATATATATATATATATATATATATATATATATATATATATCCACACACACGTCGTCGTGGTTAAAACGCATACCATATTTATTATAAATCATATCCCTTATCAAATCATATTCATTATAAATTAGTGATAGAATGAAATTTTAAATACTGTTTTGTTTTAAATAACTAATCAAAAAACTTTTAAGGAAATTGGTTGAATAACTTACGGGGAATTGGAATTTAATTAACGAGTTACATAAATTATTATCGATTGTTATGTTTTGCTATCGTTTACTTATTATTGCTCACTATCGTTTAATAAAAGATTAACTTTTATTATGTTCCAAGAATTTTTAATACGATAATGATTATTTCGAAGAATTATTATTTTATTTATTAATTCACTTGATGTGTACGTCATTCGCTGGAGTGTAAAAAAAAAAAAACACTCCGCACAGACCCATAAGGAATAACAACAAATAAAATAAAAAAAAACAATCAAAACATTCGAAATACGAAAACAATTAGAACAAAACATTTAATAGAACAGTAATTCGATGAATTATTGTTTTCAATCGAATAGGGTTTCCATAATTTTTAAATGCATTATCGGAGGAATGAATTGAAGATTAAACAAACTTGACAGGCAAACTTATCAATCAACCGGGCGTCGATCAACCGAGTATCGGAAGCAGGTGTACCATACCCCTTTAAATTTTCCCATTTATTGAATAGCGGCACACTTTCAAATTAATGATCATTCACCAAACTATATGAGAAAATAATACTTTTCAAGCTTTTCTTGAACTACAAAAGGAAAACGTATCCTAAGTTAAACCTTTTCCAACTTTGCTTGTGAGCAGAGAGAAAAGTTATGAATAATTCCTGAAGCTATTTTTGACATTTAAAGATTCGACACACTTCCTTCCCTAATCAAAGTGGCCAGAATCATCTCTAAATGCCAAACACTAAACAGGATCCACCCAAAAGTAGAACTTTTCCCGTCCCATTACTTGAACCAAGCCGATCAATAGAATCCCCCCTTGTTGTATCTTCCGTCACAGAAAAACAATTTTCCCCACTAGTAGTTGATTCTCTTTTTCGGGACCAAATGAACTGATAGATCACTGTAATAATCCATTAAATAATACTTTTGGAACAAAGTGTAAATAAAACTAGATGGAGCCCCCGCCCCCTGCTTGCTGCGCTCGACACCCCACCGGAATTTTTTTCGCAGTTCCTTTGTCATTGTTTCTCAATTCGAAATCGCTTCATTGGATACTTATTTAAGTCTAGTTAAATATTCATGCTTTTTAAGACGAACGCAAATACGCAAGATATACAATCTGTGAAACCCTTGATTAAAACGAGAAAAAAAAATGCACTGAATAACTTTTGATCTAATGATCGTATTTTCACGTACTAGGGCTCAATCTTAATCATTCCTAGGGTTGACCTAACATGTTCTAATTAATTAGTGCGGATGATAATATAAGTTACAAAATCAGACACAAAAACGAATACAAAAATAATATTTCTCATAACAGTATATTGAACATATTATGAAAAAAAGAAATATTTATAAAATATTTCTTCAGTTTGTTTAACCGACCTTTTCAAATCAAACGGAGATTAATTTAAATATAATTTTTAATAGAGAAATGTGTTTTACCAATAACCATTTTCAACGTTTATAACATTTCTCTTAAGTTTTTATTTCGAAGTAAACTATAATTCGAATTAAACAATAAACTATAATAAGTATAAATAATATTTTAATAATTACCAGCTTATGTATATACATCAGAAACAAAAATTATAGCTAGACTAGATATAGCAAAAGAACTGCAAATTTAGCAGTAGGATCATAAAATCTAATTTAAGATTATTCTTTGTTTCTCTAATTAAAATATCTTTAAAATAGTATTTTAGAGGTGATAACGTTCACATTTATCCTAATAAACTTTATTTAAAAAATAAGGGTTCTGCCGAAAAAATGTGATTACTTAGGGTTCCGTAGCCGAAAAAAATGGGAACCGCTGTACTACATAAACATTAAATTGCAATTCGATTCCTTACCCATTGGCAAAATGTGCGTTGTTTTGAGCTTGATGGCGTGCGCACCTTGGACGTCATCACACTTTTCAACTGTGTTCAAGAGTAATAGTAAACAGTGCGCATGCGTTGCTATGGCGACCGCTGCTGTTTGATAATTTTTTTAGAATTCTTTTTTTCACTTTTAATTTTGTTCTGCAATAAATTGGGGAGTTTATTTTTGAGATATGGGACCAGAGATCCCATAAATACTTCTTGAATCGTGAATAAAAGAGAATTTCATCATTTGAAAGATTTTTTTTTATTGTTTTAATTAAGAATCAGAAATTCTAATCTACAGTTCAAACTGGGGAAAAAAATTAGACAACAACCATTTTGCCAATGGGTAGCCTGTGATCACCGAAAGGCGATGACAATTTTTTCAAATGTTTTAGGTAATTCGAGTTTTAGTTAATTTAAACGTTTCCCTCTCTCCCTTTGATGTTGAAATAAAATGAGCTTATATACTAACGAAATTTATCCTTCAATATTATAACAATAATCAATATTATAATAGCTATAAACCTTCAATATTATTCAATATTATAACAGCTATAAACAATAATATAAAGGTTGTTAGCAGCATATGTTTTTTCTAAATTATTGTTTCTTAATAAAGTTAATTGCACAGTCATTGCATTGCTATTGAATTTATTTAAAAAAAAAAAAAATTGTGAAGTTAGATGCATAGTCAGGGCATTGCTATAGGATTTATCTTTTGCAAAGCTAATTGCTTAGTCAATGCATTCCTATTGGATTTATTTCTTTTCAAAGTTAACTTCGTAGTCATTGCATTGCCTTTGAATTTATTTCATAGTAAAGTTAACAGTGTAGTCATTACGATACGATTAGATTTATTTCTTATAAAGCTAATTGCATAGTCATTGCAGTTAATATCAGTGAGGTTATTTGTATTGCTATTAAACTTTAAGGTTCACTTCCTAACCAAAAGAGCAAGTAAATTTATCCAAAAATGGATTTCTAAAATCTGGTAGAATATTAACAAGAATTTAGAAGAGCATTATTACCATATAATGTGTTAGAGATGTTAGAAGAATATTATTAACTAGTCGCCTTTCGCGACCAGACTGGGCACTTTTTAAAACTATCTTCTGCAGCATGGATGCCCAAATCAAATCAAAATGAGTTCCATGTATGAAAAATATCAGTTGTTAAAAAAGTAGTAATACAAACTTGCTTTGAATCGATTCGATCGTGAGAAAAAATAAATCTAATTTTAAAAATACGACTTTTTTAAAATTCAATTCCTCGCATCAACTTTTCGACCGATTTGGCCCACATTTTGTATTTTGCCATGTGAAACTGCTTTCTTTAATGAGACGTAAAAAATTGTGTATATTATAATTCAAAATTTTTTCGACTAATATTGAAACCATATATCACAGATTGCAAATACTCCCTATACTTTGAGGGTCGAAAATCCAAATCCGTCGAAGAAAAAAAGGTGTGTTTATTAAGAGAAAGTGCGGTTTGTGTTCGAATTCGTAACGTTAATTATCACCTGGACTAATTAATTATCATATTTGAGATCACATCCGAGTTCCATTAAGATTGAGTCCTAGAACGTGAAGATCTGATCATAAGATTGAAAGTTATTCAGGGTGGTCCGTAAATTTTATTCATATCCAAATATAAATATTCATATTATTTATATTTTATGGTAGGCATACAACTATAACGCTTCTGAAAAATAAATCCAAATAATGAAACACTTGTTCTACCACTTTTTTTCTCCTTTAAAGAGAAGATTCGATTTTTGAATTGGACGTTAGATAATAATAATAACAAAGGATATTAATATTAAGAAGAAAAAAAAGTGAAAGGGTAGAACTACCGTCTAATTGAGACTTACTTACCTTTAATGTATTGACTAAACAAAAACATCTCTTAGTTTCCTGTTTCAGTAATTGAATAGCTCGCCAGACATCATCTGTCAAATGAATTCAACCTTCTTGTTTAATGAGCTTCTATGTCTGATTTATCCAAATTAATTCAGAATACTAAGTTCATCTGCACTTAACGCCTCTCGAAATACACTTAAGATGCAATTCATGCATTCACTTGGAGGGCTATGTATCTACCCTGGTTGCTTTGTTCACCAACCTCCAATTATTTGTGTGTTTAGGTTATTGAAAAGCATCCGATAAAAATATTCCAAAATGTCTTGGGCTTCAAATAATTATTTTCCGAAAAATTTACTTTCTTAAATTTTGATATTTAATTAGGAAAAATGTAAAAATAATACATTTTTTGATCTGTGAACAGAGTGTGCAACTTCATCAGCAATTTTTTAAAAAAAAAATATTATTTAATATTTGGTTACTATAAAAACTAGTTTCACGTTAAAAAGAGATCTCGGTAAAGAGAGTGAAAAGTTATTCATTTATTAATCTATTATTTATTAATCTCTATTTATTTATCTTTATTATATTATTTTCCATGCTTTCTCTCTCTATCTCTCTCTCTCTCTCTCTCTCTCTCTCTATATATATATATATATATATATATATATATATATATATATATATATATATATATATATATATATATATATATATATATATATATATATATATATAATACAAAAATTATAATACTTTTGCATTAATAAAAGAATTAAATCTCTTTCGTTTTAATAAAATGTCTTTGTTAAAGAATAAGCGTAGAGAGATTCTATTTTGGGAATTCAAGGCTGATAAACATACGATTGAGTTATTTTTAGAATCTCTCCCCCTTTCACTTCCATATAAGGAAGCATGAAATGATTTTCCTTAATGCGTAAGGATACAAGAATGTCAGAGACAGTGCCTTTTTACTACAAAATGTGTTAGTATAAAAGCGAGAGCAATGCTTTTCGCGTGGCTTTTTCATCATGTTCTGATCCTGAATAAGTTGTTCCGGAATTGTCCAAAGTCTTGTCCACCCTCTCCCTTGGGGAGAGCGGATGTGGACTGTTATCGATACCAGCCTACTACCATTAATAAAGATTTTTTGTGTGTAACATGGCTTACGACTGCATTATTTAAGCTATCTACATACAAATAAAAGGGACTTAAGCCCTTTTATTACAAGCCGGAAGGATGGTTACTTGCTGAGGAAACCATTGTTATCTATTTTCCGGCTGACTACAACGTTGATAAAACCTCATCCCGGGGGACGAAGGACGAAAGACGAAAAGTTGCCTAGTCCGCAGTGAAAAAAGAATGAAGGAAGGTCTGTTTTCACCACTCGATCTTTAACTACCCGTACCATCATCGCTGTGAGAATGCTGACGTTGGCTCGAGCTCGTCACATGCCTCTCTGAAACCCATAGTGTTGATCGAGATGACCCTACAGTGTCCAATCTGGAAATGACCGATGACCCTACAATTCCGTAGTGCTCAAATTGTGAAAACAAAAGTGAATGTGCACGATTTATATTAAATTTAGAGAGAAGCTTTTTGCTTCTTTATTAAAAGTTCCTTTCATTAAAAAGCTGCTGTGAACACCAGTGATATGTGCACGCGTGTAAAATCCGGAAGATTTATGTGAAAACAAAAGTGAATGTGCGCGAATCTTAATCATGAATATTCATGAAGTGCAATGATATTTTTTTCTTTCTCTTCAACGAAAAACAAAAAGTCATGAAGGCCAAAAGAAAGTACTGTAGATATATATATTTTTTTTATCCTCTTATTTTTCTTTCTCGCTAGCATGATCAAATATTTTAGTGATATTAGATATGAGTAGTATTCTAACATTTTTATTTTAATAATTGAATAGAATTTTATTAAGAGTTAAAGTGCATTTCTTGTTTTTATATTGCTTTTTCTTTATAAATTATGAATAACTGAGTATGTTATATTATGAATAGTTAGATTGCATTTCTTGTGTTTAGATTGCTTTTCTTTAAAATTATTATATTATAGTGTATTTTTATGCATTTAAAATGTTTTTGAGGGAAATAAATGTGTTTCAAACGTCAATTAAATTTGTGACGGCAAACAAAATTCAAAATTTTTCAGCTTTTCAAACAAAAACAAAACTAAAAGAAATTTGTAATGCTTTTTCTTTTTCGGACTTGGTCAAAACTAAATATTCCTATTAAAAATGTGAAAAATTAAATGTTACCCAAACAAAAAGACATTTCACACTTAACAAAATTTGTGAGTTTCCCCTTATTACGATAGGCGAAATTGTTAACTCAGCTAAGTTTTTTATACTTGATACTGAGATACTGTATGCTTTAGTAGGGTTGCAAACTTGCAAAGTTTTTTGTTTGTTTATTAATTGTGTCGGGCCAGTTGTTACTCAATTTGGTATGAGATTGATCACCTCTGCTAATTCTAACAATGACAACTTATCCTTGCACATTAGACAGCAGAATTCTCATAATGTTAAGGTCAAAAGTAGTGGGGGAAAAAAAATAGAAGTTTAAGATGTTTCAACAAAAGTAAACATTTTGAAAAAATGGAAGTTTAAGATGTTTCAATAAAAGTAAACATTTTGAAAAAATGGAAGTTTAAGATGTTTCAATAAAAGTAAACATTTTGAAAAAAAAATAGAAGTTTAAGATGTTTCAACAAAAGTAAACATTTTGAAAAAATAGAAGTTTAAGATGTTTCAGTAAAAGTAAACATTTTGAAAAAAAAAGTGAGGGGTAACAAAAATAAAAAGAACAGGGAAAATAGGAAAAAGAAAGAATGACCAAGAAGTTAATAACAAAAAGTACAGGAAAAAGAAAGAAAGGCCAAACATTTCAAATGATTCGAAGATAGAACTAGGTAATGGGTGCATACATTATCAGGTTAACATCGACGAAAAAATAGGAAATAAAAAGAAAAGTTTAAGTAAACAAAATTTTGAAATAGTACATGTATCAAATCTTAGGAAATATAACAACCCACAAATGTAGAAATTAAATCATGAATAGTGTCCAAAACAAAAGAAAACTTTTTACTTCTTCAAGGGAAGAAGTGATATTTGGATAAAAATCCATAAAAATTTTGTATATTTTTGTGTGAAAAAAAATTTTTTTTTTGAAAATTTTAGTAGATTAGTTATAAAAATATGTTTCATTTTTCTTTCTGTTTAGTTGCCTAAACAGATAAAGTGTATTATCATGTTTTTATTATTGTCATTGTATATAGTTTTTTTTTTTTTTTACAGATAATTGAAAAAATGTTATTTGTAGTAGTGAAAAGGAACAGTCGTACCAACATAAATTTTAAAAGTTCAGAGAATTCTAAATTTTTTTTATGATTTGGGGGGGGGGGATGTAATACAAACATTATAATACTTTTGCATTAATAAAAGAATTAAATCTCTTTCGTTTTAATAAAATGTCTTTGTTAAAGAATAAGCGTAGAGAGATTCTATTTTGGGAATTCAAGGCTGATAAACATACGATTGAGTTATTTTTAGAATCTCTCCCCCTTTCACTTCCATATAAGGAAGCATGAAATGATTTTCCTTAATGCGTAAGGATACAAGAATGTCAGAGACAGTGCCTTTTTACTACAAAATGTGTTAGTATAAAAGCGAGAGCAATGCTTTTCGCATGGCTTTTTCATCATGTTCTGATCCTGAATCAGTTGTTCCGGAATTGTCCAAAGTCTTGTCCACCCTCTCCCTTGGGGAGAGCGGATGTGGACTGTTATCGATACCAGCCTACTACCATTAATAAAGATTTTTTGTGTGTAACATGGCTTACGACTGCATAATTTAAGCTATCTACATACAAATAAAAGGGACTTAAGCCCTTTTATTACATATATATATATATATATATATATATATATATATATCTTACGGCCACTTCTCGAATTGGCCAAGAACGCTGTAAATTGGCTGGCCAATGTTCGATCTTTTCTTGATTTTGGGAATTGGCCGGCCAGATCGCGAAGTGGCATAGGATGGCTGGCCAATGTCCGATCTTTTCTTGATTACGGGAATTGGCCGGATATAATTCCATTTATTCGATGATATAATTACATTTATTCGATATTTGAATACTTACTTATTTAAAACTTATTTTAATACTATATAGATTAGAAGATAAATACCGGGCAGTGGTACTGAACCTTAAAAAAACATCAGTGTAGGATATAGCGGGCAGTGGCACTTAGCTAGACCTAGTATGACTAGACCTTTGGTAAATATCCGAAATATATACTAGGTCTAGTTAAGTGCCACTGCCCGGTATACATTTGCCCGGGCACTCTTGAATGAGCACATCGCGTTTTGGCCGGAACATCGTGGCCACTTCGCGAAATGGCCGGCCAAAGTGCGAAATAATTGATCGTTTCAATTATTTCGCACTTTGGCCGAGAGGTATGGCCAATTCGCGAAGTAGCCGGACTTCGGGCTATGGCCGTGACATATATATATATATATATGGGTGATTCTCTGGAAACATGACAGTTCGGAACAAAAAATGTCTTCAAATTTAAAGTCTTTAAAATAATCTAAATTATTTTGTATTCTAATATATTTATTTAATTACATTTATTAATATCTTACAGACAGCAGTGTAGTTTATTGACAATTGCTCAAGAAAAAAACAAAAAAAAACAAATAGGAATTCACCAAATTTTGAATGCTAGGAAAATGAAATTTTAGCTTAGAAGTTTTAAAAACAGTGATTTTAAGCTAATAGTAAGAAGCTCAACTTAAGCCTTTATGTTAGGTGGACCATGAATTACTCAAATTAATTCTTTCACCCACTGTAGAAAGAATCAAAAAAATTCTTGTTGCTGATACGTACAGAATAAAATTGTGTCTAATAATCAATCATTAAATAAATCGATAACTTTGATTACATTCAAGCATATTACTATTTTTTATAAACTTGGTATTAGGTTAATATTTGCTTTATGTACTGTTCATAAAATTTTCTGGTAACACGTCAATGTCCTGTGATTCATAAGTCAGGAAAATGACAGCGAGGATAATGACAAATTTGCCCTTTTATATCATTTAACTTTAATTCAACATTTTGGCCTAAGACGTTTACATTCGGCAGAAAACAACAGGGTTTCTTGAAATAGCTCAGATAAATCTATGTAGTTTATGTTATTAATGATTTCAAGAAGACAGGAAAATGACAACATAAAAACATACTCACATTGAAAAATTGTTTGAATCAGATTTTGAACCAGAAAGTTGGTTCTTTATTCGTGCAATAAGACAAGTTCAGATGGGATGGTATTCTAAGCAATCTATTAACATAATTATATTTTTGTTATAAATCACTAAATAAAAGTAGCCAGTAGTTTGTAAATAATACCCTCTGCGTATATTCTAGAAATGCATACAACGGTTCAGATAAAAAAAATTAGATATTGAATAATTAATGGGAAGTTTTGAAGCTAGTTATTATTGGAAATATTGTTTGTGACATACCAGGAAAATGACATTTTGAAATTCAATTTAATTTTTTAAATAAACAAAACAGTCAATGCTAATGCAAAGTCATTTTAAAATGCTAAAAGCAATGCTATTTATTAAAAATTTTTTTAAAAAAAGTTCTTTTAGTAGTATAGTATTAGATCTTGGAGCAAGGGACTGTAAATTGTCATATTTCGTGAGAATCACCATATATATATATAGCTTAAATGGAACCAAAAAAAATTTTTTTTTCTTCCATTGACAACAAGGAATCGCGGCATCAAGTGTGTGAGCTGTCATAACCATGGAAACGTAAACGTGCATGTTTACAGCTGGGGATGTCCGAGCGCCAGAAGTTGAACTATCAGAGCGGAATAAAGCAAACCATTGTCGTTTGCACCATTCCCTTTGGACGATTCATATTTCCATCCAAATAGAAAAATATTCCTATCGGCTGCTATCTGTAACTCATTTATCATTGTTGGATTGCTAGTGGACAAAGAGGTGAAGTGACGTCAGCTTAGACATCTCTATTTCTGACGGAAAATTATTTTTACGGTTGAACAACGAAAACCTGAAACAAACTGAGCTCTAAGTTGGGAAAAATTTAAAAATTAAATGCGAATAGCTTACATGGACAAACAAAGTGTTCTATATTATGTTTTAATTATACTTTGCAACTTTATTGATTTTTAAGACAACGTAACTCGATAATTTCATAACTTTTCATTTAATTCGGTTTAAAATTTAACAGTGTATGTTACAAATGTAGTTTCTATTACATTTAGTGATTGCGTTTATTGTTTTCTATTGAATGATAAGCGTTTTTTCTAAAGGCATTTTTCACTCAACATAAAATTTTTTTAAAAATAATAGTAATAAAAATTTTCCGTGCAAAATAAACTACAAATACTAATGGACAGCTTGTTTATTTTTTATATAAAAATTGAAAATTCCAAGAAATTATGGAACCCACAATTAGCAAACAAAATTTTATTTTATTTTATAACTGGGCAGCGAGCAGCCGACCGATTTCTGAGTTTCCGACTATAAATGTCCAACTCTGAAGCCTTGTAAGTTTGCACCCAACCCAGAAAACAAGGGAACTCCGAGATCAAGAATTGGAGCAAGTTACCTTTCGTGGAAGACTTTTTGATGGAACTAACCCGCATTTGCGTTACATGAAAACCACGAAAACCTCCCATGGCTAGCCCAACAGCCAGGGGTTTTTAACCCATGATTCGTCTACTCCTGAGGATATTTTACGTCAGCACTTTGGCTGATGCGATCTTGAAGCAGAATTCGCATCATCCTTCCACCGCTGGGATTCGAACCTGGCACACCTCATTGGGAGGCTAACACTTTATTATCTCAGCCAGCGTGGTTCAGCAAACAAAATTGAGGATATTTAAAAGAGATGAGTATTTTATCCTGGAATTGAGACGCCTGGAGTCAGATATACCCTCTTGCCCCCTGCTGATGCGATTTTGAGTTTCTGGTCACGAAGTTAGCGAAAAATTGGAAAATCAAGAGGGAAGCGCGGTTTTAAAATAGTCATTGAGGATTTGGGAAGAATTTTATTTTTCTTTGTTCAATGACCGTAAGCGCGAACTCATGTTCCGTGAATTCATAATCGTGTATCCCCATAGAACAAATTAGGGAAGAACATCGCTAATTTGTGCTATAATCTCTCTAATTTAAATTAGAGATGTTCTTCTCTAATATCAGCTATATGTTCTTCATCATAACAAGGCTTATATATAAGCCGACTTTGCAATGAGCGAGCACCCAAGACTGCAAACGTATGTGTAAGAGTAAATAAATTCTACATGTGTGTATCTTAATGTATTAAATGCTTAGATTAGTTTAAATAAGCATTTTAAAATTCTAGAATTGAAAAAAGTTCACAAATATCTGCCTTGAGCTTTATCTATCAAACTTTTTAGACAAACTTTTTGTAACTTTAAACAGGGTACATAACCAAATATTAACAAAAAATAAGTACTTTTTAAGCACTATATACAATAACAAAATGCAAAATAATTTTCAAAGGCTGTAAATGATCATGATAAAAAAAAAATAAAAAAAACTAGTTTCTGACAAAGAACTGTTTTCTTGATAATACTAGCCACCATAAAAATATCGAGAGATTTTTCGCTTCTATTTCAGAGGGTGAAAAGTGAAGCCTGAAATTGAGAATCTCTTGCAAAATGCAGCAGAGTTGCACATGAGAGAGCTAGAATCTCTGCTCAGCAGACACACATGCGAACCTGCGAGTATTTCAACAAACTTGTAAAATGATTGGTGCTTTCATACGCTATGGACCGACAGTACGCCTAAATGGATTCTGGTTGAATGATTGGGGGAAAAGTTGAATAGAATAATGTGAAAGGCACGTGGCGAAAAAATCTCATTTTCGAAAAGGAAAAATTAAGCACTTTTTAAAAACACCAATTGATAAAAGCACCTTTAAGGGGTTTAAAAAAAAGCGAAAATAAGCACCTTTAAGCACTTTCTAAAAACGCTACGCACCCTGTTTTAAAGGTTAAAAATGTGCATCTGAACATATATTCAGCAAGAAAAGCAAACACTGACTTTTTTTAGAAGTAATAAATCCTAGTTTGAGTCTTATACATTCCTGACTTACTGTTCAAAGAAATATTCCAAAGCATGGATCCCACTCAAGTACTGATAATGGGATGATATCACGCAAGAATAACATTGTTAAAACTGTATCCCTGCTTAAACACAGGAGAAAAAATGGAAATTGCTCTGAGATATCATCACTCACGTTTTTATGAGACTGATAAAATGATCCCAACATTGAATAGAAGAATAATACAAAAGCACACTTTTATTTTGTATAAAACTAGTTAAATATTCGTTCTTTGTGTCAAGCGAAAAAAAAATCATAAATAATAAATAAATTGGTAATAATTAATGCCACGCAATTGTGTACAAAATTAAAAAGCATTAACCCTGACAATTTAAAAAAAAAAAATTAAATATGTAAAAATATTTATTATTTGTTGCTTCTTCAAGTGGCTTTAGATTATAAGATTGAAAAATATTAAGTTATCAAAAGGAAGAAAAACTAAACGTAATATCTATAGGAATTGAAAATAAAGATAATATTGCGGCAGACACATGATAATCAAGATACACCACAATCAAGTAATTTTAACGATGATTTGCACTAAAGTACATTAATTAAATTTTTTTATATCAGTTATTATTTATTTTACGTTTTAAAATATAAACAAGGCATTATGGTACGTCCAGAGATGTCAACTTAACTCCGGACAGCGGATAAATATTTTCGAGTGGTAGTTTTTAATGCATGATTCTTGGTTTAATAAACTCAATGGGAAAAATATACTTGAGGGTGCCCCTTGGCGAAATTGGCGACTTATGTTTGCCGCCATATTTGTTTGCCCGGAACAAGAATGGCGGCCAAAACATAATGATATTTCAATGAAACATTGGAAAATTTAAAAAAAACTTTTTAAAATTGCAGTGAACACAATAGAATCAAAATTAATAAATCCAATAAAATGCATTTTGAATCGAAATAAAAATTTAATGGAGTAAGCAGAGAAAGAAAAAAATAACTCACTTCTTTATTAAGCTTGAATATCTTCAGATTTTGGTGATAGACATTGATAAACTTAAGATTTATCTTATTTACAGTATTCATTTTTAGTACCAGAAGCAAAAGTAACCTTACCAGCCGGTATCCAAAGTAGAACTAAATCATCTCTGAAATTACATTTGAAAATTCATTTAAAAACAACGCTAAACTCTAAACCAATCAGAATCACGATTAAAATCTAAACCAATCATAATCACGATTGGTTTTCAACATCGCACAGCTTGGCGATCAACCGCATTCACAACTTGGCGAGAATCAAGGGGCACCCTCAAGTATAGTCTACCCTCAAGTATAGGGTTTCGCTTACCACTACTTCTAAATAATTCAAATACATACGTGATGTGCCACTTTGTTACAGTTACGCCATGTTGAACCTTTCAAAAAATAACCGAAAATCTAGATATTTCAGTTTGTAGTTCTCTACCGTTTTTTAAAATGTTTTGTCGAATCCGGTGGAGTTGGCATCTCTGTACGTTATTTAACTATAAACAAAAAGTTAGGCGTCATTTAACCATAAACAAAATAAATAGTCGTTTTCTAACTGCTAATTTATTGATATCACCTATGCTTACCACACTTAATTGATTAAAGATAAATAGCTGCTAAAAAAAAAGTGCAAAAAATTCGTTTTTGATTAAGCAGACTTATAAGCAAAACATCACTGGCGCTATAATTAAAATAATTGACGAAACAGAATCGTCTGCAGTTTAATTTATAACAATGCTTTATACTAACCGTAAGGAAAAAAAAATTCAATTTTTCTTGCATTCCTCCTCAAGCGATGCCACAAGCGACCAGAAATGCAAAAAAGTGGTGTTTAATAAAAAGCGAAATTCCATGAAAAGAGATTAAAGTTAGCAACTTTCTCCACTATATTTCTTTCAGTTTACTATTGAAGGTAATTGCGAAGAATTATTTCACTTTAAATATGAATAATTTACTACGTATGTCATGGTGGTAGTTGCGATTGAATGCCATGGGGGTCACCGGTGACCGACACTGAGTATGTTCGTATCGCCACGGGGGTCACCTGTAACCCGCGAACACATAATTCGAGTAAATTTTTGCTTTTTTTTAATATTATTATCGTTACTAAAATGGTTTGAAGAAATTAATGCAATGTAGAACACACAAAAATAGCTTTATTTATATACACAGAGATGCCAACTTGCTCCGGACAGCGAATAAATATTTTCAGGTGGTAATTTATTAATTGTGATTCTTGGTTTACTAAATTCAATTTAGTAGATTTTTATCCACCACTATTTTTAAACAATTCGTAGGCTTATATAATTCACCACTTTTTTTTATAGATATGTCATGCTAAACCTTTTAAAACACAAGCAAAATCTGTCAAATTTGCAAATTTAGTTTGTAGTTACTTACCGTTTGGCCTGACGGGTAAGCCATGTAAAATTAGCGTGGCATTCAACGTGTTGATAAAAAAACTTGCTTTTTTTTTAATTTTATTTATTTATTATTTTTTTTTTATTTAAAGTGAATTTGTTATTTGTGTTCGATGTCATTTGAAAACAGTTTTTTTTTTCTTCCAAAAATGTGAGTAGTGGTAGTGATTTAATTTCACAAATGACATTTTCGTTAAGCAAAACATTTGTACTTAAATATAATAAAATTATAATAAAAATTTAATAAGGATTTAAATTACTGAAAAAAAAATATTTTTTTAGTTTTAAATTAAAAATATGTTTATTTTAATTATAAAAAAATTAGCTCTTTAAAAATAAGAATTTGCGCTTTAACGGTTTAAAATTTTCATAGAAAATGCTGCTATTGCGATTATACTTATCTTACTACTGTTCTGATTAATTTTTATCAATTTTATTTTCTTATAAATGTATTACAGGGCAGATGCTTCTCTGAAAATTTTATGAAAAGATAAAGTATTGGTAGTATAGATGAAGAACTGGATTTTTTTTAATTCTTTTGTTAAAAAAAGTAATTATTCGGATGTACCACTACATAATAGTTAAATTACGAATATATGTATGAAGATTCACTACAACTGCCTTGATTTGATGAGCTACCTGTGTCTATTGAAATCAAAACTTTTTTTTTCTAACACAAATAACAAGAAGAAAATAGTTTGTATGATTTATTAATAGAAAAAAGTATCTTTCTTACTTTATTGGCCATAGCAAAGTGGTTTATAATGAATGTTTAATTCAACAGAACTGAGCCAGTTCTATTGAATCCTTTTTTACACCCACTACTTAATAAAAGCTTCTGTAATCATAAATCATTTAGTATAACTGTGTTCATCTACGAGCTTAAGCCTTGTAAAATGAAAAAGAAAGGAAAGGATTAATTTTTTTCTATGTCAGTTGGTCACCATGACAACGGTGCTGTTATGCGACTGTAGGCAAAACGGCTGCTCTGTCTAAAATTAAAGAGTGGCTAATTTTATTTTTCCATAAAAATGGAAAATATATTGGTGAGCCCATTTTTTTTTAATGAAATATTTATCTAAAAGCATTTGCTGAATTTTATGTTTTATAAAAGTTAGATATAAAGGGCTTGTGGGAATATAACGACAAACTATTTTTCGATTGTAAATTAATTGCGTTATTATTTAAATAGATTTACGAAAGAATTCTCTTAACCGATTTCCACTAAATCATTTAAAAATAATAATAATAATAATCAGTTATAAAGTTATCACTTTATAACTGATTAAGTAAGCAACTAACATTTACCGATGTATTGTACTCCAATAAGAGCCACTAGTTTCAAAAATATTACAAAAATAGAAATATTAAATACAAATACTTAGTAATAACATATAATTATTAATAACATTGATAACAATGAATAAAACTATTTTTATTGAACTTGCATAAGTACAATTAAAACATAATAAAGAACACTTTGTTTATTGATATAAACTATTCCCTTTCAATTTTCCCCAACTTATAACTTAGTTTGTTTCAGCTTATGCGAGAAAAGAGTCATTCATTCAGAAATTTGTAAACATGTTCATGCTTATGACAACATACCCATACAACCTGCGGCCCGCAAACTGCTGATGAGCTGTCCGCTAAAGCTTCTTAACACAACGAAATTTTTTTTCCTTCAAAAATTAAAAAAAAGTTTTGAATATTTTAAATCGGACTTCTGAGTTATCACATTTTCACTCTCTCAATTTTCACAGATTTTATAGTAAATCTAATATTATTCCTCCATAGCTTTTTCAGCGGTTATTGTATGGAATTCCGCGTGGTTTAAAGAAATCCAATATTATTAATATGATATTACAATACACGACTTTCAAATTTAAGTAACCATTTTTTGACTCACTTTATTTTTACAGATTTCATCATAAATCCAACCAACGTTTAGATCGTTCTTTCGCGATTTCAACAACCTATCTCCAAGCGGTTTTTTAAAATCCTGGTACGTTTAATACGATATTTTGATAAGTGAGTTATCAATCGTGTGTTCAATTAATCTCTTTTTGGCGCGATTTATATCTGCCGATTTCATCGTAAATCCCCAGTTACTCGGCAGTTATAACACCGTATTTTCGCAAAGTTTTAAAGATCTTGTAGTTTTTAATACGATTGTTATATATTGAATCTTGAAGCTGAATCGCACATTTAAATAATCACTTTTCAATATGCTTTCTTTGTATCGATTTTATCATAAATCTGAAGGTTTTTTTCAAATAGTTATTTCTACGCTTTTCTGCGTTATTTGTAAATCCCGTATTTTTACATTGATATTATAACAACACTTGAGTTTCAAATCGCACATTAAGGTAATCACTTTTTGACGCATTTATTTGTGCTAATTTCCTCGTGAATCACAAGTCATTTTTCAGCTGTGAAAACATCAGATTTTAATATAGTTTTGAAAACCTTAATACTTTTATTACGATATTAAGAATCTAGAAGTTGGTTCGCACCATTTAAATAATCACTTTTTAACGCGCTTTCTGTCAATGAATCGTAAATCTAAATAATTTTTAAGCAAGTATTTCTGCTTTTCAACGTGATTTCGAAAATGCTATATTTTTATTAGGATATTATTAGACACTCAAGTTTCAAATCGTCAATTTAAATAATCTCTTTTTGACGCATATTATTTGTGCCGATTTCCTCGTAGTTTTAAGTGATTTTTTTTATTAGTTTTTTGCAATCATTTCTTTTTATTTTTAGCAGTTATTGTTTTGCATTCCCGTAAAGTTACTTTAAAAATTCGATATTTTAGTTATGGCATGCGAATTTTAAATCGCGCATTTAAATAATCACTATTTGATGCAATTTATTTCGATACAATTGCATCGTAAGTCTAAATTATTTTTTCATCTTTTTTTACGGTGACGAAAGTGATTTGGTCAAATAACTGAATATTTAGCAATAAAAATTGGCCAAATTTCATATATTTGGGGCCAAATAGCAACATCTTCTTTAGCAGCATTTAAACCGAGATTTCAATGCTAAATACAATATTTTCTAGGAAAGCGTATTCATAAAACAACTTTAAAAATTTAGCCTTTCAGAAAAGCTTTTGAAAATGCTGCGCTCTCATAAAATGGCCCATAATAACTAAATATTATATACGAAAGCCAAACAGAGAAAAGAAAAATCTTAAAACTCGAAAAAAATTTTTAAAGCTGAACATCTTAGTTTTCCAATTACCATATTTCCAAGAAAAAGGGAATAATAAAGTCTAGCAGAAACACTTTTAAAAATTGCTGCCTTATAATAAAAACGTCGATAAAAGTTTTTTTCTCTTTTTTTTTTTTTCGTGTTAAGAATACGCTAAATTGAAACAAAAACAAAAAACTTTCTTTACTTTTAAAGTTAAAATCTAATAATGAAAATCTTAATTTAACTTTTGCATTGTTTGGCGGCAAAAATATAAATATTGAATTAAACATTAGTGTTCTAAGCTCTAACTCAGTGTTTCCCAAAGTGGTCCATATGAGCCCCCAGGGGTCTGTGGTACCATTCCGAGGGTTCATGAAATATATGTTTCGAAAAAAATTGCTATAAAACAAAGTTTATTAGTAGTAGCTACAGAAATGATATTAATCAAGGGTATAGCTTTTAATTCAGTCAATAGCGTTTCACCTTTCGCACCGCTTTCCAAACATTTAGCAAATAACAATTCTTGGTAATATTTTTATTCTTTTACAAATCTTACATAAGCTAAAAGTAAAAGCTTCGTTTCCTGGATAAGTGTACTCGTCAAGATGTATAGAAAATTCAGATATTTTTAACTACTCACATGAAGAATTTTCTACGCCCTGAGATATTTTGTCAATCCTTCTTTGTACATTATTATTACTCCGTGGAATTCTTTTTACAATGTTAAAAGCTGGTTTGTGCAACCCGGTGAGTATTATCTCACTTACAGCTAGTAAAATAAGTTCTTTAATAGTGTGAGGCTTTCCAGACTTTGCAATCATGTAATATACGGAAACATGCGAAACTATGAGAAACATGCAATCCATTGTCACCTCGCTTAGATGTTGTCCCTATAAGTTATTGCAGTGAAGGTGTTTTCAGATATTTTTCTTTGACAGTTTGAAAAATAGTCAAATCTTTATCTTTTTTGTTACTATGGATTTTTATCAATTGTTCGTTAAGCTTGGAATGTTTCATTGAATCACTTGTTACAGTTTTATCACATAGAAGACACATAGGTAAAATACAATTTCCTGGTGAAGAAATAAAGACATACTTCAAATATTCAACACTGTATTTTCGGCGTTTTTTCTTCGAATCATTCATACTGTTATCTCTTAAAAAAGGGAACAAAAGATATAAGAAAATTTGTAAATCAACCGTTTAATTTGTAACAAACCACTGTTAATAATTATAAGCACCCACATTTATTTATAGTTTACTTAGGAGGTAAAAATCGCTATTTTATTTATCTTAATTTCCATAATAATAAAAACCAATCGAAATTTTATTATTTTATATTAAACCTCACGCGGACCCCCTGACGTTGTTCAGGGACCCCTAAATCAGTTTTTATATTTCATGAACCCTCGGAATGGTACCACAGACCCCTGGGGGCTCATATGGACCACTTTGGGAAACACTGAGTTAGAGCTTAGAACACTAATGTTTAATTCAATATTTATATTTTTGCCGCCAAAATGTCGAAATACGCGTGCGTTAATTTACCTAATGCGCAAGTGACCCATCTCTCAAAAAGGTTGTGCACAGTGTTGCCAGAATTTAAGATTAAAAAGTAGCGAATGGGAGCTACAAAAGTAGCGGATTCGAACATTTTTTCCACAAAATTAAAAAAATAAGTTAAATTTCAACGCATTTCGTCAACTTTAAAATTTCGTTATAACTCAGATAAAAGGTCGCGTGATTTTTTTCAGAAGGTAAACGATTAATAATGGTTGGAGTCAAAGCTTTTTTCCCCCATCATACTCGCCGTGCATTTTTTCATATATATCTTTGCGATTTTACGAGTCTATGATTTGAAGCATAGATATGGAGAGATTCTAGACTTCGCGCAGCAAAACGAATCATGAATCCAAAACTAAAGCTGATGCGCTATTAGGAAGGGGAAAAAAATCCTTTTTAAAAAAGAGAAATAAACTGCCGTTTTTTTTTTTCAGAATCATTTTATAATAGGAAAGGAAAACATTTTAAAAAAAGTATTTCTGTAAAAAAAAGAAAAAGTAGCGCATTTTTAAGATTTGAAGCGTTTGAAAAATAATGAGTAGGCCAAAAAGTAGCGGGTAGCCCAAATTCGATTTTCAGTAGCGGGCACTTTTAAAATTACCCCAATCCGCTACTTGTAGCCCAATCTGGCAACACTGGTTGTGCATCCCTAGCTTATATGCTTGATATTTTTATTCTTTGTTGCCAACATGAAAAAGAAATGAGGACTTTCTTTGTCACTGTGTAAGAGAAATCTATATATAAAAGATATCTGGATAAAATATTTTAATCGAATTTTGCAAGAGTTGGAATTCTTCTAATTTATAAAGACAGACCAGATAATGGTTCCTGGAGGCGACTAGCAATAAATTAAAAAAAGAATTAACTGGAAAAAAAAAAGATGATGTATTAGCTGTACAGTGCGCAAAAAAAGAAAACGGAAGCACATTTTACAAGTATACAATTTAATTAAGAAAATTAAATAATTTGTGCGACTCCTATTCCAGATGATAAAGAAAAGAAAAATTTCGAGCACTTCATGCTAGTAGCATTACTAGAAAAACGCTGATTATGACTTAGATGTAGGATGACGATTTATCAATAAGAACACGCTACTTGAAAGGCAGTGTTATAGTAACCATAGTAACATCCAAACCACTCAAGATTTCGGTGGAAGAAAAAGTGATGATGAAGAGAAAAGCCGTTCGATTTGCTCCTCCAAAGTCAGACAAAAAAAAAAAAAAAAAAAATCAGATTAAAAGTCAATAGAATTTTCTTCTATCGCTAAATCAATGGATGTAACTATTTAAATTTAATAAATATAACGATAAGCATATAAAAATTAATCGTTAAAAAGCATAATTATTACACTAGGAAACAATGTTTTTTTTTTTTTTTTTTTTTTTTTTTTTTTTTTTTTTTTTTTTTTGGTTGCATGAAATATTTTTTAACAGAAACTTTCGTATCGTTGCTTTCAAATCTGCAATTGTTTTATCTCTCTAAGCTAGAGTTTTTTTTTTTCCTTAAAAAAAAAAAGCATTTTTAGTCAGTTTTTTTTTGAAATGTACAAGTTTAAAAACAAATTAACGAGTTTTAAAAAAATATGTAACAGAGAGTTATCAATGTTGCAATAAACTTCTAGGAGAGTTAAAGCGCATCATCCGGATTAAAACTGCATAGGAACCCGGGCAACTGTCGTTGTACGCCCCAAAGGGGCTTCCTGCATAATGAATTGTTCCTTTGTGTACTTCTGAACAGGCACTAGAGAAGCGCCCCTAGCAACATACGACTACTTTTCCGGGCATGGCTTCTTATCTACTTTTAAATCTGATGATGTACTCTAACTCTCCTAAAAATTTGTCATAATATTTAATCGGCATCCTGTTATACATAACGTTTCTAAACTAGAACACTTCAGCAAAAAATAGACTTAAAATGTCCTTTTGAAAAAGAAAACTGCAGCTTTAAAAGCAAAACTAATACCAGATTTGAATTTACCACACCTGAATTAATCAAGATCAAGTATTTGTTTAAATGCAACAAAAAATTTATTCCCCAGTAATTAATCTTAAATGTTACAAATTTTGTGGTATAGGATTTAGATATTGTAATGTATTCGAAATATTGCTTTTCTTTAAAAAACATTTTTGTTTAAAAACGCTGTTTATTTCAAATTCTTACAAAATAAAAGTTTATTTAAAAACTACATTGAACTTTCATCAAACTATAGATTGGAGGGAATAAACCGAACTTTTGAAAAAATTGTTTTAATAAAAAGCACTGGAATTGAATAAAAAGAATTGTTTAAGTCAGTGTGCTGCAATTTTTTTTTAAAACAATAAATAAATTTGGTGGGTATCTCCTCCTATGCTATATGAAGACACTAATTTAAGGAACGATAAGCATATAAAAATCAGGCTTTTTTTAAAACAGCAACCTACATCAAAAACGTAATCATGATAAATTTTAAATATTATAAATTTTTTGATATAGAACTCACAAAGGATGTACGCATCTCGAAAATTCCATTTAAAACAAAGTTAAGCTTTAATTAAAGAGTATGTTTAGGGTAAAATATACCCCACTAAAGTTTCCGTTCATTTACTTTTAAACTAACAAAAACTTAATAGCTGATTAATATTCGTGGTGTTACGGTTAGGGTTGTCCGCCTTCTACCAAAGATGTCATACCAAAAATGTCCAATTTCAACAGGAACGATTGAATTTTATCTCTAATTTTCTTAATTAATAGAATTTTATCTCTAATTTAAATTAAAAAATTTGTAATTAAAAATTTAAATTAAATTTTTGTATATTTTAAATAATCATTCTTAAATTAATATATTAAAAAAAAAACATTTTTTTAAATAATGTATTTTAATTAAAAAATAAAAGATTAAATGTCTATTATTTTTTTGTTTTTATAAATGTAATTTTATTAAAAGAATTCATTTAAATTAAAAAAAATACTAAGTTATAAATTGAATAAAACAAATTAAATTGGTATCAACCATTTCATAAAAGAAAATTATAGTTTAAATTCAGTAGAATTTGATCTCCAAACGATTTCCAGCTGCAGGCGAACACACTATCTCAGAAGTTCCCAATTTTTTCGGCTACGGAACCCTATATAATCAGCCTTCTTTCGGTGAAACCCAGACTTAAGAAATGAAGTTTATTAAGAACGTTAAGACTATTTTTTTACATATTTAATTAAGAGCAGAAAGATATTTAATTATTAATATTCTTAAATTATGTTTCATGTCCGACAATTGAATTTGCAGTCATGTTGTATCTAGGGCTGCAGGAAATTCGCGGCGCGAATTTCCGCGAAATAGTCCTTTTTTTTTTTTAAATCCGCGAATTTCTCAATATGTTTTGATTTGCGAGAAAATTGTTTAAAATTTGAATTTTTTTTTTTCATTTTTAATTTATTATTTTTATTTAACAGAATTTTTTACTTTCCTGAAGCCTTAAATTGAACATGTAAATTGATTAGATATTTAGGGGAGTGAATCAATAGCAAAATGACAAAATGACAAGATAAGAGATAATCCCAATCTTGTCAAGTAAGGTGGTCTTTCTACACTTAGGGAGGGTAATAGGCTGACAGGTTTACCTTCCTGAAGTCAGTAAGAATACAATAGAAATTGGAATCACATAGGAAAGAAAATGTTATAAATCAAATCTTTGACAGAAAAACTGTTACACAGACTTTTGCACTAGACAAGAAATTTCTACTAACTTTCAACAAATCCAGACAATTTTTCTTGGGTGGCTTCTTGTGATTTCTTAAATAGAGATCAGTTTCTTAGATGAGAAAGAGATAACGCTTTTGTAACCAACTAGTAGTTTGAATTTAGTTTTCACAGCAATTACTTCTTACAAAGCAACAGTCAAATAATTGCGCGTTGAGGAAGGAAAATTGATGGAGTTTTGGAAACCAAAGACCCAACGATATCCAAAATTGGCAAAAGTGGCAAATTCGATGTTAGTCGGTGCCTACAAACAGCGTGAACGCAGAAAGATAGTTTTCTAAGTATAAAAATTTATTAAGTGATGAAAGACGAAGCATAAATGAGAATAATCTGACAATGTACAATACTTTGTACCAAAATTCTGTTTATTTAAATAAAAATATTAATATTACTTGAAATTTAAATAAATGCTTTTGCTGTGTATTTTGTAAGCTTTTTTTTTTTATTATTATTTGTGCAATTTCTGCCTTTTGCACCATTTATATAGTAAATTTTTTTATGTTTAGAATCTGCGTAATTTTCAAAAATTCCTGCGAATTTCAGGTCTTTTTTCCCCGCGACAAATTTGCCACCCTAGTTATATCTAATCTAGTTATGAAATTGTTTTTGGTGTATGCATCAATTGAAAAAGAATAAAATAAGGCAAAATGCCCCGAAATAAAAACATAAAAAGTATTAGTTTTAAATTTTGATTTGAAGAGAGTAATGGGGAATATTAATACAGTATTTTATAAATGCTTGTTCTTTTTATAATTTGCTCAATACATTGTTATTAGTAGAAATATTATATTTTTCTTTTAAAAATGCCATTAATATTAACATTTTACTTGAAATAATTTCATAAAGGCAGCAGGAAGATTAAATAAATTATAAATTAAAGACTGGATCTAAATATAAAATGATGTTTTAAATCTCATCACTGGTTATAAAACTACTAACTAGCTGAACTCCTTTAACTCTTTAACGGAGTCCAAATGCGGAACACCATTTGGACACCGCAGCTCTATCCGTTACACCATGATTTTCAATCAGCCGAAAAGCTTCTTTCAATTAAAATTAAATGAACTGAAAATGTTATGTACGTTATTTTTAAACATTTTGTTTTAAAAAGCTGTTTATTTCAAATCTATACTAGATAAATGTTTATTTAATAATTAACATGGACTTTCATGAAACAATAGATTACCGAGAATATAAAGTGAATTTTAGAAAACGTTTTCATTAAATGACATTGGAATTGTGCAAAAAGCATTAATTTTATTTTTAATTATTTATTTATTATTTTTTTAATATTTTATTCATTATTTATTTCATTTCATTTATTTATTTACTTTTGTCTATGGAAATAAATAATCAAAATTCTTTTGTCGGTACCCCGCCTTTATAAATTAAGTTCATTAGCAGTTGCAAATATATTAACTAAGGAAAGACTACTAAATCTGTTGAAAATATATAGTTGTCTTAAATTTGTTCTTAGTATATGCATAAGCTAAAAATAAATAAAATAAGAGTAATTATGTTTTTTTTATCTTTTCTTTTTTTTTTAAAAAAAATGAAATAAACTGTAATGAACATTGAGCACGGTTATATGAGAAACATAATTCTATAGTCTTGAATTCGGTAGTAGAATTTTGTATTGAAAAATTTCATAAGAAATCCGTTAAGAATTTGTTTTCTTAAAAGCATATACTTTTGCTTTTTGAATATATAAATTTTTTTTTTTTTTTTTCCAAAAAAATATTTTCCAAAATTTTGAAATCTCTGTTTTAATTGGCACCCTACTTAAATAATAGAAACAATCAAAATATTACGTAAACTATGTATTGGTTGGGATATTTATTGGTTTGGTATAGATATTATTGCAGATTTCCAAATATCAATAAAAGTCCAACTTTAGGAGCCCCTGTGATCCTATCATGGAACCCTGGGGTTCCACGGAACACTTTATAGAAACCGTAGGTTAAGAGAATTGATTTTAATTCTTCAAACTTAATTTATATATTGAAGAGTAAAAGTCAATTTCACTTCAAAGCAAAATTTAACTTCATGCACAATACAAAATTAACAAATTAATTGCCCTCATTTATAACACTTATCCTATGACAAAATATGATTGATTAAAACTATTTAAACTTAATGCCTCAATAAATTAAGATTTTTTTAATGATGACTATCTTACATTTTACTTAAATTATATTAGAATTCAAGTAAAAAAAAATCTAATTATATTATAATTTAAGTAAAATTAAGTTATGAAATAAAAAATTAATTGGCCTAGTTAACTACATTAATCATATTAATTACAAAACAAGATTGATTAAATTACTATATAGGTGTCCAGCAGATAAAAATTCATTTAATTCTGACGATCGTACATTTTACTTAAATTATTTATCATAGTGAACTAAGTATCAAGAAACACTTTAAAGCAAAATTGTTGCAAGTACATTTAGAATAATGGAATACCAAATAATTGGTCTCAATCAAGATACTTATCATATGAATTATAATATTTCTAAAAATATGTATCATAAAAAAAAATTTAAACTTTAAAATCTCAGTAGATCAATTTTTATTTAATGATGACTACCGTACATTTTACTTAATTTATATATCATAGAGGACAAAATATCACGAAATACTTTGGAGCGAAATTATTGCAAGTACGTTTAGAATAATGGAATACCAAATAAGTGGTCTCAATCAAGATACTTATCATATGAATTATAATATTTCTAAAAATATGTTTCATAAAAAAAAAAATTTCAACTTTAAAATCTCAGTAGATCAATATTTATTTAATGATGACTACCGTACATTTTACTTAATTTATATATCATAGAGGACAAAATATCACGAAATACTTTGGAGCGAAATTATTGCAAGTACGTTTAGAATAATGGAATACCAAATAAGTGGTCTCAATCAAGATACTTATCATATGAATTATAATATTTCTAAAAATATGTTTCATAAAAAAAAAAAATTTCAACTTTAAAATCTCAGTAGATCAATATTTATTTAATGATGACTACCGTACATTTTACTTAATTTATATATCATAGAGGACAAAATATCACGAAATACTTTGGAGCGAAATTATTGCAAGTACGTTTAGAATAATGGAATACCAAATAAGTGGTCTCAATCAAGATACTTATCATATGAATTATAATATTTCTAAAAATATATTTCATAAAAAAAAAAAAATTTCAACTTTAAAATCTCAGTAGATCAATATTTATTTAATGATGACTACCGTACATTTTACTTAATTTATATATCATAGAGGACAAAATATCACGAAATACTTTGGAGCGAAATTATTGCAAGTACGTTTAGAATAATGGAATACCAAATAAGTAGTCTCAATCAAGATACTTATCATATAAATTATAATATTTCTAAAAATATGTTTCATAAAAAAAAAAAAATTTCAACTTTAAAATCTCAGTAGATCAATATTTATTTAATGATGACTACCGTACATTTTACTTAATTTATATATCATAGAGGACAAAATATCACGAAATACTTTGAAGCGAAATTATTGCAAGTACGTTTAGAATGATGGAATACCAAATAAGTGGTCTCAATCAAGATACTTATCATATGAATTATAATATTTCTAAAAATATGTTTCATAAAAAAAAAATTTCAACTTTAAAATCTCAGTAGATCAATATTTATTTAATGATGACTACCGTACATTTTACTTAATTTATATATCATAGAGGGCAAAATATCACGAAATACTTTGGAGCGAAATTATTGCAAGTACGTTTAGAATAATGGAATACCAAATAATTGGTCTCAATCAAGATACTTATCATATGAATTATAATAGTTCTAAAAATATGTTTCATAAAAAAAAATTTAAACTTTAAAATCTCAGTAGATCAATTTTTATTTAATGATGACTACCGTACATTTTACTTAATTTATATATCATAGAGGACAAAATATCACGAAATACTTTGGAGCGAAATTATTGCAAGTACGTTTAGAATAATGGAATACCAAATAATTGGTCTCAATCAAGATACTTATCGCATGAATTTTGATTGTTCTAAAATATGATTCATTAAAAAAATTAAAACTTAATGTCTCAGTAGTCAATATTTATTTAATGAGGACTACAGTACATTTTATTTAATTTAAATATCATAGAGGACAGAATATCATGGAATTTTGAAGCAAAATTGCTGCAAGTACTTACCAAATAATTGATATTGATTGAATTGGAATACCAAATAATTGTCTCAATCAAGATACTTATCATATTTTTATATCATTTATCAATTATGATATTTTTAAAATATGTTTCATTAAAAAAATATTGAATTTTATGTCCCATTTTTTTTATTTAATGATGACAACTGTACAATTTTACTTAATTTATACATCATAAAGGACAAAATATCACAGAATACATTGAAGCGAAATTGTTGCATGTACAAATAGAATAATGAAATGCCAAATAATTGGTCTCAATCAAGATACTTATCATATCAATTATGACCTTTCTAAACTATGTTTGATGAATTAGGTTCAGTAGATTATAATTCATGTAATTATTACTACGTTACATTTAAATTGTGTTTTACACAGAACAAAACCAATATAATATAAAAGAAGCAAAATTACTGAAAGTAAATTTAGAAAACTATTATATAGAAATTTAATGATAACGTACTATGTCATAAAATATGTTTCGGAAACAGATTTTACTTAAAGATAATTTAATTAAATATGTCAAATCTAAATTATTACATGATTAATAATAATCACAAACATACATCTAAATCAAATTAAGTATTAAAAATAATTAAGTAAGTTTTTTAAAACAGTTTGAACGATAATTCTGCTCGTTATTTAGAGAAAATATCGAGAAGTCTCTGAAATAAAAATTAAAGAAAATCTTACTCTTTATTAGCAAAGCTGACCGCTCTAAAGGAAGGAAGAATATCGAACGGAACAGAAGCCGCCATGACAGGCGCTGCTCGAGTGAGATCATGGAGAGCGAACGATTTCAGAAGCAGAAAGATCGTTTGGCGTCTAATATTTGAGCGCATGCTCATTCGATTAAAAAATGATTTTATTTTTAAATGAGTTGATAAAGGGCGAAATTTACTTACTTATTATAACATAAAATTTAAAATTTTAACTTTACGCGTATAAAAAGTATAAAATTAATTTTAAAAGGGGAAAAAAGACACACGATTTTTAAATCATAAACACTTCTAAAAATTATGGAAATAATCAATCGTGATCTTAAAAAGTTTTTGAAGAAAAGGAAAACGACTTTTCAAATTCTATCGAGTGATAAAAACGTGGAACAAATGTATAACGTGTAATTAGCGAAATCATAAAAAAGGAAAATGGAAAGTAAAATTTTTTGAGTTTTCTTGTGTTAGAAAAAAAAAAAAAAATCATTAGATAAGAGGAGTTTATTTATTTGTTTCAATCATATTAATAACTAACATCATTTTTAACTGTTTTATGATACCATAGTAGCTAACCCGGAAGTCTCTACAATATTTAAAGAGGTAACTGAAGAATAATTGACATAAAATTCATTTACTTAGTTTTGTCAGTCCTTGAGGACTGACCATGCGAGAAGCCTTTCATCGCAAATTTTTTGTCCCCTTTATAAGTAATTTAAAATTTAAAGTATAGAAGAAGTGAGTTCAGGCAGATCTAGAGTAACCCTTGTAAAGTTACAAATTCAGAAACGAAATTTTCAAAACATCAAACTGAAAACAAAGTATGAGAGCATAACTTAGAATTTCGCAATGACGATATTCACCTGCATTTTTATATATTTTTTTTTAGCAATTGAACTGATGACCTACTCTAGGTTTTTCTGAACTCACTTTTTCTATACTTTGAATTTTAAGTTATTAATGGAGGTGAGACAGAATTTGGGATGAAAAGATATCTCTCACGTTATGACGTCCTCTTTAAAAGCATCATTGCACGATAACTAGACTTCATATAATTGTTTACATCTGTATTAGGAGGCTCCGCTCTCCAATCCCAGTAATTGCTTCTCATTCATCATTGCTTCCCCCCCCCCTTTAAAAATCAATCTTTTCCACAAAATCACAGAATATTTTGTTTTCGAAATATACAATTCTTGTAGATTTATGTTTGAACATTTTCTTAACATGTTAATCACAAACAAATGGACGATTATTTGGATTTGAAAAATAATCATCTGAACTTGAAAAAGTTCTTTTTTTTTTTTTTTTTTTTTCATGTTCTACTTAAAGAACAAAGAATGTGTGACTCAATAAGAAAAAATAAATGAGAAGTAATTTGATTCGATAGCGATTCAAATAGGGAACAGTTCTCATCGCCCTACGCTAATTTTTTTTTAATATATATATATATATTTTATTTTAAAAATTTCACTATAAATGTTAAGATTTAAATCTGATACATAATACGTAATCTCTCTTTCTCTCTGTTTCTGACAAAAGTTGACAACACATAATCTCACTCTCCTTCTCGAGAAATTCAAATGCATTTTTTTTTATTCCTTTGTATTCCGCGCACTTTTTTTCTACATACGTTTGCAGTTTTATATTTCTAAATCTTATAGTTTATGCGCAACGAAACATAATGTAAAGTTAAACACCCCAGACCAGCGGCGCGGCATCGGCGGCCCTTACAATTTTTTAATGTAAAGATATAATAATGAAGTAAGGTGTTTGTGTGCGTCACTTAAAAACTCCACAAACATTTATGCTATCGTCCTAAAATGTGAACAGAGGGTGAAAGAATAGGCTTAGCGTCGGGGGGCACGGAGAAGCACATGCTCCCCCCCCCCCAAATATTTTGCCAAAATGCAAATTTTTCCGAAGTTGATTGCATAATTAAAAGAAACTTTTTTTAATAGCTGAACAAATATTCGGATTATTGCATCCACTATTGTATTTTTTTATTTATATCTTATCCTGCTTATTATTGTTTTTCTTTTTTACTTAGTTTGGTTTATTCTAATATGTTCATATCAAAGATAAAAGGTCTCTTTTAAGAAGAGAAAGAGATTTTAAATTATTGACTTGATAATCGTTTG